>CM049412.1:22457500-23057500 GCA_026929865.2 Hyperoplus lanceolatus
TGCAGACGTTCTGTGAGTGTGTGCCCGGCTCCACCCAGCTCAAACACCGCTGGTCAGACTCAGACACTGCCCGAGAGACCCCGGCCAAGGTAAGGCCCAGTCTGTCACCACCAACGTGCCCTATACACACACACACACACTCACACACACACACACACACACACACACACACACACACACACACACACACACACACACACACACACACACACAGGCAAATATGCTTTAATAACATCCTATATGCTCACCAGTATGGATTCCGTAAAAAACATTCAACAGAGCATGCATTATTCCAGATAACTAACATAATTTCAACTGCTATGGACAATGCCATTGGGATATTTTTGGACCTAAGCAAAGCGTTCGATACGGTTAACCACAGTAACAAACAGAGAACAATATGTGTCGCTTAATGGCTATTCTTCTACCAAGTCCAGAATTATACATGGGGTGCCACAGGGCTCAATACTGGGTCCTTTATTATTTTTGATCTATATAAACGATTTAGCCATGTCTTGCAAACATCTTTTTCCTGTATTATTTGCTGATGACACTAATCGCATAGCAACTCATAATGACTTTAATTATTTGATTGACTGTGTGAATGGGGTGGCAGTGGCGAAGTGGGTAGGAAGTTCGCCTCTGGTGTGCAGGGTCGGAGGTTCGATCCCCCGTCTCCCCGCCACATGTCGAAGTGTCCCTGGGCAAGACACTGAACCCCGAATTGCTCCCAATAGTTAGCTTAGTTAGCGTGGTACCTTGCGTGGTAGCTGCTGCTATCGGTGTGAGTGACTGGGTGAATGCGTATAAAAAACAATGTAAAGCGCTTTGAGTCTGTGATAAACGGAGATATAGCGCTATACAAGTCCATTTACCATTATGAATTATGCTCAATTGCCAAATGGTTTCTAATTAATACATTAACACTTAATGTGAAGAAATGTAACTTTGTGATCTTTTGCAACATAAACAAGTCTTACCCCAAAGAACAAGCAAAAGTACTTAAAAACGGATCAGAAATTATGCAAGTAAAGGCTACCAAATTTTTGGGATTTCTAGTTGACGAAAGACTTAACTGGTCAAATCACATAGACCTGGTTTGCAAAAGGTCCACGAAGATGATGGGCATATTAAGGAAAGTTTGTCCTTTAATTCATCCTTTTGCCCATTTAACTTTATACTATAGCTTTTTGTTTCCTTTCCTGAACTACTGTAATCTGGTCTGGGCAGCTTCATATCTCAACCATCTCAAAAAATGATGTATTATTCAAAAGCGATTTTTAAGATTCATCTCACATTCAAACAGATATGCTCCGTCAGCACCACTTTTTATTCATTTTTATATTTTTCCAATTCACAAATTGAATATCTATCTCATATGTTTATTCATTCACAAGTTTATTTACAGAAACCAAGATCTCCCGGAAAGCTTTCAGACTTTGTTTACTTATTCATTTAACATACATTCACATCGCACTAGACAGAGCAACAATAACAACTTATCTTTACCCTTTTCCCGCACATCACATCATCAATTTAGTATATATTATAGATGCCCGGCTTTATGGAATGTTTTACCTCCCCTTTTAAGATCCATATCATCCCACTTACTCTTTAAAAAACAGCTTAAAAAACATCTTATCTTTTTGTGAATCTTCTAATCACCTGCTGTCCTCTCCATTGCTTTTTTCTTTTTCTTTCTAATTTTTTCATTATCTTTGACAAATTTTCCATCTATTTTTGATTATTTTGAGTATTTATGTACCTTGTCTCCTTAATTTCTAGAGTTTTTTTGTTAGCCTGAATAAGATTTAATTGTGATTATTGATAGGGGTGGAACCAGAATTTCATAATTAGTGGCAGCTACTATTTATCACTAATTACGTGAATTTTAGTCAGCTAGTGTGTGTTGTGTTGTGTCTGACTGAAAATACTGTTCATATTATGTATCAACTATTTGTAGGTCACTAGTTTCTAATCAGATTAGGGCAGATAACAACAATAATTTTAATTGGCTAATTATCTGTATTTTGTTTATGAATCGAATGTTCTTTTCCAAGAGCCCATATAAGGACTTTGAATGGCTTGTTTGGTCCGACCAACAATCCAAAGCCCCAAAATATTTGATTTTATGTAATTTAAGATTTTTCTGGGCAATTTTGCTTTAATATAATTATCAACACTTAATTGATTGTTGTGTATAGGATACTTTTGAATTTTTGTATATGTGAATGTGTATGTCACAAACCTCCTCAGCAGTACAAAAAAATAGGTGCACACTATGAATAGTGTATTCCCTACCTGTGGAGGGGTTTCAGATTTATCATTTACGACGATTTTCATCATAATATCCTTTGGTGATGACCGTGCAAAGGAATGTTTCATATTGCACGTTACATTTTGCCACAAGCAGCAGCGACAGCGAGTGACACGACCTCAGATCAAGCATCCAAACGCATAAAGAATTAGACGGGATTAGACGCCGCTTTGAACTGAGCGGTGTGATCACAGCTGTGCCGGGAGAGGAGCTTGATTGAATGGCAGAATTAGAGAAGGAACTTTGCGGTGAATACTGATGTAAAAGTGTTATTCAAGCTGCAGGTGAATGATATGAAAGTGTGTAAAAAAACGATTGCAGAAATAATTGTACGTTTGTGCTTTCGTTTTTGTAAAGATGTTTGGGTCATTTCCCTGTACATGTGTTGTTGGCTAGCAGCAACCTCTATATCATGCCTGTTAGTTTTCGGGAAAGGAGAAAGAGAGAAATTGAGCTAGAGCTTGTAAGACTCCCGCTGGGTTCCTGAGCAGACAAAGCCCTTCTTCCAAGAACTGTCTGCCAAGGCTTCAGCGCAGGGAAGGCGACATCATGTTCATATTGGCGAAATTCTCTCTTCTTCTCCGCCCCCCCCCACCCTTTTCTGTCTATCCATCAGAAAATTCCCCTCTCAAATCCCTCCCTAAAGTCTGCCACTAATTACAGAGTGTGTTCCCCTGCTAAGAAATTGAGAGACTTGTTGCCAAACAAATTAAAAAGAAAACCGTTAAGGGCTGCTTGCATCCCATTCTCAGTGTCGTGTGAGTTGAGCCAATGTGTATTCCATTGGGACTTTGAACAGGTGGCTGTTGTGTTAAATCTTTATTGACCAAATAAGCAAACATGGCAAAAGTAAATGGGTAGAAATTAAACCTTAAACCATCAGAAACTACTTTAGACGTTGTGGAATAAATAGGTTGACTTCTGGAGACGTCACGTTGTGCCTTTTTTCATTACAACAATGCTCGGCTCCTGTGTGTGTGTGTGTGTATTTTTCCAGTGTGCAGATGTCTGTCAGCTCTGCGTGAGTCTCGCTGTCAGCATGACGGGGAGGCAGTCGTATATCTCCTCCACGTTTAGTTTACAATCAATGTGCTAGCAATGAATATTTAGTGCGGTGCCAATGACGTCTTGGCCCGCTGGCACTAGAACTCAGCGAAACTGTTCTGATGCCACATTGGAGCTATTCTGCAGCGTGAGGCCATTATATTCATTATATCACATTTTTTACAGTACAGACAGCCTGCCAAACACACACACACACACACACACACACACACACACACACACACACACACACACACACACACACACACACACACACACACACACACACACACACACACACACAGAAACACAGCCAAGCCCAGCCACACAGTCATAATCACTCAGCTGCACCTGTACTCAAACACAGAGGGAAAAAAGAAAAAGGAAATACAGTTTGACATTCAGTGCAATTTTATAGTCCAGAAAGGGTCTTCATGTTGAGTTAGAGCAAGGACACAAAAATATCTTACGTGCTGAAATACTCCCCTGGAGCTCTTTCTGTGTGATTATGTCTTTGGGTGAAGAAGCATGAAAGAAGTGAGAAGACAAAACAGCTCTCAGATTTCTGTTCACGCAAGAACATTTGCATGTGCTTGCCTGTCTGAAGTATTTAGCTGTGTGCAAATTATGTCTGGGTGTGCATTCATGTGCATATGCATCAGAACTGTTAGTGTGTGTGTGTGTGTGTGTGTGTGTGTGTGTGTGTGTGTGTGTGTGTGTGTGTGTGTGTTGTGTGTGTCTGTGTGTGTGTGTGTGCTCATACATTTGTACATAACTTCCAACAGAAACAAAATCGAGCCTCGGGGCGGTTTGAAGTCACAGTGCTTCCGTACATGTCAGCGGTTTCCAGTGCCCCCCCCCCCCAAAGTATAAGCATTATTGCATGAACTTACTTAATGTCCTCAGTACATCCTACCAAAAGGGCGTTTTACAGTACATGAGTAGAAGTTCAATCAATCATCCAGCAGCACATTTTTTCTCACTAGCTGCCAGTCTCCATATGTGTATGCCCGTGTGGATTGTGAATAAAGCCAGGGGTGTAAAATTGGCCCCCATGTGAGAAGAGATCCTCACGATTCACCTGAACTCCTCTTGTGTGCATTTACTTGAGCTGATGATATGATACAAAAAGTGCCACGCGATACAGTTTTCTGTGCCAACCAACAAACCAAGACTATGTGGGTTGATATTTGGGAACTCCTATGGCTCCTGTATTGAGTTGGGTGAACGCTTGTTGCCCACACAGAGACCACATTATGCCCCCTAAATTGACATGTCGTCTAGGGACATGCAGCTTTCTTTATGCCTTCCTCCCACAGACTGTGGGTAAACACAGTGGATGGGAGTATTTCCTGGACTGCACAATTGATTTTCCCCACACTAAAGAAGCAGTAAACCTCTCTCGTAAAGCAGACCATTAGCTGTCTATTAGTGTGCTTCACTGTGCTTGGGCAGCCAATTTACATATTAATGAGCTTGCACTCTGTTACCCGTCCACATACCAAAACACAGCAAGCACACACACACACACACACACACACACACACACACACACACACACACACACACACACACACACACACACACACACGTTGTCACATAGAGAACATCTACCAGTGCAGACAAAAGTAGTTAGTGCTGATTCATTTGGAAGGGAGACATTGGAGAGCTTTGCATTGTTAATCACAAACAGGTGGGACATATTGCTCCCTCTTCTCTATCGCAAGTTCTCCTGACCACCTGAGTGGAAAAATGGAGGCGGATCATAAAGGGGCCACTGTGCAGGCCTTTTATACTCCTGTTAATGGAGACCATGTTACTGGCAAAGGGCTGCCTCTTTCCTCTAAGAGGATTCCTCTCTCTCTGGCCCTCCATTCATTTACATTCCACTGGCTGTATGTCTGAGTGAGTTACCTTTTGTGTTTTCCTTCCTGTCTCAGAAATGGGAAGACAGAAAATGGGTACCTTGGCTGTGTGTTTCCCACAAAGTATCTCAGGCTGGCCTCCGCCCTCTACCGCACCGCCATTATACTCTGATGATGGTGTTCTGACAGAAATGGTCAGATTTTTCTTCAGTTTTTTAAAGAATTTTGCTTTTGGCATTTGAGGGACATTACGTTGCTACATAAATCATTCCAAACTACATTTTTGTAGATGGGAATATGCTCATATCGCTGAGCATCTGGCATTGGAAATATCCGCTGCGAGTGATGGATGAAAGCCATTTATTTTTAAACACGGCAGGTGCTTTGCTATAATATGGTGTTATCTCAACTGATATCCTAACACCTTCTTTTTATCTTCCTTTTTCCATATTTCCTCCGTCCCTCCCTCTCTTCTTCCCTCCTTTCTGTCTACTTTACAGAGGATGAGCTGCAGCTACCTGCTTTGCACCATCCTGCTCTTCGTGGCCGTGCTGCTGGCCGTCACCGTGACTGGCACCATCCTCTTTATGAATCACTACCAGGCCCCGCCCATGTCCGACGGCCTGCCCCACATCTCCACCAATCAGGACGAGGCGAACGCCCTGGTCACCGTGGAGAGAGGCGACGGCTCACGCATCAACATCTTCATTGACCCCAACTGTCCCGACTACAACAGTAACTTTTTGCGCCTGGAGGGGGTGCAGACGTCACTGCTCCACTCGCTGACCGACCACGACTCTGATCTGAAGTCAGTGAAGGGCCAGGACCGCGCCCTGCTGGTCAGCCTGGCAGAGGAGGTGGCCAAGCTGTCAGCCCACGCCGGCCAGCTGAAGATGGACTTTGAGTCCTTACGCAGAGGGCAGGGCAGCCTGGGGCAAGACCTAGTCACACTGCAGACGGAGCAGGGACGCCTCATACAGGTCAGACAATCAAACACACACACCCCTACACACACACACACACACACACACTCTCACATGTATGATGCCAGAGTCAGGGAACATTATTGTAAGGTCATAGAGAATACACCAACCAGGCCCAGATGGGATCAAGAGGACGGCTAGTTCATGCTGATAATGTCTAGTCATGGCTGAATCAGGACATACATACACATACCCTCAAATGTCCCACTGATTTTACCATAGGGTGCCCTAAGTTTGAGCTGCTCAAATGTCCCTTGTATGACCTTAGGGTAAGTGTAGAAGTACCATAAGCAGGCAAAGGTAAAATACACTGATTGAATTAAGATTTTAAAAAAGGGCATCTAGGCTCTCTGAATAAAAAGGGCCCCCTCTGCCCCCTCTGCACCCCACTACAACAACTTTATTGTACACTGTGCTTCTTTGATTATTTCAACAGCATGAGGAAACCTGACATGGCAACTAGATAACTATAGAGATGTAGTAGTGGACTGCTTGTAGTTCACTGTCATTCATCCCCACACATCGACAGCCATATGGCTTTATTGAACAGTGGTCGCCGTTCATGATGCCACTGGTCACTCTAAATGTCTGAACATTGTTGCATACATTTTACAATCAAAATCTCAAAATATTGGAAGTAAATATCATTAAAAAAACGATACATTTCGTGAAGAACAAAACCATTTTTCTTCTTTTTTTCTTTGAAAATATGGGTTGTTTAAACGAACACAGATAAACTGAATCTATTGTTCAAGACTTACTACCAAAGTCAGAGAATTAAGTACTGTACTGTATAGATGGGCCTGTGTACTGGAAGATGTTACACCTATCGATATGTATTGATTGTGAAACCCCCCGGAATATGTGTGACAGCTCATTGGATTTCGGACGGGGATTGGGACGAGGTGGGTGTCTGTTGGATGGTTTTATTTAGTCTCTTTCCTTTTCCTGACAGCAAAATCATTCACTGGGAGGTTTGTACAGGGACATGCCCAGCGACGGCTAGATTAAAGGGCAAATAGTGCTTGTGTTCACTGAGTATACAACTCACTGTGTTTGAAGATGAAATCACAGGGGGAAAAAATGCCAATCACGATTCAAGAAATGCAGCAACTTCCACATTAATTCAATCAGAAAACATAATGTTTCCCTCGGTGTGTGAGACAGACTTCACAATGGATGAGAACATAATTAGTTCTACACTGTCCACATTGATTTATTGACAAAGCATTTACTAAATGTGCGTGGAAAATCTGCACACTATGCGCTCTCTTTAAATGTTGGCCCAGCCCTCTACAGTCTCTCTATACCACAGTATAAATATTTCATAGCTGCCAGCACACTGAATGCATTCTGCTTCTGCCAATGTTTTTCTTTTAGACCTCTTTAGCTTTAGGGTTCAACATTGTTTAGAAATCACTCAAAAAAATCACTGAATCGTTATGCGCTGCTTGCCGCCTCCCATTGGCCAAAGAAACCCAGGGTGCCGATTAGTCAGACACAATAGAAAGCATATGGGGCCTGTCCCTTCACTGCTGGTTATGTATAGTGTAGATGGCATAGTGTAGTGGGCACTGAGGGGCTAAGTGGATGTGGTGCTGGCAGCCAAGACACTCCAGGTGATTGATTTCCTCTTTGGAGGCGAGGCATGTGGTGTGAACATCCACAGGTTTTTCTGCCTGACACCATGGTGTGACTGTGTGATCTATTGCCCACCTGTGGCCAGCGGTTTTCTGATTTATACAATGACACAGAGCTGACTGTGCCAGTGTTAGTAATAGCTCTGTGTGCACCAAATCAGCAGCAGCTCCCCCCCTGAAGAAATGGTTTTCACCACAGACATATAAAGAGAGAGAGAAGCCCCTTCAAAAATGCCCCTGGAAGGATATAAGCAAGAGAATGTGATTGCAGTGGGTCTGGGACCAATGTGTTTTGATTTTTCACACAATCCGACTTTCATTTTGATCCCAGCGGAGTGCTTTGCTGACTCCAAAAAAAGAACGGCGCACCAAAGCACTCGCATTTGCATTGGAATAAATCACACTGATGGAAAGAGAGCAGTAAAATATGGGAATATAACAGTAGTTTAAACTGATGGTTAAATGTTGTGGAGTGATGGACAAGGTGCGGCATGTTGCTAGTGATTGCTAAACATTCTAACATGAGTATGGCAGCACTAGTCATGTATTCCTGTTTGCCTTCCTTAATCAGAAACTCCAAATACAGAGTTGATAGAGCATAATCAAATTATATTTTCTTGGAATCTATTTTGTTCCCCCTACACACAATCCACAACAATTTGAACATTCCTATGGAATTATGGGAGCATATTAATTCTGTTTACATCAACCTGAATACAAGACACCCCAGAATTGGACCTATGTGTGAATGACTTGATCCTGATAGTCATTTGTCATTGTAAAAGAGGGTCACCCCTCAATTGATCTTTCGAGGTTAAATAAAGGAAAATGAAAAATGAAAATGATAGCTGTCTCTGTGCTATGGATTTTGTAGATAAAGAAGCAGAAGCATAGAAACATTCCAAGAAAGGAATTACCACACAATCACAAAGTCACATCTCCTGTGCACGGGCAGCCATGTACTGTATAATACATAGTAGGGACGAGTCAGGAGGTTTTATGACTCATGCAACCCCATCAGAAAAAAAGGCCTAACCGACTTAAAATGTAGTTCACATATTCAACTGCCTTGACATTCCATTTTGCACAATGTCTGACTGCATAAAAAGCCCTGTGTGAGATAAAAGCTGCCAGAAAGTGCATGACTTGCTGATTTTCTTGAACCATAGGTCACAGTTTGAACTATAATATGTGCGTGTGGAATATTAATGTTTCAGACAAGTGACTCCACACCACCTCTGAGAAAGGTCTAGGGCTGAAACCTCTGCTGGTGTGGAGTAAGACAAAACAAAAACATATCGCCTCAAGATGGTCCCTCTGGTCAACACAGAGTCCTCTCAGGACTTGAAAAAGCAACATTTACAACGTGCTTGTTGCAGAATTTCAGCCAGGGATGTGAAACAAATCTTTGCTTTGAAATCTCTGAAAGAATGGAGAATGATAAAAGTCACAAAAGTATGGAATGCCTGATTCAATTTGGCTAGTTTTGAAATAACAGCTCACCAATTCAATTAGAACAATGCGCATTTTAATATAGTGAATACAGCATGTTTGGTGGACTTAACGGTACTTAAAATAACACAAACAAGTGTTCTTCTAATTAAAGAACAATTGTAACAAAAACAATAAGCCATTTGCCTTCCACTGAAACAATATACTTTAGAGATTGCTTTGAGTCACTGAAAAGAAATAGAGAAAATGAATATTTATTTTGTTAGATATAATGATATTATGGAAACAGAACATTTCTAATATCAAGCCATACAATTATGAACATACAGTTTATGACAAAACTGTGACGCAAAATTGTGAGACGAAAATTCCATAAATTACGAATTAACGTGGCACTATTGCTCTAGTGAGACACATGGCAGGTGAGGGCACACAGAAGTTAAAGAATCCCACCCCCTTATTAAATTGATAATGATACGATTGCATAGCTGGACTGCAAAGCACGTGTGGACTTATTTATTCCAAAAGCCCGCTCAAAGATCAAAGACTCAATGTCAACTATGAATCAGATTTTCTGCGAAAACACTGGCTTTGTGTGCGAAGGTCCTGTCCATCAACGGGGTAATCTTTTATTCATTGTTGCTTTGCTTCTGGGGCCTCATATGTGTCTAGGAGCTCAGGCTGTTTAGTTAATGGAAACAGAAGTGGTTGCACTCACATTTAGTTGACACAGTGTATTTATTGATATTGAGCCCAGCTGTGTTGTTGTTATCTGTCTGGCACATATATTTAGGATGGGAGGAACCTGAATATGTGAAAATATTTTAAAAAAAAAATGATTGTATCTAGATGGGTAAATGTAATGTACTTTCTTACAGCTGTAGGTTATTGACATCAGAAAAAAAAACAGCACATTGGGAAATCAATTATACATCCATAAGCTCTTGAGGAGAATTTGTATTCAGTCGAGGATGTGTGTCTGCACCTCACTTGTCAACAGATTGAAACATATGGCTTGTTTTCTAAAACGCATAATGTGGGAACAGTTGAGAAAGGAAAGTGGCTTGGGGCTATAATACAGGTGGCAAAATGCAATACCATTACAAAGGATGGGGTCATCAACAGTGAGACAGACATCTGATGTTTAGTCATGTCATGAAAATATTATTCTAACTCAATGTCGGGCAAGATTTATTTCAGGGGCCTTTGCTCTTTGGTTTGTTGAGTTGATGAAATGTCTCAAAAATAGTGAAAAATAGCTTTTTCCCAAAGGCTAAGATGATGAGCCAAACTGGAGAAGTATTTTTACAATGTTTAGTTTGTGACTGAGAATCAAGAAATGGCTTTTACATGTTAGCGTTTCTAGTGGACTACAGAAGTATTTATGAAGAACAAATATCCACATTGTTCAGCTAATATTGTATTCCAAAAGCGTAGGTTTACCAATCCTCCCAGAGCACTGATTGGTATGGGTTTTTCTTATTACATTTTAAACTTATTGGTTACGTGGATGTATAAGTAAAGTCATGGAATAGTACAATTGTGCTTCAGGGGTTTGAATTATTTTCAACTTGCGAGGGTGACACAAGTCAAGAGGAAAGAGAGGGTGACCTCTTGATGGCTCCTCGCACTTCTAGCAGTCACTTGTGGAGGTCCCAGTCGACTGGGCAGCCGCTGTGAGGTGAAGATATCATATTAGGCAGATGGTGACTGAATGCCTTTTTAAACTTGCCGGTTCCAGCTTTGCAACTTCACTTGCCTTTCTGACTTTACCCCACGGGGAATACAGTATACGCCTACCTAATGGAAATGATATTTGTAAAAGTTGTGCTTTTGTTGGAGACCAACAAAAGCACAACTTTCACAAATGTTTATATTGGTATTTTAGTCTTAACAACGAAAAAGACTTTTAACGAAGAAAATCCAATGTTTACATATACTGTATACGTGAAGAAAATAAGCAATTGAATTGCATGAAACCTCTCTCCTAAATCAAAAATAACAAATAATATGAAACTAAATTTCAAAATGACATTATACATAACAGAAAAGACATGTTCCAGCAATGTATCAGTGCTTGCTTTGCTTGTTTTTTTTCATACAAAAGCACATTTTAGTTGTGTGCTTTAAAATACTTGAATTGTGTGTAATGCATTTAATACAGTAACCAAATAACTACATTTTGGGTAAGTGTGTGAATCCTGTTAAAAATTTAGAATTGACCCAATTCAAAGCATTTCAATCCAAACCCCTTTCACGAGTATACCCACATTTGCTTTGTGCTTAAAGCTTGATTAACAAAAGCAAGACAGCTTGTGCTTAGTGATGTGGTGTGATGGATTTTGTGGGGCTGTCTAATGACTGCTAATTACAGCATGATCCTAATTGATGTGTCAGTCAGGGTTTGGAATTAAGGCTTAGCCAGCAGATACTCCTCTGCTATTGTTTCTCCCTTTGACAAGACACACAACCCGTACACCCATACGGTGTATACTTCAAAGAAAATGCATCACTGTCAAGTACATTTGCACAAGAGATAAAACACAATATGCATTGATTCAATAATGTTTAAACCTTTTGAAGTATTTTATAGTAAATAATGGTCTTCTTTATCTCACATAGACATACAAGTAATAGTTGTATTGTCTATATACTGCCTATATGTTGCTTAGGACAGTTGCTCCTTTCTGTGGTGTATGAATGCATGTGTGTGGTTTTCTCTGTGTGGAGTTGTACGTCAAGGCTTTGTGAGTGTGTATGTGTGCGTGTTTGTGTGTGATTGCCTGTGTGTGTGTGTGTGTGTGTGTGTGTGTGTGTGTGTGTGTGTGTGTGTGTGTGTGTGTGTGTGTGTGTGTGTGTGTGTGTGTGTGTGTGTGTGTGTGTGTGTGTGTGTGTGTGTGTGTGTACAGGTTATAGCCCCGTTGCCCATGTAATATGATTGCAGTGCAGCTTGCTGTGCCTCTGAGGTGTGTTGCATAGTTATTGATGCCAGGGAAAGGCCACAGGGGTTTGCGTCTAATGCAGTTTAACACCTGACTATAGCTGCACAGACATACCTTTGATAGAAGACTCTGAACCCCATATATATGACTTTGAGCACTGCGGTTCTCTTCCTTTGTGTGTGTGTGTGTGTGTGTGTGTGTGTGTGTGTGTGTGTGTGTGTGTGTGTGTGTGTGTGTGTGTGTGTGTGTGTGTCAACATCGAAGAATGGAGTAAGATGAAAGAAGGGGAGTAAGGTAGAATATGGCGAGCACAAGGAGGAACAAGAGTATATCTCTTACCTGCAGAAGAATATAGTGTGCCTACTGTTTATGTACATATTATGGCCAAACAGCTGGCTTTTCGTATGCATTGTTGGCCAACTAGGGCAATATGTGGAAAACGACCTCTACGCAATGTACAGTGTATAAAGGGGCTGCAGGTAGGGAAAGTGACCACAGTAGATGGGAGAGGTTACCCTGCTCTCGGCTAGGCCTAGCACACACATTCATCACCAGCCTTCCCACGGGGGCTCTTTGTATTGCACTGCATTGGGGAGCATTATCGGACAGGGGGCATTGGGCACCATGTGGTGTCTTTGCACCTGTGTGTTTCTACCAGTCCCTAAATAATTGTTCTGCACCAGTAGTTATATACTCTGTGTTTTAGCCCATTACCTCCAAAGTGGGCGTAATATATACATAAGTACCATTTTGCAAAAGGCTATGCAAAGGCTTTTATGATAGGACTTACAGTAACTTCCTTTTCAAGAAGTCTTTTGTTCCAAATTTTCAATATACACAACTTTTGTTTTACCCACAAACTTATTTAGTCAAAGTGACATTGCCGTCACATGGGCATGCAGCAGAGAGTACAGGGATACGAGACCTTGCTGTTCAAGGATGCTCCGAGGACGTCTGAGCTGGCTGCTGATAAAGAACTGCTTCCATAAGCTATTAATCTGGAATTAAATCAGGATGACCTGCATTATGTGAACTTGGACATTGTGAAGATGATTAAATGAATTTGGTCACTTTTTACCTTTGGAAGATTTGGGGCCGCACTTCAAAATGTCAGATGGTGAATCATCCTCGAGCAATCTCAGTTGGAAAATGAGTCGGTTTCTTGAGTGTGCTTTAATGGTTATGCAAATGTAATGTGTGACAGTTATTGAAAAGAAGGGTGGTTATATTGGTCACTGATTTTTTTTTTGACATGTCAGAAATTTTTATTTGTACATTTTGAGTTGTTTTATTATTCTCACTTTAACAGATGAAAATAAACAAGTGAGATGGGAAAAAAACGTTTTTTATTTAGTTGCAGAATAATTCTGCATACTAATAGTTGCCTAATAAAAGCAAAACATATATATATTCTCGTAAGAAAGACAAAACCTCATTTTACTTTCGTAAACATTCAGGTTTTAGGTTCTTTAACATTTTGGATTAACCGAGAGCACTGTAGTTGTTCAATAATAAAAATTAATCCTCAAAAATTCAATTTGCCTAAACATTTTGCACACAGTGTAGTTATACCCATGCAAGTTATTACATGACACAATGATATGCAATGTAGGCCTATGTCAGCAATGGCTGTTCAAATGTTGTGTTGCCTTTGAATGGAGTGAAGGAATGGTGGACTGCCACTGACAAAGCAAACTACGAAATGTAGAGGTAGCTAATTAACACAACATTAAGTTACTGCAATCAAATAATTACCAGCCAGAAAAAGTCAGCACTAGGATGGGAAATAAGGAAAATCTTAAGGTTGTTAAACCTTAATGCAGTGTTACCAGTCTGATATGTAACTTTATACTGGACTTCAATAAGCAGAACAAACTTCCTGTGTGGAAGTAAAAACCCATCATGTAAAGTTTATACAGCCTGTGGTAGTTATTCAGCTATCTGTCCATGTGTTCTGTATGATGCTAAAGTTTTAATCAATATAATACATGTTTCTTCCCTCCTACATTTGCAGCTGCTGTCAGACAGCCAGATCAACATGGTGAAGGTGGTGAACTCTGTGAGCGATGCTCTTAACGCCATGCAGAAGGAGAACGTGGGCCTGAAGGCACGCGTCAAGGCCGACCTGCAGCGGGCACCGGTCAGAGGGGCCCGTCTCAAGGGCTGCTCCAATGGTGAGAGACAATCAGCCCTGGTTATTATCTCTTCCTGTCGAGAATGCTGTGGCTTCCTTCTCTGCCCATCCACAATTAATTTTGTCTCTGTGTAGATATATATAATTTAAAGAATACTCAGCCACATATGTATGTTCGACCTTCTGCTACTGTATTCAGCTCAGTGTCATGACCAAGAAACCCATACCCAGAACCCCCATTTGTCTGTAAAATGATATTCCAGCGTGATCCGTCTGTCATCCATCTTACCACCATGTTCATTCAACCCTTTCTCTCGCCCGGTGATATCAGTATGTTTACCCTGGGCTACATCTCATCCACATTATCCAGTGGCCTTGGTGGAGACGTGAATTTTTTATTTATTTTTTTCACATGAGAAATGACTTGCCTGTCCACTGGGCTATGTTGCCGAGAGAGACAGAGATGAGCCCTGAGGCATCATCCCATTGGAGGGCTTTTAAGTTCAGCACAGTATACCCAATGGCATTCCCCCTTGTTGAATATACCTTGAATAGGTAGCCAAGGAGCACAGAGCAGTAGAGCCAAAGGGCCTCTCATGTATTCCATGCAGCATACAGAAACAGTGCAAGAGATAGTGTGTGTGTTCACGTACTTTGTGTGAATAGCAACGACTTGAGAATGCGGTAGAGGTTTCTTAAGTTAGTGAACATGGGGGACATAGCCATGCACCAGGAGTGTAGTAAGAAGGTATAGTAAAGATAGATTTTTCAAGCTTTTGGTTTAACATTTGCTCTAAGGAAGTGAAGTTCTTTACATGCTGCATTGGGTGTTTGGTTAATATCATATTCTACAAACTGTTCAGGCATATGGCATCATCCTCCTTATTGATTCAGCTAAGAAACTAGCTGAAACACGAGTTAGATATACCATCTGTCTTCTTTTTTTTTACAAAGCTATCTGCTCTCAAGGCTGGTTTAAATCTGAATCTGAAAGCTTGAATATGCCTTTTTTCTTTTTGGAGTAACTTCACACCTATTTGTTCTTCAGTTGATCTTCTGGTTCTCAGGTGTGCTTTATTTATTTATTTTGATTAAAGATACATCTAATGCTCCAAATATATTAAACAATTATTCTGCTTGGAAACTACAGAGTCACAGTTGTATGTAAAGTACCTAAGTCAGATCAAGACCTGTACGATGAAACCACCAAAACTTTCACACCAAGAATTAACATTGCAATTTCTAAGATATTTCCCATTTTGGGGATTTTGAAGTATTCAGATAAACTGACAAAGTATGTGTTCCCTTATGGCGCCTTTAAGCTAAATAAACTATTCAAAAACATATTGAATTTCATTTTATAGCTGAAAACAGAGGAATTATTCGGTAACACTTTAAAATAAGGGTACATTAATTAATGGTTAGTTAATGCTTAATAAGGTTTAACTAACCATTAGTTAACTGTTAACTAATGTGTCTAGTAAGCATGTACTAATGGTATTCATGTTAACTAAGGTATTAATTACTACATTATGTAATGTTTATAAATATCATATGTTAACCTTAGTTAACCCATTAATTAAGCATGAACCAACAGTTGCTTAATATAATAATAAGCATTAATTAACTGTTAACAAATGTCATTTTTGTAACATTACTTAAGGATAATTAACCATTTATTAATGCTCTTTGTGACCCTTATTGTAAAGTGGGAACCATTTATCCATTAAGTAACACTTAATAAATGCACACCAGTGCTGAATAGGCATTACTGAAGCATAATTAACCATAATAGGCATTATTTAAGTGTAATTAACCATTTACTAATGGACTTTGTGACCCTTATTGTAAAGTGAGAACCATTTCTCATGAATTAACACCTAATAAAGGCATACTAGTGCTGATTAAGCATCACTTAAGCATAATTAACCATTTCGTAATGTTATTTGTGACCCTTATTGTAAAGTGGGAACCATTTATCACTTGTTACACTTAATGCAAAATAGTGCTGAATAAGGATTACCTAAGTACAATACATCAATCAACATTGCTCTTTGTGACCCGTGTACATTCTCTATAATAACAATATTAAACGTACTAAAATATTTCCAACTGGAAATCAATTCATGACAACAATCTGTTATCAACACAATTCAGTCACAATTTAAAAAAGAAAGAACATGTTATTTGATTTAGAATCTTTAGTTTTATTTGGAAACACGGCTCTCACATTTGACATGAATACCGTCAAATAACTCCAAAATAGTTTCTTCAACAAATGATATCCAGTTTAATGATTTTCTCTGAAAGTAACAAACAGGAGGAAATGGATTACTAACAGCAATGGTGAAACACACTGACTCAACAGTTAGGTTTAACAGGTAAATATGTATTTTCTACTCTCTTCCTTGGAGTGTATATATCATTGTTGCAACATAAACAAAAATAAAATACACAAAAAACATAACAGTTCCATTTTTAATCATGGACTGAAGATAAAACAAAATAATGATCATTCTCTTGTGACTAAACACTAGTTTAACCTGACCCTAACATTGTTATATGAATGAGCACATATGTATTTAATTTATCTTTATTTATACTCAAAAGATCAGTTGAGGGGTGACCCTCATTTATAATCTCTCGCTCTCTTTAGATCCAGTTCTTGGGTTTGCTGGCCACTCCAGGCCTGTTGCTCCTCTCCAAATGAAGCAGTTGGGCTGGAATCCAAGAATCTTGTCCAATCACCAAGTTGATGTACATGGAAACAATTTAAATAATCAGTTAACAGTTCAGATGCATTTTTGTTTCCTTTATCTAAATTCTAAATCATTATTGCATAGCATTACAGTTCCACATTATGTATTACTATTATAACATAATGCATTGCTGAAACTGAAATATCTTTGGTAGGCTACCTTAATCAAATAAAATTCTCACTGAACCTTTAACAAGTTGACACTATTTTTTCATTCAAAAAACATGTAATCTCTATGACGATTCTACACAACACATGCTCAGTTTAAGCCCATTTTAGCCTGGAATAGCAATGTGCACTTTGAATATGGAAAATGCTTACATGTGTTCACATATGGTTTGGTGTCTATAAACACTCACTTTATTTAGCCACCGCTACAATTACTGCTAAAAGTTACCTGTGAAGCTAGCCAGCACAAGCCTCATGCTAACGGTGCTATGCTAGCGGGAGGCTACATCACTAATATATTTCACATTATTCATTTCTTACATACACACACACACACACAACTATATCATCTCACATATACCTTAGTTAACTCACCAATCATTTTGTTGGGCTAATGGCAGCATACTGTAATTGTAACCACCACGGGTCTTTTGTGAGAATAAAGCACATAGCTGCTGGCCTGCTGCTTCACTGTCCAGACACACCTCTTTCTTGCTGGCTGATCGCTGAGCGAGTTCAAGTGCTTGAAAAACGTAGGTTATCCTACTGTCAATAAGGTTTGTAAAGAAATATTTTTCTTAAGTAAAGTCTCCAAACATATTTTCACCTTCCCAAAGTTGAAAATACATTGCATACATACATGCATTCCCTCTGCAGCCATTGTTGATTATCAATAGCCTATTACTGATCATATAAATCACCTATAGATCTCATTTTTTACTGGATCCTGGCCACTGGTAGGAAAGAAAGACGGATGTGTGCCTGGACAGTAAAAGCAGCAGCTGAGCTACGTGCTTAAAGCCAGCTTGACCTGACCGACCCATTATTCTCACACAAAAGACCTGTGGTGGTTACAGTTATGCTGCCATTAGCCAAATTAAATTATTGGTGAGTTAATTAAGGTGTTAGTGAGATGATATAGTTGTGTGTGTGTAAGAATACTTTGAAATAACTTAGCGACACAGCCTCCCGCTAGCATAGCAACGTTAGCATTAGCGCGCTGCTATATGAGCAGCGTTAGCATGAGGCTTCTGCTGGCTAGCTTCACAGGTAACTTTTAGCTCATGGACACCAAACCGTATGTGAATAAATGTTAGCATTATTCCATATGCAAAGTGCATGTTGCTATTTCTTGCTAAAATGAGCTAAAGCTGAGCATGTGTTGTGTAGAATGGTCATAGAGATTACATATTTTTTGAATGAAAAAATAGTGTCAATTTGTTAAAGGTTCAGTGAGAATTTTATTTGATTAAGGTACCAAAGATATTTCAGTTAAGCAATGAAATGCATTATGTTATAATAATAATACATAATGTGGAACCGTAATCCTATGCTATAATGATTTAGATAAAGGAAACAAAAATGCATCTGAACTGTTTACTGATTATTTAAATTTTTTCCATGTACATCAACTTGGTGATTAGACAAGATTCTTGGATTCCAGCCCAACTGCTTCATTTGGAGAGGGGCAACAGGCCTGGAGTGGCCAGCAAACCCAAGAACTGGATCTAAAGAGAGCGAGAGATTATAAATGAGGGTCACCCCTCAACTGATCTTTTGAGTATAAATAAAGATAAATTAAATACATATGTGTTCATTCAAATAACAATGTTAGGGCCAGGTTAAACTAGTGTTTAGTCACAAGAGAATGATCATTATTTTTTTTTTATCTTCAGTCCATGATTAAAAATGGAACTGTTATGTTCTTTGTGTATTTTATTTTTGTTTATGTTGCAACAATGATATATACACTTCAAGGAAGAAAGTAGAAAATACATATTAACCTGTTAAACCTAACTGTTGAGTCAGTGTGTTTCACCATTGCTGTTAGTAATCCATTTCCTCCTGTTTGTTACTTTCAGAGAAAATCATTAAACTGGATATCATTTGTTGAAGAAACAATTTTGGAGTTATTTGACGGTATTCATGTCAAATGTGAGAGCCGTGTTTCCAAATAAAACTAAAGATTCTAAATCAAATAAAATTCTCTCTTTTTTAAATTGTGACTGAATTGTGTTGATAACAGATTGTTGTCATGAATTGATTTCCAGTTGGAAGTATTTTAGTATGTTTAATAGGGGTGTGCGGAGACGTCATTATCTGTATCTGTATCTGTTCAACCAACAAAATTATCTGTATCTGTATCTGTATCTGTATCTGTATCCGGATACACAAGAAGAAGTGGGCGTGGCGTATACCGGAAGTTTCTTTTACATTAGCCTACATTAAAGGAAGTCACACCTACATTGATTTTCTAAACTAATATTCATTGTCAATGCAATTGTTGTCCCTTCAAAGCATCAAATTGATGTAATGTTGAAATATAAGTCAAAAAGTCAGATATATTTCTACCTTTTCATCTCTCTCTTCTTTGTTCTCATAATACGAAGAAATTCAGGGAACAAAAATATTGATAAATAACAGCCCAAATCTGTGCATAGGCTTCTCACTGTTAGTAAATGAGGGCCAGTGTTTTACTTTTAACTTAATTAAGGTCTCCCTTTAACTGGGGAAAATACAGCTGTATTTCATGATTTTTTTATCTCTATCTCTCCCTATCGCTCTTTTTTTACATTTGTTTTACTAAACTAAGGTTTAGGAACAATATGTATCAACGTGCCAATCTCATAAACCCTAAATAATATTTTAGCCTTTCCACAAAGCCATATGTGATTTCAATGTGTCAAGTTTGCAGTTTCCGATTTTTATTGTATAGGTCCTGAAGTAGGCCTAGGCGTCTACGCACTGATTGACAGCTGAAAAAGTACAGGGGCCTGTTTCAGGTAGCTGGTTTTACATACTCTGAGTTTAATCCTGCGCTCTGAGTTGGTAAACTCAGAGCGCAGGGTTGATGAGTAACTCTGGGTTTTCAGTTTCAGAACAGTGGATCAGCGTTGGGTTTATCAACTCTGAGCGTGTTCACTCTGGGTGGAGCATGTGCGTAAAAGCCATTGTCAATGGATCGCTGATAACATGATTCACCATGGAAACAGAAGAAACAAATGCTTGATCCTCCCACTTCTCCACTTCTCAAAAATGAAAAAAAGAAATCTCCGCTCCTCCCACTAGAGTTACAAATGTTAACGAATGAGCTTATGGTAGCCTATGGAGAAGAATTAACGTGATATTGTCTCATAACTCTGATCTAATCTCCTCGGCAATTCAGAAAAAAACAGAGCAAACATTTTTTGTCAAGAAAATCATTTCGCTTCCGTATGAGAAGCCATAGTCTATTTTAAAAAGTTACGCATATCAGCTGTAAAGTAATAAAGCTGGCGCGGCACAGCATTGCTGACAGTGTTTTATATTTGCTGTATAATATGTTGGCAAGCTATAGCCTAATAGCCTACTGTGCAGTAAACAGAACAGACTGTCGCTTCTTTTAAATGGGGAGTGAAAGACATTAACGTTAAGACACATTAGGTGACAGTTTCCATTGAAGAGCCTGATTGATGTATTACCAGATCCATTTTCCTCAAGCGATCACAGTTTAAATTATTATATAATTTTTATATTCATATTAGGCTATTTAACGAGGCTCGTCTGTGACTTTAGGATCGCAGAAGTGAACTGTAACGATCGCGTGCAGCCGCAGCGTTACATGAATCCACCTGACGTAAATCTGTTCAGTGGCACATACTTTAAAAAACATACAATACAAATAGGTTTATTAATCTGAATGTAGAGCATGTCACGATGTGTAAGGTGGCCGCCTATGAACGGCTGAGAACAAGGCTATACTGATCAGATAAATGATCGGTCAAACGTAAAATCATCAGGAAATGATAAAAACATCCCGATGGAGATTTTTATGGAGTGATTTTGCTTCAAACTGTACAGGGACGCGTGTGACAGTGACACTCTTTCTTCAGTCGGAGCTGCAGCGTAAGGTTAGACCCACGGCGTATGTTGCCGCAGTAACTGACCCTCGGTTGCGCTGAACCTGCTACCTGAAACGGAAAACCCAGAGTTTCCACCAACTCAGAGCGAACAAACTCTGGGTTGCCTCAAAACCAGCTACCTGAAACAGGCCCCAGGTCCTAAGCATCAGTTTGATGGAAACGTTGTGATGTTTAAAAGAGTTTAAGCATTAGGCCTAGATAATGTAAATATCCTACATCGGGGAAGGGCTGACGGTGACTCGGGGTGCAGCATATTCCATCGGTTCGTCTCTTCTCTGCCATAGCAGCGGGTTACGAGGAAACTCAAATAAAAACGGCAGCGAATGCGACCGGTAGAACCTTCTATTCGAGGGAAAGGGCGAACGCGCTGCGTTTATCAGTGGATAAAAAGAGAGAGACCGCGGGTCACGGGACGCGCCCGGTCCTCTCATGTCCACCGCAGAACAGCTGTTAGTGTCATTCTACCTGTTGTGTCATTGAGGCGGAACGCGCTGCGTCAATTAAGCGCATAATAAAAAAATTAAAAAATCCCCGAATAATAACGGGACTATTCGGAAATTATCTGTATCCGTATCTAACTCATTATCCGTGCTTATCCGAATACATATTCGGATTCGGGCTCATCCCTAATGTTTAATATTGTTATTATAGAGAATGTACACGGGTCACAAAGAGCAATGTTGATTGATGTATTGTACTTAGGTGATCCTTATTCAGCACTATTTTGCATTTATTAAGTGTAACAAGTGACAAATGGTTCCCACTTTACAATAAAGGTCACAAATAACATTAAGAAATGCTTAATTATGCTCAAGTGATGCTCAGTCAGCACTAGTATGCCTTTATTAGGTGTTAATTCATGAGAAATGGTTCTCACTTTACAATAAGGGTCACAAAGTCCATTAATAAATGGTTAATTACACTTAAGTAATGCCTATTATGGTTAATTATACTTCAGTAAATGCCTATTTAGAACGGGTCTGCATTTATTAAGTGTTACTTAATGGATAAATGGTTCCCACTTTACAATAATGGTCACAAAGAGCATTAATAAATGGTTAATTATGCTTAAGTAATGTTACAAAAATGACATTTGTTAACAGTTAATTAATGCTCATTATTATATTAATCAGCTGTTGGTTCATGCTTATTTAATGGGTTAACTAAGGTTAATATAGGATATTTATAAACATTACATAATGTAGTAATTAATACCTTAGTTAACATGAATACCATTAGTGCATGCTTACTAGACACATTAGTTAACAGTTAACTAATGGTTAGTTAAACCGTATTAAGCATTAACTAACCATTAATTAATGTACCCTTATTGTAAAGCGTTACCAATTAGGCTTAAAAAGTTTCATATATTTGTGTTACATGGTTTTCATAGGGCAGCATAGATAGACTGGTTTAAGCTCTGTCCGTGGTGCTGAACATTCGTCCTGTTGGGTAGGTTTTTATTTTCCACATTGTTGTATCCCCTGCCACCAACTTCCAGACATCTCTTGCGTCAACCGGACTATCTGAAGCAATCGCTTAGCAATTACTTGAAACACAGCAGAATTCTGGGTGTCAAATTAATTATAAATCAATCGATGGAGAAAAAAAATATTCCTCTGATCTTAGCATAATTGTTTTCATCACAGTAGGGCGTTGTAGCTCAAATGTTGAATAATTTTTTTCCGAGCTTCGTTTTAATTTGTTGTCTCCTGGCGACTGTTTCAATGGTGACAGCGGCAGCCGAGACAGAAACAATATTGTTTTAAGGGGGATCATTAGTGAGAGCATTTCAACATGTTGGTATGGTGAGAACACAGTCACATGAACACCTCACGGCATGATGCAAGAAGTTCTGAAGTAACAGCAAGTATCACCATTCTGAAAGAGAGAAAAGAGCTAAATAGATAGGGAATATTATGAGGTGTATTTATTGTATGGTGTTTGATTGTTCGATTGTGCTTTGGGTTATTATGTTTATTAAGGAAAATGCCTGACAAAGTTTCTGTAATAAGGGATGATAACCCGCGAGTGCTATGTATGCTGGAAAGCCATTCTTGTATAACACGGGTATTTCAGCATCCAGCACAAGGTTGTAATTGTGATTACATCAACCCTCGTAGTGGCCACAGCATGGCTCATTGGCTTCTCTATTTCGCATTATTTCAGACTGAGCCCCTTGGAGATAATGTAGGTGTCCAGTTCTGTCAGCTGTATGTATACTGTATGTCAGTATTAATATTTTTTTCCACATGAGTTCGCAGCAACTTTATATGAGAAAACAAATTCCTGTCTTATTACTAATTTAAATTTTCGAGTGAGTTTTTCTCTTAAAGTTTAAAACAATCTGAAAATGCACATAAATTATTTTGGATAAAAAACAATCTTGTCTCTTCGGGGATAGAGGGTTTAATGAAATATGCAGACCTTTTTCAAAAGCAGATTTTGCATTTTTAGGCCCCACACTTGACTATTGTTTTTTAAATATTCTTAAAACAGAAATTCTAACCCACTCCTGTCACACAGGAAAATACCTGATCTAACATGTCATTATACTGTTCTGGGCTCCATACAGGCGAGGGTGGAGGAAACAAAAGCCTATAGTATTAAGAAAAAATAGCTATTATTTGAAATGACAGGCCATTATGGCTTAATTTATACTTGTTGCTTTTTATATAAAGAAGGGAGTAGGTCAACTAAGATTAATATACATCTTAATGGATTTGTTGCCGAAAGGCTGTAATAAAGATTTTGTATTACAATAGTGATATGGTTTTAGGATAATCTTGTTTTATATTTGATGGCCACCTGAAATCCTGATAGGTGTCATGTTAATACCCGCACAGTGCTCAAGAATTAGAATTAGCTTTGTTGGTACACAGAAGAATTTTGATTATTTTTTTATTTTTTTTCTGTCAATCTACTGACATGGCATTTGCCCAAACAGGTAGGATCTAAGGAATGTACCTGTATGTATACATGTATTTTTGTATATGTATTCTATGTAAATGTCTTGGTTAAAGCTGTACAACACGCAAATGACTAACTAGTAACAGGCAAGGTTCAGCACCATGGACAGCACTTCGCACATTTTTCTGCCAATGGTTTGCTGAACAGAATTGTCAGTGTCTTTTTCCAGGTTATATAGTTTAATATGACAGTAATGTTTAAAATATATGAAATAAGGCATAAAAACACACACTCAAAAAAACGTTATGTTTAGAATGAGCTACATGTTAGGTGTGCATGTTGTATACTGTATACTCGTGAAGTCTGAAAAAACTGAATCCTGCTTGAAATGTTTTGTAGTCGCAGGCATGTTTCGCCTTGTTTTGCTCTTCAGAGCTTTATATTCAGAACAAACTCTACCAAAGTACCAGTGGTAAGTCAGAGTATTTATTGAGCACAAGCACAACGCAGCCTTGACATTTTATCAAAGTAGTCTACTCTGAACTAGAGAATGGCTAGAAAAACAGCATAAACATCAGCGCTGCTCTCAAATGATATTTTCCCTAACTGGCCCCTGTTTATTTATTAAACAATGTATCCTTGGTTCTATTTCCAAGGCATTGGTGTGTGTTGACCAGCTTGCTTTTGGCCATCTGTATATCTGTTTAGAAGTTCCAGCACTGACTATTTGCATTTTGGATCTAAAATACAATATACACTGTATATGTAGATAATGTATTATGTTTCATAAGAACAGATGCAATGGTAATGTACTGACATGCCACTTTCACACATTTGCAATTCAATGGTAATTCTGACCTAGTGGTCAGGGTAACAGATACTGACTATATAATATATTTAGTGGTCACACCTATAGCACAATAAATATATAAATAATTAAATAAATAAATAAGTAAATAAATAAATAAAAAGTAAATAGATAACTGTATGCACATATACACAACAGCACATTTTTAATATTTTATGTCTTATTGCACAGCTGTGTTTAGATATGGTGCCCAACCACGGATATCTTCCACTGCCTCTCCGTCTGACTGCGCCTGTGAGAATATTTGAAGTATTCATCTCTGTACTGTTTGCATTGGATTCCCCTAAGAACATATTAGCTTTTCAAAGTTATTTGAATCCAGAGCTGACAGCAGTGAAGCCCATCTCAGCTCTTGACAGTATCAGGGGTTTCTGAGTTTGGAAGAAACTTGCTGTAGAAGTCTTAACTTTTCAGTTTCTGGACTGCCTAACTTTACTGTTGTACTGGTGCACACAGTTGCTCTGCTATTTTTGTTAAGAGCAGCCAGCATGCCCAAACAAGTAGTGGCTTGACATTTGGAAGATTTTTCTCCAGCATTATTATTTGTGCTGCTGCCACATTAATTATTCAGTTTTATGAGGAGCTGCATCTCAAAACAATATAGATAAAGCCAAAACATAAATATAAGAGTTAGCTGCAGGACTTGGTGCACGGTTTGAAACAACTGTAATACTTGCCACTATGGATGATTCAGGGTTCATTTAAATGAGTTCAGTTCCTACTGTGCAGTAGCCGCCAATGTCAGAGTGGCTTACTTTGAAGGGTTTATGCGACTATGGATTTTGTCACCAAACAGATGAAATTCAGAGCGGATACTCTCCTTAGAGGTCTCATCCCAAAGCAAACATATGCACCAGCAAATCCACTCACCCAACCAAACAGTGCACACATCACTAGAACACTCACTGTCTACTTTTAACGATAAGTCTGGTGGTATTCTATGTATACTTTTCACCAAAGTCCTTCCTTTTAGCATACAAACTTCTTCTAGTGCTCCTATAAATACTCTATAGTGTGTAAACATGTTAGGGCCAGATATAATTGCACACAGAACACATTGTGGTAGGAATGAAATCCACTTGGGCAGACCAATTCCGATGGTAATCTAAATTGGAATTGGAATCCAACTGGATCGAAAATGCAATCAATAGAACAATACCACATGTTTAAGTAAGTAGTAGAAGGTTAAGGCTAAAGCAATGCAGTAGCAGCAGCTAGCAAGTTTTATTCACATTAAAGGCGGAGTCAGTGATTCTGGAGCATGTTTGTTGTCAAAACAGTTCTTTTCAAAATCAGTGTATATATCCTCAGGATCCGCTGTCTGTCCGCACTGGGTGCGCTGAAGAAAGAAAATACAATTTTCGAACACAGCCTAGGCTCTGTAAACTGCCATGCTAGCTTTGGTTTACAGAGCCTAGGCTGCCTATTAACACCTTTTAAACACTCCACGTTTAGATCAGATCACAACATGTGCAGAATTGATAAAGTGGTAATACTATCAATGCCAACATATTACAATAATCATAACAGGGAAGGCAGGAACAGGCAAGAAAAACAAAGAATAGTGCTGGGATCTGTGGGAAAGTGGCTGTTAGACTATGTTATTCTAAATGTTTATGTTGTAGAGCTATTCAGGGAAGGAGTAGTCTCGCAAAGCCAGACCAAACTACAGCAAGTAGTATGGTCTGGAAGCACTCCGTTTAGAGCCGTCTATTCGGGGGGGAAACTGGGCTGGCCTGTTTTTATTTCTTTAAACCAATCACAATCATCTATGGCGGGGCTAACCCCGGGAAACAGCCAATGGAGGCATAGCGTTGTTTGCCAACGCCAGCGCTTAATAGACGCTGGCGGAAGTGGTCAAGCCAGACTAGGGAAGGAGGTACACAGGCGTGGGGATGGGGAGAGAGATGACTGAATGCTGTAAACGCTGAGGACTCTGGGGACTCAAACCTACCGCAGACAAGGGAGGGGAACGGCAAGTCACAAGGGGTCGAGAGCAGACGTTATGTCACAAGAATATACTGTATGGCGCAGTCATTGCTTCTTCTGTCACTTCAGAGCCTACGGAGCCCCTAAAGGGACATGGAGGAGAAAAAAATAATTTTTGGTTGAGAAAAAAAAAAAAAAAAAACATGGAGGAAAAAAAAATGTTGGTTGAAAAAAGAAAAAAAATCAAACTCGAGAATCTCGACTTTAAACTCGAGAATCTCGACTTTAAACTCGAGAATCTCGACTTTGCCTTCAAACCTCACTCACCGTCACCAATGGTCCATGCATCAAAGGCATATCAATTAATTTATGGGAAACCACACAACAGTGTCATGGAGGAGTACTTGGAGCATTCTCTCTCACACTAACACCAAACTACAACCTATTAGGCCTAAATCTAACGTGTATTATGCACATTGGAGAGAAAAGTGACAATGCTTCACTTCATTTTGGCGCACCATGGACAGAGAGCGGAGGTCTAATTGTCAATACACACACACACACACACACACACACACACACACACACACACACACACACACACACACACACACACACACACACACACACACACAGGCCATATGAAATTCAACCGGATTATGCGAACTTTCTATTTTTCCTCACTTGGAGAGAGAAAAAGCGCTGTTCCTGTGCGCTCTGGCACTACACCAGCTGTGCCCGGCGTGAGCCTCAAACTGTGTCTTGATAGAAAAAATAACTGCAGGTCCATATGACAAAACTAGCGATCGGACTAGGTTAGTAAAGCCTCATTCACACTTTCAGCCTTTCCCAGGAAGAGATCGTGTGTGAATAAAACACAGAGTCTGGACTGGCGTATTTTTAATATAGCAGAACTTCCTTTGCTGTGCGCTGGGGAGAAACAGACACGCTGGTAACTGTTCTGCTCCAGATCTGCACATTGGACAGCGCCACGCGATCCTGACAGTTTTGCTGCTATTTAGTTAAAATTTGTGATTTTTTGGGTGCAATAGATTAATAACATGTGCCGTCGGGTGAAGCCTCTTATCTCTCTCGACCGTGTGCGAGGCAAAACAAATCAGGCGCTGTTTCTCCCCAGCGCACAGCAGAGGAATTTCTGCTATAATTAGAATTCACCAGTGCAGACTCTCCTCAAACTATTAGTTTAATTTAGTTTTTATAATCAGCGATCGATTGTTTCATTTGTACACAGAGCCAAACATGTAGGCATGTAGCGGTGTGGCACATTTACGCACGAAAGCTTCCCTAAGAACGGAAGAGAAAAAATTTGCTTTTTTATTTAATTATTATTATTGTAGTCCAGACTGTGTTTTATTCACACACGATCTCTTCCTGGGAAAGGCTGAAAGGGTGAATTAGGCTTTACTAACCTAGTAGAAATAGAAAGTTCGCATAATCCAGTTGAATTTCATATGGCCTGTGTGTGTGTGTGTGTGTGTGTGTGTGTGTGTGTGTGTGTGTGTGTGTGTGTGTGTGTGTGTGTGTGTGTGTGTGTGTGTGTGTGTGTGTGTGTGTGTGTGTGTGTGTGTGTATTGACAATTAGACCTCCGCTCTCTGTCCATGGTGCGCCAAAATGAAGTGAAGCATTGTCACTTTTCTCTCCAATGTGCATAATACACGTTAGATTTAGGCCTAATAGGTTGTAGTTTGGTGTTAGTGTGAGAGAGAATGCTCCAAGTACTCCTCCATGACACTGTTGTGTGGTTTCCCATAAATTAATTGATATGCCTTTGATGCATGGACCATTGGTGACGGTGAGTGAGGTTTGAAGGCAAAGTCGAGATTCTCGAGTTTGATTTTTTTTTTTTTTTTCAACCAATATTTTTTTTTCCTCCATTTTTTTTTTTTTTTTTTTCAAAACCAAAATTTTTTTTCTCCTCCATGTCCCTTTAGGGGCTCCGTAGGCTCTGAAGTGACAGAAGAAGCAATGACTGCGCCATACAGTATATTCTTGTGACATAACGTCTGCTCTCGACCCCTTGTGACTTGCCGTCTTCTTTCCGACCTACTTGCCTTCTGTCTTTTTCCATCTCCGCTGCACTTAAGACTCTGTTGTCCCACTGTGTCATCCATCATCCGCCCATCCGTTTCATAATCTTCCCTTTCAACACAGCCGGTCCCTACCACTAGATTGATTCTTATTTTTTCAAAGACCAAATCAATATTTGGAAAATTGTTTAGAGAATCCAGTGGACTTACACTTTGAAACTCTGGGTAGCTTCACACTTTCTTTTGTTCGATTCCTTGGTTTGCACCAGATGCGAGAATGGTACATTGTTTAATTTTTCACCAGGATCGGTCCTCTTCCTCACCTATTGGTTTCCTCTGGTCCTAAGTGAACCAACATGCAAGGGATAAGCCCATGAGAATGTTATTTTCAACATTGTTCAGATCTGTCTAGGGAGTCGGCAATAAAGTAATTCCTGAAATGCGCTACACTTGGTTGAATTTCCAATGCGGGAAAACTACAGTAAGAAACTACAGGAAGTAGTCTATATCCCATAATACATAGCATAGGTGGCTCCATGAGTTTGTTTAGTTCTAAAATACTGACTGCTTCCTGTACTGGGGTCGGATTAGGTCAAGTTCTCACCAACAGACAAACCGCACCAGAGTTTGTTTGGAAGCATATCGAGACCACCTCTTCAAAAGGTCTTGGTTCGCTGGTTTTGTCCACTTTTTCTGTGTTTTCACCTACACAAACTAACTACAGCAAAGGTGTAAAACGCCCTTAATTTTGTCCGGATGCCTTCCCAACATCAAAGCAGCAGCACTCTTCCTTTACGTTTACTCTACTTATGTGTCTCCCTAAGGCCTTGCTTTGTGTGTGTGTGTGTGTGTGTGTGTGCGTGCGCGTGTGTGCGTGTGTGCGTGTGTGTGTGTGTGTGCGTGCGTGTGTCTGTTACTGATTACACTTTACTGCTCCAAGCAATCTTACCCTCTTGCATAGCCATACTGGACCTCATTTTCTTCCCTACTTTTCTCCCTGTCCCCAGGCTCTCGTCCCCGTGACTGTGGTGATCTGTACGCCAGTGGACAGAGAGAGGACGGCATCTACTCTGTGTTCCCCATCCACCACCCAGCAGGCTTCCAGGTCTACTGTGACATGACCACGGACGGAGGAGGCTGGACGGTGAGTCACAAGCAAACGCCCACACACACACTCACACACAAACAGATACACATAAACATACGCACATACAAAGAAAACACACATACAAACACACATACAAACCCACATACAAACACAGACACACACACACAAACACACACTAGATAAGACACTCATAGTAACAACCACACACACACACACACACACTAACAGACACTAGATAAGACACTCACACACACACACACACACAAACACATACACACCTACACACACACACACACACACACACAAGCACATACACACCTACACACACACACAAACACACACACACACACGCACACACGCACACACACAACACATACTCACTCACTCACTCACTCACTCACTCACTCACTTACTCATTTCACGCACACACACACACACACACACACACACAAATGTACTTAGCTATGTGTGTGTATCTAGAGAAAACATAAAAATATCTACTAACCTACTTAATGTTTCACAAGGGTTATAATCAAGAGGAAAAATGTAAGCGGGCAAAGTGAATAGAACTGAAAGCCTTTTCTCTTTAGACATCTGCATTTAGAATCTTTTTTTATTTACTGACTAACCCATCCAAAATAATAACTGATTCACTGAGCAATGAACTTCTCCCAAGTGCAACATCGGTTCCATTCAAGTCAGAGTCATCATCCAGAACCCTACTCACCTTAGAAATCGCCAGCATATCGATCTGAAAAGGTCTCATCAAAGTTTGATCGCAGAGAAAAGCACAAGGAGATATTAGGCACATGTTTCATGTAGGGCATGATTGAAAACAGTCCTATATTTTTTATAGGATTTGTCTTTCATTTAAGGAGCAGAATATTCAATACTCATATCAAAGTGAGAAAGTGTCAACAGGTCCAGGAGTGCTGATAGAATAAAGGAACAAAGACATGACAAGAAAAATCCAATGAAAACTAAGCATCGACAGACTCAGCGGAATTGAAACATTTCGATGAATCGGGGAGACGATTTGTGTGTGTTTGTTTAGCTGGAGATTTCCAAATTTAGTGTGAGCGGTTACGTTGACAGCTGAACTAAATTATTAAAATCTAGTTCATAATACATGTGCTGTTGCCGAGATGTCTTTTCCTTATAAAAACACGGGATGACTGCTGTACTGTATAGGACACGATGTACAGCCAGCTCATGCAAATACATCCTCTTCTTCTTTTTTCAATTTTGTCACGTGTAAACCAAGTTGTTTCAGTTTCCTTGGCAATTCTGCCCTTATACAGCTTGCAGTCTTCTCAATGTCTAATTATAATTTGATATTTAATATAATTTGTATAGTTTTTATAATAGGATTGCGCCCTCTAAAAGGGTGACACGCAAACAAGGGAACTTTAAATAGAAGAGTTTCTTTACGTGTGAGTTTTTTTTTCCTTCATCAAACATCCGTCAGTTGTCTGGCCTTGCTAAAGTAAACCTAGTTGTTTAAGGGAGACTGTACTGTGTACTGGAAGCATTCTGTCTTTTGGGAATGAGAGACAGAGAGGTGAACAAACATTGACACTGAGCTGTTTGAAGTTATATTTGGAAGTGTGGTTCAGATGTATTTTACTCTTGGTGCACACACACACACACGCACACACACACACACACACACACACAACCACAGATTTCGTCTTACTGGCTGAAGAGCCATTTATTTCCCTTTGTTCTGAAAAGTGTACTTTAGCACTCCTCTGGGAAAGGGCAGCACTTCTTAATGGAGAACTAAGACCTTGTAACTCATAGAGTTAGCCAATTTCAGCTCCAGGAATCTGTCACAAGCCGTCTTCTTTGTTTATATATAGTTTGGGACAAGTTTTAGTAAATGATGGCTGATATGGGGAAACTGTCAAAAAAAATCTTCTGGAAAATTATTTGTGCAGTGTGCAGTGACCTGATATAGACAAATTCAGTGTTCCTTTCATGCGTGGAAAGTGTTCCGAAACGCTTTGATGGAATAAATACATCGACTGCATTTTCAGTATGTAAAAATCAAATCTGCCATCTCCATCCAGCGTGTGGGTATGATGCCGTCTTGTTAAAGAAGCAGTTTGACGGATATTTTGAGGCTTCCTCCCTCGAGCATGTGAAAACGTTATAAAGGTGTAAAAATGTCTCCACGTTTTGACAAATGGTTTCTCAAACCTGTTCACAGCTTCCCCTAGCCATCTTAAATGTAGTTGTGTCTACTGCTCGGAAGTTTTAACACATAAGGTGTCGCCAGTAATGCTTCTACATTAAAAATCGCCAAGTGTTATATTACTTCTTATAAGAAGGAGCGAAGGAAAGCTATTTAACTATTCAATTCTTTTCACTTAATAATGCACTTCCACCTCAAACACATGCATCACATATTTACATTAAAGTTGAAGTCAACATAACATTGGCATAGTGTTGCATTATGTGTGTGTGTGTGTGTGTGTGTGTGTCGGTGTGTGCGTGCGTGTGTGTGTGTGTGAACTTGTAAATCGGTGAAGGAGTGTGTGAGATAGGCAAGGTCGTACCCTTCTATCATCAAATAAAACAAGACTGTCAGAGTGACAGAGTGCTTAGAGCAGCATGATGTAATAGAGCTACATGCCTGTCAGTGAGTTAAATGCTTGTGTGCTTGTGTGTGTGTGTGTGTGTGTGTGTGTGTGTGTGTGTGTGTGTGTGTGTGTGTGTGTGTGTGTGTGTGTGTGTGTGTGTGTGTGTGTGTGTGTGTGTGTGTGTGTGCTATGTGTGTGCGTGAATTAATCCATTTTGCCCAAGTGTTTGGACTTACACAGAACTCGCCCATGAGTGGCACGGCAAACTTTTCATGTTGTCAGTTCCCTTCCCTTTTTTTTCATACAAGGTGCTAATGCTATGTAAACGACTGCTGGCTTTTTATTGTCATGCCAGAGGATTTACATAGCGGCTCGGATCGGGAGGTGATAATGTAGCAGTTACTGATCCTGGCCCGGTGTGTTGAGCTGATTGTGATAAAGGCTTGAGCCTCATTAAGAGATCAGCTCGGTGTGATCCAACAGAGGGGCCAGGTAGGGAGAGAGAAGTGTGTTGAGTGGCTTACTATATATACTGTCTGTGTGACGGCTGAGCTTAAATAAGGAATTAGACCATATGCCACCACCTCATTGCCACGTACTTTGACATGCCGTGGCAGCGCTGCGGAGAGAGAGCGCTGCAGACAGACAGAATGAGAGATGGGCAGGGTGACTGAGAAGAGGGGAGGGGGAACGGAGGAGAGGAGGGAGAGGAGACAAAGGAGAGAGAGAAAGAGATAGAAAGAGAGAGAGAGCCTGATGAAAACGTTACAATCTGATGTGGAGAGAGACAGAAAGTGATACGCTAAGACAAGAAACACAATAGGGGAACAAAGAAATGCCTGTTTACAGAGCCTAGGCTGTGTATTAACACTGGATTTCAACGTGTACACACACACAAATACACACACAGTATGGACAGGTAGTGAATCGTGAGGAGATATATGATGGGATAATGCAGCTGTTGTTGAGTAACAGTGACAGGAGGAGACCACTAGACAGTATTTAGATGTTTATCACCAGAGCTGCCTCATCAATCAGTGATGACCTTTAGGAAGATGTTTGTTCATATGTCAGTTCATGTGTAGATGCCCTCTGTACAGAATATGATTTGTTGGTGCTCTCCAAGCAGTTTTGCGTGTGTGTGTGTGTGTGTGTTCGCAGGGTCTGTGGGTCACTGTCAAAATGCCCAATTTTCCAAGGAAATGTCACCCAAATTAAACCATCAGGCTATAGCAAAAGGCAAGAGCGTGTTATTGTGAAAGGAGCAGTCAAGACCAAACCCAGCCACCTGCAGATGCCACAGTTTGTTTTGTGAATTTAAATGAGAAACTTGCTTTTAAAACCACTCGCAAACAACACTTCGGCAAAATACAAAACACAGATACATTTTTTAAAGCCTATATAAAGCCTTTTCACCTGATCTCCACTATAACAATCTTACCGCTGTACTTCTACATTATATGATGGTGCTGCCTCCTAACATTGTTTTTGCAAAATGGTTGGAGTAATAGCTGTTTCCCCAAGGGCTCAGAAACAAAGGTTAGAAAATGTATGCTTTAAGAAGCTCTGATGTGCTGTAGAGCGGTGGGATAAGGCAGCTACATCTGTAATGAGTATGGCATGCTACCTAGGTTTTTTTTCTTGGCTGTGTTTATGGATATAATCGTAATGCAGAGTATGAGGGGCCTCTTTTCATAACACGATCATAGCAAAGAACATCCTCTAAGGCATAATGACTCATACGGTACAGCACATGCTAACTGTAGATCTGTTTCTTCCCTTTTTTATTTGATGAAGACAGAAAACGGTAAGAATAACATTTTTTTTAATTTTTTTTACGTAATGCAGGACAAGACAGGTGAAAGACATAACATTAGGTGAGGTACATGACAACTTAAGTGTTCACATTTAAGACAGAACGGACAAAAACAAGCAGGAGGTCATTGCATATTTTTACATTGTTGTTGACAGGATGTGTGTGTGTATGTGTGTGTGTATATACATACATATAAACAACAAAATATTGGCTACATTTTTTTTTTCTCTTTGTTTATTTTTATTTATCTCTCTCTCCCAATTATCTAATTACCTTATGACAACATTCAAAAGTCTAAAATACCATAATGGAAACTAATACTATTTAAACAACCGAAAATGGCATTCTTATCATTACATTCTTATTATGATGATTATTCATTTCTTAGTACTGATTTTTTATTTTTTATGTATTATTTTGTTGTAACAATAAAGTTAACAAGGGAAAGCAAAGCCGGTCACTGAGAAACTCTATGGTTATCCTTTTCTAAATATAGCTACGGATAACAAGATACTGGGTGTTTTATTATGGACGCATGACGTGTGTAAGATCACATTATGTTGGCAGTAATGAAAGCTTGCGCTATATGGAGCTGCCCATTGTATCAGCAGCACAGAGTCAATACATGCCATAGTGTGATGGCATTTAAGCTTACAGTCACTTGTCAGCTGTTGGAGTCAGGAGATTCAAATGTCGGGAACAGCTTTGCATCCTGAGCAGAAATAACTACAGCTGAGTGTTACAGGCTCCTTCAACGTCATGTCAATTAAAGTAAACGTCATCCGAAACAAATCCCTCCATTATAGCTAAACTATGAAACTTTTGTAGAATTGAATAAAACGTCTTTCTCTTATACAGGGCCGGATCTAGGCATAGGCCTTCTAGGCACGTGCCTAGGGCCCATTTCCACTTCCAGTGGGAAGGATAAAAAAAAAAAAAAAAAAAAAAAACATTTTTTTTTTTTTTTTTAGTATGTGTGTTTGATATTAACATCATATTATGCAAATGTAAGTTATCATACAAAAAATTAATACAATGTTTTGGTCTGGATAGTTAATAGCCTAATAATTGAATCAGTTCATCCGAGGTTAACTTATCACTCGGTATTGAGTTTATTTAAAAAAATTGGAAATGGGGCTGCCCTCAGTCGCCCATGCACTGTGTATAGTCTATAGCCTATTTCAGCCTCATCTGTGGAAAAAAAGATAGCTGGACAACAGAGTTCTTCTGCTACGTTCCTCTCACTGCATTTAAATGCATTCATTAAATTACAGAGAAATATGACCCATAAAAGAAAAAAATCAAATCAAATTCGGCTTAGGGCCTTATGAAGGCTTGGGCCGGCTCTGCTCCCCGGTTATTATTTTAGCCGTCAAACCAGAATTTTTCTGTGCGGCGGCTCACACCGGCGATGTCTCATCAGTGTGAATTTCGCCGTTACCCACCACAGAGTTCCACGCCAGGTTTCACCAGGTGAATCGCTGCTTCGCTCGCGCAAGGCTTTTGTGTTTAAATCTGGCTTGCACGAGTGTTTTAACTTTATGCTGAATAAAGCATTGCACTGCACTGTTTTTCATCCAGTTTGAAAAATTGCTCCTTACCGCATGGGCAAAGTGGGCACATGTCCAGGGCCCTGGCCAATAGGGGGGCCCTTGATTTTTTTTTTAATTAAAAAAAATTGACGGGGGTTTCCCCCCTGGGAATGGGTCGTAAAAAGTTGGGTTGTTTTATATTCGGGGTGTTATATTCGGCCGGGACAAGCGTGTGTTCGCTTGGAGAGAGAATGATGTGTCTAGAGAAAAAAAGGCATGGGAAATGGCCAAAGAGCTCCACATCCCCACTGAAATCAAATCCTTGACTCATTATGTTGCGAGTCAACGTGTCAGAGGCACGAATCGACAAAGCGATCGACCTACCGTGGCTTTTCTGCTGTGGCAGTTGTAGTGAGGAATGTTTGCTAACTGTGCGTTCCCTTTACGCACCAGTACCAGTGTAACGAGCAAGGCGGTTGTTTCACTTTACAGTTAGTCGGCAGTGAGATTGGGGATTGGGGTATCCAGGCTCGGGACATGCAATCAGATCGCGGAGCCTGTCCCCTCGACACCCGTTAACGTGCAGGAATCCCCTGTGATCATTTAGTTTTAAACCACAGTGTGTCTGTCTCACTGTGAACGACACCAACACAGCGTTTCACGGGGTGACGCGTTGCTTCGCTCAGACATTGAGTGTAGGCTCCGAGGGGAGGGGGGGGACAAGGGTGGGCGAAAAAGCAGGCGCAGAGATCTTACAAAGGCAAAAAGAATCTGCTCGCGCGCTTAGAGCGTGCTCGCATCGTCAGTGTCTCTGCCCTAATCTAACTATCTAGTAGGCTCCGGCGCAAAGACTCTCTTTCTCTTGTGCAGCACCAGAGAGACTTTATAGAATTGTATTTCGCTCTATCTCTCTCTTTCTCTCTCTAGGCTGTGCGCTGCATTATAATGTGTGTGATTATGGATTGCACGGTGTGCTAGTGCGTGTATTTGCGTGTTGGTAGGGGTCCATGGCTGGTTTGTGTCCAGGGCCCGTGGTCATGTTAATCCGTCTTGCAGTGCGCTCACAAACAGACGTTAAGTTGCACACGGTTACGTTTCTCTTTACTCCCGTTTACTAACGCGCAACTCTTAAACAAATGAATGCGCATAATACTCTTGTGGCAGTTCAAATGTATGTAGTTTTGTCACTAAATCGTGAAGTATCCGTTTGGAGGGGGCCCGAAAAAATGCGGTATGCCTAGTGTAATCTTTCCTCTTAATCCGGGCCTGCTCTTATAAGATGTTCAAATAAAAATGTCATATCATAATAGCAATACCATGAACAATTACTCTATACAACCTACTCAGGTGTTTTGCCTTTACAGTTTACTTTGTCTGGTATGACCAATAGCCGATGGTGGCTGATGTTAGCAAAATAAAGGTAGATGCTTTGCAACTAACATTAGTCAGTACATATACTGACCTTTACATACAGTAGCATGTTACAAATAGGTGTAAACCTGATACCTTTCAAGTGTAATATCTTATTTTTGCCACAGTGGCCACTGGCAGCTCAGGTTTCATCGTCTGACTAAAAGTTTAGGAAAACAACTTTAAAATCACCATGAAACAAATGGAAATTGTGACTTTAAGCTACGGAGATATGAGCATTTCACATATGCTTGTTTGAGAGGTTGGGGGGATGGAGGGCTGAGTGTGTGTTGGAGGGAGGGGGGTGTATTTTCACTTAATTAGAGTCTATGCCATTAATGTCCTTCAGTGTCTATATGGGGAACTAATAGGACGAGGAGAAGAGAAAAAGAGACTTTAGTACAGGTTGGTGTGGAATGGTTGTCAGATGAAAATTGGTCAGTATTTCTCCACTGCCATAATTTACACCCAAGAGACTGGCTCAACACAGAGGTAGCAGGGCTCACGGCACATGGGACATAAAAGAAAAAGAGCTATCGTTACTAGGCTACTAGGACATGTCAAAAGAGACATGCACACACACACACACACACACACACACACACACACACACACACACACACACACACACACACACACACACACACACACACACACACACACACACACACACACACACACACACACACACACACACACACACCACACACCCAGCTTAACTAGATAGAAGGAACATATTCGACTACATAGAAAAAAAATACATATGATCAAAGAAGCACATGTCGACATATGTGAGTTCATGTGTCCGTACAGGCTCACCCCAGTGCAACACGCATACTAAAATATGCATCCACATAAGCCCCGTCTCTCAGATAGAGTTATCCTTTGGGCAATGTGGTCTACCTGTTTCCCCTGCAAAAAGGGAGATCCCGAATGCCATTTAAATACCCACTCGCGGCTTCGGGTAATGTGTTCTATTATTACTATTTTATTTGTTAAAAGGAAGGGACTAAAAATGACCTGAGCTGCATCAATAATGAATGAAGGTAGATATATCAGAGTGCAATGCGGGGCTGCATTATCAAATGGTGCTTTTATCAGACACAGATGCAATCACTCTTGTGACTATTCAATTCAGCTAAGAACTGAAATGTAAAAGTTTGAGATTGGAATGTACGATTGTGCGCATGTTGTATTACTCATTTAGTGGCTCGGAGTGCCTTTGGAGCATTTCAGAGTGTACACTATGGGCTTTTCAATATCTCCATCTGACTCACGGGCTCTTCAATATTTCATCTTTGTTTGTTTATTGGTTTGGAAAAAAAATATCCATTTGTGTCTTATCTGTAAATGTTTTGTATTGCAGCATTGCAACTGTAAACTTTGGATCTATCTTACTTTTGTCCCAAACATGTTTTTGTTAGGATTCTGATACCAGACTGAAAGTTCAGTCAGATTTATAATATCTTTTTTTTAACTTTTTTTGTTGATTTTCTTTCCTTTAAAAAGAACCAGACACCAGACTATTTGCTCCCTCGTTGTCTGGCATTAAAAAAAGGGAAAGTTTATTACTGCGGGGCTGAGAGAACGCATTAGCCATCTACCCGTAGCATTATCACAGGGTTGTGTCAGTCACGTCCGCTGGGATATTAGAGCCATTAGCCGCGGCCGGGCACAGGTTATGTGAGTAAAGGTCACACAGCTGCGTGAGGTCTGCATCACGACCATTCAGTTATTTATATGTTTTCTCTGTTACACGCGCTGGAACAAGAATAGGAATCCCACTAACATTGAAGCTGTTGGACCTACAGTATATCAGACTCTTTCTATATACACAGTATCTCTAAAAGCTTAAGCTGTCTGATTCGCTACATATACTGTATATGCAAAAGAAACTTGCAACTGTAAAAAAGTCGGTCCGCACCTGTCCATACTGTGTGTGTGCTGAAGAAAAACTCTGCTGTTTTCACACAGCCTAGGCCCTATTGGTATGTAAACAAAGGACCCCACCGTAGTGAGCAACATTCCCATTTACAGAACCTAGGCTGTGTATACACCAGATATCAATTTTTCCGCACACTCAAAGTAGGAAGTGGATCGTGGGGAGATATTCACTGAATTTGACAACAAGTGATTTTGACAAAAAAACCTTCTCCAGTTTTGCTGACTCTACCTTTAAGAAATCAGATTCTGTCATCTGCTTTAACAATTTACTTATTTTTTTTAAAGTATTGGTTTATAATTTACATCTATTTATTTGTTCCGCCATTAAAGCAGCATAGCTCTAGATATGGTAATGCCAGACAGTTTGCCCTCCCCTTTGGTCCTAGCTGGACTATCTCTGCCACCATTGCATTGATTTCCATTTAAGTGTGTACAGATATCCACTGTGCTCAGAGGATGAATCCTAATAAACTTGGTGACCCTGAAATTTCATCTAGCGCCATCATTGTGTCAAAATTACTTCAAAGTACTTAGTGGTAAGTGCAAATGTAGGCTTGCTAACATAAAACTAAGAAGGTGAACATGATTAACAGTACACCTGCTAAGTATCAGCATGTTGGCATTGTCATTGTGAGCTCAAAGTACCCACATACCGAGGTGCAGCCGCATAAAGCAGCTAGCACGGCTGTGGTATTTAGTGGTTTACATAGTTTTTGTGGGGTTTCAAGTCATTATTTATGGCACAGCACTGTTTGATGCTGAGTCTAACCCCATGCACAGACATTAAAGAACTGAGCAGACATGTACCTGTGTTAACCGGATTAATCTTGATTCCTTAACCTATTAAGGAAAACCAGGTTTCTTCTCTATTTGTATGGTGTTTCAAAAACCGGCCCACTACAGACAGCCAGGATCAGTGTGTGTGTGTGTGTGTGTGTGTGTGTGTGTGTGTGTGTGTGTGTGTGTGTGTGTGTGTGTGTGTGTGTGTGTGTGTGTGTGTGTGTGTGTGTGTGTGTGTGTGTGTGTGTGTGTGTGTGTGTGTGTGTGTGTGTGTGTGTGTGTGTGTGTGTGCGTGCGTGCGTGTGTGCGAGAGAGAGAGGAAGAAAGAGAGGGAGAGAAAGGGTGCCCTGTGGATGATTGTGTTTCTCCTTCTGTTCTCGTTTGCCACCGAGCGTGTTCAGAGCACATCTGTCTTTCTGATGGGATTATAAAACATTCACCAACAGATGTTTTCAGTCCCCCTTTGAAGATGGCAATTCTGCAGACTGCCTTGGATTTACGGCCGTGCCTTCATCAGACAGTATTGAATTTGTCACCATATCATCAATATTCTTAACAGTGTAATGAAATTGTTAGCGGCCCTTCTGCCAGTCTGTTTTGATCCTTCTTAAATCTGTGAGAAGGAAGTGTGAGGCATCTTTTCTTGAGCTGATTATTTCTTGTGTCAAAGTTTGCTTCATTTTTCATGTCTCCTGTATCTTTGCATTGTTTTTTTACGGATGAATTATTCGTCAGACGTTTGTCTTTATTTCAGTATATTAAATGTTTCCCTGTAAGTCTGTGATTCCCTAAGGTCTGACGTATAAATCACCCTCTGAAGATGTTACCAATTGTATTCGGTTGAGTCAGTACAGCGGCACTAAGTGACATCTGCTGCCAAATCACCGAACATATATAAACAGAGCATGCGCACACTGTGTACATGCCAGGAGCTAACAAGCTATTGGCACATTTCCTACTTTCCACACAGTCACATGCCAGATTGTAAATCTTCCCAAAATCAGCTTCAGAAGTGCTTGTGTTGATTGTTCCCTTTGTCTTCTGGTCTGTCAGTCAGGGCCGTCCGTCTGTGCAGGCTGTGGGCTCCCCACAAGTTGACGGATATCCTGCTGAAGAGCTTAAGGCCGATTGTTAAGTATCCTTCTATCTAGTGCTAGAGATTATAGGGGAGCTCAATGTGATCATGCCAATACAATAGCCCTTTAGCTTAGTGTTGGGTGAGAGCTTAGTGTTAGGTCGTTAAGGATAGGAGATTGTCTCGTTAAAGGTGGAGTGAGCGATTCTGGAGAACGTTTGTTGTCAAAACACTTCTTTTGTGAATATCTCCTCACGATCAATGTGTGCACTGAAAAAAAAATCTGGTGTTAAGACACAGCGTTGGCTTTGGTAAACAAAGGGTATCTAAACAAAGGAGGCGCACCGTAGCTAGCAACATGCCTGTTTACCTAGGGTCTAGGTTGTGTAATAACACTGGATTTTTTTCAGTGCACACACACAGTACGTACGTACGTAAGGTAGCAGATCTTAAGGAGAAATACATTGATTTTGACGAAACATGAAGCATTCTCCACAATAGCCGACTCTACATTTAACAGTACATTTGACCAGCTTGAAATGTTTGGGATGATATTGTTTACCTATATAACCATTAACCCTTTTGCAGTGCGGTGAATGTGAGTTCTTTGATTTACATTTGACTTTATGTCATGGCGGTTTTTCCTGATTCTTGTCTGCGTTTAATTTGTCTTTCTTTGACAAGATGCAATGGGGTCGCAGTCCTGGAACACAAGCTTGACTTTGTTCTGAGGAACTGTCACAGAGTTCCCTCGGCTGGGAAAGGAAGAGCACAAGAGACTTTTAACTGTCAATGCTTAGTTTTTAGCACCTTTGCTAAAGATGCTCTGACAAAACATGTTATAACAAACACTCTGCCCCCTTAAAGGTGCTTCCCTTCATGTACCTGTCAGCATTTGTGCTGATATGTTACCATAATTGATTGGATTTCTGCAGAGCTTTTCAAGGTACTCAAAGCGCTTTACAGGGTTCCAGGTTCAATTTGTTCACACACAGTCATACCGGTGGTGGTAAACTACGATAGTAGCCACAGTTGCCCTGGGGCAGACTGACAGAAGCGAGGCTGCCATTCCGCGCCATCGGCCCCTCCCACCACCACCTCAAACATACAGCAGTCATACACATTCACACGAGGCAAGGTGGGTGAAGTGTCTTGCCCAGGGACACAACGACCATGACACAAGTGGCCGGGCGGGGATCGAACCGCCAACCCTAAGATCGTTGGCCAACCAGCTAATGCATCAAAGAAGAAAAAGGCTGGAGTAGAATGTATGGTGGGGAAAAATTGAGCTATGTGATAGGCAGACTTTAGCTGTAAGCCTTGGCAACTTTTAGATTCAAAGTGGGGAGAAAATTAAGTATGTCACCATTTTTATTTTATTATTTGTATGATTTGGTGCATCAATTTAACATCAGTCAGAAAACAAAAACAAGTTTATTATAGTTTACCCAGTAAGATGTTTTGCATATTCAAGCTATGATGTTTAGATAAATGGACTTCAATGAACAGGGAGATGAAAAGAAGGCGAGAATATAGGATATGTATTTAGTGGCTGCTTCTCCTTGAATTGATATCTTTACCAACTCATAAACTAATGAACACTTACAGCAACAATTAAAAGGGATGTTAATTGACCATCTACTTTATGGTGCATATCCTTGTAGAAAATATGTGCTGCAGGATAAATGGTGCAAGTAGATGGGTTGTTTAGGTTTTGTGGAGCATGTTGAATACAAAAGCTGTAAGGAAAAGGATTAAAGTTTAAGGGAAAAAAACTAAAATATGTAAGAAAGACTGATGGAAAGTGTGAGAGTTTCAAGATGAGAGGAAGTTGAAAGAAAATCTGTCCCAGATTTTACCGTACAGAGTGAACACAAAAACATATCAACAATAGAACCAACTAAAACCTTTTACAATATTGCAACTGGGTTCATATTTGTCATCAGTAGAGGTGTGAAGGAGGGTCTTCTATGGGGATTGCATGTGGGATGACCCAATTCATTTTTGCCCGAATACATCCTTATCTGAGTCCTTTAATATGGAGTACCTACTGAGTATTTTCCTACACTTCTGTTTGCTTATACTATATATATATATATATATATATATATATATATATATATATATATATATATATATATATATATATATATATATATATATATATATATATGTATGCGGAATGCGATGACGTGACGCAAGCAATACTCTAGACAGGAGAAGTGTCACACAATTAAATCGGTCTGAACCACAAATAACTTTTTACATCCACACATTTACATTTGGTGCAAAAATGCAGCATTGTAGATGCTGGCATTGGCAGTTGTGCTCACACATGTTAGGCTGTGGTGGCAAAACAGAAAAAGCACTGTAGGGATTGGATTTTGATCTGATCTGCTTTATTTGTAACTGATATCAATCCATTCCAATACGCCTGGTACCCTAGAATGGGCTCTTGCAATTTATTGATTGTAGCATATGAATAACTAATACATAATTGTTTTGATAATGAATCATTATTAAATGAATAGGGAATTCTAGTGCATTCGAAATGAAGGTCATATAAACACCCTAAATAATAAAAGAGTCCAACAATTTGTAACATTTAGAACCCGATATGTGTCACTGCACCTCGTTCCATCAGCTATAATGTATGATATTGTTTTGCTACTGGTACACAGATGGCTGAAGTCACTATTGATTTTTGTCGGCCCATTTTTTTGGATGGTTTTGCTCTTAATGTTGTGACAAGAGCTTGCCCAAGCCTTCAGCAAAATGGCTGCTGTGTGTCACAACAGCAGTCGTCAGTATGTGTACAGCTATAGGCCTGAACATCACCTGCCACACTCCCAAATACAACTTGTTTGCAGGCGTCGCCTTGACCTTAAAGAAAAACAACAACTCTGATGTCAGCCTCTGCCCTCTAGACGGACACTGTGCATGGAGTCAGTTGGGATGCTAGGCTGCGGTGAGGTGACATAGTAGCCCAAGTTCAATAAAACACAAGCATTTGAGCCACAGCAAAGTGCATTTTTGCATATCGATATACTCAGCTGCCTTTCGTTTCCTTAAAGGTACAGTATGTGAAATGTATTGCCATTTTTCAGAAGACACTTGGCAGAAATGGAATGTAATATATCATATGTTTTAATTATTGAATTATCACCTTAGAATGATCCGTGCATATAAATACAATAGCACATAACGGACAAACTTAACAGCCTTACGTGTTTTTACAGATAGTGGGTGTCCGCCGGAAATGCACATGTTGGAAGACGAAGAAGAACTAAAGAATAATAACTACATCTTCACGTCATCACTTGATATTGTGTATAGACTTGAGGCAGTGGTGGATGATGCCATCTATTAGTGACTAGCTTATTCTCCTTGGAGGCCACCATAACTTCTGCAAATGTTCCAAAAGGGAAGGAGCATATATAATCAAACTCCTAAATACTCCGATGTTACACGCTGTACCCTTTTTAAATAAAATTGAAAAGCTGTTCATTTGTGTTAACAGTCTTTTTAACTGTTTTCCTTTCTGCCACTGTGCTGACCAGTGGTGGGAGCAGGTTATTTTGGAGGAACCTTAATGTATGAGTCAGAAAGTACTGTCTGCTCATCTGCCTCTTAGCTGCATATATTTACATGTCCTTCACTAACATGCTATCCGTGACAAAACAGGCCAGGAGCAACAGAATTTTATTTCAGTGGAGGCGCAAAGTTCGACATTAGCATTGCCACCCACACGCCTGTACAACCCAGCATGTACCGTACAAGCATACTTAAAAGTACAGTGCATGGAGTTAGAAATGAAAGCAAACAAACATGCAACCAAAAGAAAGTGTGCACGCACAAAAATATTGTCACTTTAATAGCATTGGCACCTGCTTCCAAAGTCCCACGCTTTCCTTCACCTTGCAGTTTTTCACCATTGCCTTTCCCTCTTTGAACTATTTGAAAGAAAGTGATTGGTGTCTCTGTGAGTTCCATGTCTCCAGGGAACACACACACACACACACACACACACTGTCGTATGCAGACCTTCAGGGTCAACGTACAATTAAACCTCAGAGGGACCCTTCAGTCGTATAAGAATGCTAGACATGGAAGGATGCAAGGAGGAGCAAGGCGAAAAGTATTAACCCTCAACTGAACCGAACTTCTCGCTGTTTAACCTGCAGCTGTAGAGTTAGCACTTCATGTGACCACTGGCCACTCACTCACTGCAGCAGTGATTCAGAGAAGCGGTAGAGCAGTTTGCTGAGGCATTGGAGCTAGCGTCAAGGATTTCAGCGCCTGAAAAACTAAAACTCTATTCAAAGTTCACAAAAGACATTGGAACTCTATGTGGGCGCTCTTTGCAGAAATGGGACAATGTATGACTGCATTCTGCTATTCATTCCTTATTCTTTCCATGTCCATGTCTATCCGACAGCTTTGTCAAAGGTCAGGAGGCTCTCTGTATGTATGCACTATGCAGCCTGGAATTTTTCCAGAGTTTTGATAATGGGAGCGAGCGATACATTGGACTGAAAGGCACAGATGATTTGAATATGATAAGGGGCCTAAGTATTACTGAGAAACTAAATCTTTTTCACAAAGTCTGACACATCTCCTTGACTTTCTTTGGTGTTTATTTGTAAAAGAAAAATGTAAGTGGCTTGTGATTGATTGGGATGACCCTTTGGCCCTTTTTGCAATTATCTCGCTGCTTAAACTGCTGCTGATGGGAAAAAAATCAAATATTTAATATAGCTTTATCAATTAGCAGTCTTCTCTATTTTTGTTTCAATTTAAATGTATTGGCAGGTGAGTGGTAATAGGCAGGAGTAGGGGTGAGATAAGGAGGCGGGAACGGTCATTACTTCTAGGAGAATTTAGTGAGGTGAATGTTGTCATGGGGGGGGGGGGTCCCACACATTCCTTTGAGTAGCCCTGCAGACATATCAGTAACAGGATGATGACGGCGCATCGTTTGATTGTTTGCGTTGTCAAATGCAGCAGCAGCTTATCCCCCCGTGGTCTTTTGATTAGTTTAACCAGGACCTAATCGCAGTAATAGCCTCATTAAGTCACCTGTGATATAATTGAATATCACTATGAAAGGATTTCATTGGGATAAACATGTTTAATGAATCTACATCTTTTTTTGTTTGTTGTTAAAAGCTAGTGTTTCTACAGTGTGGTGAAAAGGTAAGCATCATTGTATACACAAAGGCGGAAAGAAAATCGATCTTTGAAAACATTAAGTGGTATGTTCCCTTGAGTATTGTTCATTTGGATTATCAAAGAGTTTTTGTAGTATTGAATAAACTAAAGCATTGTCTATATGATTATGTTACCACCGACCAGATATACTAATGAACCAGTGTGCTATAGTGGTGCATTATTATAGGAAGTTGCATTCACTCCTAAACAAGTGTATTTTCTTAGAAATTGGAATCAAGACCATCCTGGCTCAGCTGTTGTACCCTGTGAATGAACCCACTTGCCATGTGTTATGTGTCATAAGTAGAAAACGACATTCCTGTCTCTGGCTCCACCCGGACACATAATAAACGATATGAGAACAGTCCTGTTTTATTAAATGAATTGCAGTGCAGGCGACTGCGCTCCATCTGTGCATTAAGCCGTTCTGTAGAGTCACACTTTGAATGTGCGAATGAGCTTCCCTCTAGCACTGCTTATGAATGATTGATAACATTACTAATATAACACTGTATATAGCAGGCATTCATTTGGAAAATCCGGAGCAATAATAATATGCTGATCCACCGGATGGATGCAGAAACAAATAGGACTGTGTGATGCAGTGTCAAATCTCAAACCTCATAAAGGGTTTCTCATTAGGCTACAGTTTCTTAATCAAATGTATTTAGTAGTGGAATAAATGATCACCCATCAGTCACAGTGTCATATTAATTAGTTTTACCTCAGGTGCTGATTTAATAAAAGGAGTCAAATTCTGTGGAAGTGTTGTATTACATTTTCATGTCAGCTTAAGGAAGTTAAAAAGTACAATCAGTGAAATAATTACAGATAACTGGGACATTAGTCTGAAGGTGTCTTTGAAATATAATGACTGATAGGAGGGAGGGGGTTCAAATCTCACAACACAAATGAGGTTTTGAAGATGATTGCATCTTTGGAACAAGGGAGGAAATCAATTTTGGAACTACGGCCGGAAGAATTCATAGAGCTGTGAAAAAGGCGGTCTTGCATCTTTGAGGTTAGGAATGAAAAATGTGAATACTCCAGCATTCACACTAAATACAACCCTTAGATGGTGTTGATAAGCCAGGATGTTGATAAGCGAGGGTGGTTTAGTAATGGTAATAAAGACGATCACACAGAAAGACAATTACGAGGATGTTAAATAATGAGGATGAGTATTTTTTTGCCATTGCTCTGCAGGATTTTGTTCTTTTTGTCTGCTCGGATTGTTAAAAGCAAATATGGCTGTTGGTGCCATCTGGGGATTAGTGGTGCCGAACATAAACTGTCTCATGGAATTTACTTTGTCATTTTACTACTAACACAGCGAGTCCTAGACTATTTTCCATCTGCCTTGCTTGTCCTTTTTCACGAGTACGCCTCTAATTTCCCTTAAAACCCTTTGCCTGACTAGTATAATATCGTCTCTTTTATAAGATAGAGTATTTCACGGGTTGATGCAGACATTACGCCCTCAAACACGCACACGCAAACACAGCTGAGCTAAATTGTGAAAACATTTTCCATTTGCTAATATTTCTTTTGTTCCTCATACTAAAAGGATTGCATTTAAAAACCCAACTACATACTTTTCTTCCACACGCTACAGCTTTATAAAAATGTCATGATTCATGGAATGGAAAAAAGGAGAGACATTTTATCTCTCTCTCTCTCTCTTTGTGTGTGTGTGTGTATTTAAGATTATGAATATCATCTCTTTTCTGGTACTTCAATTGAGGATTCCGATTCCATAGCGATTTGATTCAAAGTCAGTCAAGACTTTACTGGATTTCCCTTTATTAGGTTCCGACAAATTGCCTTCTTAGTGGGAGAAGAGTGTTTGCATTATTCATTTTGTGAAAGAGCAAGCATTTACGAGTTCATTTTCGTTTGAGCTTGACGACCGAGAGTGGGACTGGGAGTGACTCATCACAGAGTAGGATGAGACACTCACTTTGTTAAACTTGACTTGACTTGACTGTTTAATATGAATCACATCTGACCCCCTGACCTCTTGCCTTGCACTTACGAAAATAAATACATAGTGAAAAGTGCTAATGTGTTAATTCCTTTGGACAAAAGTGGTAGTGTTTTTACTACGCCAGCTGTACACTGGGTGAGCGTTCCCATGAAGAAGTTAAAAGTTCCTCGCAGCACCTTGAAATTCTGTCGGTATCAAACATTGCACACTGGTTGTGTTTAAATGTGGATGTTAAATGGTATCATTTGCTTGATTTATATGAACATATTGTTTTGTCTTGACTTTCTAGGTGATCCAGCGCAGAGAGGATGGCACGGTCAGCTTCTTCAGAGGATGGGAGTCCTATCGCGAGGGATTTGGAAAGATCACTGGCGAACACTGGCTTGGTAAGTGTTTCAGGTTGTGTGTGTGTGTGTGTGTGTGTGTGTGTGTGTGTGTGTGTGTGTGTGTGTGTGTGTGTGTGTGTGTGTGTGTGTGTGTGTGTGTGTGTGTGTGCGTGCACGTGTGCGTGCGTGTGTGCGTGTGTGCGTGTGTGTGTGTGTGTGTGTTTGTTTGGCAATGTATGACACATTCACATGTGCACTGTGGCCTGCAATAAACATGCCAAGACCCAAATCCGTGGAAAGCACATTTTTACACAGTATTGTCAACTTTTCGTTCAATCATGATTACGAGATGTTCTAAAACCATCAACAACATAATGGTAGACACTAAAGGCGAGTACAGCACTCAATTTCAAAGCAGAAAAGCAGAGCGACTGAAATAGCCGGTTGTGTCGAGTGATGGAGCTAGATAAAGAGACCAGATTAAGGATTCAGTAATAGCCATCGTTCTGTGACAATGAAAAGCACTTCAGTGATAGTGACAGAGAACTTCACAGCAAATTAAAAAGGTGGACTTTATGAGAGCTGTCCATTCGGCACAACAACATCACAACACAAGCCAGACAGACCAGCCACCATTCAATTACAGTATTCACATGACACACACACAACTACAGTACAATTTTTTTTTTAACCCTACAGGTTTTCAATGGTCCCCTTGTTTACTCAAAATGTGTACTTCTCCGAGTCTGCTGCTTGCTTTCTTCTTGCTGTCAGCACAACACCCAAATCCACTGCTCCCTTCAAATGTGACAGGGGAAAAGAATGCCAACAAAGAGTGAATTTGACTGTGAAATGACCAGCTTTATCAGGAACCAAATCCCTGGTCTTCACACCACTTCTCATTAAATGTACCAAACTATTTTTGTCAGACTCATCAGGGTGGCGGTGATAGAAATATATTCTTCATTGGAATTAGACCTTGATTTCGTATTCTGAACTCATGTTCTCTTTAAATTCATACTCAAGTGTGTAAAACATCAAATAAAAAACTCCTGAAGGCACGAGAAGGTATAGAAATATGCAGCTAGTCCGTTCTATCATAGGAGTAGCCTTGTAGTTTCTTTTTATATGACCTTACATTTGTTCATGTAGCAGATAAGCAGCGCCTCAAAGAAACATATGCAGCTGAGGCGGTTGATTGTTTGGCGACATCTAATCTCTGCTTTCACAGACATAATCGACATCTCTGTAGGATCTCAGTCTGTATTTGCTGCATAATCCTATCTATAATCCCTGAATACATCAAACATCCCCTTTGACTTCCCTCCATGCTGATTTCTGTTTAGCATTCAGTCCATAATGTTACCATATAGTTACCTATGTTCTACATATAGATGTGGATTGGGCTGTTCCATAAACATGCAACCCAAATAAATAAATAAAAAACAAGCGATAATGTCAAAAATAAGCCTTTGCAAATGTGAGACCTCCTTCAATCTTTAATTTGCTCGAAAATAAGACCTCTGGCTTATACTTGGATGTAGCACTTGCATGCATAAAATTCACTCACCATTCGAGTGCTCACTCTTTTACATAGTCATGATTCCAGAACCTTCAGGGCTCCTGTGCTCCCACTGACATACTGTACGAACGATGACTACACTGTGATTTGTGGCTAACTGATTAGCCTTAACTGATTTTAACTCAAATTGTGAGGGTGACAACAACTCCTGCTATGGTTCCCAGTGATTAGATTACATCAAACAAAGTTGATGTGAAAACAACTTGGCTTTTAAAGTTGTGTGGGGCTTTGTAATTGTGTAGTATTATAACTGGGCCAGGATGGTTTTAAGGCTCTTCACCACCTTCATTACTTTGTGTCCTGCTTGACATAGCAATGCTTATATATACAGTATACACTGTATGGCAGAGTATGGAGTTTGGAAAAAGTGTATTTGAATTAATGGAGATCTAGGTCTCTCAGCTGACCTGAGGCCATTACAGAGTGCAGCCCCATAATAAAAGACGTGGTTAGAGTGCCAGCTAGATCTCCCCATGGTACGCTGTATGTGGAACACGGCGGGAATATGGAAAGCCCGGGCTTTGGCAGGCTGAATTTGAATGAGCCGGTGAGCTACTTTGAACCTTTCAGAGTACCCTTGCTCATTCAGGGTGTGCTGCTGTCTCGTCACCCCCATCATCGATTACCCTCAGGCCAAAAATGAAAAATGGATCCATGCTCGCCTGCAGCGTATTGAAAGAAATCCATCGCAGCTGCCTCCCTTACCAGACTAATACTGCTTACTAATGCCTCCTGCCGCCTCTGAAGATCTGTAGATTTCTCATTATCTGACTATGCAGCTAGATTCTGAATTCATTTTTGGATGTGTGCTATGTGTTTTGAACTTTTAATAGTATGATGGTATAGACAAAAATGGTCATCAGGAATGGAGTCATGGTGAGAATGAAGAAGCAACAAGGGAGTCAAACTGAGTAAAGAAATTCTGCATGCTGTGGGTATTTGTGAAAGGGACCAACTTTACTGCATTTGATAGCTGCGTAGAGTTATGCTCGATGACACAATCACACAGTTGAGACAATTCTAGCTTTCTTGCACATTTGGTACCTCGTGCATTAGGCAAATGAAGAAGCAGTCTGTTCTTAGGAAATCAATAACGATATGCCACAGTTTGGCAGATTAGATGTCAATTAGTTGAGATGCCTATGGATTTTAATAGGAGTGTCAGTCTGGTCGAAAGTAATTGAAAACATCTTTTTCCCACTTGAAAAGGGATTTCATCTCTTTCTAGTTATGATTAAAGTGCCATAAAGGCGTATCATTTTGATTTAAGACAGACTGAAGTTCTTGTTTAATGATGAAGGCGATGACGTTATTATAGTGAGTGCTGAATGATGATGAAGTCTGCGTCCTTCGTTTTTTGTCTCTCTTTGACGTAAAGCATGAGCCTTAGATTTGGGACCTATCTTTTCTTCCCTCATGAAATTGAAGGACACCATGCATCACTCAACCGCAGTTCTGTCAAGCAAGCAGAATGCAAATATAATTTGGCACTTGTGGCTTAACAAAAAAATATATATAATTTTTCCATGCTCTGAGTATGACTGTAAAAACATATTGCTGAATAATCTCTCCCAGAGGGGCATGCACAAAGAGCATAAAACTGGGTCAAGGAAATGCCATTGTTGCCATTGAACCTATTAGACACCTGGTCTCCGAGGTTTATTTAGGCTTTTAGACCTGTAATAAAGGTCCTGAAACAGTTTAATGCAATCCCAAAGAGAGTAACCTAGTTTTTCTAGATGGCCCATTACAATAACATTGTTTGGTCTGAAGTGTTGATGAAAGGGGCACTTAAATCCAGCAGGGAAGGGGCACTTAACAAAATGTCTTTTTTGATATTCATGTCTTCTCTCGTGGCTATGAGTCCATAAACTGAAGCTATAATTCGAAACATACAGACTCTAAAGATGTAACTTTAGCCAGTGTATATTGTAGAATATTGGAATATCAGTCTTAGTCGACACCACCAATTTCCAGTGACATTTAGTCTTTTTCTGAAAATCTATCATCAGGCAGTGACATTCAGAGGAAATGTTTTTTTTTTCCTAAGTGCGATTTGTAATAGTTATTTCAGCTTACAGTCAGGTGTATGAAGGTATGGTTGTAGATGAAAAAAGCATGTTGCAATTTGCACTCAGATATTATTCCAGCACCTGTGTCCAACTAACTCATTTTAAATGAAAAGTTTTCATTTCAGTATTCTCTCATTGTATTTGTACTGAATCAACAATTCTGATAACCTTTTTCACATGATGGGAAACACTTAATATTCTTGAGCGGAACTCAATTTTATTAATCAGTGGAGCACTAACAACATAATCAATGCCTCTTAATGGAATTCTACTTTTCCGGTAGCTCTGAGTGAGTTGAATTAATATTCATTTGTTGTCATAACCAACTGCTAGATTGGATTTCTGTCATCCGTTTATTTATTTACAGGAGGAAAAAAAGTTTTGCCTCTATCCAGTTTCATCCAGATTTTAATATCTTTTTCATAGTCATATTGCAATGGAAAACCTTTTTTTCTGTAAGCATTACAAGTTTTGTGCCATATAAAGTCCCTATGAGTACAACAAGGGTTATGTGAATGTAACAAAGAAGCCTTAGCGCATAGAGAATTGCCTTTATCTCTATGGGGTTTTTTAAAGCATTTTGCAAAATGCGCTTAGAGAATAATAAGCATTAAGAATAAAGGATTGAGGAAAAAGTCGCAGCATGTTCAGTTTCCCGGGGTAAAAAGAAAAAAAACGTTGATCCCTTATTATAATTTGACACTTTTTTGCTCTTTTCTCGTTCTGCTAAAGCTGCAACTGAATTAATCTTTGCTCCAAGGACAAAAAACTACACAAAGGGGACACTCTTCAACATAACCAACAAGCCATTTGATTCACGTAAACTGGTGACATTGCATTATATCTGCATTATGTTCTACTCTATGGAATGCACCATCTGCATGGAATCAGTGAAATTAGGAGAGTGAGAATCTACTTTTGTGTACTTGACGTTTGATGTATGCATGCTGATGGTTGCCTTTAACCTTCAAGCTCTTTGTATTTTTACAATAAGCCGTTTTATTCACCGCAGGAGTGTTCCTCCTTTATTCGGGCCAATGTTTACATCCCGCCTAAAGCCTGTGTGAGCGAGGCACTGCAGCGCTTGGCTAACCAGATAACCAGTATGGAGCAAGAACACCCAGACTCTCATTCGCATTATCCTTGGGGGATTTGAACAGCACAAATCTCAGCCATGAACTGTCCAAATACAGATAGTATATTACGAATCCCACAGGGGACAAGAACACATTGCCACACAGTATTAAAGGATGCTTGCTGTGTGCAAGCTTTTTTGGACCTTCTGATCAATCATCTTCTCCTAACGTACGGGCAAAAATTGAAATCCAGAAAGCCTTGTGGTAAGATGTGGGAAGACAATCTGATTGAGCTTGCCGATACTATGACATTGTGTAGTGTCAGTCGGTGTAGATGGAGAACATGTGCTTCACCCAGACTCGGAATAGAAACAGTTTTAGGGCGACTGTCAAGCAGCTTCTCCAGGCCAAGAATGGGGTCCACAGCTGTGGCAATGACATTGGAGAAGACAAAGAACCCAGACAGAAAGAAAAAAAAGAAAGAAAAAAAAGCTCTCCCTTGCCCCTTCTTACTCACTACACAACCTCCGATTCCAAATGATTTACCTTCACCCACCACTCCTGCCAGTCAACCTGCGGGCTGCATCAGTGGCAAGGATGCCTCGCGGCTTTTCCACACACAAAAGACAGGGAAAGCCCCAGGCCCAGATGGCTTCTCACACTTCTGTCTTAAGGCCTGTGGTGACCAACTGGCACTCTTCTCCTCACAGATCTTAAGGCAAGGCAAGGCAAGGCAAGTTTATTTATATAGCACAATTCAAACACAAGGCCACTCAAAGTGCTTTACAGGGGCAAGATTAAAATACATAAAACACATTAGAAGACATTTAAAAGCGAATGAAAATAAGTAAAACATTTAAATAAAATAAAAAGTACAGGTTAAAATGGAAAAAAGTCTTCAGACTCGATTTAAAAGAACTGAGGGTTGCAGCAGTATTAAGCGTATATCACTCAATTTGTGTAAAGTTGCCCTCCTGCTACAAATGCTCCAGAATCCAGTTCTCCATAATGATTGGATGGTAGGAACAATGACTACAGTTAGGTTTCCTTAACATCCCCGGTCACAAAATAATTTGAAAAACGAGTGTCGGCCCACCCAAAGCGCATCAGTGGCCCCCTGCTGGATCCCCCGCAGCTAGTTTTTGTAATAGAGCTGTCATTAAAGGCACTGTGCTCTATCCTGCAACATATTAAATGGAGAGTGCAAGGGTCCATCTGCTTGTCTTGAAACTTGTCTGCTCAAAATGGAGCTACTCAACTCACACCATTGGATCACCAAACTCAAAAGACATGAAACAACAGGAGTTACCGGGGAAACAAGCTGTTCTGACATTCCCTGGGGATCTGTGTTCTCATCACTGCTATTCCCTCTCTTCCCTTTAGGGAATATCAGTCTATATAAATGACTGCATCTCCATATAGCCATTATCTGAGACTCAGCTCCTCCTTCACTGTATTCAAGAGACTATTGCAAGACACCGGTCATGACATAAGTAGTGTTTATTTTCCTTGGAGAGGATGGTAATTATTGCTGAAGAAAATTGGGTGGTAATTATTGCAGAAAAGAATGCAGATGTCATGACGTCAGATGTCATGTAGCCTACAAGTGTACGCTGCTGGTTGAGTCAGAATATGCTGTTGTAAACGGGAATATTCCAGCAGTTGTTGTGCATGTCAACACCTTATTTGGAATAGTGTCTTAGCTGGGATATGGACCAAGCTTTGTGAAAAGTCCCTTACGGAAGTGTGCTTCTTGTGCCAGCAGAGGAAGTTGCAACAATCTGATGAAAATGTCATTGGAACCAACCTGCTTACCCTCCTGGACACATCCTGATTAAACAAACACGGTTGCAGACCTCTTTAACTCCTGGCCTCAAATTATGATACCAGAATGGGCCTCGAATTTAATGTCTGTGGAACTGCAGAAACCTCATTTCATCTCCTCCGTTATGATTTGAAAATCCCTCTACCCCACCATGCAATGACAAAATACAGACACGTGTAGCTCTCATGGATTAGTTTAATCTAAAACAAAAATGCTAATAGAGTTACTCAGCTGTTTAATAAGCCAGCTGTGGAAGACGTGAACTGAAAATAAGTCATTTTAACTCCTTTAGAAAAAGAAAAACAGTTTCAGCCTGAGGCAGTGGGAACTCAAAGTGGATGGAAATGTTCAGGATCGTGTCCTTGTTTCTCCGACAGTTTATGTCATTTCCCACAGCAAGAACAGCAAACCAGACTTCTGCAATGTCAGACTTCAGAGCACTGGTATAGTGATTGGAATTGGATTAGGGATTGCGATTTTTCTCAAAATGGTACTAATATTTAATCACAACCAATGTATTAAACTGCACAACTGGTGTACAAAGAGAGACAACAAAGAAGAAACTGGACCAAAACTGTAACTTCATTCAGATCCATATTTGGAGGCTGTCGCATGTTTAATAAACGAGGCTCTCATCCTGTGATGATGATTACTGTTTAAATGGTTCTGCTTGTTTTCCTGTATTCCTTTCAACCATCTGACTCAGATCACTGCACACAAAAACAAGCCCAAAACACAGAAACTATTTATTTCATTTGTCTTAACAATAATGAACAGACAAGTCAGGCACATGATGTCGCAAATCCATATTTTGTCAATAGCTGTGAAATCTCCCCTGTACATAACATTCAACTTGCCGTGCAGCTGTAAACCATTGTTATACACCTAAAGCTGCTCATGATAAACAGCCCTGTCCCATTATTGATCACACATAATTCTTTATTTAGACCCCCTTTGTTGTCATACTTCCTGTACAGTCACCAGTGAGACTGCAACACTCTATTTCCAGTGCATTTGATTTGTATGTTTTACATGTTTTGCTGATTATTTGCCTGTTACTGTATAATAGCTAAATATAGATGTGTTGATGCGTCTGTACATTTGTATTTTGACGTGTTAAGCTCTGTACTTACTTTCCTCATTTTGCATCCGCGTGCGTCTGGAGAGTCGTCCGGTTTTGGCAGACAGGGAAAGCAGTTTCATTCATACTAACAGCAATAGTCTGCACTGTGGCAAGAGCATGTTGTGAGAAAAGTTCTACGGTGTCAGCAGGATGGAAGTCAATACAACACTGTAACAACACACAAATATGAGAACCATTGCCAGAATTTACGAGCAGAAGGTGCAATAAGTGTTTCAGCAGAAAATGTATCCCTGTATTAGCATACAACATAACTTTTTTTCTACGGTTCTGTTTTTGATTTATTCTCTGCGAATGCCACCAACCGGACTGGAGTGTGGTTTAACCGATTACATGCACAGTGTATTTTTATGTGAAAGCCGACCCTGGCGGAAATGGGGCTTTATGCAGATGACGACTCACTGACCACCTGAGTTCAATTTCATTGATCCCTGAGCTTGCAGGCCTACTTGACCAACAAACTCAGTTCTGATTTCATTGAGGGAAAAGTGATAGCCCAGTAAAGGCAAAATCATGGAGTCATTTTCCTCTTCAAGAATTTATTGATTCATCTTTTCTCTGAGGAATAGCCTGTCATGTCATCATATCTTTGTGACGGCCACCAGCAGTGCACGTGTAATAGGACCCATGTGTCTCGATGGCTCTGTCTGGATGTTGTCCTCTATCTGACGAGGGCCTTGTTGAGAACTTACATTCCTCTGCTTCCACCACCTCATTAAAGATACCCTTATGGCTGCCACCGAGGAGGAAATGAAAAGCTAATCCACATCATCCCTCCTTCACAGACTTGTTTCTTGCCTGTTGTTCAAATTGCCCCAAAAAATTCTGCAGGAAATTGCAGTGTGAAGCACTGAACAGAAAGCTCACCTTTAACAAGCGGGGCATGTGTGAGTGCTATAATTGAGCTCTCAGCCCTCCCCGGGTATTGTAAGTGCATGTGATTATAGGGAGGTGAGCAGCAAAGAATACTGCATTTTGTTCATGTTTGTGTGTCTTTATGGGAAAGGGAGGGTGCAAAGGGGATGACTATAATTTGAATATGGGCGTTTGATAGGCGTGGCTGTCCGTGTTGGTCCATAGGCGAGCGAGGGCCACTCCAAGTTCAAAAGGGCGAAAAGACAGGGGGCAGAAAACAGTGATTATTGACAGCGTGAGTAACTTGACTGATGCTCACTAAGCTACAATGAGGGAACAGACACACCAACGGCCATCTCACACACTACCCATGGTAAACCACTATGTACACCGTGTAATTGCCAAAGACGTCAGTTATCTTTCTTCTGCTCCTCTACCCCATTCATCTATTTCCTATCCTTAGAATCTTATCTTGTCTCTCTGACAGGAGTCCAACCCATATTTTCCTCGGATCAATGTGGAACAGCACCGCGTCTGTGGCAATTAACTCCCAGCCTGTGGAAGCCACTCCGATACTAGAGAAACAGAGAAGCCACACACAGCAGGGGAGGCCTTTCATTTTCAGTTCTGGAGAGAGCAGACTGTCCGCTCACTTTACTAAAACACACACACAATGAGAGTGAAATAATAGATCTGAGGAAAAAGGGCCAAAAATGCCAAAAAGAGCATTCACTCACTCTTTCCAAACAATGTTATCCGTGTGGATTTGAAATTCTATCCAACTCTGTTGATTGACATTTTATTTAGTTGATTAGTTGCTGTCCTGAGAGAGACACGGCAGGGCGTTGAAGGGGTTACAGCCTGAGGATATTTAAACACAAGAACCACAGAAAGAAAGAAAAAAACGATCTTATTAATGCAGTGATTTAGCTTCTGTTGTCGGAAACTCTTTGAACCATACGTTTCAAGTCGGTTGATCTTTCTTTGACCTTGTTAAATTGTCCAACCTGCATGGTGCACAAACCAATGAAGGGGCGTTTAAGGGCGTACACCGCCTAAACAGAGCAAAGCATTAACATACGTGCTGCTTCCCAGCAAGAGCCTAAAGACCATCTTCTAAATCACACATTTATAAAAATGCACCGATGCAGCCATATTCTACTGAGTCCTGCCATATGTTTACCTTATGCAACACTATCTCTCCTTTCTTTTCACCATTTCATTCATTTTAATAATTTTTCTTCCCCACGTAGCCATGCATGAACACCTCCCTCGACACGTCTATCCCCCACCGCACGCCTCCACCACAATGCAGCATCCTGAGGCTTGTATTTATATTCTTGTCACGCAGTGGAAATTCTAAAGAGGACTGAATCTACAAAAGAGAGCACAAATCAAAGAACATCACAATTCCTGTGAGGATTACGGACCATTTTGTTGTTCTTTTGTGTGTATTTTTTCTTCTTCTTACTTTCCATCTGTGGACAGTTTCGTGCTATTGAAATAAGCCACAGATGGTCGTGGCGTGGCAAGGAGAAAATAATAATGGCGAAAGTTTTAAAAAAAAAGATAATATTCGATCACACAAAGTGTCCAGTCCAGTCAATTTTATTTATGTAGCCCACAACAAGCCCACCATCACACATGGCAATTCACCTCAGGGGGCTTAACAATCTGTACAGCATTCAACCCTCTCTGTCCTCAGTCCCTCGACGTAGATGAGGACAGACCGTTTAGTGGGGAGAGAACCTCAATAAGATGAAGGGATCCATCTTCCCTCAAGAACAAAAACACAGGTTTAAATGACTTTGTAGGAAGAGGTTAAACAGTTTTAGGTGTCATCATAGGACCCAATATATAGTTAAAGGGAAGACCCACCCAGGACAATGATAGTCCCAATGAGTGAAAAGAGAGGAAAAGTAGTACAAAACTAAGAGAGAGAGAGAGAGAGAGAGAGAGAGAGAGATGTGATGTTGTTTCAACCTCAGTAAAAAAAGGGACTAGTCAGACTATAAGAACTCCGGGGAGGCCATTCACAAACCTCCCCTCATCTTCCCCGCCTTTTACTTTGCATAACCCCTCAAGGGTATTGCATCATAAACCTGCAGAATCAACCTGTGATAGACAGCCGCTGTGATTCCTCTGAAAGCGTAGCCTGTTCAGAGATATGACTGACTAATAATGGAGCTGAGACAACGGAGACGTGCCTTGACCCTGTCAATGGTTCAGCTTTGAAAATCCGCCAAACACTCCAATCATGTGCTGCGGCGGCTCCTTCTCCCAGCTTGGCAGCGGTAGCACTGACAGCAGCAAGGTCAGGGTTCAGTGCATTTCAGCAATCACAGGTTAGTGAAGAGGAGGGGATGGAGTGCCTATCGATTATTCTAGCGGGAGATTTATTACTGCTGTCTTTAATAGATAGTTGATGCTCCTGCCTCATTTAAAGGCAAAAGCTTTCAGCTGCACAGCTTGACAATGTCCATGCCCATAGAGCCGGTTGATATGCATTATATATTAAGACATTAAGCGAGTTAGACAGAGAGGACAGGTGAACGGCTTGAGTTGAGATGAGTGCAGAACAAATTTGTTTAGGAAGCAGAAAACAGATTTTAGAGGCGATTTGTTAGCGATCAATCCGCTGCACACTGGAGTGAGAAGAGGAGTGGTCAAGGATGTTAAATTTAGTATTTAAGGAAGGGAATGATGCATAAATGAAAGTGTGGAGCCTAAAAGGGGTCAACGCTTAGAAAATAACTTCAAAAAAGGTAGATTTGTACTCATAACGAATTGATGAAACAAATAATGAATTACCTTAAATGTTTTATCAGTACATTATGAAGAGTGTTTCTGCAATTGCACTGAGGTATAAATGTATAATCCTGCCAGGAAAAATTTAGGGGGGAAATCCAACATGCATAATTGCAAAAATTCACCCGTGCTTTATTGCTTTATACATGCACAGCCTGGCGTGAATAAGAAGGTTGATTTGAGGCTGGTGTAGAGTCAATAAAGGCTGCTGCCTCGCAGGAAGGTCATGGCTTTGAGAGAGTCTCCACAAGGCCCTACACAGTCGCCCCCTGAACTCGCTCTGTTCACGTTAGAGGGAATAAATAGCCTCATTATTCCGCCAGGTGCTCACTATCCATCCCCGTGTGTCACTTCCATTGTTTCTTAAATAATTAATTAATTACATACTCTCTCTTTCACATTGCTGTCAAAACACTTTATTGTCCTCGGTTCTCAAAACAGCTCCCGTAACCATATTTTACAAATGATTGAACATTTGAAATTATTCTCAAGATTGGATTTGCGGCCTGTCGCTTGTACAATGTATTACTTGTCCTAATGATGCTTTGTTCTGTCTGAGGATGCGAATATTACATTCAAAAGCCTGTGAGCTGTTTACAGCAGGTGACATTGTATTAGAGAAAGAACTTGTACACACGTATCAGTCTGATTGATGGAATTGCTCTGGATGTATTGTACACAATATTGTTTTCATCTGAGGAGTCGTCTTCATTTCCTCAGCAGAATCTACACTCAACAAAAATATAAACGCAACACTTTTGTTTTTGCTCCCATTTTTCATGAGATGGACTTAAAGATCTAAAATTCATTCCAGATACACAATTGTACCATTTCTCTCAAACATTGTTCACAAATCTGTCTAAATGTGTGATAGTGAGCACTTCTGCTTTGCTGAGATAATCCATCCCACCTCACAGGTGTGCCACATCAAGATGCTGATTTGACATCATGATTAGTGCACAGGTGTGCCTTAGACTGTCCACAATAAAAGGCCACCCTGAAATGTGCAGTTTTGTCTCACAGCAAAATGCCACAGATGCCACAAGCATTGAGGGAGCGTGCAATTGGCATGCTGACAGCAGGAATGTCAACCAGATCTGTTGCTCGTGCATTGAATGTTCATTTCTCCACCATAAGCCGTCTCCAGCAACTTCGCACAGCCATTGAAGAGGAGTGGACCAACATTCCACAGGCCACAATTGACAATCTGATAAACTCTATGCGAAGAAGACGTTTTGCACTGCATGAGGCAAATGGTGGTCACACCAGATGCTGACTGGTTCTGAGTCCCCAGACCCCCAATAAAGCAAAAAAAATGCACATTTCAGAGTGGCCTTTTATTGTGGACAGTCTAAGGCACACCTGTGCACTAATCATGATGTCAGATCAGCATCTTGATGTGGCACACCTGTGAGGTGGGATGGATTATCTCAGCAAAGCAGAAGTGCTCACTATCACACATTTAGACAGATTTGTGAACAATGTTTGAGAGAAATGGTAATATTGTGTATCTGGAATGATTTTTAGATCTTTAAGTCCATCTCATGAAAAATGGGAGCAAAAACAAAAGTGTTGCGTTTATATTTTTGTTGAGTGTAATTAGGAAGTCGAGAAAACATGACATTATTTCACTAATGGTTTTACATTTGAAGTTACAGTTTGAATTTAAAATAACAATAGTTGAATGATAGGAGAATGAAGAATTGAAGTCGTTGTAAATGTACAACGACTTCAAATCTTGACATAGAAATTGACCTATTAGAAGTGTTATGGTTCATTCTTTAAAGTTTTTAGTTAAATAACCTCCACCTCCACAGTGAGCACACTGGCAGAGCAACATGTTTGAGCAGCTTCATTCCTAATGGTCATAATGTATTCATTGTTTGGTTAACCCGCTAAGTCCACAATTATAATGTATTTATAATAGAGTGCATTTTACCTCATTCTTATTTTGTAGTAATATAATTCCATTTGTGTAGGACCTTTAAACTAAAACATTACAACATATTGCAACTGTGCAAACCAATGCATGTTGTGATTATGTGAGATGACCCTCCGGAATATCAGGAAAACAATTTTTTTTAGTGCCTTGTGCGACTCTTTACAGTCAGACTCTGCCCACACACTATACCCATGTGACTCATGCCGTCTGTATGCCTTTTTACCCTGCAGATTATCTCCCTCCAGCGGCACCCACTGATAATTATGACCCACAAAACCTTTTCATGGGCTAGAACAACCACAGCAGTTTTTTAACACTATGTTTAATTCCTCACTATGGAACAGTGTTCCATTTTTTTAAGAGCGTTTCAACCAGATTGTTCCACACAATTGCCGCCACAATATTTGGCTCCACGTGAAAAGGGTTTTGAGAATCAAATGTATTAAATTAGTCAATGGCTATTCACTTCCTATTCAAAAATCCTTGGTAAAAAAGTAAAATGCTGTACACTTATCAAAGCATGTAGTGGGTTAATGATGACTGTGAGGTCACGGACGAGAGTCTCTTAATGTGGGTGTATGGGTTTTATGGATTGCCTTAGCCCCCTGTGTGCTCACTGAACTGCATTACAACAATATCTTTGAAACAATATTACACGTTTCAGAATTATTTTTCTCTCTTAACATCAAAGCTTTTATCTGTGTTTTTCACTTCCTTTCCCATGCATACTTACAAATCACTTATTACCCACATACTGAAACACGGTCTTTTGCGTACCCTAATGCGGACAGGTGCATATGGATATTTAATGTATTTTTAAAAAATATGTATGACTATGTTTTGCATGCAGTGTTGGGCACCCTACTTGGAAAGCCTAGTGATACAAGCTTCTAGTCACTGTACATTAAAGGAAGCTTCACTATACTGAACCTATACCCCCATCTACGTATCTATCTATCTATCTACGTATCTATCTATCTATCTATCTATCTATCTATCTATCTATCTATCTATCTATCTATCTATCTATCTATCTATCTATCTATCTATCTATCTAATCTGTTGATAAACTCACCCTCTGCCATCTTTCCACCAAGTCAACTCAATGTCTGTATTGCCCTGCAGCACAGATGTCATAAGCATGAGCCTACGAAGCATAAGTGCTCCTGTCGGCTATGTGGTGGTGCCGTCACTTACTGATCCTTAGCAGTTTTTATGTCAGGCCGCAGCAGAGAGCTCCACTGTGCTTGAGCTCCCGAAATGCTTTGGGAAAAGTCTAATGTAATGTTTAGTGTAAACGCCATACCACAAAACTTGATCAATTAAAGAGCTAAGCGGTTGAAAAGCTATTTGATTCCAAAAACAGTGTCGCTTCCAACACACTCATGAGAAATGTGGGTAGACTAGTAGCGTCGCTGCTTGTAAAGACGCTTCTGCCCAACACGGGTTACATTTGAGTGTATGTCCCCTACTTCAACTGCATCTACAGAAACCTCATTAGATACTAACCGCTACAGCGTATGGCATGTGGAGTGTGACTACATGTGTATGTGTGCATTGCAAATCAAAACATACCAAGGGGGAACTGATGAAGATGGCGGTGTAACCCAGCTGTCCAAAAAATATCAGAATATGTTACACCATACTATATCTGGCATGACAAAGAATGGTATTAACTACAATATCCTCCCGGGACTTGGATTCCCTGCCATATATTATTTAGAGTGCATGTAAGTGTTTTCAGTTAAAGCTTCTTCAATACTGCATTCATATCCAATCAATTATTCAGGAGTGTGATTCCTCTTCAGTCAGTCCACACACACACACACACACACACACACACACACACACACACACACACACACACACACACACACACACACACACACACACACACACACACACACACACACACACACACACACACACACACACACACACACACACACACACACACACACACACACACACACACACACACACGCACACAAACACACTGATGCTGCCTGCCCAGGGAGCCAGCTATAGCAAGGCTGAGGTTCTTGCCAATCAGCCCCGGTCGCTGACACAATGATGCCTCAGCCTGCAGCGGCGGCTCTGCTTCCTTCAGGAGTGTCTGTGCTGCTGTCTGCTGATTGGTGTGGCTGTACTCTGGCACACACACTCACTCCATCTGCACTAGATTGCACAGCTGGAGTGGAGATAGCTGCAATTTGAAGCAATTCTGCCAGTAATTTTCGATATGTATGAGGACCAGAGCCATTCATAGCCCTCTCCACACAAGGCCCCAGTTCTTTACAGGTATATTCCTCCATATCTTTGCTTATACTGGCACACAAGTCTGGTTTGGTTGCAATGAAGAAAATGCTTTTTTTTTAAAGGGTGAAGGAAATGTATTGTTTAATTTTCCGTAGTTTTCTAAAGGGATTTTAATTAAAATATTCACCACCATTTTTCAGTACTTCTATGTAACCGTCAGACGTTTGACAACAGAAAAACCTATAGATTAACAATTTTTCTTTTCTATCACCTCCTTGGCTCCTCTGAAGTTAAGGGAAACACGTTTCTGCTGAATGGCTTCCATGTTCCAAGTGCAGCGGCATTGAGAGAATGGCATAAATAAGAGGAGGTGATGTGTATTGTAACTGTGAAAAACATGTTAATTGCCACTGAGTGTTAGGGCACTAGCACCTTGAAAACTATCAATAGACATTTCCTCCTCATTCAGCTGTTGAACCCAGGCTTGGGTATATAGGACTTTTGTGTGCAAAACCATTATGGCATATATATGTTCTTCTTTTTAAAAAACTGCAATCTGGCGTGTAGCTCTACCTAATTTAATTTTGTCGGGCATTAAACAGATTTTGTTGTTGACTGAAAGGTCAAAAAAAGTATGTCTAATATTTTAAGAAGAATGTCATGACTTGATGAAAGGTCATAGTATTCCAATAATGGGTGCTGTTTACTTGAGCGCTGAACTCCTGGCAACCTCATTACAGACAAAGCCCACTGGAGGGTCTGAAGATGTGTGGCTCCTTTGGACACGCCCTCTCTCAAGCATCTTATTACATCATCATATAATCCAGAGGAGGGGCTTAGCAGGACCATAGCATTGCCCTTGCCAAGCTTTAACGGAACCATGTGGCAATTATCAAAGGCTTCTAGACATTTCAATTCTCATCATGTCCTCTCTCCCTGTATGTGTCTTTCCTCAAGATTTGCTGATCAGCAATCATTTTCAATTGTGTAAGAGGTATAACGTGCAAAAAAAAGTTTCACAGCTGTAATAAAACTATGCATCCTAAATATTTGACTATTGGGCGCTCAGCAGGAAGCGTTTACCATTCCCATCATCTTAGTTTAGCATGTAAGCAGCATGCTAACATGTATTAGCACAAAGCATAACGAACGGCCGGGGCTGATGAGAAAGTGTGTTATTTTGCATGTATTTGTTCAAAAATCTAAAGTTTTGGAAAGAATGTTGGCATTAGATGACAAGTTAAAGGATTATCAAGCATGTTGTAATTCAGTCTCACGAGGTACATGGATTTTTGCACCAAATTTCATCGCATCCCATCCTATAGTTGTCAAGACATTTTACTTCCTAAATCCTGCATGTGAGACTTGTGGAGGAGAAGACAGGGGATCACCATATTCAGTAGGATTCATTCTCTGGGATCAGTGATGTCTGTACAAACTGTTGTGACAGTCCATCCAGGGATATTTCAGTTCAAAGGACCAAAGCGGTGCCCTTACCTGCCAACCATCAAGCCAAGCTTCTATGATAGCTGGAAATGACACAGCTGCTTGTTAAATGATGGGACATAATGCTGCTGGCATTATAGGTGTTCTCTCTCAATATTTTGGTCTGTTTGGTTGCACTATATTTTGGATTATCACTAGGTCTATATATAATCTGTTCTGAATATTTTTGGGTTCCTTTCAGGTGGCATTTTTTTATTTATGTATTTTGGTTTTGGGTAGGATATCCATTGGTCTGTTTCAAATCAAGTTAAAACATTTGTAACCATGAAGTGGAAATATATATACCTGTCTTGTTCTACATTATATGGCTTGTTATTTTTAAATTCAGACCCACTTTTTTCCTTGTTTCTCCAACTGCTAAACCTTGAAGCTTTGTGTCTGTGTGTCTGCTGCACACCGTGGGTTGGATCTTACTGCTCTGTGTGTCTGTTGCAGGTCTTTGCCATCAAACTGGGGCTGCCCTGCTCATTTTGTTTCACCTGAGAGCAGCGCTAAATATTAATGCACTCTTCTCCCTGAATTACAGCCTCAAAGGCCCGCTAACTCTCCTAGCATTTATCTACCTGCCTCTCTCTTTCTCTCTGCTCTCCCCTCACTACTCTAGGCTCACTCTTCCCACCCCGAAGGTTACTTTCTGATGGTATCTGATGTGATGGGTTGTTGGCACCCATTCGTCTCTCTCGTGATTTTATGACCCTAATCTTACTACTTGAGCAAAACCCCTCCTTCTTTTATTTTGCCTTGCGGATGGCGTTTGGAAGCATTTAGTTTCGCAAAAGGTTAAGAGCAAACCTTGAAATGTGATACTGACATCAATCAGAGCTCTATCTAGCGTCGGATAAATTAATCTCATTTGATGTGAGACAACATTGATATCAGCTTTACTTTCATTTCAATGTGTGGTGTCAACCGTGTCCTACCTGCCCTTCTTATCGCTTACAAAGGAATCCAGTTAAGAGTGGCATAAACAAGCTATATCCGGCTTGGACTCGAGGAGCAATTTTTTCGAGGATTTCTGGCTCTGAATCCTTTGGCATGTTGCAGCTTTTGAAGATCATATAGAGTGGACCAATATGATGACATCAAGCCCACTTACCCGCATGGTGTCATTGAAATACTCTCAAAGAGGCGCTAATGATGAGGAGCACTAGTAAAGTGGTATGAGAAATCAAAGCTAATGGAAGACGCTAAGACAACACAATGCACCGTAAGCTATACTTTTCAATAATTCTCCTTACAAAATCAGCCAATTCGAACTCTATCATTAACAATGAGCCGACTACTGATTTGCAACTGACACATACCAAGAAACAAAAGCTTTAATATTGATTTTCCTTATCCATGTATACCCTCTTATTGTACATGCATGCATTCAAAGGCATTCACTCTTTCCCAATTAAAGGGGACATATTATGAAAAACCAAACATTGCCGGTGTTTGGGCATACTGTTTAGGTTATTGGCGTCCCTACCAGCACACACAAGCTTCAGAAAGACAAATATGTCAGTTTCTTCTGGGACACTTGTTTCGAAAAAGGGGGGATTTGAAGGTTTCTTCCAAAAAACACCGACTGATGACGAAATCGGTCGGTTTTCATTATCATAAATACTCCCACGGGAAAGCTCACCAGAAACTCGGCAGTTGATTGGCAAATCAAGACGCCCCGTTGGTAACCACCATGGACCTATAAAGAAACCACACACACCTGGCTGAGCCTCCACTCGCTCATGCAACAACAGAGGAGAAGCGAGCTGCAGTGTGAGCTCAACATCAAGCTACCATCACACCCCAGCCTCGAAGCACACTAGGGCTGAATGGATTTACTTCATTTTTTGTTAGGCTATCTCCAGCAAAGGTTTGCAATCTGTTCGTGTGATCAAAGCCTTTTTACTGGAGTGTGGAGGAGACTGTGCCAGGAAGACTGAGAGACACCATCCGTCCGAAATGTAAGTAGTCCTATTTTAAAAATAATTATGTCCGTTTGTTAGTTCAATGTCTGTAATGTGCTTTATTTTATCCCTCCTATAATAACCAACACTGACTGAAATGAGAGAATGCGGGGTTTAGTCGTTAGCATTAGCGCTCGCTAGCTTTACCGTTAGCTTTATGCTAACGGTTAGAGCTGTGAGTCTTTTGCAGTGACTGTTATTTGGCTCTTTTGTGAGCTCACGTTAGTCCTGCCGTGACAGCCCCTGAGTGAAAAACAGACGGTGAAACTGTAGGGTGTGTTGGAAACTGAAGAGTATTTTTTTTAATAGCTTCATCTTGCTACCTGCTAGCTGTCTGATTGTATAGCTCAAGTACACACCGCAATAAGTCTGCGGACAGTGTGTAGTTAGGGTGACCAGATCCCAATTCACCAGATGTGGGACAAAGACTACGTTTGTGCGGGAGAATGCGGGACAAAGTGCCGTTTTTTTAAAGCAAAATAAACCTGTAGTACAAGCAGCAGTAGGCCTATTACATGATCTCCAGTGTAATGTACACATCGACAGGAATACTGTAAGTTGTCTCTACTGGTGTTTGTTTCCTGTCCATTATATTTCAAAAAGCACACAGTATCACTCAGAACTTGTTGCTTATCGAGCCAGGGCTATACTGAATTTGTTGTAGCTTTGCCATAACAGATGTATGATGTAGGCCTATACATGTCAGCTAGGTTACATGATGTAATATTGATGTGCCATGTTTTACAGGTGTCTGAGTGACCTGATGGAGCCGGACGGAGCCACCAAGACCGTCACACTATCCGTTCCTTCAGAGGAGGATGTGTTCACTGGGTGGGACAGATGGTCTTCTTCTGGGCCCAACAACAACTGGACAGTTACATAAAAGTTATGGCTTTGATTCTGTTTGATATGTACACTTCATATTTTCATTCCACTGGCTATGAATAAACTGCTTTATTTTTAAGGATGTTTTTGGTCTTTTTAAAATGTAATGATACTGTTTTATCAGAGAAAATCTTCAGCGAGATGAAAGTGTGAGTTTCAAGTAATCCTTTACTACAGGTAGCAAACAGTGACAGTAAGCAACACAATACATTTTTTAACGGTAACTTTATTATGAATGAGTGATCACAATACAAATTATACATTATCTACTAGATATTGAAATGTTGTCAGATAATTTGCAGCTCTGACAAACCTAAAGCATAATTATTTCAACCATACATTTTACAAAAGATAATGCCTTTCCAGTGAATCTTGACATGATTCAGGATACATTCTTTTCCATTATGGTTACTGTACATTTTTACATGTCAACTCAGTATCGGTTCACAACCAAAGCTTTTTCACTCCACTGGGCTGTAGATCATAAAACGTAAAACAGGGTGTATGTTACCAGTTTAGAGAGTTTATGCATAAATACTTAGCTCAAATTATGTTATTGACTGACATAATTAAACAGTATTTACCTGAGGATAATGTCAGGGAAATCAGAAATCTTGATGCCATTTTCACAGTTTTCAGCTCAGACTCCTATCTGAACAGGTTCAGTTGTACATCTTTTAGTTTAGAACTGGTTAGTGTGCCGATATTTGTGGTATAAATGAAGCTAAACATGTTTACATTGGTCTCCATGCGGCATTGGCCAAAAGTAAACAAAACTGACAGCTGGGCGTGTGCCATGCCCATGTAGGTAGGTATAGAGTAAATGAGCAGGGCGGTGCATGCACGCCCATGTAGATCTGACCAGTCAGAGCAGACTAGTATTTTGCGAAGGGGGGTAAGATGTCAAAACCTACCTTTTGAGATAGAGGGCAGAGAAGGCTGGAAAAGGCGATGAAGAAATGGGAAATGGTAGAAAACTATTGGGTTTTTTGAACAATAAACCATGAAAACCTTTTCTAGTAGACCTTGGAAATACACCTTTAAAACCGAGATTTTGCATAATATGTCCCCTTTAAGCATTTGTCAAACAGCATACAGTATGCTACATTATTAGCATCAGTAAACTCTGTCAAATACAGTACATAGTCAAATCAGACATTTTGAATTCCTCTTCTGTGCTCAACTGTCTGAATCAATATTGTTTTAGAGCAAAGGCAAATGTTATTATGCATTATATACCTGAATGCACACATAAATGCCATGTGGGTCTTACTGGTGAGGTGCTGAGATGATGAGATGGAAATAAACATGGAGGGATTCGGTGATGAAGAGAAAATGATTATTACACATATGTGCTTGAAGGATACATCTGTGGGTGTGTATAGGACAAACAATATATAACAGTGTGGGTGTTTTTGTTCTTGATATATTCTTAATTGCCATGGTTGCTTGGTGAAGCTGCAGCAGAAATAATACTTAGAGTGGTAAATGCATGATTAGTTTCTAATCAAGACTCATTGCTACTATACATCATTGTAACCTGCCAATTAGTTTGTAACTGGGAACGTTCCACCGGCCTCCGCCTGTCCCCATCTATTAACATAATATACCCACTCACTAATATTAGTCTTTGTAGATTAATACAAGAGGGAGGGTAACAGGTTTTAAAAACAGATAAATGTCTACATGAAAGGAGCTTCCAAATCAAGCTTGCTAGCAGTAGTTGAACCAGACAAATGTGTGATGAAATTGTTCAAGCTACAATATAGGCAACATGAGCAAACTTGTCGCCTCCTCGGTGTCTTACTGTGTGTGTGTCTTACCGACAGAAGCCTACAAGACACAAAGCGACCGGTGCTCATTCATTTATAATGAGCAGTGGGATGTGTGGTGTGACAGAGAAGGGAGTGACAGCCGGTGGAGAGATTTCTGCGATCCGGGCGACAGAGGGGAAGTCGAACAGAGTTCAACTTTTAAATGCGTATAGACGGGGCATTGTCACACATACACATTTACATATGTAAAGATCAAAGAAAATAACATTGACACAGGTATGGATTCTCAACTGTTTATGAGTACCATGAATGTGCTGTGGCCTATGTACTTCTTGGAAATTAAAGACCCTGTAAACCTTAATCCACAAAATACCTCTTGCTATGCCATTTGGGGAGCTAGTTAGTATGTTAGGGAGCATGATAGTAAGCGTCTGAAAAGAGTAAGGCATATTTATCAATCCAAATCAAAGTTTGATACACTTTACACAAATGTAGTAGGCTATGCTCTGGTTCTTAGTACACAATAAGTATTTTGAACCAATCACAGCAGCCCAAAAATGCTCCGCTTGATATGGCCTCGCCCACAGTCCTGTCAAATGTCAAATTTTGGGGCGACTGTAGCTCAGTTGGTAGAGCGGGTTGGCCGATGATCAAAGGGTTGGAGGTACGATCCCCACTCTGCCACCTGTGTCATAGTTGTTGTGTCCTTGGGCAAGACACTTAACCCACCTTGCCTTGTGCAAATTTCGATAGTTAGCCTGCTATCGGTGTATGAATGTGTGTGTGAATGGTAACGTGGGAATGGGAACAGGTCTCCCTTGCAAAAGAGTCTTCGTCTCAATGGGATATACCTGTATAAATAAAGGTTAAAAAAAAGTGGTCTAGACAGTAAAAATCACAGTTTTTTTTAACTAAAACTTTTTATATTTATGAACTTTTATTTTCAATCAGATTGTTGTAGAAACTTATTGATATGATATATAGATTTTTACTATTTTAGATAGTAGTTTCCAGAGGCTTTAACAACCGAAGAAAATCTCTGCTGGTGTAAGTGCAATCTCAGTCCAATCCACAGGATCAAGGTTTACATTGAGCTGTAACTGACATCTGAAAGTGTCTGACAGAGAATACTAACTAACTACGTATCTTCCAGGACTTGAAATATGTATTGAATGTTTCATAGCTGATAACTTTAGATATAAAGCTAAAGAAATAGCCTTTTAAAATTGCACCACAACACCACAAGTAGTGGTTTTAGTACAAATCCAGCCTGGCAACTATCTTAACATGAGCTGTTGCTATGTATACAAAAAAAATCTTCATCTTTATTTTTGCTTTTAATCCCCCACTGTATCCCTCCATTTTGGCACTGCTACACTTTTTTTCTTTAAAAAAAAATTGTTTCAAAGCATGTATTTGAGGCACGGATGCAGTAGGCTGCTGCTCTTGTAGCAGTGGGTCTTGGCCTTCAATTGCTGTTGGCAATCAAGGGTTATAAACTACATGTATAGTACATCAAAGAAACATACCTGACTAAATGGATGACAACCTACCATCATTAAAATTATCTGTTCATTTCTCATTATTCTTTTAAAACTGATATTGATCAAGCTCCTGCTCATTTATATTATCCTCACTTGTGCAAGCAGGAAGCAATAATATTGTGTAGGCTATACGTACATATATTTACAGAAAAAAAAACACCAGAATACTTCCTGCCACTTAAACTAATTGTATTGCATTCATAGCTGATCCTGATAGAGAAAGATAATTCAAGAGCACAAAGTGCAGGCATTTTGTGTTGGATTTACATTTAATTGTACCTTACATTAGAACACCCCCGTAATAACTTTGCCTCTCTGACAGTCTCTCTCTCTCTCTCTCTCTCTCTCTCTCTCTCTCTCTCTCTCTCTCTCTCTCTCTCTCTCTCTCTCTCTCTCTCTCTCTCTTTCTGTCTCTCTCTCTATCTCTCTCTCTCTGTCACTTAATGGCTTCACTGCACATATTTGCTTGTAGTTCCTGTCCGCCTTTGTGCTCCTGTACAGCTTGTTTGTACACACTGTCCACTTAAATGAGACCCTTGACCATGGAATAATAATGAGCTGTTGATTTACATCTGTCATACCGCTCGCTTGATTATAGCATTAACCTATCCGTGTTTAGTATGGATTGAAAAATAAAAGAGTCACGGATTAGTCTAATAATTCTTTATCCGCACTGTGAGCTTATCCATCAGATACACACACACACACACACACACACATATTCAAACCTGCAGACATGCTGAACCACCTCCATCTGTGCCACCGTGAGACAAGTCCATTAAAGATGTTGCCGGATTTAATTTAGGGGAAAAAAAGGCTTCAGGTCGGAAATATGCGTTTCGGAAAAGCTTTATGTCGATTCAGAAACCCATAAGGATTCAAATGGAGAAACAATATGTATTAATAATATATTGCCAAATGTATCTATCCTCAAAGATGAAGCAATTGAGAATCCCTGAGAGCCAGTAATGAGAGCGCTGTGGGGCAAAGTGAGCAAACACTCCCCAAGATCATTATTCCCAAGTTAGACTCAGCATGGGGAACAGCACAGTGCGCCTTTCCTGCTGAACAAATAGTATACGGGCTGAAATGTACGTTCACCTCAAGGGGGTTTTCTGTACTCTTTTTGAATACGGTGGAATCCGCCTCTTGTGCTTTTTCTATCGTCAAATGCAGTGGTGCTTGTGTGTGCGTGTGTGTGTGTGTGTGTGTGTGTGTGTGTGTGTGTGTGTGTGTGTGTGTGTGTGTGTGTGTGTGTGTGTGTGTGTGTGTGTGTGTGTGTGTGTGTGTGTGTGTGCGAGCAGCCCCCACAATCTTTTCTTTCTGTTGTTCTAGGAGAATGAAAGAAACGGGACCACGTTAGCGCCCATAGCAGACCATGTATCATTTGATCTAAAGCTTGGAACATTTACCATTTCAAGTCAAGAAACGAGTGGAGAGGAAGATAGGCGACTTCAAAGCATACGGCAGAAAAAAAAACCTATTGAAACTAGTTGATCCCTTCCTATAACCGACATAAAAGACCAAAGTCCTTTACCGGGATTTCAAATAGTCCATACAGTATCTTCTCTTGTACAATGTAACCCAGGTTATTTGCTGTAGTTCCAAAGTCACAGGAATTCCCTAAAAGCATCATTTTCAGAAAATCACTAGATACTGTATTTTACAATGCCCCCTAAACGCATCACAGGCTCATGAACGGCCGACAGCCGATGACGCAGACAGAGAAACTGTCTCAGACATTTCAGACATTTAGCATCGAAAATTAATATGTGTATTGCTGCTTTTAAGGTAGGCTATTTTCCACATGCTGCTCCGTTTTGTGCCGTGTTAATGGCCGTGGCAGTGTGTTAGCTACATGCAATATGTGCAGTGTGTTAGAACATGGTTAAGCTAATTTACATGTGTGGAGAAATAGGTTAAGGGTTTATATTTGCATTCAATGAGGTTCATGTTTAAAAATAGAAGTTAAAGGATACATTTAATTCATATGCTGTTGCAGCTATTGCAAAGTTTATTCTGTGTACTTTTAAAAAGATTATTAGATGAGTGTAATGCAATGGACAGTGAAAAGAAAAGCATTCAGACTGTTTAATAACTGCGCTGCACACTTTTGTGCTGGCTGTTTTTTTTTTCGAGGGACGAACTGTTTCAACTGGACTGATTATACTGCTTCCACCATCTTCGCTGTTATTGGATCCATCATCTCTCATCGGACATCTGTAGTTGCATGGACATTGTGCTCAAATCCACTCGGTGGTAGGAACAAAATGAAAGAACCGAACTGAGGATTATTTTGTTTTGACATTTTTTCTTTATTCTGAGTACTCAGGTTTTGTTTTTCTTTTGGTTCTTGGGCCCAAGACTAAACTGACAAATTGATTATACAGTTGATAAGGTATATTTGAAGTAACTAAGATTCATGAGCTGTGATCATTTTGTGTTTTTTTCTAAGTCCCATGCGGGATATATTTTATTTATTTTAAGTACTTAGTGCTGCTAAGGTACAGTTTTATTTCACTTTGTTTCATTATTCTGGGTCGATATTTCTATTTTTTCTACATTGCTGAGAGAACAAGTGCAACTTAGTTTTCAAAGATATCTTTATAAATACAAAACGTTTATTCTCTCAAGTCATGGTCACGTGTTGTTGTGTGGGTTGGAGGTCTCATTAATCTTGGTGTATTAAGCTACAATCAATCCCCTTACCAACCAAATGTGAACTTAGAATCTTTAGTAACCTGATATAAACTTAGACATAGACATTTAGAATAGATACCCCACCTCTAGGGGTCATCAGAAGGTTACATACAATATTTGACATGTTCCTATAAGACGTGGCTGTCGTGAATGGGTATTTTGCAAAGGGGAAACTTTCCAAACAGGCATAGATATGTCAGAGTTGTGACATATAATCTTGAAATTCTTTTTTTTTTTTTTATGTTTTTGTCCCAAAATGTCAACGTAGGCTCCGAGGGAAGCAGCGGGCCAGAGAGTTCAGCATACACCTGTCTACTGTGTTCCTCCCCAGCGCTCCTTATCTTTTGATGACAAGAGATAACAAGGCCTTTCTCCTGTTTCCTATTAGAGCGCACGACAGCCAGCCTTTCAGCAGACACATCTTCACCGGAAACCCCTCAAACAAACCTTTCCCCCCCACTCACTCACTCATTCCCGAATAAATAAATCAAAACTAACACCCAGTCCGTTTGGACAACCAACCACACTGAAGCTTCTTGGTTGAAAACGCAAGTCTACAGTATGGACATTTTGGGCAATAATGAGGAATACTGGCAAGTTACAACATCTATTGAGTTGTTTGCGTGATTGATGCATTAATAGCTTGTTCTGTTTTACATTTTGACGCTAATTTTCATTAATAAAGCAGCTGGAATTGTTCCCGAGCAAAGAGGTGAACATTCAGCGTGGCTTTAATGCACAGGGGGAATAAAATGAGTCATAATTTAGAAATGAGAACAGATATATAAATCAAGATCCTAATTTTTTTTACGATTAATTGTGCCGCCCTAGTGGGTGGGAAGAGAGGAGGAGTACTAATTCTTTTTTCTATTTTTCAGCTGAAAAGAGTCTCAGGAAAAGCCCTCCGGATACACAGGCAAAAGCATGATGAATAATTAACTTGGGGAAATGTCACAAGCGGCAGAGAGGAGTGTAATCATTTCTCTGTTGGGTTTTGAGATCTGTTTTTCTTCTTTTTTTTTCTTCTCTATGCCCTGGAGTGCTGAGACTTGGCATGGGAGGCTTGCAACCCAGTCCCCTAAAAGCATTCCAATACATTCCCCCCCAACACACATTTCAAATAAAAGCAAATAAATCATTAATATTTGGGCCTTTTAGCAGGATCACGGAAGACATCTCACGGAGGTCTTCTTCTGCATTTTGAATACGGTCATTGATGTCAGTCTCATTAGCCGTGATATGAAAGAGCGGGGAAACCTAGTGGTAATAGTTAAATCAATGTCTCGAGCTTTGTTACCTTTTTAGTTGTGGAGAGAACACAACATGCCTTCACAGAATGAATAAAAGATAAAAAATGACAAATTACCATATTCATCTTTCTAAACATGGTACATTTGTCCCCTTTTCTGTAAACCCTCATAGTTTGGGGACAATGAGTAATGGAATACCATGACCTACTTTAATGAGGTAATTGCAGAGATACATAATTTTTATGATCAGTTTTAATAGATTTATGACCAAAGTGGACCGATAGTTGGCTCCCAAATGCATCAGTGTGTTCTATATTTAGAACCGGCCTGCTGTTTCCTTGTGTTTGTGGACAGGATACTGTGTTTTTGCCATCTAGTAGACAGTGTTAATATTCAAAATAATGGAGCTGATGAAGATAATGTTAGCCTCTAAGGCCCCTTACTCCCACTCTTGTCTCTGCAGGACATCCACAGTCGTAAAAAGGAGACTAATGACATGGGTGATTTAGTGCCATAGAATGCTTAAAGATTTTCCCCCCGTCGATTTTGTGTGTTAATCAGGGCACATTCTAAATGGGATTCCTTATCAGTAAACACATTGATTGTTCGAAATGAGATGCTGACTTTTGCCAGTATTTATTTCTCTTCTCTTAAGATGACATTGAGTAATCATGCCTATATATACTGCCGCTCGTATCATGTGGAGCTTTATCTGTAGAAAGACGTTCAAAGAATGCTTGCTCATCATTCACAATTGTTTTATTTTTTTGAAGTGTGTGTCTGAAGTAGCCCTGGGGGGGCGCAGAGTCTCGGGAAATCAACCAGTATTCCTTCTCCCAGGTTTTCTGCATTTTAGTCAGTTTGTGATCATGTTTACACATTGCCTATTGGTTTAAGAAGATGTGAGATATTCAAAGGTATTATACCTCGATTTCAACACAGGGACACTCTATACAATCTTAAAAGGGAGATGAAAAATTGCAGAGGCCACCTGAGCCTTCACAATTTCTGTTGTATCAACACAGACAACCTTCGTTCTAGGGCCTCTGACAGTCTGCATTCCTGGTGCTGTTGCATGCTTTGTCTGATGCCTAAGACACCCTTGAATCAAGGTATAGAAAAAAGCTATAAAAAATAGAAAGCAATTCTGGTCAAAGTATACTTTCCTTTTATCCCCATATTTCATGTGAAATTAATCCATTAAACATGTTTTTTGAAACAGTTATTGGTTTTCTACGATACAACTCACTGACCTCACTGTTGTTCTGCGTACCAGATTGCATTTCAAATTGGTTGTTTTAGACAGATATTTTTCAAACAAGGAAAAACAACTTGTATTGTGAATGTAGCAAAGGATAGCTTGGGTTCTGGTGGTGACTTTTTTTTGGTGGGCATTTTTTAGTCACGCTAGCGGCACAGCTCCAGGGAACTTGTAAATCTGAAGCACATAATAGCAATGATAACAGCAATCATAATGAATATTAGAAATAATAATAACAGCTATAATCATCATTGCTTTTACTTTTATTATTGCGGAGTTTAAAGAAAAACAAGGTCCACGGCATAATCAAAACAAACAGAAGTTGAAAAAGAAAAAAATAATATTATGGCCAAGATATAAAAACCAGCCAGGCTCAGGGGGAAAACAAAAAACAAACACTAATTGCCGATCTGAAGTTCATAAGAGTACAGAAGTGTTTTGACTCTCTGCTAAGCTTCCCTTAAAATGGTGTATCATTGAGAAGGAGAACAACTGTATCTTCCCCCTATGGAGCAATCAGCATGTTAATACTGCAGCAAAACACCTCAAATTTTCTCCCCTTGTATTTGAAAAAAAGACTTTAGATAACCCAACACTAGCATTTAATTAACAGGGAAAGTTACACCTGAGCATTTAGATTTGTTAACCAAAGCAGCCTCTGTTGTTATTTCACTTGTCTTTTTCCTCCTTAATTATTCTGAATTAAGGTCTCTCTGAGATTCTCTGGGGCTTTAATTAGGGACCGAATTAAAGTTATGTAAATACAGTTGAAAGCCGTGGCAGCAGCGTCTTTAAATAGAGTTGTGTTGCATCTGGTATTTTCTTTTTTCTTTTCCCCTTTTTTAATAATTCTTTTCTGAAAAGAGAAAACATCCCAAGTCTTTCTTTTGAAGTTTGTCAATTCACTGCAGGACACTTTTCCCTCATGGCATGGATTGCGTGGATTGATACTCGGTCTCAAAGGGCTGTGGCACGGGAACTATTTCTGCAAATGAGAAATGTTTTCCGCCTCCCCGAATGCGTGTTACAAATGTGTTGCATTGTGTGTGTGTGTGTTTTTCCGCGCTTCAGTCTCCTTTCACACAAACTATAAAATATATACACCAACTGTTAAAGTATTTATATTCTCGAATAAAGATCAACCTTTAGCTGACGAGCATGGAGATACCTGCCTATGAATGTATTTATGACCGGTTTCTCAGCCAGCAATTTGCCTTATCCGCTGTGAAAATGAAAAGTACGGGATCAACCCTCCCATTTGGCTAGATTAAATCAAAACTAAGTGGCCGGGCCCTGACTGCAAGCTTGTGTCTCTTGAATAATAATGGGGCCTCTTTTCAGCTCTGTGTTTGTCATCAAATTAGCCCTCTACTTCAGCTGAGGCACTCTCGGAACCACGGAATTCAAATTAGACGTTAGAGTTGGTTTGAAAGTGTGTTGGCTTTCAAAAAATGGGACAATGAGTTTCATTTGTGAAGGTGACGATCGTGAAAAAAATAGATAGCGTTCAAGTTCATAAAAACACCTTCATTTCCTGCAGGCGTAGCTGCGTTCATACGGATTCTGAGTCATGGTAGTGGAGTAGAGAAAGTAAAACAAACCTTAAACCAACCATTTCAGCCTTTTCTCTATGATCTTCATCCACGCCTTTGAAGCTTCCCCATCGGTGCACGCTATTAATTCCTTATTTTTCTAAGTCACCCAAATAAACCCTGAAATTGCATAGAGTGCATTTGTAAGGATGGGGGAAGGCTTTTGACAGGGTCGAGAGGCTGACTTCACTTTTGTTCCACTTCCTGCCTTGGAATTTGGTTGCGTTCGAGGGACCCAGGACAGGTTCCCTCTGCCACACTTTTCTCCTCGTACCTTTGATCAACCCAGGAGAGGAACAGTTGCCCTGGAAAGCACCGTCAGTCAGACATAGGAGGGGGCAAGGAAGAAGGGGATGGGAACCTCTTTTCCCTCCTGACACTCACTCTGTCTCAGACACTCTCTCTAAAGAAATGAGCATCAATTAAAAGATGGGTTCAGGGCATCCGATGAAGGGATGGCTGTTTGAATCTTTAATAGATGAGTAATTCGGATGTGAAATGCAAGTGTGTCCTTCATTTATAAGGTCTTCAGAGGGAATTTTATCATTAGGAATGAATAATAAGGGACATGTAAAACATATTATTTGAGATGAAACGGGTCTCCTCCTCAAATAAACTGTGGATGCATAGGAAGGTGAATTATAGTTCCAAACACATAAACATGTATTTAAGATACAGTGCAAATGTTGAATGTACCTGGATATGCAAATATGTATTCATAAAGAGTGCTTCTGACGTTTAATCGTTAATTGAATGTGCGGTGAACTGATGCTTTATCATTTGCACCAAATCCAAAGTTAAAAAGAATTTATAGAGGTGTCACTAAGCCCATTTCTTATTTTAAACCAAATTATTTTTAAACCAATACTAATTTTCGAGCTCAACCACACACATCCAACTATTCTTCCTGTAGAGTAATTGTGCTTGTGATGACTCTAACCTCATAACACTGTATCGCCTCCTGCAGCACTACAGTACATTGTGAAATTGGCCGGCTGAACCTTTATCTAACCGTGAGCTGACCTGGAGGGAGCTGAAATAATCGTATTATTTCTGTAGTGACAGCCTATGTTCTCTTCAACTTTAGTGTTTTGAATTAATCCATTTGAATACACATGGGTAATGGGAGCACAACCAACACTCACTTCAAAAATATGTACAGTATATCTTCAAAATCAGGAGGCCACACATGATGTTGACATTGCACTAAGGTTTCAAATCTCCCCCTTAGATATTTGTTGGCGAGATAGACTGAATCAAACACCAGATTTCTTAGTGCAACTTCATGCCAATGTTTATAGGTTGGTGTCATTACATAATTTAAAATCAAATACATTGTCCGTCGCATGGCCAGCAGTTTTGTGAGCAGCAGACATTTTGCACACTTTTCCAAAAGAAACTCTGCAATCTTTTTCTGGTAATATAACCTTACACAGGCTGGGAGAGATTCTGTCAGGATTGTACCAAAATGGCAGGCCAGAACCCAAATGCAAGACACATGAACGGTTCAGGATCAGAAACACTTTTAATCGGATGCCAAAACCAGGTAGACAAATGATGCAGTAACAATACCGGAAGGAGAGGAAGGGGGAAGTCAAAGTCCAGAATGCCAAGTAAAACACAAACAGGAGGAGGATCAATATGAGGATAATGTCCGGAAGCTGGAGAGCCTGGTAAGGACACTATGATAGGACATCTAACAATCTGGCAATGACTGAAGGGAATGGGGTGGAATAAATACTGAGGGGCTGATTAGCTGATGGGGAGCAGGTGAGTGTGGTTAGGCCAGGTGAAAGTAATCAACAGGGAGTGCAGAGCAGGGGGAGTGGCCGGGTCTGAAATGACAAAAGAGTAGAAAGTAAACCAGGAAAACAAACAGACATATGAAAACAAACTAAATACTGGCTGAAGTCGTGACAGATTCCTTAATGGGAAGAAAAAAAACATGTTACATCCTATTTCCAGACAATGAACAGAGCTGCTGAAATAGCTTGAAGTTGTTTGCTGAGAACTAGGGTAGTACTACTGTAATGGACTGTTATGTTCTGTGTATTTTCTCCCTGCAGGGCTGAAGCAAATGCATGCCCTGTCCATCCAAGGCAACTATGAGCTGCGCATCGACCTGGAGGACTTTGAAAACAGCACCGCGTACGCCCATTACGGCACCTTTGGAGTAGGCCTCTTCTCTGTGGACGCAGATGATGATGGATACCCGCTGACTGTGGGAGACTATTCCGGCAATGCAGGTATGAAAAAGTTTAATTTTTGGTGCTTGTATTACAGAATACTGAAGTGCTAAAACCAGTTTGCTTTTTGGTTTTATTCAGTCAACAATTCTGAAGAATACTTACATTACAAAAACATTATTTGCTCAAGATCAGTGAATATCTCCTCACGATCCAATACATGTCCGTTCTGTGTGTGCGCTGAAAAAAAAATCCAGTGTTAATACACAGCCTAGGCTCTGTAAACAAGCATGTTGCTAACCATGGTCGGTCCCCTTTTCTTTTCTTTTTTTACATTCCCTTTGTTTACATACCCATTTACATGAGCTAGGCTTTGTATTAACACTGGCTTGTTTCACTGCACACACAGTACAATCAGGTAACGTGTTAATAAAGGTGATTTTGTCAAGAAGCATTCTCCAGTATGACGCTGACTCCACCTTTAACCTTAATGTGAGCAAAGAAGTTACAGAAGTGATGCTACCTTCTTAGTAAGCTATTTTGTACAGTGCAGTGAGTGTGCCTACTTGTTATACAGGGCAGACAGTTGCACAAAGAAAGGGGACTGCTAGCTCCCTGTGTCCCTGCTCCCCTATCATCAGATCCATGCCGGCTACCTGTCACCTTGATTAAATTACTGCCAATTAATTGCATTGCTTTGACCTGCAGCGTAAACAAAAGCCCACCGTTGAAATCAAGAAGCAATTTAAAGAACCTTTGGGGAGCACTGCTCCTAGAACACAACGGAGAGAATGGGGACAGATATGAGGGATGGAGAGAGTGAGAGAAGTAGAAAGGAAGAAAGACAGAAGGAAGGGAGGGGACAGGTGCGAGAGAGGAGGGAGAGAGTAACAGGAGAGAGGACGGGATACATACAAATGAGAGAGAGGGTCAGATGAGGTAGTGAAGCAAGCAAAAAAAAAGCAAACCAGAGGGGAAGGAAATAAGACTGCCATACCAAACCGTACCCTTCAGTGGAAACAAGGCTTATGTGTTGTGTGTGTGAAGAACAGCTTCTTCCCCAGATATGAGCCTGACCTTGAACTCCTCTGCCTTATGGACATATGAATATAGTCAAATGAAGTGTATAGTCAAGCTCCCTCTCAAGATGTTCAAGGTCTCACCTCAGCTTCCCTGCTGGCTGTGTTGCTGTTGTCATCATCTGTGCTAGTATTTTGCCGTGCTGTGGGCTGTTTTTCTGATCAGTTGACAGGTGCTCATTTGTGCAAGTATAGCAGCTGGATCTTAATGGCTATGAAAGGAGGCTGCCGGCCTCCAGCCACCAAGGTGACATCCAGCGCATTGTAAAATGAGCCTTTAAGGGCTTCTCTGTTTTGTTTTCCGGTATTTTCTTTCCCTTGTTTCCTATTTCCTTCACCTGCTGGACATCATCCCACTGTCAGCGCCTTTCAGCTGCGTCTTTTCTTCTCCCCACTGTCTTTTATTCCAATGTCAAGCAGCACGCTACAAGAATGTCAGACATGCCTGTCAGATTTTTTTTTTTTACCACAGACTGGTTACCATGGTAATTCCAAATGGAGAAACAGAGCATAGGACAGAGTGAGGGCTAAGGAGCTCTGCGGCCGCAACGCTAGGCAATTAAGAGCCGTTTGCTGCCCTGACGAGCTGTTAGCCATCACCTAAAGGCTGGTGTGCGGTCTCTCATTCTACTCTTCGCTCTATTCTCCCATCCAATTCTGGTCACAGTGTGAGACCCCACTTTAGAACGAAAAGCAAAAGGACAGAGAATAAAAGACGGGTATGGGGAGTCCATTGAACGCCATTAGTGCTTTAAGCCAACATTTATTTGCTGGAAGCTTTCGAAAAGCTTGCAAAGCACTTATCGATGTAGCTACTTAAGGGGAATCTTAATATTGTGTGAAACTTTCCGTTTGGTCATTTTATGGAAGATTTTATTGGACTTTATTATCTGTGAAAGCAAAACAGTTTTGTAAAAGCTTTACAAAACTGTTTTGCTTTCACAGATAATAAAGTCCAATAAAATCTTCCATATAATTTGCTTTGTTCAGATCAGATTTGCCACGCAGACCAGGGTCAAGAGCACTTGGGTGAGGCAACTTGCTCGAGTCGCATCCCTGGCTGCAGTGGTCTTACATCATTGTCGTATTAACAAAAGAAGAATAACTGATTTACCTTTGTTTTGTTTCATTCAAATGTGATCTAATTGACTAATGTGCTCTTCAAGATGTCCTAACCAGTTACAAAAATACCCTGGGAGATGACCATTGATGCTAGAATTAAGAAAAAAATCCAAAATCCAATAAATAGATCAGGTCCATTAAATAAGTATTTTCTCTCCTTTTTCACTGTCCAGTAAACGACTGACATCTTGATTCCATCAATGGGAGTGTGTTATTAAAAAAATGAAGATAAAAAGGTCACCATGAGACCTTTGATAAATTGACTACAAAGCCGTCCATCCTCCGGATTTAGATAATGAGAGGCAATACTCTGGAGAACGGAGGAGCTTTATTTCTTTTTATCATCTCCCTCTGTATATAGAAATGATTAATTGAAATGTCCTGTGCCATTTGGAAGTTCATCTCTTGTGGATTCGTTTAATTAGTTGTCTCTGTTATCAGTTCCAAGAATATGTTGTCGTCTTTAACCAAAATATTCTTGGAAGACACAATAGGCGACGCAATAGCTGTTGCATTAGAAAAAAACATTATTCAATATCGTAGTTGCTCCTCATTCATGAGAGCTTGTTTTTATTTCTCCAATGCACTAATCCCGTAATTTAAGTTGCCCCTATGAGGTATTCTGAGGAATTACAATTTTTGTCGGGCACCAGTGTTGGGGGGAGACACCAGTTTATAAACGCTGCCATACTGAGAAGTATGAGAGTATGTCGAGCTGCTAGGCTTAGTCAAACTTTGTGTCAACTCATTTGGCAATGGATTGAATGCAACCGACATTCATGTTATACGAAAAAAGTTACACATTGTAGCTTTAAAAATGTCATACATCTTCTACACTACTTTTTGTATTATGTACTGATACATTGAAGTCCCCCTTCCCATTTTTTTATTTAAATTTTTTTACCTATAGGCGACTCTCTGCTGAAGCACAACGGGATGAAGTTCACCACCAAGGACCGCGACAACGACCACTCAGAGAACAACTGCGCCTCGTTCTACCACGGCGCCTGGTGGTACCGCAACTGCCACACCTCCAACCTCAACGGCCAGTACCTGCGCGGCCAGCACACGTCCTACGCCGATGGCATCGAGTGGTCCTCCTGGACCGGCTGGCAATACTCGCTCAAGTTCTCCGAGATGAAGATACGCCCTGCCCGCGACCAAGAGAACAAATGAGATGTATATAGACAAAAAGGGATAAAGAAGAAGAAATAGAAGAAAAAATAAATAAATAAAGAGGACATTTTTTTTCTGGAAAACATTACAAATAATTTTTTTTTTCGGCAGCTATAGGGTGGAGTTACTCGTCTTGATATTGTTTACTCACTAAAAAAAACATACTGTACCTCCTTTTGGGTTGAGTTGCCTCTGCTGTTTGCCTCCTCGTGTCTCTCTCCCATGTTGCTACTTTTCCACCAAGCCGAAGCTTCTCCTGTAGGTGTCATGCTGGCTACCATTATCCTTCCCTTCTTTTGAAAATCATCCCTTTTATTTCTGATCATTCATGGCAAGGCAAGGCAAGTTTAGTTTATATAGCACAATTCGGACAGAAGGGAATCCAAAGTTCTTCACAGGGGGCATAACAATTAAGACATAAGAAAATATAGCGATCATATTTAAGACTCATTGTTAAAAAATAGAGATAAATTGCTTTTAAAAAACAATCAAATAAACAGGTTACAGGTTGAAATGTTGAAACAAAACAGCATTGCAAGACCACCAAAGCCCACAGTCCACTCTGAAATGGTCCAACCATCACTTGCAGAAATCACACAGCTAGCCATTCCCTCTTAACCTTTTACAGCGTCTGTACTGACATGGCACCCCAGTCTCACTGCCCATCACTGTATAATATCTGATTGGAGAGGGTTGCTGCTCTAAATGTAACCACTAAAACAAAACTGAAAAAAAAACCTTCACAAAACATATATAGGAGATACAAGCCCTCCATATTTCCTCCTTGCAAAGAAGAGGTGAGCAGGAACAGTGTGGTGGTCCCATTAACATCCTTGATGTGTGTGAATGAGACCCAGCAGGGCAGTGCATGGTAAGAAGTGCAGGGGGCCCCCTTAGCTAATGAGAGGGAGACAGAGACAAATAGCACCAGGGAAACAATTTGAAGAGAGGTAAATTAGCCGTATAGGAAAAAGGTGTTGCGGAGAGAAATCAAAGGTGTGTGGGAGGAAGCGGATGACGGGGAAGTGCAAGAAATATGAAAGAGGATGAAATAGAGAGATGAGAAGAAGTACGAGACACCGGAGGATCTCATTCATCTGACTTGGGCCATTAGGGAGCATATTGGGCACTTTGTCTGATCTGCCTGCCAGCTGATTACTGGCCAACTGATGCAGCCACTCACAGATGGTAACCCAGCACTTTTTGTGTGTGTACATGCGTGTGTGTGTTTTTGTCTATGAGAGAGAGAGAGAGAGAGAGAGAGAGTTCTCTAACACTATCAATTTCCTGTCATGAGTTCAGTGAGTTGAGTGTCTCAACTGACTACAGGGTTTAGCACAGACGGACCGAACATGATGCATGGTTGGCATTCGTTCACTCGCTCCATCGAAAGTAGTTAACAAAAATAACAAAGCTTGGAATGTGGGCACATGTAATGGTTGGGGAAAAGACATAGATAACTATTTGGAGAATACCAATGGGATCACAGAATGAAAGAGGAAGAAAAGAAAGAAAGGTGCCATCCGTTGAGGACATATACATTTGTTTTTGTTCACAACAAACCCCATGCCCACCTCTGTCATTTGCTTTGTTCCTTTTTTTTAAATTCTTTTACATGTGATTATTATGGGATCTGTTTGCGTGATGCAGTTTCTCTTGTCATGCTAAACGGGAGAGAAGCTGTTGCTGTATAATAACATTTGATGCTCCCGGACAACAGCCGTCTCTTTCTTTTGAGTGGGAATTATATACAACGTGTCATGGCAAAAACAAAATTGCCTGGAGCAAAAGAGAAAAAAAAGTGACAGAAAAAAAACAATGTCATTGAGTCAAAAACAAAGGAAACCTGTGGGCAGACAATAACACAATTGTTCTGTCTCCTCGTTTTTTTTTAAGTCATCAAATAAACGTTTTTTTTTTTTTTTTTTTTTTTAGTTTAATTGAATTTCTTTGGATGTACTTAAAGCTTTAAAAAAAAATACCTGTAGATTTTATTGTACAGAGTGTATGACTTTTAGAGCATGTGAAGCTGTTTTCTTACTATGCTGAAACACAAAGATTACTCAAGCACATGGACTTAACAAAAATCCACCGGTTTAAAAAAAATTAAAATCTAAAAAATTCTAAGCGAGATGTGTTTACAGAACGTTTTCCCCTCCCTCTACCTGAAACAATGCGGGAGTGGCCTGACGCTGCTTTGAAGGTTGAATATGAGTGAAGAAAAAGGCATTTGATAATCCCTCATGCACAAGGACGTTCAAATCAGCAGCACAAATATAAAATGGAAGGCACAATACCAGAGAGAGATTTCAAAGCTCTTGGCACGTTAGCTGCCTTGCTTGGACACAAGGGATCTTTCTCACAACTCAGCTTTTTGGAAGGTCCAATGGCACTGGGACCCAGTTTTGAATGTGTACTAAAAGGTGTTGCCCCCCCCCTAGCTGACAGTGAACTAACGTGTAGCACCGAGCACAACGATGCCCTGCAAAAAACCTCTGACACCGGAACAGCCGTGACTTTTTTGTGTTGTCACCGGTGCTTTGAAAGGTTCTCCCATTGCTGCGTTGGCATTTCTTCAGCACCTCAGCTGTGTACGCGCAGCTAAATACGTAATTGGTTTTGGGTGGACTACTGCCGCCTCTCTTCAACATCAAAGCACACACACGTGTTACAAATACTTGCTGATATTATCATGGCACAAAGAAGAATAACGGATAACATAAGAGAATATTGCAAACTTTAAAATGAGTTGGAAATGTATGGAATCGCTCCAGGAGAAGGAACTTTGTTTGGGAATGTGTGCAAATGTATGTGTGTGTGTGTGTGTTGTGTTTGTCTCTGTGCCAGACAGAGGGTGTGTGTGTGTGTGTGTGTGTGTGTGTGTGTGTGTGTGTGTGTGTGTGTGTGTGTGTGTGTGTGTGTGTGTGTGTGTGTGTGTGTGTGTGTGTGTGTGTGTGTGTGTGTGTGTGTGTGTGCGCGTGCGCGTGTGTGTGTGTGCGCGCGCGTGTGTGCGTGCATGTGTGCACGTGTGCGTATGTCTGTGTGTGTCTACAGTGTCTCTGTGTGTACACATATATGCACATGCTTTGGTTTGTACATGCCCCTGTGCATGAGCCGGACGTCGACAGAGCGGGAGGCTGAGTGCGTCTCTCTGTGGAACATTTTGAAGTCATGTGATGCTTATGTGCAACTTGCCTCCCCCTTCCCCCTCCCCCCTGCTATTTGTGTTGATAACAAGAGAGATTTACATAATTATAAATGAACTTATTACTTATTGTGATCGTGAAACCCATAAGAGTGGACACCAACCTCCTCTCCTGGTACCCTTAAAACCGCTCGTACCCTTAAAACCCTGCGAAACCCCACAGCCCCTCCTCTCCCCTCCCCCCCTGCCCCAAAGTCTTTCTTCACCTCAACACCACGTCGTGCTCACTGTACATGTTAATGCTATGTTTCCTCCCTTGTTATTTAAATGTAAAGACAAGTATTATTTGCCACGCCCTGTAAGAGCCCAAAATGTAACAACGATACAAAATGTATTAGAAAACTGGAATAAAACACGAAATGTAATAACTGGTCGATAATTCTACACTCATTTATGGATAAAAGGGCTAATTGGTTCGAAATAGAGTGTAGTGTCCATACAAGAACTCTTACGAAAGTTTTAATGTAATTCAAGACTCAAAGTGTATATTTTTCTCTATATTGAAGCAATTTGCCATTTAATCCATACATTATTGATTCCCTCTATTATGTTATTATATTATTACACTATCAGGAGAAAAATATACTGCTCGCTCCATAACGAATGAGTGACCCAAAATGTAATAAGTTGTTACATTATGGGCAAAAAGTTAGGAAGTTTTGGTCCTAGCATCGTTGTTACATTTCGGGCTCCTAAATGCTCCTTTTTCTTTATTCTGTGTGTTTTGTTGAGTGAAAGCCCTTATACTGTAGTTTCTTTCTTTTTCCACGGCAGCTTGCAGGAATAAATGATAAAAGAGTGAAATCAGAGGCTCTAAGCATTCCCGATTATCCCACTCATAGCGCATCAGCACCCTCCCGATCTCGATCCCCCAGGCCCCCCGCACCCCTCCCCCCCCAAAAAAAAACCTTCTATCTTTCTGTCTGTGTACCTCCTTAATTGCCTTAGCCTCTGCTGCCAATTCCCCCCTCACTCCATGGCTCCTAAATTCTCCTAAACCCAGACTCCCCTGCCTCTTTATTGCTCTGCTTTTCTGTCCCGCTCTCCCTCGTTCCTGCCATTCCGTCAGTCCCCCCAGCGCAGAACTAACTCTTGTTTTTTGTTTCTTTTTTTCCTTTCTGGTGAAGTACTATAGATTGTTTTGCTGAATCTTGATACTGTGTTTTAATGTTCTTGTCGACATTTAATAAACATTCACATTTTATAAATGGGGAACACCCTGAAGTGTGAAGGGGTTTTATTTCGTTTTTTCTTGTCTTTTGTGTTTGGTTTTAAAGGTGCAGCAATTCTTGAGAACACTCAAAATCTGTGAATATCTCCTCACAATCTACTACCAGGTTGTACTGTGTGTGTGTGTGTGTGTGTGTGTGTGTGTGTGTGTGTGTGTGTGTGTGTGTGTGTGTGTGTGTGTGTGTGTGTGTGTGTGTGTGTGTGTGTGTGTGTGCACTTAAAAACAGATCTGGTCTTAATACACAGCCTAGGCTCTGTTAAACGGGCCCCAATTGTTTACATACCAGTTTACAGAGCCTGGGCTGTGTATTTACACCAAACGGGTAATGGATCGTAAGGAGATATTCACTTATTTTGAAAAGTGATTTTGGAACATTGTCCTGAATTGCTGACTTCACCTTTAATCTGAAATTGCTGATTTAATCAGACCCAATAAAAGCAGGCAATGAACAATTACTATCCTTTTACACCTTGTCAAAGGGAAAGTATGTTTATGTTTAGGGACATCGACCACAATAAAGTATCAATACGGCATGCGACTCGGTGTGAAAGGTAGCTATAAGCAGATCCAGATTGTAAAAGTGCTATCGGAGCAATGCAGAGAGTTTGGGCTTTATTTACTAAGGTTTTTAAGATAGCATCTGAAAGTCCTCTGCTGCCAACCCAATGCAGTATAGAGGTGAATTGAATTGTGTTTGTCGAGCTGGAATTTTAAAAGAAATTAACCGGACAGCAACATATCTTTCCATAAACCACATTCCACTATACTCTGGATATTCCACAGAAAAGTTTTCACTGATTTATGCCCAAATAAATTTAAAAGATATATTTATATTTGTGTATAAATGGAGTTAATGCATATTCATTGATTCGGGAAAGAGCAAATCCAAGGGGATACTTGTAAAATTGAGATCAGTGCTTAAATAGATGAAACACAGTATGATATGATAGCAGCAAATGAGCAAGTAATGCTTGTGAAAAGTGCACTTTTTTTAAGTAATTAAGTATTGAACTGTCCAGGTGTCAGTAACAAATGAATGGCTGGTTTAGTTCTATGATAATGATTGTGTGGCTTTCCATGTCTCAGCTGACTCACTTTTAACATGGTTTGATCACAGCAATAACCCTGCAGCACACAACCCCGGATATGAGTAACCTGTCCCAGAGCAGATCGATATCAGAGGATGAATTTAAAATGTGTACCTGTAAACACTGGCCTCGTAGACATATTATCACTGTATTGAGTAGATGTGACAGCGGACACAATTACACATACGTACAGCAGACACAGAGTTACATACAGTTCCTGGCCAGTAAGTCCAGTATTCATTCTGCTTTAAAGGTGCACTCATAACTCACAACTGATAAACAAACGTTCCTCAAAGGTAAATTGGATCCCTGGAACACTGTTTGAAAAAACTACCTGGCCGTTGTTGTTTACCGCAATTTTGTTTTGATTTATGATGATAGAATTATTCAATACTAAGAATTACATGTAGAGGAAATATGTTTTGTAAACTAACTGCAGGCTCTCAAAATGTAAAGAAATCCCCCATCCCCTGAAACTGCATAGTGCACCCTTACCTCATTGCTCGAGCCTTTGCTGTAAATTGCAGCTTGCTAGGTTTTTTTTGTGGGCCATAAATGCAAAACAATGAGGCGAAAGATGCTAAAACACTACGAGCAGAGACACATGATAATTATCTGTGGGTTTCTCTTTACAACCGACCCCCCTCACGACACATACACGTAATCATTTCAGCATTGTTAATAAAAATAAAATGGGTTTAGTGCGGCTTTAATGTTAGATTATCCATGGACAATAAACCTATGTCAGAAGTATGTGGTTACACTGTCCATAACAAGCCTAAACCAAACAGCCAATAGGAATATAGCAAGAGCGATTTTTTAAGAGCGATGGGAGTTTTAAATATCTGCTCATTCTAGCTCAAAACAGAGTTCCTATACAAATAGCAGGTGGCCTGTTGAAGATATCAATAATGAATCAAATGTTGAATGAAATGAACTGTTGGATAGTAATTGGGCTGGATGTTCTTAAAGGATTCCCTGTAGGGATTGGTACGATGAAGACGATTGCATTTATACCCCATCACTGCAGCCCTATGGGGGACATGATGTCGACTCTTAAATGGTTCTATACACTCAATAAGTTGTCACATCTTTTGCATAATTAAACAGTATAGTACTGTGCTGTACAGCCAGGAACAGATAATAGTGATGACAATGAGTTCACAGTGATCTGTTCACACGTTTGTCACAGACACCTTTGTCAGATGTTGTTATCTTTCATGAAATCAGGCTTTGCTGCAATGATTCTTTGAGGTTTCAGGAACGTAAATTACGTAAATGTCACAATGTACAGCCACCGCTGACATTTATCAATCAGTTAATTGTATAAATGTCGTGACATTTCTTTCTCACACCTTCATATATAAAAAAAAAAATATTAAATTAAATTGTATTGACAATGCAGGATATGACTGTGATACAGTACAGCTATTTAGCCTTCAAGTCTTGTTTGCTGATTGTATTGCCTTATTGCGTTTTTGATTACCGTTTGTGATAGGGTATAAACATAGTACTCCCACGGCTCCAACAACCAATATGAATTGGCAGTTTCATATTTCAGACAAAATATACTTCTCTCTTTATCCATTGAAAAATCCATCTCAGAGCATGCTGATCATTAGCTGTATGAGAGCTATCCAGGTTCACCAGTGTCAGGGCTACATACAGTCAACATACAGTATAAGGCTAACTCAAATCATTCTTATGGTTGAACATCTTCCCCAATATCCCATGGTCTTATGAAATCCTCACTACAATGCAGCCTCCCACTGAGCAGATTTTAAGTGTCAGTGCGTGGCCAAAAGCCAGGCCAAGCTGGTGCATCCACTAATTGCCTCGAAAGAAGGAGTGTGTGAGTCATCATAGGAAGGGGTGCACATTGAAGGAGAGATGGCAGCTGTGTGATCAAGCTCTTAAATGTATAGTTCAAATGACGATGTCAGTGACTGAGTGAGCCACTGGATGCACAAGGCATTCAAGTCTGGTCTTGACACTCAGTGTGTGCCATCCACTAAGTCCCTTCAAAGGGCACACTTGGCAGCAAACATGTTTTTTTTTTGTTTTTTTGCGCATTTGTGGAGCAGTGTCAAGTTGTTATGAATGCCATTCCAGCTCCTCATACAGAGATCGTCGAGGAAGTTTGCTATTTTGTGTATTTTGATATACTGTGTGATTTTATTACTGCTGCTTTCTAGTTCATATCTGCTCCTTTTACCACTACATTGTAATATTATTAAGTCACTATTGGATTGTCCTCCCACATCTGTAGTCGTATTACCAACAAAGGGATGGTGTGTTTGCATCTACATGGGTAGTTTATTTTGCTATGAAGACTTGTGATTTCTTACTAAACATCCGTCCTGGCCAGCTTTGCCACATACTAGGACATTAGCATTCCTCCCTGCATCTCTTTCCAGCATGCCAGCAGGCTAAGCATAAAGATTACTGTGGAGCCATGACAACAAACTCACCACATGTCTGAAGGAGAACATTGTATTAGTTCAGGCGGAGCACACATGTCATGCTTTGCTAATCTATCAATCACTACAACCACCAATCTCTATCCATTGAAAACTGTTTATTCAAATGACATTTCTGTGCTCTGATTGTTGTTGTTATAAACTTGTGCACCCCATTTTGCTCCAAGGTAAAGCTTAGCCCCTGGCTCACTTATCTGATACAATCTATCCAGTTGCTCCGACACGGATAACACAGTGCTGTTGTTGTCCTGGCTTCCCTCTGTGAACACCCATTGGGGGATTTACATTACAGCCTGGTTATATCTTCAGCATGCTAGCTGGGTAGGCATCGGGGCAGCTTACTGCAGGGACATGAATGTCAAATACAACTGTGTTTCCATTTGTTGCTATACAAGGTCTTATCATTTGACTGGTGTGTTTTGGACTGAAAACAGATTTGTTTTTAGCCACAGTAGGTGAATTACCATTCTAGACGCACTATGGCTTATTTACCTTTTGCAGTCTGCAAACGCCACAGGCATTGGCATGCATGTTAAAAAGTAAAGCAGACGAGTAACACGACCCCTTGTATTTGGTGTTTGTGTGTGAACAGAAAAGGGATATTCAAGGGGGTTTACAATTGTTCCACTAGAGCTACACACTTTTATAGTACATGAAAAATACGGGAAGTCTTTAAAAGTTGCCTTGTGTCATGCCATGCACATGAAGGCTTGGGTATCCAGTCCAAAAAGAATACTTGTCAGTTAAATGCTTGAAACTGACAAAATAGCAGTCTTTGGTTTTGATACAGTGCAGTATATTCCGGTTGGTGTGCCACACTTATCAAGGGCTATACAAACACAAACACACACACATTAGTATTTATGAAATAGAGACGCAACATGACTGAGTGTACTTGTCTACATACTTGCAGATTTAGAGGCAGAATGGGGTGGTTATGACGCACCTATGCCTTTATCATTAAAGCTGGGGTGGAGGATTTGGGGGGAAAATGGCAATTGGGAAAGATATTCGAATCCAAATACCTCAACCGCTCCACTTGTTTTCTTTGGTCCCTCCCCTATGGTCCCTCCCTGACACGCTCTACACCAGGGTTTCTCAACGGGGGCGGTACCGCCCCCTGGGGGGCATTCGTACAACCTAGGGGGGCGCTGGGACCAGGCTGGGACACGAGAGCTTTTTTTTTTTTTTTTTTTTTTTTTTTTTTTAATAAATATATTTTAAACTTTCTTAAAAATCTTTTAAATCTTTTGACTGCAAAAATAGGTTACCTGAAATAAACAGCCTATTTTAACTTTTTATGTTTCTAACCCCTCGACCTCTTTTAACTATTCTCTCCTTCTCTTCTGCGGTCTGCTGACTGTCACAGCCTTAGAAAAGTGAAGGCTCTGCAGACAGCCAATAAGAGGTCTTTGAGTCAGAACAACCAGCCAATCACAGACTAGTAAAATGACGTTTACTGATATTGCTAATGCTAGCGCAGCGAGATTCAAACTTAAACTAACTATTGTCTCTGAGGTGGAGAAAACACAGAGTAATCAGTCAAAGCATGGAGTTAACTAACACACAAGCAGAACCATGTTAAAGACACAACCCTCATATGCTGGAGAGGAATGATATACTAAACGCTGTGCACCGCGAGAGGCTCACTGAAGCCCTGCACAGCAGCCCTATGCCTATGACAGCAGCAAAGCACAGCTACGTCATGAGCTCTAGTTCGCGGGATAACAGTTCAACAACCAATGAAAACGTACACAATTCATTGTAACATATTCAACTTTAATAACATAACATAAACAAACATGGCGGATAGCAAGAAAAAGTGCCGGCAGTACAATGCCAATTACATTAGTTATGGATTTATCCCATCACCGATGAACACCACTTTACCAATGTGCCTGCTCTGCGATCAGGTGTTCTCTAATGAGGCCACGAAACCCTCGCGACTACAGGAACATTTAGTGAAAAAACATCCCGAAAAATCAGCTAAAGATCCATCCTACTTTAAGTCTCTGAGGGATCAACATTCAAGACGGCCCACCATCAACTCTCTGTTCGCCCGGAACGTCAATCAAAGCGAAAGCGGGTTGGTGGCGTCCTACAACATCGCTTTATTAATTGCTAAGTGTGGTTTACCGTTCACTGTGGGTGAGTCTTTGGTAATTCCGGCAATAAAAGAAGCAATATCGACAGTCATGGAGCGGGATGCTGCGCCAGTCATCAAAGCCATCCCACTCAGTAACGATACTGTTGCCCGGCGCATACGGGAGATGTCGCTCGACACTGAGCAGCAGCTGTGTGCCACCCTGCGTGCGTGTCCCTTCAGCATCCAGTTAGATGAGACAACAACTGCCGACAACAATGCCCTCTTAATGGGCTATGTTCGGTACATGTCTGGGGGGGATCTCAAGGATTACAACCAATGCTGATAGTGTTTTTTTCTTTTTATGCAACCAGCCACCTGACAGTGGGTTAAATCTGCCTATCATAGAACAGGCTCACATTGGGATTTTTTTTTTTAATAATTCTTATAAGAAACCAAAACAGCACAGAAAATATGTTTTATTGTTGATAGAGGATGTAGCCAAAACATATTCTTAATTGTGTGTGTGTGTGTGTGTTTTTTTTTTTTGGGGGGGGGCGCTAGAGTATCTCGGTAAGGTTAGGGGGGCGTTTGCTCAAAAAAGGTTGAGAACCACTGCTCTACACCAACAATGTCGTGCCAAAGTGAATGGACAGTCCCAACAGCCAATAAGAACAGAGAATCGGAGCCCTCGCTCTGATTGGTCGAAGTGTACAGCTCATGTTAACTTTGACCAATCAGAAATCACATACCCCAGCTTTAAGATCAAGGCCTAAAATGGGCGGATTATTTTCTTTGAAAAGTATGATTATTTGAGGTTTAAGAATTAGAAAAGTGATCACTGTCACGCTTTGTGGTGAACTGGTGTTCTTTGGTTGTTGTCAAAGTATGATGCAATTATGGCTTTCAACACAATGCGCTAGATTGGATAATTATGCCACTTTCCCTAATTTTCATCAGGGGTGATCAGTAACTATAGGTTTGCAACACAATGAATAATGACCCCTCAATGGCTGCCTCAGAGCTATTAGAAGACCTTGAGAAGAGAGAGTGCTGTTTTTGTGACAAACAACAACGACAAATAGCTTGAGGAGCACTTTACATTTCCGAGAGAACTCTGTGTGTTTATAAGCCGAAAGCTTTCTGCTTTCCCTGCGGTCCAAGGCCATATGTTTGCAGTGCCCATCTTTAAAGTAGTGCAGTGCTCGTGTGGGACATGCCTGTGCCACTGCTTGGACTTGATGTGCGGTCTGCTTGCTCTGTTACCGTAGCGGTAGCACAGTTTTCTACAGGACTGTTTATCCAAACTATGTCATACTCAGTAACTGCACTCCCTTTGGTCCTCAGCAATAAACTGCTTCTCCTTCTCAAGTCTCTGTGCTGCCGCCGCTTGAATTCTGATGCCCGTCTACTCGTGCTGTTACGGCAGTGACGCACTCTCGCACCAAGGCTTGGCTGGCTTGGCCGCGTTTCTCTCAGTTTTCTACAGTCCCAGTTCTAAATCACTTCACACGGTCACACTGCACTCCCTGGGCTCTTCAGCAATACAACCGCCAAGTGTGAAGTAGATAGGATGAACGTTTGGCGAGGTATTTGAAGGACAGACGGACACACAGACCAACACACAAACAAATAAATAAATCCTTCTTTTATTATAAACTGTATGTTGGGGCGACTGTGGCTCAGGTGGTTAAGCTGGTTGGCCAATGATCCTAGGGTTGGCGGTTTGATCCCAGCCCGGCCACTTGTGTCATGGTCGTTGTGTCCCTGGGCAAGACACTTCACCCACCTTGCCTCGTGTGAATGTGTATGACTGCTGTATGTTTGAGGTGGTGGTCGGAGGGGCCGATGGCGCTGAATGGCAGCCTCGCTTCTGTCAGTCTGCCCCAGGGCAGCTGTGGCTACTATGGTAGTTTACCACCACCGGTATGACTGTGTGTGAACGAATTGTCTGGAACCCTGTAAAGCGCTTTGAGTATCATGAAAAGGCGCTATATAAATCCAAGCAATTATTGTTATTATTATTATTATGTACGGTATATATATGTATATATTATTCAATTAACACAAATTAATACAAGTACAACATCTTTAAAGTGATCTTTCAAGCCTCCATTGGACAACTTTCTCATACTACATAGATTCTGAGAGTATCACTGACTATATGTATGCATTACACCATGCTGTACTGTTAGCTGTATACTGCTGCTATAAATCCATCTTACAATGATAAAGGTTTTACCTGTGACTTCACCTCTGATAACACAAGCGCTGCAAATGTTCTGATTCCTAATCTGCCCTTTCTCTCTCCTCGGTGCATCGATCCATGCAAAAACCTTTTGTTCTTCCCGTCCTTCTACACACCTTCCTGCCCGTATGAGAAGTTTACCCCAGTTCTCAGAGAGCACCCAAGCACCACTACCCAAGCTGAAAGTTGTAATGTTTTAGAGTGGAAAACAGTTTCTAAAAGTGTCTACTACAACATGTCACCATATGCATTAACACCACATGCATTTATAAATGCATTTGAATCAATTGTGTCTTTCTTAATTTGAACATCTAGGACTATATTTCTGATAACAAAGGTGCCCTGGCACTCACCAGTTGTTTTCTGAATGTGATGCTAATTCTGTGAATAAATATCTGGTTCCCTTTAAAATGTGAATTGTTGTCCCCTACTTTTGGCTCTGCCTCCATATCACATCATTACAACTACCAGAATCAACTGATGGAAAATCTCTGAATCAAAATATCAAACAAGTAAAAAAAAAAAAATGTAATGATTGCATATACAAAACAATGTGTTCTACTTTACTTAAACAGTGTGTCATAGTACTTTTGTATATATGCTGCATAAGTATACATCAATACAGTTATTTGTTGTTCAAGCCACAGTCACCTTTCTTAAATTTTCCTCGATGTAGGTGTCACTTTTGTTCCATTTCAAACGCAATGGGAAGAATGGGATCTTGGTCAGCAGCAGATACATTTCACCATGTCACAGTAGGTTCCTTTGAGCCTATTGTCACACTAGGGTTGTGTTCCGAATCGCATACTTTCTACTATATAGTATGTAGAAAAAAGATTTAGGACGTCCCGATTCTTGTGGCCAGATTTAGGATGGTTAGAAGTACCCGGATGTCCTACTTCATGCGGCCAAGATTGTTAGTGTTGAAAAGTGCATCCTATTTGGGCGATTCTGACCCACAATCCAGTGCGCACGTGAAGTGACGTAACATCGACGAAGCCTCCATATGAAAACAAACGGGGATGAGACGGATATAAAAGCAAGAGGCAAGATCAAGGCGCAATGTTATGATGAAATAAGAGAGAAAAGTATGTCCCAATAGTATGCCTACTGCATCCTAACTAGATTCTTTTTATCGTCAGATGTAGTATGTAGAATAGAAAAAAGAAAGAGTATGCGATTCGGAACGCAACCAAAGAGTTTCAGTGCCGGGGCATTGTAGAAAAAAAGACAAAAAGGACTCATGTTACTGATTAGCTTGAGAGCAGCCATTGCACCATGGCCTCTTCACACAGCCATGAGGCAAATGTGGCTTGTCATTGTCTCTGATGAGCTTTCAGGTGTTCAGGTTTGAAAATAGGTTTAGTTTTCTCCTTTCCAGAATCCACCTTGTATTTTGGCATGGCTTTTGTTTTCATAAATTTAGCTCTCGGTGGAAAAATTACTCTTTTGATCTCAAATTCCACGAGTTGTCATATTTAACTAGAAATATCCCCCCCGCCAACAGCATTTGATGACATCCTGTATATGTTCTGTGAATGACTGTTGCATCCTCTTGAAGTGTCAGCACTTTAATAAGAGTATGAATCCAAAGAGAAAACGTGTATAGACAAAGAAATACTGTATAGGGTTTTTTCTCTCAGTCCCATACCTCCAGCCACACTTCCCATTTTCAAGGCCCCCCATTTCACTGCCATGCTCCCTCCGTCCACCAGATGGCCTCGGACGTTCCCCTCCTGTTTACACCACCTGACTGTCCCACCCATATCCACACCTGTTCCGAATCGCATACTTTCTACTATATAGTATGTAGAAAAAAGATTTAGGATGTCCCGATTCTTGTGGACAGATTTAGGATGGTTAGATGTACCCGGATGTCCTACTTCATGCGGCCAAGATTGTTAGTGTTGAAAACTGCATCCTATTTGAGCGATTCTGACCCACAATCCAGTGCGCACGTGAAGTGACGTCACATCGACGAAGCCTCCATATGAAAACAAACGGGGATGCGACGGATATAAAAGCAAGAGGCAAGATATAGGTGCAATGTTATGATGAAATAAGAGAGTAAAGTATATCCCAATAGTATGCCTACTGCATCCTAACTAGATTATTTTTATCGTTGGATGTAGTATATAGAATAGAAAAAAGAAAGAGTATGCGATTCGGAACGCAACCCAACTCTGCTTCAAAGGCCCTGGTTCCTGTACCTACCTGTCAACCCTACCGGTAAGCCATCTTCTGAAATGTACCTGCTGCATGGACTGTCTGTGACAAATACTGAGGCCACAGTGAGCCAAATTATTTTACTGTTATGCCTTACCTGACTAACACCTACCTATTTTTTTTCTGACAACTTTCAAGAAGTGCTCACATTTTGATTGTAAGGAAATGTGGACCTTCAAAAGATACAATAATGGTCCCTATACAATGTACAAGACAAGAAAATCCTTCTCTTTTCTTTTTGTTTTCGCTTGAATCGGACTTCTTCACAACTTTTTTTGCACTACACAATTTGTGCTTTTTGCCAAACGTTTCCAATTGCTGATTTCGTGTTTAGAAGGTTCAAGCCTTCTTAAATGCTATGATTAAAAGTAAGTCAATTTAGTACAATTCACCATGAAATACCAAATTATAGACAAACTTAGCAATCCCCATGTGCAAAAGCGAGGACATTAAAGACCATTTTCCCAGAGTTTTTTCTACAAAGAAAACATTTCACTTGCATCTATTGAATGGTCCTAGCTAACAAAGCCAGCAACCCTGATCCATTTGCTGAACATAACTGAACCTTCCGAACAAAAGCTTCTGAGACAGCCTGTGTTTCCGACAGACATCAGACATGGAACCACAATCGGTTAACCTTCTAGACCAGAGGGTCTGGCTTTGGCCACACAACACTCACACAAACAGCATTGACCTAGATAGACAAACTGCGATGTCTTCATCCATTACAAATTAGCCCTGAGACATGCAGAGTTTCACAAAATACCATGGCAATACAGGAGATTGAGGAGAACAGAGTTCGACTTGATGCATGTGAGAAGTATGTAGTGTAACGACAGTCAGATGGAGAGCAGAAAAGGCCTGGTACAAAGCTTTTCATTTAAGTGGCCATATTAGTGTCAGTTCTGATGATGTAAATGTATATTATTTGAAATAATACATATTGATTGGCTTCTGTTATAGAAAGGAATAAGGAGTATTTGAACATATGACGGTACGGTACGAGAAATGTTCGAGCCAGGGTCCATGACCGTTAATGCTATCTCCAATCTCAAGCTGTAAGTTGCTTTAAATGAAAGTGTCCGCTAAATGACTTTACGGTTTAAATCCTGTGTGAAAATGACACACACAAAGAGAAACTGGCCTTAAAGAAATAACTGGTGTGAAATTACAAAATTCTTCTAGTCTTGGAAGAACATTTTGTCTTCATGTAGGACCTACTTAAAAGCCTTATGCTTAAATTGACTCGCAGAGAACAAGACGTGAAATTCATTGTATGTAACAGCAAAACAATGTCTTTATTTTTTTCATGTATTAGTTTATGGATGTATATTTACAGCTTTAGCTTTTTTTGTCCACTTACTTTAAGGAACTTATCCCTTATGCTTGCATGTGTCCATCCATGCTCCAGTTTATATGTCCCACTGTTCAAGAATCACTAGCTACGCTCTTTTCGATTAGGCACGTGCAGCTATGGGACAATATCAAAAGGCCAGGTATAGTTGGGTCCCCAAGCTCGTACCCAGGAGGCCTTTCCTCTCCCCCCCCCAACATCTCCCTGTGGCGTGTGATGTGATTGGGCATCAGGCTAATTGATGGTGCTGGCAGCTAGCTCCCACTGGGGGCCTTGTGTGGAAGCTGTGAATCTAATATTCTGCCTGACGGACACAGGTAGAGCTAACCTGGAACCTGCTTATTACTGGTGACACCTCATATATATGGAGCGGTGGCTAATAAATAAGCAGTCCCCCATGAGAGCCATTTGATGGAGGGACGTTAGACGGTAGGAAAGTGGGGTTTCGGCTAACAGGCTTATATTGAAATCACACGAAGAGGGTGTTATCGCTTAAGTTAAGGATTCAGGGGGAGGAAGACCTGAGTTGTTAAAAACCAACCTACGCTTCTCTGTTTGCATTGTGCCGGCAATGGACAAACAAGGGTCCATATTTTAATAGGAGTCGAATGAGTATCATGAGGGCATCCATGGGGATCTAGAAGCTTGAAAGGGAGGCTGTTCCTTGACACAATACAAATGCTCGTGCTTTATTCAGCAGTGTCAGAACAGAGTAGTAGTAGGTTTATTTCTGCAATGAAAATGGTGCCATGAAAGGCCGATTTACATATGTAATTATAAAATGTCTGTCGTTAATTTTCCATTTGTAATGTAAATCCTTTGAGAAATAGGTAAAGACATGTCAGATTACATTATCTGTATGTATATTTAGCCTTACAATAACAATGTTGGTCACTATAGAGTCAAGACTGAAATGTATTAGCTGTTTGACGAATGGCCCAGAAATTCAGTGGAGACTTTCAGTGGCTCCAGAGGTAAAAGCCTACTTTTGTTTTCGTCTGACTACGAGATTGATTTTTATTTTTGGGAAATAATAAAATAAGTCTTGACAACTATTAGATGGATTGCCTTGACATTTTATACAGAACTCTACAGTGTTCAGAGGGTGAAGCTTGGTGATCGCCTGAAACTTCAACTAGCACAACCATCAAGTCAATGCTTTCACTTATATCGTGTGAAATATGAAGCTTTATTATACATCCTAACTTGTGCAGAAATAATTATGTGACATAAGTTTAATAAGGAAAATAATCTGTTCACACGTTTTATAATTAATTCACTGCGGCACTTAGAGAGAATGTGTCAAAATACACAAAACACACTGTCACATCGCTAAATGAGTCAAACCCTGTTGATTGCATGAGCTCTATACGCAATTGTTACTCTGAAACAGACCTTTTTTTCCAAGTGTGATCGAGTCTCACTGTCTTTGTATGCACAATTGTTTACTTGCATTCCAATAAGGAAGGTAAGGACGCTAATTTTGATTTTCTCCTTTGTTTGCTTCTGTGGCATATGGCATGATGTTGGCCAGGGGAAGTACTGAAGTTGTCAAGCAGGTAAGGGACAGAGCTCTGCAGTCCTGTTGACCTCAATGACTCACCGGTTTTATATGATGCAGTCATTTGGGTCATAACAAAGCATACTTTGTATTTTTCCTCTAGAATTGTAAACTACAATTTATTTTGGTTACAATAAATCCTACTAGTGACAATTAAAATGCCTCCTGCAGCGCAATCCACTTCTCTGCCATTCATCTATTCTACTGTATGTGCTCATTGCATTTCCAACAGTCATATTTTCAACAAAATATATGGCTAGATTCACATTAAGAGCATATGGTATAAAGAAGGCATGTCCAAGCTATATATAGGCCCCTTTGCCAACACATTCATTTATATGACCTCTTTTCCCAATTAAAATGAGTTGATCAATCTGACCGAAAGGAAAAAGATGAGCTTGTGTTGCAAATGCATGCACACACACACACACAGATACACACAGTCGTTTGTTGTAGAAGCTTCAACTTTTTTGAGGCAAATCAGTGACATCAATGCTCACTCTCTGCCTTCTGTGGTTAATTATCTCCAGTTTCCCAAATGCAAACGATTCTGTGTCAATTTTGTGGAATGGTGTGCTCTCAGAATTCAACTAGTGATTGCTTCCCGCGGACATTAACCTCCTCTCAACCCCTTTTTCCATTGATGTAAAAAAGGATTAGTGGAGGATGTTACAGCTGGAGCTAACATGCACTGTGGCAATACTCTCCAAAATGGCCACCAGCAGCTGTGATGTGCAACTACAGGGATGTACGAGTAGGGGGTTTGGAAAAGTCCAGTTTCCCTAAATGAGGTACTATGGCAAAAGGATGTTCAATCAATTTAGCCCAACATAAACGAAATTCTCTTATAAAAACTGAGCAATAGTAGACCAAGCTGACCTGACAGCAAATTCTAGAACAATTTAGACTGCTCCTTGTTCACAGCTTTATGGTGGTGGTATACTGACTCACTGCTGTTGCTGAAAAGTATATCACAAGAAGAAAAAAAACTGTGCAGGGGAAAACACCCTCCCACGTACAGCTCTGGGCAGCTTTACAAGCCCCGCACAAACATGCAGTCTGTACATCAGCACTTTGTAACCCTTAAGTCAATCTCAAGAGGTTTAATAGAAAAACAATGTCCTTACTCTTTCCTTATATACGGGAGATATGGCATGGCGGCTAGTTGTTAAAGTGGAAAGTTATGTGAATGCCATTCCACTGCACCAACTCTTATTTCCTCCTGTGCCATCCAAGCTCATCATTTTTCTGCGTACCCTGGCCCTTTTGTCTACTTTTGGCTCACTTTGTGTCACTTTTTCATGGCCCTTTTTTCTCTTTTTTCACACTCATAAACACACTGCGCTACCAACTAACTCAGCAACGCTTGGCATTCAAGCTATAGGGGATTTTCGAGCCAAAAGTAACTAAGTTTGTATTTTTAGATTATTCTCTCGAGTGTTTCATGCACGCTATAAACTCGCAGATTTCCGAGAAAAAAAGATGACGGGTGTTTAGCTACTAAGTGAACACCCTTCCAAGGATGGGAATATTACCTTTAGTTCATTTAAAAGGCTGCTGGTGTTCTTGTTTTTTTCTGAAGTGAAAAGACATCTTAACAGGTTGTCGCAAATGTGCAAGGCCATGTAATTATACTTGACCCGACTATTTATCTTTCTACTAAAGTGAAAACGCCGTATTTGCTGACATTTACCAAAGCTAATGACCGATTTACTTGTTCATTTGTGTTTCTCTTGTGGCTCCCTTTTTCGAGTATGACTTCCAAGTTGTTGTTTTTTTTCCCAATGTGTGACTTTGGCAACCCCCCGAACACTTCAATTAAAAGGCTGTTTGGTAAGTAAAATGTCTTTCTATGCCAAGCGTGGCTGCTCTCACTTATGCTCACAACGTTAATAAGCTCAGTCCTTTACAGAATAATGAATTAGAGATTCTGCACTGCAGATTATACTCTCATGCCTAATTGATTATGAGTAACATTTTACCGTTTTACAGCTCGTAGCAAATGGGACTTTAATGCCATCTCCCTTTTTGTCACGCTCTCGTTCTCTCTCTCTCTATCTCTCTCTCTCTCTCTCTCTCTCTCATGCAACAAATATTTACCCCTGATCATGTTGTGTTGATAGTGCATGCATACAGTATATCTACATTAGTACTTCTCTGTGTTAAATTCAATGTGCCTTATTATAATGACTTCTCAGTCTGCTTCACCCTTCAGGCATTGGAATTTACTACCTGATCCACAACCACGACTCTTACCTTTAGTCATAGGCTCTGGGGTTGTGACCAAAAATGATGAAAATTGCTGATGCGAGCAGCTGAAAATGTGTTTCATTGCAGTGATAAGACCGAGGCGAACAGATCCTCCCGATACTCAACTCCTTACCTATATTCTTGCTACAGCTTCTTCGTCATGTTATAATGGAGTGTGCCGAGGTGGTATTGGGGGGGGGCCCTATGATTAGGATGTCTCCCTGAAGCCTCCCCGTGGAGGTTATTCTGGGCACGTCTTGACTGAGAAGAAACTCAGAAGGACTTGGGGAGGAATTAGATATTCTAACTGGTTCTTGGAAAAGCATCAAGATTCCCCTAGAAGCAGCTAGGAGGACACGGCTTAAGACAAAGGGGGAGACGCCTGAGCCGATCGTATTAGTCTGCAGCCCACTGAAGACAGGACCCTGATTGAGGGAAGGGAGAGAAAAAATGGTTCAAATTTGTTTTTTAATGGTTTAGATGTCACAACACATGGCTCTGCTAAGGTTATACAATCCTTGAAATCTGTTATTAACATAAAATATTAAGAAGGCTGGACCTGTATCTATAATAATGCTTAATAATCATGCTAATTCTTGTTTAAAAAAAAACAACATCTAGTGAATAATGCATATCCTACGAAATTGTGAGCAGGCATTGCTGACGTGGCATTCATTCATGTCAAATGTCATCATAAATTGCAGATTGCTTCTCAAGAGATATATATAGCTCGCTTGAGGGAAACACCTGAGACCAACGTTGTCAGCGGTTTTGTCACAAGCCATTATAGTATTACCTCATTGTATTATGCAACAGTTGCAGGAGAGGTGTAATAGATGACATCTATTCTCTTTTTTGTATTGTTTTCGATATTAAAAAACGTTTTTTTTTTTTTTTTGTAATGTATTTCACCAAATTCCATTTAAAGTTGCTCAGTAGTTTTTAAATGATCTTGCTAAAAGGCAAACAGACCAATGGAACCAAAAACAAGCTGCATGTCAGAGGGAATCATTGAGCATTTATTCTACTGAGAGCTAATATGGCTGTTCTCTGTACTCTCCGTGCCACTCGCAGGTCTGTGCTCATGTATTTCTAGTAATAAAAATTTGCATGAGGATAAAATTGGCAGTAGCCTTTTCTGAACATGAATCATGCAATATCAAATTTACATTTATTTTTGGTGGCAGGATTCCTCTTGTTCCCTTGATCACAGTCCATCTGTCAGTGGAATTCCCTCCCTAGTACATTGTTTGAAAAATCCCTTCATTACATAGCAGTTATCTGGGTATCCACGGTGCTGTCTATTTCCTGATTTAAATTTTTTTGACATCTTTTGCTGCCATTTGAGAGCCATTTATGAAGGGCAGAAATGGGAACATGAGGTACACCCTGAGCTGGAGCAAAGTCATTCATACTCCTCCAGCAGGTCGTGTCTGAAAGCACTGTTCTGCACAAGTGCATCTCTGTGCCATCTAGGTCCTGTCATATCCGATCAAAGGCCGTGCATAGTGATCTTCCCTTGTGAATACAGCAGCATGCATCGCCTGACTTTTCCACCAGACTCCCTCTCTTTAAAAAAATGGTTCAACTTCTCAGGAAAACTGAGTGTATAGACATGCTTGTGAAAAGAAATGCAAAAAAAATGCCAGGGAGGTAAGTGTGTGTGTGTGCGTAAGAAGAAAATTAGATTTGTTTTTTATTATTATAAGCTATTTTAGATCCTATTACCCCCACATGCAATAGCTATGACTCACAAGCTATAGGATCATTTTCATGGATGAATTTCATTTTGTTTCACCACCACTATGACTGTCTCCCTGCCTGAAATTGCATATGAAGCGCAGAGTAAGTAGCTGGTATGAATTTAATGGGGCATTAAAACCACTTTAAACATCCAACATGTAACTGTGATGCATTGAATAAGTCTGGTGTCATTCAGAAAACAATGTAATGCATTTTTGAACACCATCCAGTAATGTAAGCCTCAATTACATTTTGATTCAACCTATCTGATTCAATGTTAAAGGCTTTACTTATTTATCAGCCCTCTCATTTCATTTCACATTTGGAACTATTTTTCACTTCAGTCTATACACTCTATAGTGTATAGGGCAGGGTCAGCACAATCCAAACAATAGCCTGGTGACACCCAAATACTGTATATTTATTTTATACAGTATTATGCACTTTTAAAACACTTTGAAAAAATAACTAAAGGCAAAGAGTTTGTAAATCTTTTTAGCATTATCTTCTACCTTTTTATTATACTGTATGAACATTGTATTGTTGAAAAATAACTTTTTCAAGGCTGCCACGGCATTTGGTCCCCTGCAGAGTTCAGAGAAAATGTAACCGTCGCTGCTTCTCGTGTTGACTCCATGTGTGCTGTTTGATGATAGTGTACGGTACTGTTGTTGTCATCTTTGACTCGAGGGCAAAAGATGCTATAGGTTGTATTGCTCGCCTTCCATGAGTTCCTTTTTTTTATGAATACTGCGTAATCATAAAGATGGGGCTTGAACTTCATAAGGAAGACTGAATATCTGCACACAAGCAGCAGTTCTCTTAATGTCGATTGGAGCAGGAAAGTTACACAGGCCCAGCCGATTTGGAGCGTCTTTCATCAGAAAATCTCTTCCATCCTTTAGCTGATCTGCTGAGACAGATACAGTCTGAGCTGCTGTGAACTACATCCCCCTCGTCACTGCAGTTTTTACCGAGCTGTAAGCGGGGACATGCCAAGTAACTATACACAAAAATATTTTTTATTTCATTCATTTTATCTGCATATTAATGACATTAACAAAATGGAAATATGCCCAGAGTAAGCTGGAATAATAATTTTCATCTGTTGTCCCCAGGCAGGTGGAGCACAATCATAAATGCAAAACAATTGAAAATACTATCGACAAAAAAAGCAGGGGGAAAATATAGGAGTGGAGGGATTTGGAGCACCAATTGTCTGTTCGTGGGCATGCTGTGCTCAAATAGAAGAATGAAGAAAAGAGGGTATTTTCTCTCTAACAGACCAAACAGCGTGTGGCCAAGCCTCCTTTGAGGTACGTGCCTGGCTCTGCTTATGAACCCTAACCTGAATTAACCCTAACCCTATGATTGCACACTGACATTTTGTTTTAACCCATTGATGACTATGGCAATCTAGGATGCATGTCCTTAATGCCTGAGGGTTTTCTGAAAAAATAGTACTAATTGTCAAGTCTACCAAAACCTTAATATCTAAGCCTGTGTAGCACATAGAAACATGAAATAAAATACATTTAAAAGTTAAGGTTCACAGGTTTTATTTAAACATGCTCCCTTAGCGCTTACAAACCAACAAATATTTCTAAAAATCGTCAAAAAGAGATGAATTAGAAAATTATTAAATATTGTTAATAAATAGATGCAATGTGTTTTGTGATTTTCGTCAGTAGTCTATAGTAGACCTTGATTCTGCGCACCAAACACCACTAACTGTTCTGTCGCCGACATAGCCGGCGTATTTTTTTTATTATTTTGTTTTATTTTTTTATTTTTTATTTTTTTGATTGACGTGATTTTCGGCAAACCACACAACTTTTGGGTGGTCACGTGGACTTAAGAAAATCAACAAAACTCACCTCTTGTGTATTTGAACCAATGACAGTGCATTCTATGCTGGGAATGCCATGAAAATTAGATCAAGTAATAATGCTGCGCGACGCAGCATCAGGCAGGAGAGCCAATGTGGCATCGCGCAGCAGCCGTCATCAATGGGTTAAGCGAGATTTGATTAGCTATATTCTCGACATCATTGAAAATGAGAGCCTGCTCTCAATGATCTATTGAGATTAAATAACGTTTGAATTAATGAATATTGTAGAGCAAAGAATCCATCTACCTGGACAGGGATGGTATTCATATTATTACAAAGCTTGAGGGGGGCCATCATGAATCCAAAAAATATGAAATATGCATTTCTGCCTCTTGTTTCCAGGACTTGCTCTCATTGAAAAACATGGGGAAAGTGATATAGAGAGCAGACAAAAAAAGCTATTTCATTTTCGGGGGGACTTTTACAATTAAATATTAAAAAGTGATGTGCATAGTAATGTGGCGCTTATGTGAGTGTCTGTGAGTTGGAGTCTAGAATAAGTGTGAACCATTTGAATTCAATTAAAAGCATATTTTGAGGAAATAGCATTGGAATGTAGCACTGGATGTGATCTTGATAATAAAATTATTCTCTAAATACTAATGATGTCCAATTCTACATGTCAGTTCATAAGACATGGCAGAATTAGACAATCCTTGAAAATAAAACGATGTCATTGCCTTCTACAAATGATTGCATTATCATTTTAAATCACTTTCACATATTATAACTGAGACTGAACTGGTGTCACAGAGTTTGGACAGCCCTCTGTACTGCGCCCAGATTAAGGGCCAGCAGACATTTAAAAGTAGCAGAGATAATTAAATTACATCACTTAGTCTCTAACCCTTCCCGTGAAGATAAGATTCTCTAGTCATTAAAGCTGCCGTTGCTCCAGAAATGCCATCCATGAATTCAGACTTAAGGGACGACGACATTTATTAATTTCTGAGGGGGAAAAAAACGTGTTAACTTTTTCTTGGGCTGATGGCAAATGCTCTGATTGCAGCTAAAAACAGTAGTTTTTGTTCTCTCTGACCTGGGTATGACTTCAATGTTTTCAGGCAAACACCTCTTAAATTTTCATCTGTTTTGAGGTACTTATCTCTAATTAATTTGCTACTCAGATATTTCATACCCCTCCTCATTCGTCCCCACACATTCTCTGCATATAATGCTATGGGGAGTTCACCCAGTTCTCCGATATATCTTTGCTGTGCTGTCGGAACGGCTTGTTTTCGTGCTTATGTTTCAAGAAAAATGCAAATAACGAGACGCCCCCATAAGCCCTGTCCTAGTCCAAGCGCATGAGTCTCTTCAGGTACACATTTCACCATATGGACTTCGAATAGGAGCAGACACAATATACTGTAGGTGATTCCTCCATTGGAGAATTGCACATAGCAGCAAAAGCTGACAAATCGTGTATAGGTCCCACTAATGTGTCTGAGGCGGCATGGCAAAATCTTCATTCATGGATCAGCTCACACATGATATGAGAGTCTGCACATCTCAGTGTATGAATTTGCATGAGGAAGATTAAAGTCTCCAGCACATATACTGAGCCATGTCACGGGTACATATGATTGATGAGTGGCATGGTATGTGTTAATAATTTCCCCGTTTGTTTCCGGGCATGAAAAATCACCTACAAAGCCCTTCTCTCTCTCTCTCTCTCTCTCTCTCTCTCTCTCTCTCTCTCTCTCTCTCTCTCTCTCTCTCTCTCTCTCTCTCTCTCCCTGTCTGTCTGTGGCCAACCTACCGTTGAATGTCAGGAGTTCAAGCGTATATCATTTCCTCTGAACCATGTTTGTCTGAATGACTGTGGTGTTGAAGGTTATCCACGTTAAGACGTTTGAATACAGTATATGATGATTGTGCTCTATCCCTCCTTAAGTGTATTGTGCTTCTCTGAAGGGGACTATTTGCTGGTCAGATTTAGATGCAGCATTTTGAAATATTTGTCATTTCTATCTCAAACACCCATCTTTAATTATGGCACAAAGGTGTATCAGTGCTGCGGTTTTGGGGGGTTTATCATACTTATATTGATTGTGCCTGTCTGCAGATGGAATCCGTTTCATTAGGCATTCAAGGTTAGGCATTTAGAGAGGTAGAAAAATAGGGAAGGAGATAAGTGATTTTTGAAAGAAAACGCTCTTAGACTTTTTCATATTGATTTTGTAATGCTTGCTTTAAATAAAAAAAAAGGAAAAAAAATCAGGCTTAGTTTGCATAGCCCTTATCCAGCCTATAACTGAATAAAAAAAAATCTGACAGACGCTTCTCTAGCAAAACACCTCATCACTTATTAACCAAACTGGAACTGATGTGGCTGCTGATGCGGCTCCCTATTAAGATGAATCCCCCTGGTCTCTCAGGACCTGTGTGTGTCTTGAAATAGGATATATACCCACATGTATTAGTGAATTAAATATTTTCAATATTGACATGTTCGCCGTTTAAAGTGGTTTGACTTGAATGAACCTGGGCTGGATGGTATGAGGTTGCAGCCCGGGCGATATTAAAGCTGTGGCCTTTGATCAACATATCTAGGAGGTTTTCTCGAGGAGATTGGAGTAATGCGCTAACCCCCTTTTATACAGGAAAGTGACCTGAGGCGAGAGAGTTTGGCCGAGGCAATAAGGCGGAAAATCTAATATGGTGGCATGGGCTGTCCCACTGGGCTAAGCGCTCTCAAAAATTGAGTGTGTGTGTGTGTGTGTGTGTGTGTGTGTGTGTGTGTGTGTGTGTGTGTGTGTGTGTGTGTGTGCGTGTGTGTGTGTCCACTATTTTTCCTTTTTCATATTACGCTTTTCCTGTCCTTCCTTTCTCTCCCTCTTTCTCTCTTCTTTTCCTTCACACCAGGCTTACACACTCACTAATGCATGCTCGCAGACACAAGCAGTTGCAAATACATAAAGTGATAAGCTGTGAGTCCTGTCTAGCAATGACCCTAACCTCATTGCAGAGTTTATTGGGCACCTTCACCGGAGAAGTAACCTCATTTTGCCTGAAGGAGCTATTTGTTTGGCTACTAAACCTCTCAGTCTTTTCCAACTGTCCAGCCCCACCTCTGACTCACACACACACACACACACACACACACACACCCCTGCAGACAGTTTAGTGACTTTCTGTGCACCGACTGATATGGTTCAATGGCTTTAGGCAGAAGACTTACATTGTCAACTTTGTGCTGAATTGCACACCACGTAACGTCCATACACAGCACAGCCGTCGCCCATTCATGGTGTAGAAATTGGCTGCACTCCTGAACAGGTAAAAGTCCAATTGCCGCAAAGCCTTTTGAAAATGACCATGGCTGAGCACAAGAGAGAGCGCAAAGCAGTAAACATAAAAGATAAATAAAAAAGCTTTAATGTATTATTCTGTAATAGCAAAAGTCTTGAAAGAAATACCAGGAAACCTGGCGCCCGTGTCCACTTTAATTTTTATTTTATCCACTTGTCATTTGTCACTTGTTCTTTTTTTTCCCCTTTTCTTTGAGGGTCAACTTTTCTTTCTCTCTCTCCCTCTCCCTCTCTCTCTCTCTCTCTCTCTGTCTTTCTCCCTACAAAGTGTCTGAGTGCAAGGACATGTCCCATGACAGATTATTCATGTCCACTCATGAACAGACTTCCCTACAGATGTGAGAATTACGGGCGGATTTCCATACTTTGTGGACATCACTCCCACTCTCCCCATCAACTCAACATCAAACCTGCACAGCTGACTGCACTGTGAACTCTCAGGGTCCTCTAGGGGCAAAGAGTCCACCACCTCAGCACTGCCCAATCTGGCCCCTGGATGCCCTGCACACTTTCTTCACAGTGCATTGCTACCTTGGTTGATATGGGGTAAAGAAAAGGGGATTTTGATTACAACAGGGACCTTCTTGGTGATATACAATCAAAGATAAGGAAGCCATTAAACTCTCTCTACTCAAGCATTGCAGATCAGCTGTGAGTGATTGACTGACCGTGATGGGAATATTTAGTTGGATTTCTTCTTCCTCCTTTCTCTGTCTGTGTTTTTGTCTGTCCATCACAGCTGTACTCTTCCAATTCATCGCTTGTTCAAACATCTAAAATCCTGAAAGTTTTCTTGGCAAGAATTCTCCTGTCGCCATGCAAATAGTATGTCTCTGTCAAGTGATAACATAGTAGCCTGCCATCTGACTTTGGCGTCGGAAACCACAGTTGAAATTCTTTCCAAAAACCGGAAGTGATTTTTTTTTCCTGGCTCTCATTAAATTGAAAAAACAACAACTTCAACTTCACTTAATTACTGATTATATAACCATCTAGATTTTGGGGCGGATTTATGGGGTACGACAGTGACTTTGTGAAGTACCCATTGAGGCACACAATGGCCCCATCCATCTCCTCTGCTTTCCTTTCAGCTCTGATTAAATGAGTGTGATGGATCTAGACATCATTAGGGGAGACTGAGGGCTGCTGGATTGGAGCCGTCACAAATCAGCTTTATGTGGGATGAGCATGGAGTGGCAGTGACACTTTTACAGCTTCTGTAATATTAAAGCGGCTACGAGTAACATTTAAATCTCTTTTAAACAGCCTCATGTTTCCTCTCATAATCATAAATTACCTTTAACAGCAAACGAGACCATCAGTGCAAAGAAAGACGTTTTTAAATAGTTTTTATTACTGCTTTTGGTCTGGTCGCACACCCAGTCCGATTTTCGGTTCGCTCGTGCAAGCTCTATGGTCACATATGTATTGGTCGCAGATTTCAGTGTGGCGCAGCAATTTGAATTGAGAAGCCTATCCCTCCAGGTGAGGGAAGGGGAGCGGGAGCCTTGTTTGAGACAGTTATTTGTCGTCATAATGACTGATAACGGGGCTGAACCATCAAAGAAAAAAAAGAAAATGCAATGAAGAAAAGCTAAAAGGGAGAGTCATATAGGCTACGGGCGGGACGAGGGCGTTGCCAAGCAACGTGTATACAATTTCACAAGAGCGAAACTAGACTGCAGTGTTTACTCCTAAATGAATGAGCGGTTGGTACTAACACAAAGTTTGCTTTGCTTCACCATCATCAGATAACCATTATCTGAAATAGTAATTATTTACAACAACATAAACACATTACCTCATCATGATCCATACTAACTGCCGTCTCTCGTTCATTCGCTTTCTGTGGGGACACGTAATCTTTCAGCTCCGTGAGAGAGAGAGTAGTTAGGTGAACCTGCATCAACACATTGCAATCAGGTGCGTGTGGCAGTGACTGGCATTAGTTCATGCAGTGTCAAAACCACTCTCACGGAGCCGAAAAGAGTCCTCACACTTTCAACACACGGACATGCGCTATATTGCTCCCTTCTCAGTTCACACTCACGCGCCTGGCACGCGCTAGAAAACAGCTTTGCGACAGCTGGCGTCGTAAAAATACTACCGCTTTTGTCCAAAGGGGACGCCAACGTGCCATGCTACTCGTAGTGGCTTTAATGGAGGGCAGCGTTTTTACATTTCATGGCCCCTGCAGTCCCCTTCACATCAGACGTATGGTAACCGGGGGTTATTTTAGTTTATTTTTCCACTGGTGTTCTTCTGTACCTTAGTCAGCACATTATTGGTTGTCCTTAATGTTGGAGTCACTATTATTTACTGTAGTATTCTCTTACTGAATCCTCTATGTAAATTCTGACCTATAGTGCCTCAAGGTGTAAGTGAGGCCTAAAATTAATGTAAAAAAAATAGTATGTGACTATGATTTGGATTTAAAAAAAACTATACCTATATGCTTCTAGTAGATCAGGTTTCATGCCGCTTTAATTAGAATATGGCTTACCGGTGGTCAGACATTGTGAGCTGTTGTCGTAACTGAGTTCATTTATTTTCTGAATTCATCAAACAGGAGTGTCATCTCACCACAGATGGTGTTCCCTCCAAGGGTTTTCCTCTTTGCAATTCTGGACAGTTAATGAATGCTGTTTTTTTTTATGATGCAAATGTAGAGATTCCCGTACGCATAACTCATAGTAGAAAACAACTCTGTTCTAGATGTGGAAAGAGGTCAGCTTACATTCTGAGAATCACAGCCCATCCAGGGCCATTTAAACAGAGCTTCAGTAATACCAAGGTCCAAAAAGTAAACACAGGGTCAGTTGATATTCATATGGGATTGTTTTACTGACCTCCGCTAGAATATTAAAATAAAAAGTATGGGGAGCCTCATTTTAACATGATTAACACAGCTTTACGCAAACTGAAGTGAAAGAAAACAACTATATAAACTTTAGTTGAAAGTTTTTGTAAAGGCAAGACCATGCACTTTCATCCCCCACACATAAGCAAGGATGATGATCAGATGAGCAAGTTGGTGATCTTGCTGTTTCACAGTATCTTCGCCAAACAAAAGGAAATTATCTCTGAAGTTGTATTATAAATGTGTGTATATAAAAAACATAACCAGTGATGGGCGTGATTCCATCTTATTCAAGATTTTATTCAAGCAAGATGTCATAGTTGCTGTGACTATTATGATAAGTGGGTCTTCACTGGCATTTAAAATGTACGCCAATGTGAAACCCCATTTCCTATTTTATTAAGATGTTTTCTTAATTTGCTCGTGCTTTGTCTATTTGCATGTGTTGAACAATCAAGCAAACTGCAATATGTGGCTTGCGGGCATTTTTATATTAAAACTAAGCTTCATATAGGCACATTTATTTATTTTTAATTTTTTAATTTTGCCTTAAGCAATGTTTACATTATTTAAAATAATTAACCTTAAGCATAATTCCACTATAACAACTCAATATCATACTCTTGATATGAACGGGAAGAGAGGATGTTAGATTAGTATTTGTTGCAAAAATTAAATAAGATGAATATGTTTATACACAAGTAACCCACAGCAAATAAATAGCCATGTTTAGCCATCATTAACACACTTTAGCTTGAAGTATCCCTGTGATTGCAAAAAGCCTTCAATAAGCATGAATATAAACAGCAAACAATATTAGTAAAAATGGAGGAAGCTGAGAGACACTATGGCAGATTTACCACACCTGGAGTGGAGGTCACCTTTCCCAGGGAAAATTGTATTAGAGCTGCAGTAAATTCAGTAAGATTGTTCTCAAGTGAGCGAGCTGGGCGAGGGCTATATTAGCAGCAGAAAAACAAAAAAACTAAAGTAAGCCAATAAGAGACACAGTGGGATGTCTGGCTTTCGCTTTACAGAAATGAGTTATATCCAAACCGTGGGCATCCACTGAATACAGAATAGAAAGCACACAGAGCCCCATGCCTGCAGTATATGCAACTTCCAACCATGTGAAGTGTTCCTTTTAAATCTGTGTTGACGTCCTTTGTGCGTATGTGTGTGTGTGCATTTCTTTGATAGATGTGTGAATCATAAAACAATGTCTCTGCGTGAATCCTCTTTGGCAGAATGTGCCCATTGTGAAAATCCATCCGCCCAACATGAGCTAACACTGTACTCATTAAAGTCTTGAGAGGTTTTGCATCAGAAATACCAAACGGCCTGCAGAGCGTGTGTTGTCTGTGAAGATGACAGCCTTTTGCTATGTTGTTTGTGTCTGTGTGCGCAGTTGTCTGTTTGTGTCTTTGGTTTTCCCATGTGTTTTTATTATTTTTTATTCCTTTGTGTCTCATGACATCCACATCACACACACGCACACAGTTGAAGGACAGACGGTTATCTACACTCTGTTGTCACTGATTCATTCTGTTCAGTGGCAGCTATTCATGTATATTCAATAGTTTGTCACCAATGTCATAGTGATTAAAAGTAAAGTCCATGAAAAGGATGGTAATGTCATAGGACGTGATGTCCACTATAAACGGAGCAAAAAAAAGCCTTGGAAGCCATTCATGTACTAAATGCTGAGATTACTCAACAGTACAAAGTCACACACTCGCAGCAGGACTGACAATGTTCAGTTAAGTTCAGTTAAATTCAGTTTTTATATTTGTATAGCAATAGTTTGCTTACTTGTTTTGGTAGCAACTGCAGAACGTGCTCATTGTTAAATATAGGAACCAGTTTGATAATACAACTAAGGCTGCATTTACACTGCAGGCAATGGTCACAGTTCTGAACTGACCCACATTAGCAATGGAACAAGAACAAAGACATTAAATACACCACACTTTAGTACAGTGGTAAACCTGGAGGCAAATCAAGTCAGCTTTTGAAGTTTAAATTACAGGTTGAAACTGTCAAATCTGCTGATCACAAGGAAGAGGATAAAGAATGAGAGCCACATATTTTAATTATGTTTTTTCTTGTGGAGCAATGGCTGCTACTTCTGTACAGAGTTGTGTGTGGATACTGAGTCGAAGCCAGGGGTGCTATGATCTTGACCCGAATGGCTTCACTGAAAGAGATTTCAGCCAAAGTTTCAAGATGTGAAGGACTACTTAACTCCATCTGCTTAACCTTAGCGCACCAGCAAGTGCAGAAGTGGGAAAAGTGTCGATCTAGAGTTTGTGCTGTATTGAATGAGAACACATATAAAAGTGGAGTAGTTGTAATTGAAGAGATAAGAATCCATGTGAGTCAAAAGTCAGATTCCAACCACTTTTGCCTGCCGTTTGAACATAGCATTTAAGTCAACAGACATGACTACTTCGCACTAAATTGTAATGTCAGCATTGTTAACATGCTCACATTGACAAATCTGATGACCAGCAAGGTACAATCTTTCCCTTGGTAACACTCCTAGTTGAGGGTAGCTACATGTGTGTTAACAGTTGCTTATTAGCACTGAAACGTTGATGAATATGGGGGTTATATTAGGTGTTTCTGCATAAACAAAGAAAAATAATTAAGAAATTACAATTTTGAAAAACAGATGAAAAATAAAGGGTGGGCCAAAGTTAGTAGAATTCCTCCTGAAGGGGACATAAATGTCTGTAACAAGTTTCATTGCAATCCATCACACAGTGGTCGAGACATAGTTTTTTTGTAGTTGATATATTTCAGTCTTGGACTTTCGTGGATCAACATTACCATCCCTGGAGCCAAACCGATGGCACGCTCTGTCAGACATAACTGCTGCTTTAATATTCAACTCAGAAATTGCAATCACAATAGGAAAAAAAAATGAATATATTGTTCTATTTAATACAGGGTATTTTCCCTAAGGCTTCTCTCAGTAGCTGCAACCAACACTGTGGCATTGACGTACATTAAGTTAAATGGACCTAAACTTAATAACAATAGTCAAATACAGTATGATGATACAATGACATACACAATCCTCCTGCAGACACTGGCATGTAACACTGGCATGTAACACTGGCATGTTCCTTTCTGGCATGTATAATTTTGTATTAAAAGATATTGTATGATTCAATGCAAGCTGTTATTCTTCATTATGCGGCCATTTAATTTGATGCATTTTCAGCCAATGGTGTGTTACACTGACTATAGGCACCACAACACAACAGGTCACCTGGGACACGTTTGCCAATCCACCCACTAAACAGAAGGTCGGAGACGGCACAGGCAACACATGCAGATCCTAAAGCCTCAGCTCTGTGTGTCTCCAGCACAATAAATCTCCCACGCCTACGGGTCTCCTCTGAGTTCTAAACTTGAACCTGGAGAGGGACATGAGCATAACACCAGACAGTCGGAAATAAATGTCCACTCCCCACCCATTCTCACCTAAATAGCAGAAATGTGAGAGGATAGTGAGCCAACAAAGGCAGGTCTAGTCAATTTTGCACATATGTCCACCTCATGTTCCACTGATCTAGCCCGTTGATGCCAACAGGGATGGTCTTTGCCTGCCAACATGTAAGCTTGATATGCCATAAAAAAGACAGCAGAAAGATCTATGTTTAGACTGATGGCTTAGCATGTGTAAGCACCCTGTTATCCTCCCCTCCGCTCTTATGTTGATAAAGCTAGACATGGGGCCTGTTTATTAGAAAGTGGTCAAGCTGGTACTATAATTGCTTTTAACAGTGTTTCATTTCATCTTTCCTTTCAGGAAATTTGCAAAAGGAAACAAGCAGTGTTGGCGAGTAGTGAACTACATGTAATTTAAATAGTATTTTAACTAAATAGTAGTTTTTTCTAAGTAGCTTTAGTTAAGCCAACTAGATCCCGCCCACTGTGAAGTCATAGTTTGCCAAGCTATGCTTTCAAAATAGCTTCCCCAATCCCCAACACCGGAAATGAGCGTTGATAGAAAATGGCTTTGTATCCAAACCAACAAACAGTTTTGACAGCCTCTTTCAAGGGAAGATTGGTAGTTGAGATCAGCCAAGACGCATTGCTCTAACTTCTTGAAAATAGGCCATTGGGTAGCATTTGTGTTGACCTCCAGACAGGAGTAGTTAGACTGGTGGCTCTTAAGGTGCGAACACACTGCAATCGCCACCTGCGGCGGTTGCCGCGAGAAACGCGTGAAGCGCTCAATGCCTTCCTTGACACTGATTTGCGCTGCGACGTGCTTGTACATTGACTTTGAGTGCAGTGTGTTCGCACCTTTAATGTACACAATGGCAGAGAGGAGACACTTGGTGGACCTGCCGCCACATGGATCCTCACTGTCATGACAGCTCAGCACATCACATGAGATTGCTGAATGTAATCCCACCACTGCTGGCATTCAGCCACCGCCAAACGGCTGGTGTTGTTGATGATGAGGAAACATTTCCAGTGTGGGTCAATCTTGATGAACCAAGCCAGGGCAGGAAGACCACCAGATTATCCTGATTGGCTCAGTCAGTGTGAAAATGGAAAGTTATCAGGTCACAGATATGCCTCAAAGGTCGGCTAAACCTAGAGAGCCCCAAAGCCAATCCACCAATTTTCCGCTACTTACTCTTTCTGGATGACATTGGAGGCAGAGAACTCCCGTCGTCCTTCAGCTCACCTACATCTTCCTGCTTTTCCCGGGAAAATCCTGAGATGTTCCAATGTTAGAGAGGGTTTAATTTATTTGTATCGCTCCATCAGTCAGATTCTTGAAAACCCTGTATTTCTGTATTCGTGGGGAGAGGGAAACCAGAAATTGAGAAACACTGGCTGCTTCCTTCAATCTGCCCTCGCCAATTGTTGTTTGCATCTACTAGGCATGCACCAAACTCCCTCAAGAAGACAGTGAACTTGCATGGTCACAATGTTCTTCTATGGTATTTGACATGACACATAAACGCCACCTACTGGCCTGGCATGATTACGTCAGCGTTTTCAATTGTTTATGTGTTGTTGCGTGAACGAAGAGATGTTCTGAAACGCCTTCATCTGTACAAGATGTGTGTTTTGTTTTTTTAACTACCCGTGCACGTGTGGACATGGCTTAGTTTCCTCTGGGCATCTGCTCTACTCACACTGCTATGTTGAATTTTCCCTCATAGATACATATTTACAGCAAAACTGCCTCCACTACTGAAGAAAAAAATCATTCAAGAGCTGCTGCTGCTGCTTCGATGTGACTGTTACCTCCTATACAACCCTCTTGCATGTTGTTTCAGCTTTGATTCTTTCTTTGGCATTTTCTTTGTTCACCCCCAATGGAAACTCAATAAATTGAGTTTTTCGAACAAACTTGCAGTGCCACTAGAATAGGACAAACCCTCGGTATTTCTGCTGCAGTGCAGTGGATTTTCAAGTGAAGATGGAGGCTGTCACCAGTAAGGGTATTAGCCAGAATGTGTATTGGTATTTTTTTCTGCTTTATGTGGCCCCCTGCGCTGTTATCTGGCAGTGGAACAGAGGACTTCTGGCTGTCATTTTGCATGGCAGCACAGGCACTGAGCAGATAGTGTCAGCGTTGAGAGATCACAGGTAGAAAGGAGTCTTTTCCTCTGAGATGGCTAAGATGGTAATAAGACAGCATCACAGAGGCAAGGAAAAATACAGGCCGACAACGAGAACTTATCTGCACTGTCACTATAGCTCACTAAGTATAGAGTATATAACATGAAAGGAGGGAGAGATGAACCACATTTCTGTTGCTAAAAACATAGAGCCTGCAGTATAGCGCTGAATAGATTTTAAACTCCAATCCATCTTCTGCACCCGTCCTTTGCAAATTTTACACTTTGTTATTGGCTTTTGTCAAACTATTCTGTTTTCTGTGGACTTGCATAATATGCTGGCCTTGGAGTGCATCCACAATTTGAGACTATAATTAAAGAATAAAAAGATGCACATAACATTTAAATGGAAAAGATTGTGAATGGGCTGAAGTAGAAAATATACAGGATCAGATGATGAAATGCGAGATAAGAAATGACGAAATTGGAAAGGTTAAAGGGTATACACGAGAAAATGGAGATATAAGGAGTATTGGAGTTGCCCATGTGCTTACTGCATGTGTAGCATGTTTCTTCATGTATTTGCTCAGTCAGCAATCTTATAACATAATTGGCCGTAACCACTTGAACAATTGTATAGTATACAGTTAAGAGCATTATTTTTGCTTAGTTTTATTTTGTCAGGTTTCCCTGCATTCTGATTTGTTGCTCTTGACACATTGGACCTTGTTTGTTTGTCTGCAGAAATGTCAGATTGAAAACAGCCAAATGTCACTGCATCTAACAATCTATCTGTTTCTCTCTCTCCGTCACACACACACACACACACACACACACACACACACACACACACACACACACACACACACACACACACACACACACACACACACACACACACACACACACACACATACGCACACACTTCACATTCATACTGAAGTCATCCCAAGACCGCTCTCTTGAGAAAGGAAAACATGATTCTTAATCCACCTGCAGAGGAGGAATCAATAGTTTTTTGCTCACCCACACCGAAAAAGATTGTGAACACTGTCTCATCTGTCCAGTTTACACAATTAAATTGTCCCATGGTATTAAGCCAAATATCAGGTTTGATGCTGACAGGAACGGTGGGGTTTGTGGAGCATTTTGGAGTTTAACAAAGTTTGGAGTTGTTGCAAAGTTCTCAAAGTAGCTTTTAGTTAACTGTGTAAAATATTGTTTTAAAGGAGTGCTCCAACAATTTTGCATGCAAACATTTGATAACTAGAAATGAGGGGTACTACTCAAAGAGGGGAAACTTTTCAATAATGACATCTATGGCTCTTTTAAATTGAAGAAAATGACCCACATGATGTAATAGTGATTCTATCAACTGGAGCTAAGAGATTTACTCTAGAAAGCTTACCTTACAAACTGGTGGTGGCGAGCTTTAAGGTTTAATGTTTGTCGATAAGGCGGAAAGGGTCTATGCAATACAGTATGTCATCAAGTTGCATTTTGGGAAAACAACAATAACTGCTTTTTGGCCACTGGCAGTGCAAACAAGTTGTAAACAAGTTGTAAACACATCATTGGCATTTCATCCACTTTTTTTGGAGTTGTGATTCTGGCCTGGTGCTTGGTGTCTTGAGGGAAATATCTTATCTCTCACTCTTTGGTGCTGAGCAGGTAGAGTGCATGATGGGATTTTTAGAGCTTTCTGAAATTGGCATTATGAGAGGGGTGAGAGTGAACCAAACGACTCCACGTGTGGGTCGGACAACCAAACAATGAGCTGAAAGTCGTTATAAAGCTCCAAAAATAGCCAAGGAGAGCCGAAGCTTCAGGCGATAATTCTCTATAGGTTTACCACAAAGTCTGGATATTTTGGCCTATTTTGTTTGCCTTTTATTTATCATAGTTGACATTGAAACAAGGGATTGGTGAAACAATCTTTTAAAGTTTGAAATTGACCCAAAACAATTAATCTCTATTATCGTTTTGTATTTGTATTTAAAAAAAATAAGAAAAAAAGCTATAATTGAATATCACAGTTGAGAGCACACAATGCATCTGCAAGTGGATCTTTGTATTGGTGTCAGCAGCCTGTGCATACTAATAATATTTGTACCTGCTATTATAATCCCAACAGCAATTTGACCCAGCATAGCCTTAAATCTATAATATAAAACTCACTGCAGTTTTAATGTTTACATCTTAGAAGACATCTGATATGTAAAAGGGGTCAATATGTTTGATTTTGCACTTCATGCTTCTACAGTATGTGTTGCTGAGACTCCCATTGAAGCATTTCTGTTTATTCATGTCTTTTCTGAAGCTACTTGTCTGCTCTGAAATTCAAATGCACAAAGGTAACGCTTTATTGGTTTCCCTTGCATCTGCCCATGCCCCCCACCTCTCTCTCTCCCTCTCTTTTCCATGTGTCATGTTGGCGGTAGACAGCCAGGTAAATGAAGAGGTATGAGCCCGGGATGATGCTTTGATGCTGGTGATTCATTTTCATGAGGACATGTCATCCCATCACAGTCACTGACTGAGGGACTTACCATGTGTGTTTCCCCATTAATAACCAGATGGGCAAGTAGTTGAACCTTGTTGAGTGGGTAGTGGTAATGGTAAATGGACTTGTATAGCGCTATATCTCCGCTTATCACAGACTCAAAGCGCTTTACATTGTTTTGTGTACACATTCACCCAGTCACACACACATTCAAACACCGATAGCAGCAGTTACCACGCAGGGTAGGCTTAGCACTAGGGTGCACTAGGGTGCTAAGCTAACTATCGGGAGCAATTCGGGGTTCAGTGTCTTGCCCAGGGACACTTCGACATGTTGCGGGGAGACGGGGGATCGAACCTCCGACCCTGCACACCAGAGGCGAACTTCCTACCCACTTCGCCACTGCCGCCCCTGGGTGAACCCAGATGTGTAATTTTTTCTTACTGCTTCCCATTTGAACATAAAGTGTGTAGATATTGAACTACAGAAATATGCCCGTATTTTTCATAGACTGATACCTGATCAAAACTCAATAGGCAACTTATGAACATGTGCTGTTTGTATCATTTTTCAGTTGTCACTTTTCCTTACTCTTCCTTCCCTTTTCCCCATACAAACTAACTGTCAAGGCACACAGACTTAAAAAAGTACTTTTTTTCCTTTTTCTTTTTTTTTGATGCAACACCATTTAAATGAGAAGTAGTGTTCATTTCCAGCAGGGCTCATTTTGGCACTACTCAAAATCCCCACAGTGTCACAAAAGAGTTGGGACTTTGGCAGTTGATGCTTTGCTTTCTTCATCAGTAACAAACACACAAAGCCTCCCCGGGATTAATAGTCATAATTACATAACTTTGGTCCAACAACAACAACAGCTATAGCCAATGCAGGAAGTAGCCTACTGTAATGTTGCTTTTGGATGAACACAGGTTAGTCCTAATTTAGCACTGATGAACTAAAATGTATCGGAGAAAAGTGTATTGTATTTGAAGTCACTAGAATTTGAAGATTTCTGGCTTTGGCTCTAACCATTAGAACTATCATACACGACAATGTGGCAGGCAGCCGTGTTTTCAGCTACATCCACAAGAAGCAGGTAAAAATGAATATTACCAAGAAGCACATAGAATTCTGTTTGAAAGGTACATTTCGACCTTCCCATCTATGCAACAAGATAGTCCACTGTATCGAATACTGAGTTTAAATCCACTAGAAATGAACAAGCATGTTCACACTTTCTTAAGGCAAGGCATTAACGGTCTTAACAAGGGCACTGTGGAAGCCTAAGGAAACTTTTCAAATATGAATAGACTTGAGTCTTGACAAGCCTTCACAATCATGTAAGCAGTTATTCTAAATGTTGGAGTCACGACCTGCCTTTTTAAATGAAGGTGGACTAAGGCAAGTTTAAAGTGGAATAGACAGACCCTTTGGTTTAAGAGCTATTCATTATAGCTGGACTCTGAGGAGAATTAATCAAAAGGTATTGTTAAACCTGCCTCATTCATTTTCTTTTACCTATTCAGGGATGGGAATAAACTGTAAACCCAACAGTGACATTATCACCTCGTTAAGTTGTTAAGGCCAATGTGTTTTTTTAGCAGCTTTAAGAGAAATGTAATTAAAACTTATTACGTGATTGGTTAAAGCTCACATATTATGCACTATGCTGTCAATTTTATATGATCTAAGTAGTCCCTAATACTCCTTTTTTTAGATGTTTGCTGAAAAACCCGTTCAGATCATGTATTGTATAGCAAGCCTCTATACCCTGATTGTCCTCTGGTCTCAGGATGACCTATATTTGTGCGATCTGGCTGGCCCCTCCCACCTCTCTGCCGGGCTTTCTTTATATGTCCATGGGGCTCTCCCACCGTCTCTGCCGTGCTCTCGCGATACTAGAGAAACACTGCGTGACTGCGAACACAGTGTTTACCCGGCCGGAGCTAAGCCATACTTTGAGAACAGTTTGACATGACCTGACATGATTAAAACCAGTGAAAACAGTAGCTTCAAAGTTTGATTTCTGCAGGAATAGCTTCCCATCCTTTGTCATGTTAAAAACGAGTCATTTTCAGACTGCTGTGGGGAATATAAACAGCGTGTTATGAGCAAAACTTGGTGCTACAACCGAAGCTACATGGGCGCTAATGCTAAAAATAAGACTCAGACGATAAAATAACTAAAAATACCACTAAAATCAGTGAACAAAAATATCTTCAAAGTTGACTTCCACACTATTAAGTTCCAATCCTTTGTCCTGTTAAAAATGAGGCATTTCCAGACTGGTGTGGGTAATAGAATTATGTTTTTATGAGCAAAAGCTGAATGCTTGTCACAAAGCTAAATAGCTATACACCAGTCAGGCAAAAATACCATTCTGAACGGAGTATATTGGGGGGAGGGGTGGGGGTTTCAGAAAGGGGGAGAGTGAGAAAAGGAGAGATTGTTATTTTTTTTATATTTTGGCAGTCTCTAGGCACACCGTGGACCCATGGATATGTTGGAACACATTTAAAAAGTGCATTTAGCATAATATGTGACCTTTAAAGAATGGCATAGAGGAGATATAAGGGGAGTGGGGGGGTCACATATCACTAGATGTAATAAAATTCATTCTTTCAACTTCCCTGGACTTCCTCTTGTTACTTTAAGTGTGGATAAGAATGAGGGTTAAACATAATAGCTATTAGCTTTAATTAGAAAAACAAATTCAAATCAAACAAGCTTTTTCTTTTAAACTGCGAACCATGTCATCAGTTGAACTTTGTCACTGCTCAAGAAAACTGAGCTGAAGATGTTCCAACGTCTAAAAATTAAATAAAATAATCTGCTGGCAGAGACAAAGAACTGGATCTCAGATTGACATTGAAGTTAGTTGCAGGAGGAGGAAGTGAGGCTTTGCAATATCCCTGGTTTTGTGAGACATCAATTGTTTGAACTTCATGTGTGAACCCCCTGCAGTGTCTAGGGCCCCTGAAAAAAAAGAACGCTATAACCAAAGCAAGAAAAAAATCAATCATGAGCAAAGTGGAGGGAAAAAAAAATACTATCCCTTTTTTTCATTTCAGTGACTGCAAACAATTTCCAAAAGCGGCAGAGAATATCTCCGTACGACAGCTGTGAAACTTTAAATGCAAGGAAATACAGATTCATTTCGGAGTTAGAGTTTTACAAATTGAAAAACAAAACAAAAAAACAATATCATTTTGGGGGACGGCCATGGGAAACTAACAAAGCTCATTTTTTTCCGAGTCTAAATTGGCATACTGGAAAGACACACACATTGTTTTTTAACTGATTTCTTTTTTCTCATTTCACTGCTGCTCATCCTGCACGTGTAACACTCTTGAATCTTGATCATCTGATGTGCTGGTGTTATTCGCTAAATGGTAATGGAAAATTATCAGTGTCTGTCTCGAGTTTTCGTCCATATTTCATTTGCCTAGACATGTATAAGAAATGTGTGAGTATATGCAGGCTCACTTCCAGCATTTGGTCACGCATCTGACTCCACTATACCGTGCCTCACTCAGTTTTGCGAGGAAGCTTCCCCCTGGGAACTCGTACAAACTCACTCCTTCTGCATTTGCTTTATTCAGCCTGCTTGTCTCTCTTGATCTATACACAACAACTCGCCTCAGTGATCTGCACCATCTCTCCACGGGAATGCTGGGTAATCTGAGTGACTACTGCTTGCGTTTAGAGTAGAGCGGTTACAATGAACTCTCATCTCTTCGGCTAACTGCTTGATTCACACACAACAACATATAAGTGGCGATAGGACAAGAAGTGCTCTGCTTGGGAGCAAAAGCTGAACCAAGAAACTGTCATTTTCTCAGAGATGTCAATAAATGGGAGTGGAACTGCTACATGATCAACAGTGAACACTGTTGCTTTGCTTATAGGGGCTCAGTAACTTCACCATAGTTTTATCTGGGCCAAGGGGGTTCATACCCTTTTTTACAATGAGATATGTTCTTGACCATACAAACAGTGTTGGAAGTAACGCGTTACAGGAAGTAATGCATTACTGTAATGCATTACGTTTTGCTGTAACGCGGTAATGTAAGGCATTACTGCAAAAAAATGGTAATATGTAACGCGGTACATAGCTCAGAAACGTGCGTTACAATGCATTTTAAACCCGAAATTGACTGGTTTGTTGTTTTTATACAAATTGGCCAACACCACGAGTTTCGCAGAGGTTTCTGCTAGAGGAGAAGAAAACTCGATTTGCTGCTACAATTGATTCCAAAGATGCGCTAGCCTACTGGCTTCCGTCTCACTGCCCAAGTTATTGAACACTTTTGTGGTGTTTGGAGACTCTGACGTGAAAGCACGTATCACTCTGTGTTCAACGAGCAGCGGGTGCTGCCGCGAGCCCCTCCCCGTCGCACTCGGAGGCGGTCAGTCTCGGAGCAGCCCCTCGGAGCGAGTCCCTGCCTGCTGTCAGAGCAGAGAGGTGACACACCTCCGCGTCCAGGCTGCAAATGAATCGCGCTGTTGTTAGGTGCGAAATCGGAGATAGTGTGCCACGAAGCTATTTATGCTGAAGCGGTATTGCTGGATTTAGGAGTTATTTAGAGATATGGCAAGCAAAAAGTTGACGAGTAGGGAGTTGGTGTTCACTCTTTCTACGGCCCCGGTCACGGTGCGTCCATGCGCAGCAGTGGTGCAGCCATGCGACGCAGCATTATATATATATTAATATTATCATATTATAATGATAATAATGATGATAATAGTAATAATGCAGAATAGAAGAAAAAAGGAAACAAAAATGGTGGTGGGTAAAAAAAAATCATAAACGCCTACTGTTTATAATAATAATAATAATAATAAATTTTATTTATAATGCACTTTATATTCAAGAATCTCAAAGTGCTTAAAAAGGGGGGAACCTCAAAGAAAGTTTAGCCAAATGCTCTTTTAAAGAGATGAGTTTTGAGGTTCCGTTTAAAAAGAGCTGTAGTCTGTGGGGCCCTCAGTTGGTCAGGGAGAGCGTTCCATAGTCTAGGAGCTGCAGCAGAAAAGGCCCGATCACCCATGGTGCACAGCTTTGTATGTCGGGTTTGGAGGGTGTGAGTGGATCCTGAACGGAGTGTACGTGAGGTTGTCGGGGGGGTGAGGAGTTCCTGAAGGTAAAGGGGGGCATGTCCGTGAAGGCACTGGTGGGTGAGGAGGGAGACCTTGTACTCAATTCTGAGTGAGACAGGGAGCCAGTGCAGTGATTTCAGGATGGGGGTGATGTGGTCGTGCTTGCGCACCCTCATCAGGATCCTGGCAGCACTGTTCTGAATGTACTGGAGCCTCTGGATGCTCTTGCCAGGGATCCCGATGAGGAGTGCATTGCAGTAGTCCAACCTTGAGGAAACAAAGGCATGGACAAGCTTTTCTGCATCTGCCAGGGTGAGTGTTTGACGGAGTTTGGCGATGTTCTTGAGGTGGTAGAATGCTGTCTTACAGAGGTGTTTGATGTGGGTGTCAAAATTGAGTTGAGGGTCCATTTTAACACCAAGGTTGGTGACAGATGTGGAAAGGGGGGATGTTTTGGCCAGAGAAGGTGATATTGGTGATGGTTGGGGAGCGGAGCTGATGTGGCGTGCCAACAAGGATGGCTTCTGTTTTGGAGCTGTTTAGTTGTAGGAAGTTGAGCTTCATCCACGCCTCTATCTCCTCCAGGCAGGTGGTCAGTGTGGATGTTGGCAGAGGGGCAGAAGAAGTGGGGGTTGTCCTGATGTAGAGCTGTGTGTCATCAGCATAGCAGTGGTATGATAACCCATGCCTGCTAATGACACTGCCCAGGGGGAGCATGTACAGTGAGAAAAGGGTGGGGCCCAACACCGAGCCCTGGGGGACACCGCAGGTGACGTTGTTGGTGTGAGATTTTGCTTTGCCCAGGGCGACGTGCTCAGTTCTGTCAGTGAGGTACGAGGTGAACCAGTTTTGTACGTTTCCTGATAGTCCAATGGTGTATTGCAAGCGGTGGAGGAGAATAGTGTGGTCAACCGTATCAAAAGCAGCTGTTAAGTCCAGGAGGATGAGGAGAGATGGGGAGCCGGTGTCTGCTGCCATCAGGAGGTCATTTGTGACCCTTACCAAGGCTGTTTCTGTACTGTGAGTTCTGTACTATATGAGTTTTGTGGTGTAGTTCTAGTTAGGGCCCGAGCACAGACATGTGCGAAAGCCCTATTGTAACCGGTAGGATTTTTAGGGCCCGAGCACCGACCGGTGCGAAGCCCTATTGCAATCGGTACGATTTTTATTATTAGGGCCCGAGCACCGACCGGTGCGAAGCCCTATTGCAATCGGTACGATTTTTATTATTATTATTATTATTATTATTATTATTTTTAGTCATTTTTGGCACTTTTCACCCACTTCCCCTGCCAGAAAAGTTGTAAAACTCTGCAGGCAGGTCAGACCTGCAAGAAATTGCAATGTATCAGTGGTTCAGGATTTTTGCATTAAAATAGCGCCCCCTATGGCCAAAAACAGTTTTTAAGGAAATGCATGCTCAAAAATTGGGCTAGAAGCCTGAAATTTCCGGACAACATGTAATTGCCCAAGGCGCACATAAATGCAATTTTATGTCCAGGGCCAAAATCAACAGGAAGTCGGCCATGTTGGAATTAGTGCCTAAAACCGCCACTTTACATCTTTTCGCATTTCGACGTAAGGCTCCCAGAGTTTTTATGCCAGGGACGTCAAACCACTTCTCAAATACAAAAGACCCTTGCCCGATAAGGAATTGCGGAAAGCTCAGGAAGTTAGCAGGGAACCAGGGATCTTTTTGGGGTCAAAGTTCGCGTAAATACGCACCTCATGACACTTTAATTCATCATAGCTCAGGCTGTGTTATACCTAGCTGCACCAAATTAATAACCCAAATGTATCTTTGCAGGCCCCACAAAAAAGCCTCTTGAAGCCCCGCCCCAAAATCAACAGGAAGTCTTTAAATGTGAAATATGTGAATTTCTGACTCGAAAATCCTCAAAAAGTTCAAAATTTTTTAACTCCTAGCAGGAACATATTTAGCAAAACGACCTGAATAGAGACACTCATAAGACATGGAAGATATACCAATAATTTTTTTGTTTGATTCCGAATAACTATGACGAGCTGAGAGCCGATATTCGCCAACACGGCCCCAAAAGTCAGAACTCCACATTACTCTGCAGGATTGCAGAGGAAAGTGGACTCATAACAACTTTTTGTGCAAACAAAAACATGATAGGGTACGTCCTCCGACATGGAAGATGATATAACCGAAAGCTTGTTTTAATCGGAATAACCGTCTTGCAGCAGCGGCGCCTGATTGGCCAAAAACCATCACAAACGCACGTCATGAACCCTTTGATTGATCATAACTAAGGCTGTGTTGTACTTAGAACCACACAATTTCATACAGCGATGTACAATCCCAGTACGAACAAAAAAGCCTCTTGACACCCCACCCCAAAATCAACAGGAAGTGTTCTTTTTAGCAATATTCGCCCATAAAACCAGGCCCCCAGGATGCTGCCTTCTCCGAGCAGCCAGCATGGACTAGTGGCCAACCCATTGGTACTGCATGCTGTGAATGGGAGCAGTCTCTTCCTACATTAAGTAGGAAGAGACTGCCATCTGCTGGATACATTTATCTACACATCCTACTCCCACTAAATGGCAGTATTGCATTACAAATAAAGGGACTGAAGACTTCGCTTAGCCCAGTGGTTCTCAATTATTTTCTGTCATGCCCCCCCAGGGGACAGACATTTTCTCTCGCCCCCCCCTCTCCCCCAAATTGAAATACTATTGAGAACCTGCTAATATTTATTTATTAATCCGTACAAAAACACTGTTTCTGGCATGAGCATTCTGCATACAATCACCTTAATATAAAATTAGATGTTTGATTATACAATTAGCTGAGATAACTTCTGCAGCAACTTCAAAAAAAATTGGAGTTCAGTTTATTAGCTCAATTTGTAACATTTAAACAAGACAACTCAGTCTGTGTGAATCTCAGGACAGAGAAACAAGAGCAAATGACTAACTGAGGTTTGCATTTCATTCAAAACATTTCAACATAGGTGGTGTTTTTTTATTATTATAGGCCAATATGCCTTCTGTGATGCAAACCTATAATTGATTAATGTTATAAATAGTGTACTTGCTTAATTTCCTTTGAAATAGCCTACAGAGACACTTGGAGACACATGTGGACGTTTATTTACTGCAAATCACGGCCTTTCGCACATTTTTGACCATACACAAGCACACATCGCGCTTCGCTGTAATTTCGCTCTGCAATGTCCCATGTGCTGCAGACTTCAAATTCCTGGTAAGAGTCCAGGCCTGAGGTCGTCCTTGCATCCATATCAAGCACGTCGCGGCAACTTCCGCGCTTCCGGCGACAGGTATTGCTGTGCCGCGCGCTCCCGAAGAGGCAGGGGGGGGGGGGCCATTGCCTCTTTGTGCGGTTTTTCGCCAGGAAAATGAAAGGCGCCAGAGACGATGGTAACTTTCTAGGACTGGCGAGCAGCACGTAGAGGTGCGAGGGCCCGGTCATCACTGCTTTCCTATGCCTTTCTTAAGCATTTTGGTTATTCGGATCACCTATCTTTTGAGCACTTCCGGGTCATCTCGATAGGAAGGAAATTTCCTATGCAAAAAAAAGTTTTCGGATAGGCCCTTAGAGCCAAGTTTGCGCAGACATGGATTAAGCCAAGTCCTGGGTTACATGAGATTTTGAATAGAGATTGTCCATTAATAGTACAATTCAGTCCGGAACTATAGAGCTAATCCATGTCTGTGAAACTGGCCCTTAAAGTTTCAAATCAAAATCTAATCAAATCAATTTTCATCAAGCGCTTTTCATAATGAAGAGTAGCACATGTATTTTTCTTTTCTACCGCGTGTTTTTATAGTGATTGTATGTGAAAAAATAGAAAACTAAACTATGACCCTGTTTCCACCTGGCATTAATATGTGGTTTTTAGGATCCGATCGCGCTAACTACAGGGTGGAAACACGCTCAATGCGCATTGATATGCGCATTGAGATTATCCACATTCGGAGGTGGTTTGAGACCACATATCCACATACCCATTAACAGTGGAAACACGTATGCGTATCTCATACACATTAGGCCCCGCCCACTCAGCTGCGGCGAGTGACTGGGCGGAAAGGCGTACCATTCACGTGACAATTCACGTCATAAAGCGCACCGTTGCAGGTAAATAATAAAGTCTATGTGTGGAACAACTGTTGGTCAAGCCAGCGGTCTCTTGTTTTTTGCATGTTCAAACCAGCCGCTTCTTTGTTATTTCCCCGTGTTGTTGTGAGCACAGAGGCGGCAGTTACAACTGATAGAGACAGTGAGCGAACAGCTCTGGCTGCGGCAGCTTCGTGACATCGTAGCAGTGGGACACAGTGTCGCCAACTGATTCATTTAATGACGAGGAAAAACACCACACAATAACCAGTGCCGCTCACATTTTCGCCAAAACACACTGACTCTCTTCACTCTAGCCGAGGTGACTACTCAAGGCGGAAATGATTCTTCGACCAACTGTGGTCAAGCCAGCGGTCTCTCGTTTTGCTCGGTCCGACCAGCCGCTTTTTTATTTATTCCCCCCGTGTTGTTGTGAGCGTGTATTCCTAGCCTACTACTATCTATGGAATAAACACACAGAGGCTGGCTCGGTGCAACTCATAATAGAGACAGTGAGCGAATGGTGCTGGCTGCGGCAGCTACGCAGTGGGACACAGTGTAACCAAGTGATTAATTTATTGCCGAGGAAAGCACTACACAATAAACAGTGCTGTGCTCACATTTTCACCAAAACACAAGACTCTTGCCGAGGGTGACCATAGACATTATAAAGGGATTTATAATGTCTATGGTCGTAAGATGGTCAACACTTCTTCTTCTTCTTCTTTTATTTCCGGCAGACTAGGCAAGGGCGGGGCACTGCTGCCCCCGCCGATTAAAAACAGAAAAGTAGCCTATAAGCGGAAATGATGTACGAAGCTGATTTCCATACAGGCGCGGGGAATTCGAATCCGGATCGCAAACGCGCATAGAAGACGCATTGTTAAGGCCAGGTGTGAACAAGCATATTACATTTACATATAACGATCAGGTTCATCAGAGACCACATATTAATGCCAGGTTGAAACAGGGTCTATGAGTCAAATGATGAATTATTTGACTTTAGCAGAAAGCAGCTGTTCAGAGAAGGGCCGGAGGGCGGTGCCATAACGAGTGTCTAGCGGAAACAGTGAAGCGTGGGGGAGGTGTAAGATACAAAAGGTCACACATCCTGATCCCCCTTACCTCCTAACCCCATCCCCCACTATCTCACACACACACACACACACACACACACACACACACACACACACACATTCACCCACACACACACACACATTCACACGTTCACAGATGGTTTTCCTATTGAGGGGGCATTTGTTAATCCCATTGAGGCCCAACAAAAGCATCCATCTTCGGGCTAGACCGTATTGACAGGAAGTCCGAGATTTTTTTACAAAAGGTCACACATCCCCCCACTACCTCTCTCACACACGCAACATTTTGTGTGTTTTTTAATATTTTTGCATTATTTTTGCGTTTTTCCGACATATTATGTTTTGCGACTTTTTTTGTGTTTTTGCAACTTGCAATTTTTTTCGACTATTTGTGTTTCTGTGGACCATCTTCAGCGAACGAGGAACTAGGGCCAATCGCGCGCGTGTGTGTGAACACGCGCTTCCCTCGCGTGGTGTGTGTCATACTCACTCATGGTGTAGTGGCTTAATTGCAACTAATGAAGTTTCAGAAGTCCCGGTTCAAATCCTGTCCAGGCTCAAGTGATACTAATGATTCTAAGTTAAATCTTCAAGTAACTGATGTGTTCTGTCCATATTTCAAAACACTAGAACTAACTACAAAAACAAAAAAAACACAATATCAGTGACTACATTTATTTTAAACAGCACAGTGTGTTCTATCCATGCAGCATGGAGGCTTACAAGTTACCGTATTAATAAATTGCCTTAGAACAGCAGTGTAAACATGTTACTGCAAAAATTCACATAGAACAAAATGAGGGAAGCTAAAAAAGTGCGATATCACATGGAAAAGTACACTTAAAAAAATGGAGAGGTGTGGTGTGGTGCAGTTTGGTTGGTGAAGGATTGCATCATTCATTTTTGCGGACAAAATGGTCCTGATGGCATCATCGACATGTGACCTTCAGCTCTCATTGGATCGGTTTGGAGCTGAGTGTGAAGTGGTTAGGATGACGATCAGCACCTCCTGATCTGAGGCCTGAGTAAATCATCATCATCTTTATTGGCAGACTCATGGTCCATATACAACACACACAAAAAATAAAGACATAAACACAAGAATATATATAAAAAAAAGAGACATCACAACAGAGATTTGTACCAGAGCTTCCATAAGGAAGACTGGTATCGCACACAACTACATGCAGGATTCACCAGCATCTGCACAAGACTGTTCTTGCAAACGTTTAGGCGGAGAATAAATCTGTACATTATGTGTCTCAAGAGAGCTTCAAAGGTGTAAACATTAATACTGCAGAACACCACTGGCACTAGTAGATCTGGGCTAACAGGATCCTCATGGCATCGTTATAGGCCACTCGAAGTTTCTGTAAACTTGCTCTCTTGTACTTACACCACAATGAAGCGGTATACAAGGGAGTACAATAGGTTTTAAACAGTTTGATTTTAACAACATCAGAGCACATATGAAATTTTCTAGCCAGAGTATTTGCTTGGGCATAAAGCATGCGACGCTGGCGATAAATATCATCATCATCCCTCAGCTGATCTGTGATAAAATGCCCCAGATATTTGGTTTTACAACTTGCATTTAACTTCTGGCCAGACAAATAAAAATCAGGAAAGCACAAATGTTTATCCTCTGTAGTACGACATATTAAAACAGCACTCTTTTTTGGGTTGAAATTTACATCGTATTGTAAACCATATTCAGAGCATACATTTAGCAGTTGTTGAAATCCAGCACTGCTGGGAGATAATATAGCTAAATCATCAGCATACATAAAATGATTAAATCAGCATTTTGCCAACAACACACCCAGTTTTCTCATGTTCAGTTGAACAGACAACTCATCCATAGAGATTAAACAGAGCAGGTGGACAAAAGCCCACCTTTGTCGCACTCCATTACTCACCTAAAAGAGGCTGAGGTTGCATTTCCCCACTGCACCTGCATCCTTTGATTGGAGTACCAATATACCAGAAGTCGTACACAGTTCCTGGGCACCTCTTGACTCAACTATTAAAAGTTTAAAATGGTTCACTCTGTCAAATGCTTTGGATGTCTTTCAAGAAAGCCAATTAGTATTGAGGAGTTTTTTCCTAAATACATCTGTGCAGTCTCCTTCAGGCCATAGATACAAACATCAGTTCCTAATTTAGATTTGAAGCCGAATTGGTTTTCAGTTGTGCAAAGAAAGGGACCTAGGCGATCAAGTAGAACCCTCTCCAAGACTTTAGACACTACACTAGCCAAGGCAATAGGCCTATAGTTGTCCCGGCTCCCAATTCCACCTGCTTTGTCTTTTATGACAGGCACCAGGGTAACAGGAGAGAGTCTGCAAAACCATGTGCCATGAACCCTGAGAAACACATGGCAAGTGTACTGTTTTCGGACTCGCATACTTGAGATGTTCAGCTGAGATACGGTCCGAGCCAGTAGACTTATTGTCAGCCAGGTGGGCTATGGCTTGATGAATATCAATAGGGGTGATCATGACATTATTGCCAGCACTCTCCACTTTAAATGGATCACTTTAACACTGTTAAAAAGGGCAGAGTAATGTTGGCCCCACAGCTCTGCTATGTTATCCATCCTGTGCATACCCGTCCACAACACTGGGCAAGATGGTATTGACTCTGTTTAGAGCTCGTACTTCCTTCCAAAAGTCCATAACATTATTAGAAGACAGATGTTCAGCCATCGAGTCAGCCCTCATATTGTGTTCACCTTTAACAACGTAGCGAATGGCATATTTGTACCTTGCATTTGTGAGCTTCTTGTAGTCATGACTGACCCAGCTCTGGGCTCCACCTGCTTGCACCCATGCTTTATAGGCTTGTTTGGCCTCAGCATGATGTGCTGCTACATGCCTGTTCCAGCCAGGCTTGATGTTTTTAGACCTCATACATGTAAGGAATGACTGGCTGCTCTTATAAATTGTATCAATAACACCATCATACAACGCACACAGGTCCTTGCGATGGGAAGCATCATTACAGTCAACATTTGTGCACATAATAGCATGTCTAGGAAGATCAATTTTACCCAAAGCTTCATCAGTTCTTAGGTAATAGGTCATGAAGTCTTTTGAAAGTATACCAGTCTAATTTAAGTCTGTCCTCATGCATTGTGTGTGTTAGGCTCTGGGAGACAAGCTATATCCAACTTCTATTAATAGCGGCACATGATCCGCCACTCTATTCATAGAGTATTTCCATAGTTTTCAGAGTAGCATGTGCATCTGACGTGGTGATGCAATGGTCTAGCCATGATGTTGTGTGCCATGCTTCACTTATATGCGTATAGCTATTTGATGGCAGCAGTAGCTGGCTGGATAATATTAAATTATTGAACCTACAGAACTGTAGTATATGCTTGCAAATAAGACTGTCTATCTATAGGTCAGCATTCATATCACCTACCACACACACCGATGAGACTATGTTCATGCAGAAAGGAGCTTATATAAGCAAGCCTACTCAAGTACAAACCTCATTCTGTGAACATTCATATGGGGTATACACATTGAGGATAAAGTTATGCATTTGCTTCCATTTAACTGCTTGAACAGCAATGCACCAATCTACATCTGTTCTGACAACACTCAATACAGAGTCCAGCTTTTTGTGCCATAAAATGGCCACACCCCCTGCAATTCGACCTCTTACAATATTCATAGTAAGGTCCACAGTGGACTCCCCAGCCCCATGGAAATTATCATTCAAGAAGTTTAAATTGCCCAAGTCCTGTTTAGACAAGAAAGTTTCTTGTAGACAAATGATGTCACACTCCTCCATTAGTTTGTCCACATTCAGCCGCCGTACCTTGTCAGCCGGAGTATTCCCCACCCGCAGTCCCCGACAGTTGTAGGATACAACGCGCATGCGCTAGGTTGACTGTACAGGCTCTACTACTCCAGACGAGCTGTCAACATTGCATGCTGAGATAGCTGGCCCTTTATGGGCCGTCTTCTTTGGTTCATAATAGCGCCGCACCAGGGACCCTACTGGCCAAATCTCAGGGTTATACGCTTCTGCAACCTCCTCGCACTCAATACTGACTTTAAATGAACTATATCTGGCGTTCCCAGTGACAATACGGTTACATTGGACAACCCGGCCAAGTTTATCCCGAAGGTATTGCTCAAGCGCCCCAGCATCCAGATCAGGCAGGAATTTTGTGGCAAAGATATTGACAAGTTTTGTCCGAACTGCCTTTATGTTACTCTCCGCGCCAGTGCCATAGATAGGCACCGGTTTTCTCCTGCGCCGTACTTTACACGCCCTGCGCTCTGATTGGACTGCATGGAATTACTTTCAGTTGTCATCGGTCGGCCTTGCTTTACAACCAGGCTCCATTTAGGAGAATCAGGAAAGGAACAGTACCTTTGGGGTCCAGAACGTCCACATCAGCAGCAGACTCGATATCCATACCAACACCACATGCCTCCGAACGCGAGGTCATCTCGTCGCCCCAGGCAGGAGCAGTGCGCTGCATAGACCCACCAGACACACCGGCCTCCCTGGGCCTCGCATCAGCCCCAGGATCCGTGGACACACTAGCAGCCGAGGTCCCGCTAGGCAAAGCAACATCAAGCTTCTTCCACCATGTAGCACCATAGGTCTGGGTTGTTCCATCAAGCCGCAATCCTGCGATCCATGTTCGTGATGGCCCGTAAATCCTCTCCAAGTAACATCAGCTTGTATGGAATAACAGCCTGCCTCAACACGCATACCCGCTATGCAGTTGCTCCATTCTTCGGAGCAGGTTGGATACATCCAAGTTGTCAAAAGTTACCGGTGGCAGCTCATCCAGGAAGTGAGACACAAAATGAGGTATGTTCTCCCCACACTCATTTATGATTTTTAAGCAGCTCTTGATGTTGTTTACATCCTTCTGGTTGCCCTTATGGGCCACGTAGCGTTGCTTGGTGTTAGGACAGAGGTCAAACAGAGCTTTCCTTGACGACTCGATCCACCGTGAGTCAAAATGGTTCGATGCAAGCAAAACAAGCTCATCTTGACACATGGTTCGGTTCTTTATCACAAGAAAGTTGAGAAACTCATCCTCAACAATAATAGTACCGTCAACAGTCTCTTGAATCACCGGCTTCACTCGTAGCGGAGTCGGAGCAGTCTCTCCCTTCTCCTTACCATCCGCCATTGACAAAAGATAAGCAGAAGGATATTATCATATATCATTCAAGCATTAAGCAAACAAATGTCATCAACCTGAGCAGTTCATGCCATGCAGAACGAGCAACGTTGATGAAGTTTAGGGGGATGACATTCAAATGGCAGCAACTCAACAGGATGTATTGGACAAAGAATGAGTCCTTGCCCCAAATGAAGGAGTTCAAGTACCTCAGGGTCTTCTTCACAAGTGAGGGGAGAATAAGAGCGGCAGGGGCAGTTTTGCATCGCTCTACCACACTGTTGTGACATGAAGAGCTGAGTGAAGGCCGAATTCCACTGGCTGCCTATCCGGTCCTTCTCCGCTCCAGCACGGCAGCGGAGCGGTCAGGTTTTTACTTTAGTCAGTGTGTGAGCGTCCATTGGCTCCGCTGCACCGTCTCTCTGCTCCGCTGCTGCTCCAGCTGTCCGGTGAAATACACACTGCTTCTATTTTTGCTGGACGCCAGAGCTCACCGCATCAATTTAGCACAGAACACATCGAGATAGACAGGAACACAGACGCCGAAAAAACAATAAAAACTCTGGTTTATTTTCAAAATAAGACACTCCGTGTTCAATGCAGGTAACAATCCCAAAACAGAGACACATACAAGCATGTCCACTGTCTTTTTACTTCGGATGGGAACAATAATCTTCCGTGCGTTCGTTGTTGTGTAAATAAATACCATATAGGAAAATCATATTATCAGGAGCGATCACCTGTCACTTTTATCACCGCGGGAACTCCTCGGTCTCGCGACTCCAGGAGTTCAGCGGAGCTGGTCGTGCCTGCTTTGAAAACGGAGCTGGTGGGTGTTGACGGACGTGGGCGCATGGAGCAAAACCGTTGGACAACGCACTCGCAGCCAGTGGAATTCAGAGGTAAGGCTGGGTAATGACCAAAATAACTAGATTTCAGGTACAAGTGGCCGAAATCGGTTTTCTTTGGAGGGTAGCTGTCGTCTCCCTTAGAGATATGGTGAGAAGCCTAGTCTCCAGTGAGAGACTGAGTAGAGCCGCTGCTCCTCTGCTTAGAAAGGAGACAGTTTTTGTTCAGGGATCTGGTAAGGATGCCCAAGGGAGCCTCACTAGGGAGGTGTACCAGGCATGACCAGCATACCCAGGACTAGGTGGACAGATTATACCTCCTCAATGGCCTGGGAAAACCTTGGGATATATGTTACCTTGAATTGAATTGAATTTAAAATGTTTTTATTTCGAACAAGTAAAAAATAATTTAAAAAAATCAATAATTAACAATAAAATAAATGAAACAAGTGGACAGTTACAATAAAGTAATATTTACACACAATGAAAACCACAAATGAAAATAAACTGTCTTACACTTGCTTTACCTGTTCGAAAAGGGGTGAGAAGAAGAAAACTTATTTAATCTCACCCCTTCTCCCTGATTTATATATCTATAATGACTATTGGCTTCCTTATTAATGATATAATAATAATCAAAAAATAATAATATATATTAATATATATTAGTTTTCAATATGATACAATTTGTTACCAATTGCATATTTATCTAATAATATCGTTGTATTTATCTAATAATATTGTCAAGTAATCTTTTAATAATATCTAATTAAACATTCAATATTATATAATTACCGTCAAATATATACAAATATTTATTTATTTATTTATTTGTTTGTTTATTGAACAGGGACAATGTACAGCACATAAGCAGTACCAGATTTAGCTATAAGCTAATTTTCATCTGTAGTCCCCAAGTAGGAAACAGAGTATTACATCTCTGTCAAGATGGGAAACCTCACACTGAAGTATAAAAACAATAACACACAATTTCACAACAGTAAAACACAACAACACAATACGAACAATAAAATCACAACATTTAGGACACCACAACAACAACAACAACAACATTATAACAGTAAGACACCAAGAAAACAGGACATCACAACATTAAGAAAACAATCTATGCATGATGGGTACATGCTTGGGTTGATTTCAGCCAGGACTTCATCTTACATTTAAAACCAGCAAAGGTGTTCCACTCTCTTATCTCACTTGGTACTAAGTTCCAAGACTTGGTGGCTCTAACTGAAGAAACGGATGTGCCAAACTCAGTGGATCTGTGCTGTACTACACAATCCCCTCTGTTGGACGTTCTAGTTCTCCTTCCAATATACAAATATATACATACATGTAAACATATACACTATGTTAAACACCTTCTTCATTCCTGTACCTCGTGAAAATCAATTATTTGTATTTTATTTTAAACTGGATAATGTTTGGACATTCCTTGATCTCCCCACTCAAACTGTTCCATAGTCTTACACCACACATTGAAATACAAAACATTCTCCTGGTCCTTACGGACGCTGTTCACTTTGAAATTTAATTTTCCCCTTAAATTATAACCCCTGTCACGATCACTGAATACTTTTTTTTATGTTCAAGGGTAATATGTTGATTTTAGCCTTAAACATTATCTGTGTAGTTTTAAATTCCACCAGATCTGTGAATTTTAATAATTTTGACCGAATGAATAATGGGTTAGTATGATCCAGATATCTCACATTGTGAATAATGCGAATTGCCTTTTTTGAGAATAGTAAGTGAATGTAATGATGTTTTGTACGTGTTGCCCCAGACTTCTGTACAGTAACTGAGGTATGGTAAGATTAGCGAACAGTAGAGAATACGGAGTGATTTTTGATCTAGAACCTGCTTTACTTTGTTTAATACATAAATACTTCTTGATAGTTTTGATTGTACGTGTGTAAGGTGGGATTTCCAACTGAATCTATCATCTATTATAACCCCAAGAAATTTATTTTCGTAAACTCTTTCAATTTCAACTCCATTTATATTGATACTTATTTGCATGTTCATTCTATAGTTACCAAATAACATTATTTTTGTTTTGCTTAAGTTTAATGATAGTTTGTTTTTATCAAACCATGTTTATATTTTGCTAATTTCCTAGTTGATTATTTCTTCTAGTTGTTTTATATTCTCCCCAGAACAGCAAATGTTGGTGTCATCAGCAAATAGAACCAACCTCAAGACATTGGAAACATTAAATATATCATTGATATACAGGATAACCAGTTTCGGACCCAGCACTGAACCCTGGGGTACGCCACAAGAAATGTCCAAACATGACGACGAAGAATTGACCAACTTCACAAACTGCTTCCTTTTGCTCAAATAGCTTTTTATCCACTCCAATACTATACCCCTTGTTCCATACCTTTCCAGTTTATTGAATAAAATGTTATGATTGATTGTGTCGAAAGCTTTTCTGATATCAATAAATACTCCTACTGCAAAACATTCTTTGAGTTAATAATTTGTCTGATGCTACTTTCAACCTCAAAGTTGAATGTAAACTGTGTTTACATACCACTGTATGTAAACACAGTGGGCAGGTGACACAACATCACTGATCATGCAACATGAGCTAAATATTAACCACAATGTTTTTGAGACTAAAAATATCAAGTAAAATCTCTTCTGGAGCGGTATAAGCAGTGTTGTTCACCTTTAACTATATTTTAACATTCACTGTAAATATAAAGCAGAAACAATAAAATAAAACATATTATATACAGTATATTTTTACATTAAAATAATAAACAACATTTTAGGCTTCTTATAGATCGTAATGAAAAGACAATAGGACTTGCCATTTTTTTCGTATAAGGTTGAGTTTATTCCGTGCCCGTCGTTCACCGTTTTAGAGTTTCCTGCTGCTGTCATACACTGTTCTTTCTTTGCATTATACAGGAAAGACCTGGGAAAACCCAGTAGGTGTCAGGTATGGAAATCTGGTTGGGATAAATGTTAAATCGCAATGTAAGAGTAATGTTAAATTGAGATTTTAAAAGTTTTAACTTGCTTGCATGTGAAGGATGCTTCAGTTTCACATTTGGCAGCACACTCAGCCACAGTGTTCACTTGGGAGTAATGTGCAGTACTCAGCAAGGGGTTCCACAACCCGTTGGTTTTAGTGTAGCCAGCCACCTCAGTACCACTAACTGAAGTCAAAAAATATTTTGATTATTAGTGAGACACAATACAGAACAAAAATACATAAGAAGGGAAAACTAACCATTCCCTTATTCTAAACAATTAAATCTGCTGGTCCTGATCCTACAAACTATGTAGCACCCACATATAATCATGAGTTCAAGCTTATGATTGTATTAAGTGAGATTTTTCTGGATGGAAAAATCTGGTGAATGTTACTTAAATTGGATGGTCCACTAGTGGCCAGTTGGTATCTGGTATTGGGAATAGTTTTCAAATGCCATGTAATTCCATTTACACGAAACCACATGTATTTGAAATGATCACAACATATCTTATCAATTATGACATTGTTTGACCTAGTGGTTGAGCTTTTAAATCATGTGAAAAGGCTAATTGACTTTCAGAGATTCAACATTGTGTTTTTAAATACATCAAGGCTTGTCTCTTAATATATCCTGGTTTAATTGAATGTTGAAAATAGTAGTGAAACAACATATTTAATCTACTTGGACAGGGTTATCGTGATAGGATAGGATAGGATAGGATTTACTTTATTGATCCCCAATGGGGAAACTGGTTTGCCACCATAGTCTGTACAACATACAAAACAGGAATACAGTAACAACATAAAACAAGCATAGTCACAGGGGGAGTGTGGTCCACTACCACAGTAAAAATAGAAGGTTAAAAAAGGGAATACATAACAATATAACAATACTATGATGTGCAAATGAGCAATGTGCAGTAATACAATCAAATCAAATCAAATCAGCAGTCATGATTAAAAAGCCTAGCTGCTGCAGGAACAAAAGACCTCCTGAATCTCTCTGTAGAGCATCTCGGTAACAGGAGACGTTTGCTCCTGCCACTTCTAACAGAAGTGCAGTGCAGGGGGTGGTCGTCATGTGAAAGGACAGTCCTAAGCTTCCTCCTGATTCTCTGCTCCGTGATGATCTCCAGAGAATCAGGGCTCATACCAATAATGGATCCTGCCTTTTTTATCAGTTTGTTGACCCTGTTCCTGTCCTCTACTGTCAAGCTGCCACCCCAACAAACAACAGCATAAAAAAGGACACTTGCAACAATACCGTGATAAAAAACATTAAGAAGTGATCTGCTGATTTCAAATGACCTGAGTTTCCTTAAAAAAACAATCTGGACTGGGCCTTTTTAAAAATGACACTGGTGTTCAATTTCCAGTCAAGTGTACTGTCCAGATGTACACCAAGATATTTGTACGAGGGGACCACCTCAACTGACTGTCCCCTAATGAGGATGGGGGTTGCCTGTGCTTTTTTCTTTCTAAAATCAATAATGAGCTCCTTCGTCTTATCAATATTAAGAATCAGGTGGGCTTCCTCACACCAACTGACAAAGCTATCAACTTCTGTTTGGTAAGCCGTATTGGCATCTTTAGTTATATAGCCAACTAGGGCAGAGTCATCCGAAAATTTTTGTAAATGACAAAGTTCACTGCTGTGCCTGTGGTCAGAGGTGTACATAGAAAATAAAAACGGAGATAGAACCGTACCTTGTGGGGCCCCAGTATTTGTGGTAATAATGCCAGAGCTAGTACCATGAAGCCGTACAAACTGGGGTCTACTAGTGAGGTAGTCTGTGACCCATGCAACAGTGGAGCTGTTGAGGTTAAAATTTAAAAGCTTGCTGGCTAAAATATGTGGCTGCAGTGTGTTAAAAGCACTAGAAAAATCAAAAAACATTATTCGTACAGATGCATAGGTTTGCTCCAGATGGCTGTATACTCTGTGCAACAGGTAGAGGAGGGCATCGTCCACACCCAGCCCTTCTCTATAGGCAAACTGTAGTGGGTCCTGAAAGGCACAGACCTGCTTCTTTAAGTGCCCTAGTACAGTCCTTTCAAAACATTTCATTATGTGAGAGGTTAAGGCAATAGGTCTCATGTCTTTAAGTGCTCTGGCGTTAGGTTTCTTAGGCACGGGCACAATACATGAGGTTTTCCATGAAACTGGAATTTTAGACAGGGACAGAGACAAAGAAAATATAAAATGCAATACTGTACACAGCTGATCAGCACATACTTTTAAAACTCGTGGCATGACCCCATCCGGACCAGGTGCCTTATTTACATTGAGCCTTAAAAGCTGTGAGCGTACTTCATCCACTGTGACCGTTATAGGGGGACAGGGGCTGAGGCTACCCCGACTCCAGTGGCGGGTTGCCATGTCCACAGCTGGGAGGTCCATGGTTTCAAACCGGGCAAAGAATTGGTTGGCTCATCCGGTGAAAGCACCCCTCCCAAGGTGAGAACTAGCAGTGCCCTAACGTGTTATTGGGACTTAAGGCCCCTCCATATACCTTTAGTGTCGCACTCCTCAAGTTTATTTTCCACCTTTACCTTAAAATCCCTCTTACCCTGCCTTATGACCTGTTTAAGATGTTTCTGTGCTGATTTAATTTTTTCCCTATCTCTGCTCATGAAGGCAGCCTTTTTGTTGTTAATAGCACTCTTTATTTCCTTAGTGACCCACGGCTTGTTGTTTGTGAAGAGTTTGATGGTTTTACATGGGATGATCATGTCAGTACAGAACTTTATATAATCAGAAACACAATCAGCCACACTGTCAATCCGGTTAAAACTATCAAAATTGTCCTCGTCCTTAAACACGGACCAGTCTGTGCTTTCGAAGCAGGCCTTTAATTCTTCACATGCCTCCGTAGACCACACACGAACTGATTTGGTGGATGTGGGTTGTTTTCGGGCCTGTGTGGTGTATTTGGTTGAAAGCAGCACTAGGTTATGGTCAGAGCTGCCAAGTGGTGGCAGAGCAGTGGATGTGTAACTGTCTTTGATGTTGGCATAAAACAAATCGATAGTCCTGTGATTCCTTGTTGGACATGTAACAAACTGCTTGAAGGATGGCAGTGTGGAGGAGAGGGTGCAGTGGTTGAAATCACCATTTATAATAATGAGAGCATCTGGAGTGTGACTTAAGAGACTGTGAGCAGCTCTGGCTATAGTGTCATTTGCAAGTTTTGCATTTGCAGATGGTGGGATGTATACAACCAGAACAATGACATTGGAAAATTCGCGAGGAAGATAGTAGGGCCTGCAACTCACCGCCAGCAATTCAATGTTCTTGTCGCACACTCTCTCCTTAATTGTGATGTGCCCAGAGTGACACCACTGTTCATTCACATACAGGCAGACTCCGCCTCCCGTCCGCTTGCCTGTCATGACGTGATCCCTATCCTGTCGGATCATTGTGAAGCCATCCATGTCCGTGTAATCCATAGGAATTGTGTCATTAAGCCAAGACTCCGTAAAACAAAGCAGGCTGCTTTGCCGAAACATCCGATCGTATTTCAGAAGCCCTGCGAGTTCATCAACTTTGTTCGCTAGGGAGCGAACGTTACCCATAATCACCGATGGTAGAACAGGCTTAAATTTCCTCAACCTGTTTTTCACCCGCATGCCGCTCCGTCGGCCTCTTTTCCTCCGCTTCAGCTCTGGGGGTAGATCCAGGGGAGGGGGGGTACAGATCGCCGCAGCATCCCGAATGCTGCGTAGTTCATCCGGGCTGTATGTGTACGTGGACGCGGCCGGAGCAGCCACCCCCTGGGCTCGCACAGCCTCACAAACAAATTCCGTCCACAAGAAAAACCATAAGAAAAGTCCAAGCGCGCAAACTTTTTGACCAAACATTTTACCAATTGGAAGTTCACCACACATCTACCACTGTGACAGCTTAAAACAGTTAAGTAAAACAAGAAACGAGGAACATAAAAACATAAACACAGAGCCAGGTAGCGAGTCGCCGACAGGGCAGGCGCCTGATAAAGTCTATCAGCTCCACAAAACTCTCTCTGTATTTCTCAGTATGGCCAAGGATAAGGTACTCTCACAGTGAGACATTCGATTGTCTGTCTTACTGTTAATCAAATTTAAAGCAATTAAATTATTGTAGAAGTATTCACGATTATAAATCAAAGACACAATTTATCTTACCAATGCAGACCAGGGCTCCCAGGAAAAATGCTTGTTTGTAGAGGTCCATGGTAAGGCCCGTATACTAACAGCTCAAAGTAGAGTAACTCACCAAGGTACACCCTGGTTAGACAAATAAAACAGCTTAAAGCTGCAGTGTGTAGGATTTATTGTAGTTTTTCTCCTCATCACTTTATATTGTGGAAAGATTTGAGGCAATGGTGGATGAGGCCACTAGCTGCTTGAAAGCCAAAGTAGCTTCTGTAATTATGCGAAAGAGAGGGGTTACCAAAGCAGCGTTGCAATCTACAACTTTCACAACTTGGTGTCACTAAATATTCCAATGTTACACACTGGACCTTTAATCTTCAGTTAATCATTAATTGATGGTGAAAGAGCAACAGGTCAACAGCCTTGTTTAACAAACAAATGAATGAATACTTTATTCCGGACTCAAAGTTCCATATAAAAAACAAAAATGTTGCGTCACAATATTAGGTTAATCCTTTCTGTTGTTTACATTATTGAATGTATTATGTGCTATCTCCACGCCTTTAAAAACAACATGAGTTGGAGAGTAGAGAACAAAGAGGATTTTTTTCTCAGTTGAGTAGCACACACAGGTCTCTCAAGCTATTTTTTTGATCTGTTGCAGCTACAACAGATATAGGAGATATTCTAGTGCTGAATACTACGTGATCTGGACCAAATTAGATCAATACAGAGAGTTAATCTTCAGCTAAAAGGGACCACTGTCCTGTTCTGCAAACTCATGATTTAAAAACAACACACTTTAGATTGAGTTCAGTTTTTAAATTAGTTTTCGGTCAATTGTGCCACTGTTGCTAAACATATCTCTTGTATTTTAGAACATTTTTTTTTTTTCTGGACTATTTTTTTTAACTTTTTTAACATATTTATTACTGCTCCTCTATGGAGGTATTATTTTTTCACTAGGCTAAGCAAAGATTGTTTTTATCTGCCATATGTCGAGTACGGGCTGATGCTGTGTGTGTGTGTGTGTGTGTGTGTGTGTGTGTGTGTGTGTGTGTGTGTGTGTTTGTATATTGTATGTACTGTTGTACCCTGATGCTCCTCCACATATGAAGTTGCGGAAGAATAAAGTTCTTTGAATTGAATGAATTGTTATTCATTACATGCGTTAGTTGAGATAGCTATGTAAGGTTCAAAACCTTATAAAGCTTAGTTGAAGATCGACTAGAAAAAGACACTTTTTGCCGTAAAATGGATGTATTTATTTCGATGCAAGCCTGAGACATTACTTGGATTAGACGACTTTCGGGTGTTAGCCTTGAGCCTAGCTCAGTCATTATGCCATACCATGTCACCTCCTGCTGTGTAATGAGCTGCATTGAACACAAGAAGATCTATTGAGAACACCAAATCCATATTTCATGTTATTTTGGTGAAAGTAATGCAAAAGTAATGTAATGCCTTACAATTCAAAGACAGTAATATTGTAATGTAACTAACTACTTTGAAATGCCAGTAATAAGTAATAAATACCGCATTACGCTTTTGAAGTAACTTGCCCAACACTGCATACAAACATGGATGTCTTTCCTCGTAATAGTTGTCTCAATTTCAAAAAACACTGGCAAATTAACCGTAAACACTAAAGTCTCTTGTATGGTCTTTTTACATATTGACAAACCGTGTAACACAATGTGCTATAATTGACCATCCTCATCGCATTTGTTCACACCTATTTTTTTCTGCTGTGGGTAAAAAAGGCTATTTATATGTAAGTCTCTCGCTTAATTTGTCTACTTGCCTGTGCTACATATTGTTCTTGTTTATAATGACTGACAGTTGACAGTGAGTGCCACCCTCCCTGTTGTATTTTAAAACATAAGTGCATGATTGACACTAACGCTGGCAAAGTACAAATTAGGCAGGGAGGTGATGAAAGCTAGGAGCATATTGACGTGTTTTCACCTCATGTTTGTGTGATATCCTCAAAAAAACAGTTTGTGCTTCGAAAACATTTTGTGTTAAAGCACCGGCTGAATCACTGAATACACTGGGTTTATTTGTTAAATAATGAAGTTCTATGCTACTGAAAGTTCTACAGTAGCATAGAACGGACAAACTCAACAGCCTTACGCGTTTTAGTGGGTGGAAGATGAAGAATAAGTACTATGCAATAAATAACTAGATACATCTTCACCCCATCACTTGATATTGTGGAAAGACTTGAGGCAGTGGTGGATGACACCATCTTTAGTAACTATAGCTTCTTGTCCTTGAAGGCCACCGGACACGGAGCGTTGCAATCTAACTTTCACCACTACATGACCCCAAAATACTACATAACACACTGTAACACCTTTAACACACATAACACCTTTAACACTGACAGAATGCAGGGACTTCCTGCTTTGAAATTCTCTAAGATCTGTTTGTGAAAATAGAACTGTTGCCTACTAAGCTTGACAGTTGTTTTCCCCTATTTGTCTTCTCCCCCACTGGCTGTTCTTGCTCTACCTGTTCTACTGTCTTCACCTGATGCAACTGACTTCTTCAGGCAACACATCACAAGCTTCCATCAGCTCTTCATGCCACACAGGTTTTCAGGGCTAGAGATTGTTCAACTTCAGACTTTGGAATGCCTTGTGTAAACTTTGGGAAATGTGTGGAAACCCCCCATGGGGTTGTGCTCACTGTCAGAATTGGAATAGGTTGGTATTTATGTCTAATGTAAAGAATATATCTCAGGCGTAAAAAGTAAAGCACCATATAGACTGAGAACCCATAACCCAGTATACATTTTGGTTTACAAAAACCTAAGTACTGACTTCTGGGAGAAAATGTAGCCCCAAACACGATTTGCCAACTTGTGCCATTCACAGAGTGTTTTTACTACTTTTCCAGCTCTACCCACTTTCAATCTGCCAGCCCCTCCAAATGTCAGAGAACGCATGGCGCTGCCTCCTGGGTAGCGCTTGTGTTTTTCATCTAAAACTAATAATAACAAGACCAGGTCCTCGGAGGCTCTTTGTAATTTTTCCTCACATTTTTTCCCTCTTTCACAGATCACTATGTTTCTTTTTATACCGCTGCACATAAAACCCCTATTATAGGCCAGTCAGGGAGCGCTGCCATCTTTAATTTTCACTTGAAATAGTGATTTTTTTCCTCGAGTTTTGTGTCATGATAGTTGCTACAAAGATTTTCTGTTCAAAAGCCCGTGAAACCTCACCTAGTGCTTTGCAGCGACAGGCAAGCCGAAAATCTCCAACAATCTCCTGTTAAATAAATAATGTGTTTTGGATACGTCTTCATACATATTTTGAACAATTTTCATAACCTGAAAACTCACACTGAAACTTTCTAGGTTTTTTCTTCAAAGTAAAACAATCGAATATCAGTCTTGCCTTTCAATTTGCAGAATGATGTGTCATTGCCCTTCAGTAAACAGTGGTGAGTGGTCAAACTCATCCAGGTGTCATACGAGGCACTGATAAGTTTTGTCAGTTGATTTGTTCAGCTCTATACAGAATGCACCTCCCGCAGTAGCAATAGGCTTTCATTATTATAGACATTGATTTTCAATACGCGGGGTTGAGCCGTTGATGGGGCGGGGGTGGCAAGAAATGCTCAGGCCCACTTGATATAATTAACTGTATCCCCCCACTGCGGTTATTACCTATACCTGTGCAGTCAGCAAAATGATTTGACAAGTGATGAGAAGGAGTGGGTGGCGGAATTGAGCGACTGATGGACAGACATGGCGGAACTAAGAGAGTGGAAAAATGAACCACTGTTGATACATCCCCCGTTTACACTGTGTCCTCGCCAAGCGAGGCTTTCTGGATTATTTTAAAGGCTTTGAGTGAAAATCAATGGAACTCCTTGTATATCAGGAGTTCATATATCTATATCATATATAGTTCAAATAAGAGAGTGAAATTGGAAAAGCAATATTATCGCTATGTTGCAAAAGCCTCCTGTGTGATGCAGTTAGCAATGACAACAAAACTAATGGTCCTCTGAAGTCAATTCCAATGAGTTTTGGAGTAGGCCAAACACATGAATCAAACGCCATACTTTTGTGCCCGGCTATTTCCTCCTGAGTGTGAAGAACATCCTCACTTCATTACTCAAAGCCAATGACTTACATTCATTCATTATGTAGCCTATATTACAGGTTGATTATCTAAGGCATTAATAACACATGGAGCTCGATACAAGCTAACTATGATTGATCAGGCAAGTACCCCGCGTATTACAAAGACATATCTTCGTAATTTGGCTTTTTAAGATTCATAAAAGGAGATGGACTACCATATGACGCCATACTTAAACTCATAATGGATGCCAATTATGTGCATAACTGGATCTTGTCCCTTTTTTTCCCCTGATGGTGGCATGTATTTTATATTTCTTCAAATCCCAGTGTCCACAGTTTTGCATGGTTGTAGATTTTAAATGTAGTCCACGTAAGTTGTTGCAAGTCGGAAAAAAAATAATCTTTAGAGAGAAAAACACAATAGAACACAAAGAGAACATCTCAAAGCAGCTCGTCTGTCTTCATTGTGTCAATCAGGAGAAGCCGGCCACCGGGCCAACAACACACAGATACACAACAGGGGTCTTGTAGAGAGGTCTGGAAAATTACAAAAAAAAAATCCATTTACCCAGTCTGGGTTTTAAATACAGCGGACTGCCGTCTTTTTGGTTCCTGCTGTTGTTGTGAATCTCTCCTGCCAGACTGCTCAGACAACTATAAGCTCACTGATGCAATAGGAAAACCTTTTAAAGGGTTTTTCTTTCCCATCTCAGCCTCCCATGCAGTTACGTACTAATGGATCTATTTTCCAGCTAAGAGCATGTCTTACCAAATGTCCTATAAAGGCTTAATAAACAATGTATGACTATCTGTCTTCAAAAAGACTGATAGGCAGGATGAGAGTTCTGAAATGTTTTTCTTTCTTTTTTTCAAATGAAACAATAAAGGTCTATCAATGTATATTAGGTGCTCACTTAAAAAACAAACAAAAAAGACATGCCTATAATACTTACAATGAGTTTACGATTTTGAGTCATTATTCAACTAGAGTCCTATTTGTTTGTATGTATATATATATATATATACAAATATTAACTTTGCAAATAATTTATATTCAAATATTACTCGTCTGAAATTGGATGTGAAATTCCTCCAGAGATTGAAGAACTTGCTGTGCAGGAAGTTGCAGTCAATGCAATACCCTGTTGTTTGAAAGCCAACGGGGCATAGCACTGTAGGACTGGAGGTTTTTGAAGGTTTGAAGATATCTGTGAAATAACCATATCTTTAAAATATTTCTATACTGTATATTAATATGTCTCAGACCTGGAGATAACAGAGATCGGACAGGGAAATCTTGAGAAGAGAGCAAAAAGATTACATCTCCGCTGGCAATGCCCCGCGCAACTTTTTACACACAAGCGGCTGACTGGCTTCTTGCCAAGACACAGCAACAACAACAAAAAATAGCAGAATTGGAGAGCGTTGAAAGATTCTGTGCATGGCGTAGTGGACTGTTGTCTGCGTGTCTCTAGGGGTGTATGGACGCAATGACTGCGATCCACACATTCCTGCAGGAGTATTTTTTTTGTGTTTTTACGACTCCCTCTTTCCCTGGCCATCTGTTGGTCTATTATACCCTCTCTCATCTATATGGATAACAAGACATGCATTAGAATAACTAATACAACAGGGCTCATATGCTGTATGTGCACTAACAAGCTGATACAGATTGTGTTAAGAGTCTACAGGTTGTGTCCTGCTGTAGGTTATAGCCATGTGAGAATAGCATCAAGAAGCAGTGTTTTGTTATACAGTTTTGAGGGAGGTAATACACAACATGCTCTTGCTTTAAAGCCATAATGCGTAACTTTTGTTGCTGCCATGAGTAATTCTAAGTAATAACTACAACACTGTCGGCACATCTACATAAGGTCAGTTTTCAGTGATCGCTAATCGAATTTATACTTGTTGCTGTACGTCCAGGTTTTTTCCTAGCAGTAGAATCAACAACTGAAACATTTCATTGGAACTTTGGTATTTTTTGGTAGTTCCTGCGCGGGGGATATCGGGGGATGAGACCACTTTGTAAAACGCTGCCACACTAAGAAATAGAAATAGTGTGGTGAAGCTGATAGGCTTAATCAACTTTACGTCAACTCATTTGGCAATGGCTTGAACGTAACCAAAATTCATGCATATGAAAAAGTTACGCACTGTAGCTTTTAGATCTTTATTGTCACCTGTGCATTGATCATGTTTGACTTTTTTTTTTCTGTAACTAAATGTATGAACTTTTTAAACCGGTACAATGTCAGGTTGGATATTTTTCTTACTGTCATTGTCTGCTGGTTGTAGCATTGGAGAGTCCGACCCATGGGAGTAGGTCATATGGTACCACATGTCCAACAAAAGGCAGAGACAGATGGAGACATAAAGAGATAAAGCTGGGTATAACTGTTGAAGGAGAGATTCCTCGGTGGTGCCTCCAGAGGTAAAATAAAATGCGTAGCCAGGGCCTGGGCTGGGAGAAGCTGCCATCCCTTAGGACGGACTATATGCTAAAATTGAGAGATCACAAGTGTTCTTTTCCTGAGGGAAAGACTGTCCACATCCAGATGTTGAGTGCAAAGTTGATGATTGATGCCTGGAGGGAGCACAGTGTATTTTGAATGCACACACACACATGCTCACGCTCACACTCACGCTCACGCTCACACTCACACACACACACACACACACACACACACACACACACACACACACACACACACACACACACACACACACACACACACACACACACACACACTTTCTCTCTCTTAATATGTGTGTATATGTTAGTCAGAGGGATTTCTCACTAAATATTTCAAAGGGCCGAGAGAGAAAACAAAGGGAAAGTGGATATCAGAATCTGGAGCAGTGGTCCCAGAAGAGACACCGGCGGAGCCCCCTTCTTCTCAGTTACAACAGAAATAAAATCGTTTGATCTCTTCCGCTCTCTTCCTGCTTCTATTGTTCTCTGCTCGTATCAAACCTCCGCCCTTCCCCAACTTTACTCACCGCAGAACTGTGAAAGCCGCGGAGTCCAACCAATGCGCAGACAGAGCAAATATGTTTAATCAAGCAACCTGCAAAATGCTCGCTGCCATCCGGGGACCTGTTGCTAATTTGTAGCATTTTCATACACCTTCCCACTTTGAATTAGCACGTTTTGGTGAACATCCCCCTCTCCCAACCAACACTACCACCACTTTGTCGCACACCTGACTTTGCCTGGTTTATTCTCGGAGCATTTTGTAATTACCAACAATAGCAACTTCATTCTCTTCAACGGGATCCTTGTTTAGCCAAGCAAATCTTCCATTAGGTAAATAAATGCGCTGTGATTTCATTATGGCTTGACGACGGCCAACAGGAGACGTGTGTGTGTGTGTGTGTGTGTGTGTGTGTGTGTGTGTGTGTGTGTGTGTGTGTGTGTGTGTGTGTGTGTGTGTGTGTGTGTGTGTGTGTGTGTGTGTGTGTGTGTGTGTGTGTGTGTGTGTGTGTGTGTGTTCGGTGCATTTTGAATGCTGTTCACAAGGGAGCTGCAGCTGCTGGATGGATATCCACATTTGGTCACACATGACAAAACATAATTAACAGTTTTGGAGAAGTAGAGCAGACTGATTTAGAAAGAAAGAAAAAAACAAAACATCCTACAATGCTTCTTATTTGTTCAACCATATAATCAATCCATATTGGCTGCAACTCACTGAGACTGACTGAAATGAGAATGGAAGTTATGGAACAAAAAAATATTATAAAATTTGCTTATTCCAGTTTTGGCTGTGTGTTTGGTCCGGCTAGTTTATTTTTAGCTCTGACCATGTTCCAGTACACTTGCTGCTATACACTCCAGTTCAAATAGGCTCTCAGTCTCCACAGGAGGAATCTATCAATGGATGGAGAGATGATGTTTTGACGGAGCTTGTTTTGATAAGAGAACATCTTAACACTTTGTCCGTATCGATCATCTGAAGTGAAGGGAAAAAAAACACAGTGAGTTGCTTGATCAATAGACAACACCCCAAGACATTGACCAGGTCTTTAGTTTATACCACTTCCTAATGGGTCACGACACCTGTGTTTTTTCTGTACCTTGCAGATTGGGTTGTCCATCCTTGATAAACCAACCAAGCAATTCTTATCAGTAATGTGGTCGAATATGTGCACACTCAGCAGCATTCAATCCAAGCTGGTCATTTTCTTATCGCTGCACTGCATGAACCAAACCCATTCATTAGCATTGATTTCCCTTTGAATGGCCATAAAGAAAGGCTCCTCTGGTCCATCCTTCCTCTTGCCATCCCCTACTATCTCTTATTCTTGTTTTCCTCTTCTTTGTGCTGTCCATAACCTTTCCCTGTGCTCTGTCTCTCCTCTGGCTCTAAAAGGCAGGCCTCCTTCTGGACACTACAGTGGGTGAACTCTTGTTAATTGCTCACAGCAGTTGGAGGTTATCAGCTGGCTAGCGGTGACGGTTCCTGAATAATAATAAGCTGAGCGTAGCAAGAAGGCCCAGGTGGAAAAACAATTAACGCAGGAGGACAGGAGAAGTGCTGCATTCGTAGCAGAGGAGATGAGAAGTGAGAAAAATGTGCCAAGTAAAAAAAAAAAAAAAAAAAGTACAATTTTGAACGGATTGACCCCAAATAGTCAAGGATTCAATCGAAGGAGTCCTATTCGACTGTCAATCTCACAGTCGAATAGTCGCAAGATGTGCTTATGAAACATACAGTATATTCTATTCTGGCTGTATGCGGCTGCTGAATTTTGTCTGATTTTTCATGAAATAGATTTTTTTTTTCGAAAAATTCATGATACATCACCTATTGTGGTATATACATATATCAGCCTATTAATACTGTTTCTAAAAATCTGAACATGACTCATGAGTTTTAAATGAATCTCCTTTGTGTGCGTGAATAAAAAACCATTGTAGTTCTGCAAATGCAGGGAAAAACGACATGATTGGACGATCAGTTGAATAGGCAAGACTTGACCAATCGGACTATGTGAATTCTTATTAACGTTTACTCAAGGTCAAAATCAGGCAGGAAGATGGGAGATGAGGCAAGCGTATCCAATAGAGGATCAGGTTTGAGAGCAGGAGTCGGATAAGCAGAGAGGGGCTTTCAACAGATGAACATGTTTGCGGGCAGAGAAAAGGCAAAAGCACAATAGACGATCCAATGGGGAATGAATGGAAGTTGGCCGGTATTTATGCTTCCGGGCTGCAAAAGGCAGCGAGAACATTTGCGGATGGTTAGGGAAATAAACGGTGAATGAACAGGTACAGGGTTTGAATAGACAGAAGAGTTAGTACATTTTAGGGGGTGTGGGTTTCGAAAGCAGACAATGAAAATGTACAATCAGGAATTGTCTGACATTGACACTTGAAAAGTGAGGAGTTGACTCGAATAGGGTGTACAGGATGGAAGGTATATGGTTGGCTGATTGGCTACTATACATATGCTTTTGCCCCGAGCGTGCCCCTGGCTGCTCTTTTTTAATGGTGATTCCTGCATTTCCATAACGCCCCTGTCTGATGGCTGAGCGTCTGAGGTTTTACAGTTTGATCCGAGTCCGACAGCGCTTTCTTTCTTTCTGTCCTTTTTCTGGTGGCATGTTTTTCTCTAAATGACCTTGCCCTTGAAGGTTACCTTTTAACTTTTGTATTGCTTCCATATATGTTTTGTCTGAAAAAATAAATAGATTTCTGTGAATGTCTATGCATTCAGTATTCATATGCATCCATCCATGCATACTGTATAACCATGACTCCAACCCAACCATGACCCCTCACTTGAATGGATTATTTTTTCATCATTCGGAAATCCTCACCACAATTGCGTGTTCATTTACATTCAATATTTAAATGTAAGGGTTGTCAATCACATAGCATACCCTGTGGAACATATTTAGATTAAATGCTTTTCGAGAGCATTTGTAGTATTTCAGTGGAAAAAATAGTGCAGTCAAGAGTGCTGTTCCACTTCTCCGATGGCAATCCCCCCCTTCATACACACACGTACCTACACTTCTAACATCAGTTCTCGACTGTTCATCCTTCACTTTATACCGCACAGGCACTCTAACTTGAAGTCTGAATTTATTATGCCTCTCTCTTCTCTGAAATTTTCGGTGCACTCAACTTGTGAATAGAGAAGGAGAATGAGCTCATTCTACCTGCGTCAGCACATGGAATGGCTATGCCGCAGACGGTTTGCTATAGGGAAAATGTAATGAGGAAGCGCAGGGTTTTTTTTTCGAGGTGTATAGGTCGCCCACCCACGCATTGGGATTGGCTTCTCCCTCTCAACCAATGAAGTGGAACGTGATTTAAGCCCTACCAGGTGAACTCCATGAGAACTGATTTATGCAAAAAAAATTAACCCCTCCCTCCCCCCCTGTCAGATCGCTCCGGGGCTCTCTGTCCTTCTCTCAAACCCAATCAACCCAAAAAAGAAACGTTCAATATTTCACCCTTTTAGTCTTTCCTTTTATCATCCCTTCACTCTTACTTATAGTCAGTTACCCGGTCTGTCCTGTGCATCTCCATTTTGCATGCTATCAAACCTCTGACCTCACCTTCCAAAGAACTACGCTGGAAAATGGGGCGCTGACAAATCTTTCGTCTCAGCGTCTCAGATGGATGGCTGCAGGGATTTTTTTTCTCATTGATGATGACTGATTTATTTCATGCTGTGTTTTCGAAGGAAGGTATAATGCTCTCTTCCCTTTATACTCTGCTATCACCCCTTGGCGGCAAAGCATTGAGCCTAAATGCTTACCCATGGTTCTGGGTATATGAACACCTTGCCTATGGTACTAAACAAACATAAATACTCTTTATACGTTTTTTGCAAAAGCACAAAGGAAAATAAACAACATGACAGACCATTCAGTTTTGTGATAAATGGCTCTCTCTGTGGGGGTGTGTGCTCCACTAGTTCTGACATAGAGGGCAAAAAGAAGAAGAAGAAGTAGAAGAAGAAGAAGATATTGGGAGGAGAATGGGAGGGAAGATGACAAGATATGGTGTTTGTCTGATCCTTGAGAGGAGAAGAGGTTTCATTACCTCAGGGACTTCGGCAGGAGGATGTCTCTACGGTGGCATATTTTCTCCTCACTTGCTTGTCACAGTTGTGGCACTATGCTGCTGCCACACACACACACTATAATGTGTTGTTTGGTCACTCAGGGATTTCAGTGGAACCATGCAGACACAGGAGCCAGCAGACAGCCCCAGGAATGAGCGGTGATGGATGGCTGTGTCTGGTCCTAGATGGTGGGAGGGGGTCACAGTGGTGATGTAGACACTTCCCTGCTAGGGCCGCCATGACTTTTTTAATTAACCTCTTTGGGAGAACCAGTCCACTTCTTTTAAAGGTAATCACAGCCTCTATAGTTCTTTGGTTTGGACTGATCTGACCTCCCAGGGTTCGGCAGTGTACACAGTCTATTTCCTCTACACATCCTGGACATCCAATTCAGTGCAGCAGTAATGGCCCTGCCACACAGAGGTGTAATGTAACTAAGTATATTTACACCAACTACTGCAAGTTTGAGGCACTTGTTTGGCCACAAGGAGAGGGAGACAACAAGAATACTTAGAAATTCAAATGTACTTGAGAGTTTTCCTTAGCTGCAGTGAAACCTCCTATTCCCCTGTTCACACGCCCAGCTCTTTGTTTTCTGCCTAATCTATTCATCTCTGTTATATTCTCCCTGCTACAATGTGCTTTATTTCACAGCGCAGGCAACTTCATTGATCCACACCGAGAGACAATGGCAGTTTAATAGCGAATTAGGGCTGGGCGCCTCTTGCCGTATGCGTTTGTATACCTTATGCCTTCCTCTCATCTCTCTCTCTCTTTTTCCTTCTTACTTGCAGACCTTGTGGCCTCATTATGTACAAACAGACACCACGCACATGCAAGATAAAAAATTATCGGTCTATTTTTCACATTTGGACTTCTAAGGGACAAACAAACCTCAGTGCTCCCTTATGGGAAACGATGCCCCTCTGAGCGATGCCCCAGAACAACTAGATCAAACGCCTCTCCTCTTCTTGGCTCTTTTGCCGTTTCTCCCTATCTCTATTTTGGTTCTTCCCTTCTTTCATGTATCGAAGGAATAGTGGCTTAAGTGGCTGTATTGGAGTTCCTCTGATGGCCTCTCAAATGAAGCCTAGTGTGAACTTGGGAAAAAAATTAATTGGTTTGTTCTGAGGCTGTGACTGCCCGTGGCGCCCCCTGCTGTTTGCCGTTTGATCTGTGTTGTATCCGATGAGGACGAAGAGAGCGAGAGAGGGGGGGAGGATGAGGTCAAGAGAGGAAAACTGTGGATGGATGAGCAATGCCGCTTGCTTTGTTTGAGCATTTACATTCGTTTTCAGTGGATGAGAGTTTTATTCATGCTAAGTGAACACTCGGCTAAATGTATTCACACTGTGGAAACGAGGGGAATGAAGAGAGAGAGAGGGAGTCACGGATGGACCCACAACTCCCCCATGTGGACGTCCTGGCACACAACAACTTTGGTAACCAAAGCTTGAAGGCACTGACTTTCTATGAACTGAATTCTGTCACATTCCACCCCATTGACACCAAACTATTCTAACTTATGATCATGTAACCAGCAAATAAATCTTCAATACTGACATTTTATCTTTACTTATCTGTTCTCCATATCAGAAGAATAAGAAAAATCCCCGGGGGGATTCAGTTTGTTACGATTTCTCCAATTTAGAATATAAACATATGTAGAAAAGAAATAAGTGTAACGAATATGTGCTTAATGCCACAAGGCATAACCTAACAATAAAAATCTAACAATAGTCAAATAATAAGAAAAAATAAGTAAGTATGAACATCATACTACAATATGTACACAATGTAAGTACTAGAAACTACTAGACTATGATTTAGGCTATGTAATATTTGGAAATAATGTCTAGTTTCCCACCATACCACTATAGCATGTACAGTATCTCACAAAAGTGAGTACACCCCTAACATTTCTTCAAATATTTCATTATATCTTTCCATGCGACAACACTGAATAAATGACACTTTGATACAATGTCAAGTAGTCAGTGTACAGCTTGTATAACAGTGTAAATTTACTGTCCCCTCAAAATAACTCGACACACAGCCATTAATGTCTAAACTGCTTGCAACAAAAGTGAGTACACCCCTTAGAAAAAAATTACAAATTGGGCCCAAAGTGTCAAAATTTTGTGTGGCCACCATTATTTTCCAGCACTGCCTTAACCCTCTTGGGCATGTAGTTCACTAGAGCTTCACAGGTTGCAACTGGAACCCTCTTCTACCCATTCATGACGACATCAAGGAGCTGGTGGATATTAGAGTCCTTGCGCTCCTCCATCTCCCGTTTTAGGATGCCCCAAAGATGCTCAATAGGGTTTAAGACTGGAGACATGTTGGCCAGTCCAAAACCTTTACCCTCAGCTTCTTTAGCAAGCCAGTGGTCGTTCGGAGGGGTGTTTGGGGTCGTTATCATGTTGCAGTACGCCCTGCGGCCCAGTTTATGAAGGGAGGGGATCATGCTCTGCTTCAGTATGTCACAGTACATGTTAGAATTCAATGAACTGTAGATCCCCAGTGTGGCAGCACTCATGCAGCCCCAGACCATGACACTCCAACCACCATGCTTGACTCTAGCCAAGACACACTTGTCTTTGTACTCCTCACCTGGTTGCCCCTCCACACTCTTAACACCATCTGAACCAAATAAATGTATTTTGGTCTCATCAGACCACAGGAAATGGTTGCAGTAATCCATGTCCGTAGTCTGTTTGTCTTCAGCAAACTTTTTGTGGGGTTTCTTGTGCATCATCTTTAGAATAGGCTTCCTTCTGGGACGACAGCCATGCAGACCAGTATGATGCAGAGTGCGGCGATGGTCTGAGCACTGACAGGTTGACCCCCACCCCTTCAAGCCCTTCAGCAATGCTGGCAGCACTCATACGTCTATTTTCCAAAGCCAACCTCTGTGTACGACGTTGACCATGTGCACTCAACCTTCGTAAATTGGGCCGCAGGGTGGTATTGCAACATGATAACGACCCCAAACACACCTCCAAGATGACAAGTGGCTTGCTAAAAAAGCTGAGGGTAAAGGTTATGGCCTGGCCAAGCATGTCTCCAGACCTAAACCCTATTGAGCATCGTTGGGGCATCCTCAAACGGAAGGTGGAGGAGCGCAAGGTCTTTAATATCCACCAGCTCCGAGATGTCGTCATGAATGGGTGGAAGAGGGTTCCAGTTGCAACCTGTGAAGCTCTAGTGAACTACATGCCCAAGAGGGTTAAGGCAGTGCTGGAAAATAATGGTGGCCACACAAAATTTTGACACTTTGGGCCCAATTTGTAATTTTTTTCTAAGGGGTGTACTCACTTTTGTTGCAAGCAGTTTAGACATTAATGGCTGTGTGTCGAGTTATTTTGAGGGGACAGTAAATTCACACTGTTATACAAGCTGTACACTGACTACTTGACATTGTATCAAAGTGTCATTTATTCAGTGTTGTCGCATGGAAAGATATAAAGAAAAATGTGAAGAAATGTGAGGGGTGTACTCACTTTTGTGAGATACTGTATGTCATTGAGATACCAAGCAGAATGTACCAGTTGTTTTGTTCTTGCACAAAAGAAATCCACATCTGAATGATTCATGTTTCTTTAAGATTCCAGTTTTGTCTATCTCCTTCATGCACACACATATCCAAGAGCGTCTCTGGATTTTTTCTGTTAAGATTATCTGAACAGATGGCACTGGGTGTGTGTGATGTGTGCACCCACAGCCACAGATCTGTTGGTTTGCACTTTATGTGTCTCAGTCGCTAAAAACAGGATTGAACAAAGCTGTCTGTATTTTTGAATGTGTTTGTGTCTGGGCTATTTATCTGCCCACTTTGTTCAACTTGTAAAAGAGTAATCAACGTTTTCAGTGTGAACACAAACACCCTACTGTTAAGAAACCTATCTTATCTGTCCGGAGAACAGAAGTGTTAATTATTACACGCCACTACAAAGCTCATACTTCCCTCTTCCTCTTCTCACCAAGTGTCCTTTAAACTTTAATATCTTTCTGCGTAAATGCTGTCTTTGATTTTTTTTTTTACCATCCAAGCGCTGGCTTTAAGTCTTTTAAAGTATTACTTGCTACTGTGACTAAAGAACTTATAATAATTGAGTTGCTGTAATTTCAAACACTGTTAGAGATAGTGTAATGTTGTTGTTTTTCCCACTTCCATTCTTTCCACATCCCTATCATATTGATTTAAGGTGTTCCAAAAGCCTATTATTCATCCTGCAAAACATGGGCGCACCAGAAAACAGTAGAAGTCCCAGTAGGAATTGTGGTGGGTGAGTTAAAATATTAAAATATTTCAATATGTAGAGCAGTATTGAAGGTTTATTCCCATTCCAAAAAACCTTCCTTGCACATTTGATGAAGGTGACATGATATAAAGTTAACACCAAAGCAATATCATGTCAAATATATATATATATATTTATTTTATTTGAGCTATGTACACTGACGCATACACATTCTTTAGTCTGCCAAAAAGACAAATAAATATACAATATGTTATCGCACACAAGCGTGTCCCTGTTGCATTTGAGAGAGGTAGTGCTGCATAATAATTACTGTCAACACCAATCATAGATGAAAATCCATTTAACTTTGTCTTGCAGCTGGGATCTGAGACGCCAAACTGAGGCAATGTATCATTTTCTGTAGAAGACTTCTGAAAAATTGTGTTTTCAGTTTAAAATTACGTTTACAAACAATTTTCATCAAACTATGGAAATACTACGGACACTAAGTATAAAACAATATAAAGTAGGCTATGTTTTGGTTTTTTTAGCTGTAAAAGAGCACATAGCCTATTATGACTCTAGCCTTACCATGCTAGAGAAATACGTTATATGCAGCATTTTATTGTTGCAGAAAGTTGAAATGGAGCCGTTTTCAACAACTTTATAGCCTTCTTGTATTGTGAAATATGTTTTCGATGTAGGACTTGTTTGTATCACAACAGTGACGCCTGAGGGACATCTTTTTCAAGCAATGTTACACCACTTTGATATGATGCCATCACACGCACATCTCTACAGATAAACGTGTTTATAGGATAAATAAACCCAAAGCCGATTATGAGCCGGGCATGGGGGCAGGGCGGGCCGCAGAGGTCAGCCGGCGAATTTGATTGGCCGCTGGCGTGTCAGGAAGTTTGAAGTGACCAATCGAACGCTCGCGCAGATTTATCACTGCCTCCACTGACCAGCCGACCCACACTACCTGTCAACCCCACCATGCACTTCTTCTATGGAGGTAATGAGTTTTTGTTTTGTGTTGTTATGTTCCTCTGTCAAGTCGCAGCTGTTTAACCGAGGGGGCTGTGGGAAAGAAAAAAGCGATAAAAATGACGGAAGACTAATTACCCTTGGAGAAAGTCACGCGCTTTTTTTATGTACGAAGTTAAGCGCAGTCTGTCGCTCTTATTATTATTATTACATGCACCAGCCGGACTGTGGGAATGACATTTGTGGCCACTAACAGGATGGAGTGGCTGTTCCAGCGATGCCATAAAGAGACTGTCTGCCACTCTGTCTCTCGCTCACTGCTGCTCGCTTCATGTTTGGTAAGAAGAGCTGTTGTCATTGTCATTCATATAGCCTAATCATGTCTTATTTGAAAACTTTGAGAGAAAGTATTGAAAAGAAGGAGGCTTTGATGTGGGGAATGCTAAATGTAGTTATTACGTAGTTGGGTCGTACAGTGTGTGTGTGTGTGTGTGTGTGTGTGTGTGTGTGTGTGTGTGTGTGTGTGTGTGTGTGTGTGTGTGTGTGTGTGTGTGTGTGTGTGTGTGTGTGTGTGTGTGTGTGTGTGCGTGCGTGCGTGCGTGTGTGTGTGTGTGTGTGTGTGTGGCAGTGTGTGTGGCAGAGATTTTGTGCTGTGCTGTGTGCAAAGTAGGACAGATTATAAATTGGTCTCCGAGTCCAAGCCAAGGCCCATACTCATTTATCTGTGACAGACAGCTCCAAATAATAAGAGGATAAATACTGTGCTCCAATCCAATTCAAACATGGCAATCCTCTCAGAGAGGCAGCAGATAATTAAATTGAGTTATAACTTTGCTTCATCCAAACATAAAAACAACAGTAAAACGCCAAATGTCCAATTCATTTATGACAATAATACAAACACGGCCGAAGGGAGGCCTTCGAACAAGTCCTTTAAAGGTGTTGTCAACATCAATGAATATCTCCTCATGATCCACTGTCCGTAGGCTACTGAGTGTGCGCTAAAAAAATCTGGTGTTGATACGCAGCCAATGGTATGTAAACAGGCATGTTTTTAGCTACGGTGGGCCCTCTTTGTTTACATACCCATTTACAGAGCCTAGGCTGTGTATTAACACTGGACTTTTTTTCAGTGCGTACACAGTATGGACAGTTAGCATATCATGAAGAGATATCACTGATATTGACAAAAAGAGGGTTTGACGACAAGACTTCCCCAAGAATCACTGACTCCACCTTTAAGTGACTGTCATTTTAACACTCATTTGTCATTTCAGATGTTCTTGTCTCCTTTATTGCACCACCACCACCACTGACAGCCCCCTCTCTCTCTCTAGATCTTGGTCCTGACCGTGGCCCTGTACCCTGTGTTGTGGTCCATTGGGGTCCAGCTTCATTCAGCCCTCACTGGGAGCTACGTAGCGGGCCACCACTCTGTCCTTCTCCTCAACAGCCCCAACGAACAGACGGCCAAGGACATCAGCAGGTACGCATTTCATTCTGCATGGCACTGCTGGAGAGCTCTGAAAATAAAGCAGGAGGAAAATTTGGGTGACACATGGTTTTGTTTGTATTCTTAAACGATTCAGCTGAAATGTGTCAATGGATTTGTGAAAGAAAGAAGTGGCAGGAGTCGTAAGACCAACAAATTGCATAAATAATCCAGATCCAAACACTGAAGATTGGTTTAAAAAAATATATGTATAAAAAGAAATAGTGTCTTGAAAAAGTCATAAGGCATTTTTTGGTTATAACTCTTCCTACCTACATCAAAATATTTTAGGACACATTTTAGGAAATGTGCATACATACAGGTGAAACTCAAAAAATTAGAATATCGTGCAAAAGTGCATTTATTTCAGTAATTCAACTTTAAAGGTGAAACTAAAATATTATATTGTCTCATTACATTCAAAGTGAGATATTTCAACCCTTTATTTGTTATAATTGTGATTATTATAGCTTACAGCTTATAAAAAACCCAAATTCAAAATCTCAGTAAATTAGAATATTACATGAAATCAATAAAAAAAGCTTTTTAGATGCAGAAATGTCGGCCCTCTAGAAAGTATAATCATGCATTTGTACTAAGTACTTGGTTTGGGCCCCTTTTGCATGAATTCTTGCCTGAATGCGGCGTGGCATGGATGCTATCAGTCTGTGGTGTTATGGAAGCCCAGGTTGCTTTGATAGAGGCCTTCAGCTCCTCTGTATTGTGTCTGGTGTGTATCATCTTCCTCTTAACAATAGTCCATAGTTTCTCTATGGAGTTCAGGTCAGGAGAGTTGTCTGGCCATTCATGCACAGTAATACCATGGTCAGTCAACCAGTTACTAGAGGTTTTGGCACTGTGGACAGTTGTCAAGTCTAGCTGGAAATGGAAATTGTCATCACCATAAAGCTTGTCAGCAGACAGAAGCATGAAGTGCTCTAAAATCTTCTGGTAGACAGCTGTGGTGACTTTGGACTTGATAACACAGTGGACTAACAGCAGCAGATGACATGATGCCTCAAATCATCACTGATCCAAATTAAATGTTGAGTTTCAGTTAGAAATCAAGGTCCCACGGTCTAGAGGAAGAGTGGAGGGGCACAGAATCCAAGGGGCTTGAAGACCACTGTCAAGTTTCAACAGTCAGTGATGATTTGAGGCATCATGTCATCTGATGGTGTTGGTCCACTGTGTTATCAAGTCCAAAGTCACCACAGCCATCCATCAGGAGATTTTAGAGCACTTCATGCTCCTGTCTGTTGACAAGCTTTATGGAGATGCTGAATTACTTTTTCCAGCTAGATTTGACACCTGTCCACAGTGCCAAAACCACTAGTAACTGGTTGACTGACCATGGTATTACTGTGTTGATTGGCCAGACAACCCTCCTGACCTGAAACCCATAGAGAAACTATGGAGTAATGTCAAGAGGAAGATGATACACACCGGACCCAACAATACAGACGAGCTGAAGGCCTCTATCACAGCAACCTGGGCTTCCATAACACCTCAGCAATGCCACAGGCTGATAGCATCCATGCCACGCCGCATTTAGGCAATAATTTGTGCAAAAGGGCCCAAACCAAGTACTTGGTACAAATGCATGATTATACTTTCTAGAGGGCCGACATTTCTGTATTTAAAATCCTTTTTTTATTGATTTTATGTAATATTCTAATTTTCTGAGATTTTGAATTTGGGGTTTTCTTAAGCTGTAAGCCATAATAATCACAATTATAACAAATAAAGGCTTGAAATATCTCACTTTGCATGTAATGAGTCTATACAATATATTAGTTTCACCATTTAGGTTGAATTACTGAAATAAATGAACTTTTGCACGATATTCTAATTTTTCGAGTTTCATCTGTATATTTGTGAATTGTCCCCCCCCCTACATAGATCAATAAATAGTTATCTTATTTGCTTTTCTTGTCGAGAGTAAAATCAGCGGATTGATACCGCTCTCATGCACAGTGAGTTAGAGCCAGTCACGCGATAGCTAAGCTAAGCATAAAGACTTGAAACAGTAATAATGGACTAGCCTGTCCTTGTAAAGACATCCCGCCTTATAGTACATCTGTTTAATCATAAACAAGCCATCATGGTCATACAGTTTATCTAGAAAAAAACAAAGTTAAAAAAAAGAAGAAGTTGGAGTTTAACTAGTTACTTCCCCCAGTGAGGGCAGCACACCAGGAAGTCCCACCCAAGAAAAACACAAGTTTTAACATGTTTTCGTACGTATTAACCAAACAAGAAGATGACATACAAACAGAAATACTTTAGTGTTGTGGTGATAAGAGACACTTCGGTCTTTGTTGCTTAGAAAAAGCTGCTGACTCTAGCTTCATGTTTACCAAACACACATAATAGTGGTATCCATTTTCTCATCTAACTCTCATCCAAAAAGCAAATGAGTATATTCCCCTCCCTATATACCAACACAAAATCAAGCCATTACTTTAATTTGGATGCCTATTGAATTTCGTTTTCCCCTGGCATTGATTCGGAACTTAGTTAAAGTGATATACTCCATTTTAAGTCAGTCAGCCCATTAGTTTGATTTTCCTGTCCAGGGCAGAGATACTATCTTGCCAAAGCCCACAACTGATAGGGCGCTGTGTTTGTGCTCTCATCGCTTTCGTTAGCATTTTAGCTGCATGAAAATGAGCTGTATTTACCACCTGTCAAGAAGGAGTGGGGACACCAAAGTTCCGGTGCCAGATATATAAATCCCCTTCTTCAGAGACACTGGTTAGAATAACAACATCAGCCGAGCAGCAAAAATGCAAAGTTTACCATCTTATTTCTAAATTTAGAGCATTAAAGGTTGAGTCAATGATTCTGGAGAACACTTGTTAATACCAAAGGTGGGGGTAAGTCACTAATGTGCAAGTCACAAGCAAGTATCAAGTCATAACCTTCAAGTCTCAAGCAAGTCCAAGTCACATGTGGTGAGAATCACAAGTCACAAGTCAAGTCATTGCTTAGGTCAAGCAAGTCACAAGTCAAGTCATTCAAAAATCATATGATCTAACCCAGTTTCTACATTTCAAAGACCTGCATTCTGGGGAGCCTTTAGCTCAGTTGGTAAGGCGTCCCCCTCCCAGGCCGGGCCCAGCAGCAGACCCGGGTTCGATTCCCACCCGTGGTCGTTCTCTGCATGTCACTCCCCTCTCAGCCCCATTTCACCTCTGTCTCTCTGCAACTATCAAATAGAGCATAAAAATGCCCAAAAAATATCTTTAAAAAAAGACCTGCATTCCACAGCTCTCTTCTTCATACCGTCATCGACAACATCATCCTTGAACTACAATTGAATTATTCTTGGTCTGATCGAGGGGTCTTCAACTAAAATTTAAATGGGTCCAGTTGACAACATTTTCTTACAGCAAAGGTCCGAATCTCATAATGTCTGCATCCAATAGCGACCCCTCATATTTATCACATATGATCAACACCGCACATTTCCTTTTCTTTCTACCACATTTAGGCTACTTTCAATTTCCAAGTAGCTTACTTTTAACATGGAAAACAAGAAAGGCAAATAGTAACAGATAGGCCTATACTTACACAAAACAGACACTTAATGCCCATAATGCATTTAAAATAAAACAGGGCAAGGATCTGCGTTATGGCAAAAATACCATATCACCTTTTATTTTATGGCAGGATCACATTCTGATTTATCCCGATTAATTTATTTTTCATACTGGGGGGCGAACTGTCATAACGGGCAGTTTGCTGTCGGTGCGGCGGCTGTGAGCTGTCGGAAGGAGCTGGTGAACGTGGAAGGTCACATCATATAGGCCTAGGCCTACTTCATAACGGCTGTTTTGTCTCATGCTTTTATAAAGCCTACAGTCCGTGGTGGTAAGGCGCTCGATAAGGAAGCGTGCGTTATCAAGGCAGCAGCGCTGCAGGAAATGCTCGTTACTTTCGTTTTCTTTTACAAGACTTCCCCGGGCCGTTACAACGTGAAAAGGGAAGGGAAGAAGGCGCTACATATTTACTGTGATTGGGTTATAAGCGTGTGGGAGGCTCATGTGAATTATTCTTGGTCTAGCCCATGAAGATATAGGCTAAAGAAAGGTCTAGCCGCCTCCATTACTGCTGCTCCTGTCTTGACCTGCTGACGCTGTTTGTCCGTGCAGCGCGCTGCATCGAAAAATCGCCCGATCATGTTTCAAAATAAAACATAATTTCTAACGTAATCTAACTTTTAAAAATTCAAGTCATTTCGAGTCATCTGTCTCAAGTCTAAGTCAAGTCTCAAGTCATGAAGACCAAGTCAAAGTCAAGTCGAGTCTTTTATCAGAGTTAGTCAAGCAAGTCTCAAGTCCTCAAATTCGTGACTCGAGTCAAGTCATGTGACTCGAGTCCCCCATGTCTGGTTAATACAATCCCTTTTTGACAACATCAGTGAATATTTACTCAAGATCTGCTACCTGTCAGTACTGTGTGTGAGCTGAAATAAGAAAATACATTATAACTTGATAATAAAGAGCCCAGGCTCTGTAAACTGGTATGTAAACAAAGTGCCCCCCCCCCCCATAGCTGGCAACTTGCCAATCTTTTTTCAGTGCACACAAAGAACGCACAGGTAGCAGATCGAGAGGAGATGTATTCACTGATTTTGGCAACAAGCATTCAACAGAATTGCTGACTCAACCTTTAAAAGATTCCGTTCCTGCAGCCTGGTTGAAGAGCACCGCTATGAAAGGCTTTGGTGTTCTAGCTGTAATTGATAAACAGCTGGTGGCTATGTGTTTCATATTTTCTTTCCTTTCTTTCCATGTCCAACCCTTCCGTTTCCCTCCACGCTCCCTACCTTTCTGTCTCTTTGTTGTTTTTCCAGAGGAATCATGGAAAGTCAGCTGGCAGCCAGTGTTAACATTCTCTCCAGGACCTCCACAATGTAAATCATCATTTTTCCCCCTGACCTTGACACACACCTTTTTCTACACAAACACACACAAAGACTGACGTAGATACAGATATATTATCCCTTGCGCACAAATGGACTCATTAAACACATGACTGCTATAATTCCCTCTGTACTACATAGTTTGTTGCCTGGGAAATCACAAGTTAAAGGCGGAGTCAGTTATTCTGCAAAATCACTTTTTGTCAGAATCAGTGAATTACTCCTCACGATCTACTATCTGTCCGTACTGTGTGTGCACTGAAAAAAAACCTGGTGTTAATACACAGCCCAAGCTCTGCACACAGGTATGTAAACATGTATGTAAACAATAGTAAACCATAGCTACAGAGACAGTTAACAGGGCCTAGGCTGTGTATTAAAATGTTGTCAGCACACAGTTTGGGAAGAGATATTCACTGATTTTAACTAAAAAGTTATTTTGACAACAAGCATTCTGCAGAATCGCTGACACCACCTTTATATGGGTTGCAGCTAAAAGCTTGTATCAACTCTCCCATCACAGGAAAACTTAGCGACATTTAGCATTCAAAGCAGGCCTACCTTTTTGTATGCTTGGTTAAGCTTCCCTGTTAATGCATAACCACAAAAGGAACAAAAAAGGGGAAACAGGGTGTATAGGACGGATGAGAACTGAATGGAAGAGGAGGCCTTAAACCTGTTAACAAAACAGAGGTTTCACCTAAAAATAGAGGATGTGGTTGGATTACTTTAGGGCCGTGTGTGTGTGTGTGTGTGTGTGTGTGTGTGTGTGTGTGTGTGTGTGTGTGTGTGTGTGTGTGTGTGTGTGTGTGTGTGTGTGTGTGTGTGTGTGTGTGTGTGTGTGTGTGTGTGTGTGTGTGTGTATTCAGGTTTATTAAGTCATCAACTTTTATTTTGACAGTTACTCAAATGGATTTTGCTAAAGTATGGGTTTTTAGTTTGTGTTTTGCTGTCTTTCCCAATCCACGAAAAATAATGATTAAAGCGAAGAGGCAGCTTTGCACTTGGCTTGACACTATAAAAGCCTGTCAGGAGCAGTTTGACAGTATCTCTGTGGTCATAATAAATGCTTGGGCAAGTTCCAATTACTGTGTTCTTTAAAAAAATACACTTTTTAGCAAAAGTCTTTTGTTCTGAATTGAAAAGGCTCCTTACTGCTCCATAATGCAGTACTTTTATGTCCCTTGTATCTAGTTTACTTTTTGTTTTAGTTGAGTTTAGTTTGACTGTATCAACACATCATCATATCAATAAGAAATAATGTAATGTACGCTTTTTTGGTAATGTCATGCGAGTGGAATGGAAACCCCATCAAAATCTTTTCGGATGGGGCCTGATAAAATTAAATTTGTAGACAGACAATCAATAGACACTTAAACCCAATTCACAATAGACACATTACAAACAGATACCAAAGTTTAAGGCAATCCCAGTGCAATGGTAAAGGTTAAAATGAACAATCAATAAGCATATGTTAATTTGTTTTTTTCTGGTTCTTTAGGTACTATTGGAAAGGAGAAATCCAGGATGCGAGCGAAATTCTTTTGGTAAGGTTAACCGCGACGGTGGTTTTGTGATCAACAGGCAAGTTTGCATTGAAAGCTGAACTGTGAGATAAAGATGTCCCCTGTTGTTGTTGCAGCTGGTGAAAACAAAGACCTGCAAGATCCAGCAAGTGGTGGATTATGTGAGGTGAGAGGTTGCTCTACATGTCATGGTTATTTCAGACTGTTCCAAACTGTACATCGAATGACTGTTGCTGTTCAAAACCAACTTCTAATGCCACTCTAGATGTGCATTGAAGGTGGAGTCAGCGATTCTGGAGAATGCTAGTTGTCAAATTCACTTTATGACAAAAACAGTGAATATCTCCTCACAATCCGCTACCTGTCCATACTGTGTGCTCCAGAATTGCTGACTCCACCTTTGAAGCTTCTTTGTGTTTATTTTCCACTCGGGCCCTTATTTTGAAGTTAAAATAGCCCCCACTTGACTGTAGAGCGTAGGCCCTCTGGTGTAACACTTCACTGTTCAACAGAGCAGTCACTGTAATCAAACGATAACAACATTTTATTCATAAAAGGCATATTTCATAATTTACTGGTGTTGATAACACACTTCCTAATGAACTGTTAAAGTAACAGTTCATTATGGAGTGTGTGAACAACACCAGTCTAAGAGTAATTCAATTAATTAGTTGCTTCATCTTGAAAATATTTTTTAGATGCCCACAATCAAAGCAGATATGAATGTAATGCTGTTTGAATATTAATACAGTAGAATTTCAGAGGTTGGTAATTGAACTGGTATGTCCGTACTTTCATCACAATTCACAATATACACTACTTGAAATAACCACTGCACTACAATGTCATCAGATAACCATTAGGAATGAATCGAAGGAAGCTTATCACAAGAGATGACTAAACCTGTAAGTCTAGCTGGGGGATAAAGTCCTGACAAATAGCTAATACATCATTAATTATATTATTCTACATGTGAGGGCCATTTATGATTGCAGGGATAGGACAGAAATGCTAAAGCAGGAATGCATTGAACTATCCAAATGTCTGGCCAAACTAGAAGCAAAGGGATCAGCTGTTTTGATAGCTTCAATCAGTTCATTCTTGTGTTGCCGGGGATGTAGGCATCTTTTCACGGCAGGTAGCTTCCACTTAGGAGACACACTACTGATGAAGCTTTTTTGATTCAGCCAACAACACCCATCAACCCGGGACTAAAGAGGGCGCACCCCAATACACAGCAGCCTTGGCACAACAAAAAACAATGTCTCAGTGTCGGTGTGTTTACAACCAGAGCATGGATCAGTCTCCTAATATCTCCTCCCTTCTAACCTCCCTCAGCCCTTATGGGGATGCGATGATAAAATGGACACTGAATTTAATTCCACACGTTGTTCGCCTTATCCAAAACCAAGCACATTCTGAAACACAAATCTAGGAAATAATAAAGTTTTAACAAAAATAAATAAATAAATTACAACAAATAAAGGGAAAGATCTTGCCTGTCCTTGCTTAACCCATTGATGACGGCTGCTGCGTGATGCCACATTGGCTCTCCTGCCTGATGCTGCATCGCGCAGCATTATTACTTTATCTAATTTTCATGGCATTCCCAGCATAGAATGCACTGTCATTGGTTCAAATACACATGAGGTGGGTTTTGTTGATTTTTTTAAGACCACGTGACCACCCAAAAGTTGTGTGGTTTGCCGAAAATCACGTCAATCAAAAAAATAAAACAAAATAATAAAAAAAAATACGCCGGCTATGTCGGCGACGGAACAGTTAGTGGCGTTTGGTGCGCAGAATCAAGGTCTACTATAGACTACTGACGAAAATCACACAACACATTGCATCTATTTATTAACAATATTTAATAATTTTCTAATTCATCTAATTTTGACGATTTTTAGAAATATTTGTTGGTTTGTAAGCGCTACGGGAGCATGTTTAAATAAAACCTGTGAACCTTAACTTTTAAATGTATTTTATTTCATGTTTCTATGTGCTACACAGGCTTAGATATTAAGGTTTTGGTAGACTTGACAATTTGTACAATTTTTTCAGAAAACCCTCAGGCATTAAGGACATGCATCCTAGATTGCCATAGTCATCAATGGGTTAAAGTGGACCTATTATACTTTGCAACTTTTATGACCTATAAACGTTGTTATAATGATTTATAGTCATGTTTAACCATACTAGCGTATCAAATAATTACGTACATGCATTAGACGTATTCCCTGCTGACCGTCTGGGGTGGCTGTGCAGAGCGCTAAACACTAGGGCAGCCGGTCGAGAAATCACATGTTCAAATCGGTTCAAATTTCCTGCCATCGTGTCGTCACGATTCCGGATTTTTCCATATATGGTAATGCTGCAACGTGCTGGCACGCTCCGGCCATGCCCCCACCTTCCTGCTCTCAAATCTGCCCGCGTGCTGCTCGGTGCTGCTGAAAGTGTTCCGGAAGGAAGGTAACCAATCACAACGGAGTGAGGTTTGCGGGGGGGGGGGGGGGGGGGGGGGGGGGGGGGGTAGGGAGGGGGGGGGGTAGGGAGGGGGGGGATAGTGTTGACAGGGCATGCTGAATCGCCCAGATGAGAGGAAGCGTTTCCCGAAAATCTACATAGTTTTGTGTGATGTGATTCATGTCAGGTTGCTCTATAGCAGTTTTTAACAAGAAATTAAGACCAGAAAAGTAGTATAATAGGAGATATTTAAGAAACTAGCAAGGGACCATCCCATGAATGATGTAACCTTAGAGGAACCTTCAAAAAAATGTTTTAACAGCATTGCATTAAATGCTCTTCAAATACTCAATACATCTCTACTCTCACATTCCCCCATTCCCTGAAAACTGAAGGTTTTAATCCACTTTTAAACAAGAACAATGTAGACAACTCACTATTGAGCGATGATATGCCCATATCAAACCTCCTGTTTAGTGAAAATCATTGTAAAAGCTATTTTCAGACAGCCTATCATCTTCCTTCCCCTAAACAATTGTGCTAATGTTTTTTTTCAGTCAGGATTCCGACCATACCACAACACCAACACTGCCATTGTTAAGGTCTCAAATTAAATCCATTTAAACACAACGATGAAATAGTTTCAGTCTTAGTAATATTACATTTGAAAATTGCATGTGGCACCGTCAACCGCACAACTGTACCAAGCACTATACAATGATGTGTTTTTAGAGCATGTATGTAGCATTCAGTTTCCATGCAACACGTCTCTAGAACAAACTCCCAGAAAAAAACAGACTTTTATGCTCTAGTCAGTGCTTTAAACTTTTCACTTTGCCACAGCATTTCATTAAATTAAATTTGTGACAATTTAATTATATCTTGCACTTTCCTGTGGCTGCACTATAATTTCTTACTACTTAATTTTCTTTTTCACTTTGTCTTAATCCTTCTAAGTTCTATTTATGTGTGTCTCTTTATATTGCCTACGAAATACTTTTTAATTGCTTTTCTTGTTGTTGAAATGTGCTTCACAAATAAATCTGCCTTGTATTGCCTAGCTTCTGCTGTAATGTTCATGTGCAGTATATAAAAACATTATCCGTCTCATCTGACTGGTTTGTGTTTGTGTGTGTGTGTGTGTGTGTGTGTCCCTTTTAAGGTCCATCCATCCCTATGGAAACCCAGAAATCCTCAGCTTCCCGGTAGGGGACGGCAGCCCGGCTTACATGAAGTGGATGGATGAAGCCATTCCAGATGATTGAATGACATCATTCAAATTTAAGCCAATCAATGCACGGACTAGTTGAAACAAAGAAGCTGAATTAATGTGCACAAGCTTCATCTGACAGACTTGGATCAAACGGAGGTCAACTCTTGTCAAAACAAAGTTCAATACATCACCTTCTAGCTATGTTGTTGCTCTGACCTTTTCCATGTTAATTTCCACTTCCATGAACTTTGAATATTAGATTTTATTACTTTCAGGAGCGTTATACCACAGCCTTAGAAGACACTTGGTTATGATTGGCTCGCAGGTGTCTGTTAACATCTAAAGACAGGGCGCCTCAAACAAATAGCATCAATCCACCGGTCAGTTTTAATTCAATGTACAAAGTATGTCAAGCTATAATTAAGCATATTATTGCTTCTTCAGATGGATGTGTGATATGATATTCTGGTAAAACTGACCTAACGTGTCTAAAAATGACCAAAATTAAAGATAAACTTTACTTTTAAAGTAGATGAGAAATTGAGCAGCCTGTGTGAAATCACCATGGTTAAAGTAAGATGCAGTGGAAGATGTTCAAGATGATGGATTCAGTAGTACAGGATTCACCACTCAACTCTTCCCCTAGGTATCTATTGCATAGAGTATTTGGTGTAGCCATGTGCCTCCTGTTATCAAAGGAGGTAGATGACCATCACCCGTGCTAACATGACCTTACCTAATACTATATTTATTGTTAAGAATTTAAAAGTCAAAAGTTTTTTAAAGCTTCTCAAAAACACTATGGCCTTCCAAACAGAGAGAACCTGATTAGTAATACTCATAGTGATCTACAGGTAAATATGTGTACTACCACCTTGTATTACGTCAAAGCTAAACAGAAATACTGAGGAAAATGTAACAAGCAGGTATGACTGACAGCGCTTTACTATCATGATCTTTATCTTGTCTGTACATGTATTGCTAATGACTAATTACAAAAACAATTGTTTGTATGTATCACGAAGAACAGGTGGTGATCTGAGCAGGTCTCCCTTGGATAACACATGCTTGATCTCCACTGCAGTAATTTTGCCAAATAAAACCTTAATTGAATCATCAGAACAAAATCGTTTTAATCAACTCCCGACTGCACATCGCACTTACGGACGGCTGTGGCGAAGCAGGTAGGGTGGTAGTCCACTGGAGTGCAGGGTCGGTGGTTCGATCCCCCCAGTCCCCACAACATGTTAAAGTGTCCTTATGCAAGACACTGAACCCCGAATTGCTCTCGATAGTTAGCTTGCACCCTGCGTGGTAGCTGCTGCTATCGATGCATGAATGTGTACAAAGCAATGTCAAGCGCTTTAAGTCTGTGAAAAACCGTTATAACGTTATATAAGTGGAGTCCATTAACCATATTGAGAGCCTTGCAGGTCAAAGTGCTTTTCTCTTGTGTTCTTACTAGGACGATTGTGCATTGTTGATCTGTCACATGACCACAGAGCTGCTCATAGGCTGTGTTGAATTTTAATTTGTGACCGGAAACATTCTGTTAATACAATTTCAAAAATAGCTTTTATATTTTAAAATACAACTTGTATACCATGCTGTTGTGCCATGCAGGTCAGCCGTGCACACGTCCCTCATCACACAAAAATACACACTCAGCCTCAGTCTGCAGAAAAAGCTATTCCGGCATGAGGCCCCAACAAAGGAACTGCGGACATGGTTTAGTCGGGTGTTGTGTCCGTGGAGCCAAAATAATCCTCTCCACCAGGTCAGGAGATCAGGCCATTCGGTGGCAATGTGTGAGCATCTGTGGGTGTGTGGTTAGGTGTGTTAATTCAATGCTGCGTAGGTATCCATTCACGGTGTGACATTGTGCATGTGGTTTGCCAAACATAGCTTTTACACACAATCAATACTGTATGTAAACATTAAGCAGTATTTTATGTGTGTAAAATGTGCAAATGTGCGAATGTGCCATTATGCATACAGGTTCTTATTGTAATTCATTATTGCAGAAAATGAAAAGGTATCATGCAGTTCAACTAAATGTCCACTAGATTGTGCTGTTCCATCAAACATAACAACAACCGTGCGATCATGACTAGCTATTTACATGTCATTTTTTAAATTGGACTGATTTTACAAATTGAAAACACTTTTTGCTCATCTCAAAACCCAATATATATCTACCATGTGACTATTCCTTTTCACTACCACTCCTCTATTTACAAGAAGTAATGTAAAAGAGGGGGCAGCTTTTATCCTTTACCTCAAATGAGATCAGGTCCAACTTACAGTAATACAGTGAGCTAGTCCCGAGATAAATGAGAAAAGACAAAGTGAATAATATGTCTTTCCTATGTATTGCGACAATTTTTCCACCCTCTATTCACACCGGATACTGCTAATATGAACCATATTTCTTTTCACTCAATTAAATAATTGGGCACCTAGTGTACAGAGCCTCTCTCGCTATTAATTATGAATCTCTCTGCTCTTCTGTAAAGACCTTCTACATTCAAAGCATAATTGGTTCAGGCAACTAAAGAAATGCCATGCACTTCAACATTCTTATTATCCAAGTTGTGTAAACACAGAGACATGTGGCGGGCTCTCTTTTTTTTTCTCCTGTGCGTCATACATTCTCCATGGAATTCTGAGTTAGGAGCAGCATAATTAAGAATAAGCTGTAAGAAACAGACACTTGATAATATGCTCCTGCTGAGATTCAACAAACACACACACACAGAATTGGATGATCTTTAGTTCATATGAATGTCTAGATGGTGAGAGTTGCAATTTAGTCACTGCAAATTTCCCTATCTTGTATTTTTACATATGAATGCTGTGCACAACTCCAAACTGCAAAATGTAGAAGTACTGTTGAATTTTCATTTTGATTTATGTAGAACACAATGCTGTGACCACTCAGAGAGGTCAACATGAATGAGGAAGGGTTAGCAAGGAGTCAAAGCATTTCAAAAGACTATTCGGGTTTGCATCTCAGAAAAAAATTTACTCAACTTGAGAAAATATCAACAACTCTTGCCAATCCTCATAGACGTACATTTGCTTTCTTACTTTTATACAATATAATATTAAGTAATCAAATGTACACTTAATCATTTCAATATCCATTTTTGTTGTCCTTTTTTCTCATGTAGACTTCCAGTGATCCCAAACCTTGTGAACAACTCAACATGGTGTGCAACCCGTGACTGAATCTTTAATAGGAAGCTGCTCAGCAAAACAAAAGAAAATCAAGGTACATCAGTCACGGGCGGTTGTTCTATTAACTAATTACTTTACTAAGGTTAAATCAGTTCATGTCCTTCTAATGTCATACGTTATGTTAAGATGACAGTGGGCACTGACACCATTTACGTATTACATACAGCCCATTCTGCTCCAATTGTGTTTAGCACAGATGCCTGCATCCAGCAAAGAACTATGCCACATAGTTTGGTCTTTTTAAGGGTACACTTGATAAATGACCAGGATTTGCAAATGAATAGCATGGGGATAAAGGAGCCTTCTTCTGACAATAAATCAAACAGGATGAATCATGTGCTGCAACAGCTACAGCCTCCAAGATTCATGTCTTTTGTTCCTTCATTGTAGAGTTTTATGGGTGGCAATGCTTAGTAGATTACTGCACCTGCAGACACCTGATCTGGGTTACGTTGTTCAGAGAACAAATTTGTTAAAGTGAGTATTATAGTATACTGTATATTTTTATGGGACCAGAGTGCCCCTAGAAACAGTTTTTAATTAACATAAAACAATAAGGAAATAATAATTAAACTAACAACATTGGTTGCCATATTCACCTACAAATACTAATGAAAAACTGAAAAAACAATTAAGCTGAGATACGGGACAGTGACAGGTATAGAGCCCACATCCTGCACAGGGCCCCACAACCCTAGGGTCGGCCCTGATACTATGTCAGTGGATATAGGAAAAGACAAGCACACAGGATGCAAGCATGATCGTGGCTACAGTTGCAGCTGACCAGAGGTGCACGTGCAATCCTGGTGCAGAGTAGCACAATCTTGAATAATGGGGCTGGAGCAGGGTGAATACGTTGCTGCTGTCGGTAGGAGGAATATTTTAGCGGCAGACAGTTTACTAATGGAAGGGGAGGTGGGACATCATTATACAACATCCCAGATCTATTTCCAAGGGGAATATGATCTACTTTTTTAATCAGAATGCATAATTTAGAATAAAATTATATATATTTTTTCTACTTTCTTAAAAGTTTTTCTTATTGAATAGTTTTGTAATATTCCCCCACAAGATGGAATATCTAAATAGGTTCAGAATGAGCTTTTATATTTGATTATTTTAGGTGGAATATTCAAATACTGTATAGCTTCAGAATGAGCTTTATTACTGTGTTTGCAATGGCTGAAGCTTTCTGCTGTCCCTTCATGCTACATGATATAGCACTCACAAACAACAGCTCACATGAAAGATGAATGTTGTGCCCTGATGAGCAGTGAGAACAGGACTGTGAGAAAACAAGGACATGTGAGAAACAAATGAGGAGAATATGTGTTACCTCCAGCAAACAGCTCTGAAAGTCCACCTAGGCCTTGGACTTTGAAGTGATGCTAGAAAACCAAATTAATCAACAACATGATTAATTGTCATGAGTGAGTCCAAGAAGTGTCATATTAGTTGTTTTTGAGGATGAGTATGGACCTTTTCTATGAAATTCATTGGAAGCAGTCATTGCTAAAGCCAAGTTAACCCGCTGTGCATAATGCATAATTACAGTTTTAAACCAGTTATGAACTGCAGATCAAACAAATGCACCCATTGACATATGATGGCTACAGTTCCTTTTTTCAATCTGTTGAGGACCACTTTATTACTGACATATCTAACCAAGTTCATTTCCACTGAAAGGAGAATGTTGGAACACCTACAGTTGGATTTTGGAAAGGTCTATGCTCATCATCTAATGACACAGAGGATGATGTGCACTGGTTGCACTTTCTGCACATTGCAGTGAGCCTTCCAAGTTTTCAGTAGCCTACAGTAGAGTGTGTGAGATGTCTATGTCTGCTTCGCATGTGAACACCATGGCAATTTTCCATTTAGGACACTCACTGGCTGCAAACCCAGTAAAAAGATTAGATCTCACACGGCCGAACAGATGCTGCGGTGCATGTGTGAGCCTTTTGAATTGGCTTAGCGCTCTGCCATTCAAGGTTACTGGGAAGGGGAGGGAGGAAGAGTAATGCCTCAGTCTGTTCCTCGCTTGAGTAAGGGCTCCATCTACTAAAAGGTGATTGCTTTCTTGCTTCTCTATATGGGCACCTCCTCCTTTTCAAACCTTCTACTACGCTACGTTTTCCCCCTCCCCTCTCTCGTCACGCTCCTCCCATGTCCCTGCCTCTGTGCGTCCTCGTAAATCTCACTACACACTACTACTGTGTTGGGCAAGGGGGCGTGCACATCAGCACTGCACTCACAGAAAATACAAATGAGAGAACAGCAATGAGAGAAATTGGGGACACTGGGCGAGGTAATCAAAACACACAGTGAGGCGTGCTGGCTTGCTCACACACTGTAGCTCGTGGACACACTCACACACACACACACACATACACACTCTCACACACAAACACACACACACACACACACACTCACGGTCTCACACTGGAGCCAACAGCATTCAAGATGCAGCAGCAGCAGAAGAGCATGGCTTCTGATACCCTCTCAGGTAAATGCAAAATAAAACTTGAACTGTATCCCTGTCATCATTCCCTAACCCTGCATAATTTTCCATTTTGTTTACCCTTCCTTTCTTTCCACCGTTAAATCACACATTTCCTCTCCCTCCTTGTTTCCCTGGTTTCTCTCTCGCTCCATCTCTCCATCTCTCTATCCATCTGTCCATTCTCCTTTCTTGTTTGTGTTTCTCTTCCCTCCATGTGAGCACTTGCGTGGCACTGTAAGTGGTTATAACCACAATGATTGCTATTGTAGGAGGTGCACGTTTTTTTCTCTCCATTTGGCAGTGTTTGAAAGACTACATTAAAGGTGGAGTAGCTTGTGCCACTACGACCGCCTCAGCTTCACAGCACAGCTTGGGAAAGTAAATATGGACTAGTACTGGAGAATATTGCATTCTTCTGACCTAAATACAATGACAACGCTTGTGCTGCTTTAGCCCGGGATCGCCTGGTTTTCCTTTTAACGTGTGCTACATTTGACTGTCATAATGTAAAGTGTCCCTTTTACGGATTGAGAAAAACAGCACCATTTGCATGCTGCGGTAAATGCCATGGAAACTCAGTTCATGTGCATAATTGGAAAAAGTGCAAAGGAGATCTGAGCAAGTGGTTCGTTAAAGATATGGAAGAGTGTGTTTTGAAATGTGCTGTTTGGTCTTTGGTGGATGACAGTTGTCCTTGTTTGAGGAGGAAGATCCTGTTGGGTGTCGAGCCAGGAACTGTAGACTGTGCACAAATATTTAATAACTTGTGTCATTGGTAAGTGACAACGTTATACCTGAGGCTTAAAAATGAATTGTTTGATGGGGTTTCACTTTGATATACCTAAACTGAACGCTACATTGTACCATACTGGTGGGGTATGATGGTATTTTTAACCAGATCAGGAGAGTTAAAAACAACAACAACTTGATTTGTTTTTTTGTTCTTCCCTCATTGCACTGCACAGCATCTAACTCATTAAGGCTGCTGAATGGGAGCCTGAGAACGAGAAAAACCTTCTGGCAGCAAATAATGAGACGTTGTACGGTGAAGGGGACATTTTAATTTGGAATCCAATTTCAACTCTGAATGACCGTGGGGATTAAAAAGCTAAATTGATGTTCTTCTCACGCACATTTATACTGTATTTATAGAAAACAACTACATGATATGCTTCAGAAGTGACCGTGAATTTTTTCTCACATATTTATTTGCCAGGGGCGATTATATCCCAGCATGCTTTGGACAAAAGACAGGGGGATCAGTTCATTACAACCCGAATATATGTATTTTCATGCTCGGGTGGTTTGAAATTGTGAGAGGAAATTCTGGCAAGCATGACAACATCACAATATTTGCACAAGATATAGTGATAAGAATGAAAGGGTGACATTTTGTGAGTAGAACTAGAAACCATTAATTGCCAACTAGTTCACACAGATGAATTCATTATAAAGATGTTTTTTTAAATATGCTCTTTTATTTTGGTGATTTGGTGCAAATGATTTGTTGTGAGACCATTTCATTGTGAGTCTTCTGCTGGTCAACCACAAGATAAGCATAAAAGCAAGTGCGAAGTTATCAACCAAAATAAATTGAAATCTTCATTTTTATTTTGATGTTGAGAGGTGACCCACAACTGGGATGTAAGGTGCACAAAGCTTCTTTCCTTTTTTTTTGTCGTGAATCAAATCATTTATACAAATGAATAGATGGTATTGATGGAAAAACAAACAGACATTACCTCTTCTCTCTCTCTCTCTCTCTCTCTCTCTCTCTCTCTCTCTCTCTTAGCATGACGCACCTTAGTAGGTTGCAGTTGAGATGGCACTGATTATCTTCTAAAAACAGAAAACCTATTCCCTGAGTTCTACAATTGGAATTTAAATGAGTTCCAAATATACTCACTATTAAAGTCATCCCACGCTGCTCTAAACAAACATATCAGAACCCCTGATGCATTTTTCCGGCTGCCACGTTGTGTCGTTCCTGATTTACTGACACATCAAACAGTGACAGGTTTGACCCTGTCTACTGTCACCTGTCATAAGTGTCATACGAGCGGCCAGGTAAAAAATCATTACCAGTAAATTCTCCAGCTCAAGCTGATTTATGTCACCTCTGCCTATTCTGTGAGCAAGCCAACAACAGAACAATGCAGCAGCACTGCTATAAGTTACTTGTGGTACAGATGCACTCTTTACATTATGGGCTCCTTTAGACAGATGGGCGTTATTAGTAATGCAATCTCAGCATGAATAAGAAAAAGCATAAATTATCTTAAAGTGGGTTGTATATCGGCCTACGGGCAGTGACAATAGCAGGTGGCAAAGCAGTGTTACGTAATGGGTTTGAGAGTGCGAGGGAGAAAATGTGAAGGTTCACAAGAAGTCAAAGCAAGAAAAAAGTGTCAACTGCCAATTAAATGACTTGCTTAAAAAACTTGAAACGCAGAGGTGAGCAGAATGCACTCCCAGCCTCGTTATGCATTCCTGTCGCATGCTATACTCTCACTTCCTCATTAGTGGCGATACGTTTTTCTGATTGCCTTGGCACAGTTTCTACAACAAGTTTGAATGTGCAAATCTATTGATCAAAGAGCCAAACTGCACTGGATATAACTAGCAAACAATTGTTATACGGTGTCACCACATTTTATGCTCATAACTGTACGGCTCTAACTCTTCATGCTATAGACTTCAGCAAGAATTTGAAACATTTGCAAAAGAAATGTGCAAAAAGGCTGACACAATTTATTATTTTCAAATGTAGGAATGGTAGAGAAGAAGAAAATCTATCCATCTATGGACACTATCCATATTTGTTCTTTGTGAAATTGCTGGCACACTTAATGATACATGCTGATAAGGCAAGGATGAGCCAGCAAAAAATCATCATAAGAAAAATACCGTATGTGGGTCACTCAGCGCAGTAAAATACAATTCAGACTTGTTGCATGGTCATTACAGCATTTATTTCAGTGAGGGGGGCGACTACATACAGTACACATGTTAAATCTAAATGACAGTGACCACTATAGGTGAATCGCTAGAGAAAATTGATTGTACAAGTCTGATAGCAAAAACCAAAAGGCATTGGATGCTTTGAAATGGTACACATCGCACTCAAAGTGACAATGCTCAAAGAACTAACAGATAAGTTAAAAAAAAAAAAAAACGTGGATCCCTCTAAGGGCACAACATCCTTTAAAATAACAGAAGCTTGCTGGAGAGAAGCAGTGAAGGATCTGGGTGAAGTGGGCTAAATAAAACAAAACACATCTACAGTAGGAGGGCGAGACTGCAGCAAGCTACCCTGGGAGTACAGAGTAGAAATAAATCCTTAACAAAACACAGGTCGCTCCAACACAACTTGTTTTTCTTCCCCGCTAAAAACCCATTGCTCGTAATCCTTTGCAAATGGCTCCTAACCCACAAGCAATAGCGAGAGAATGGATTATAATCCTAAAGACATTAGTGCGGTATCGGAGAGGATAGGTTGCCCATTAAGAACACCTGACCAAAAGTCTCTAACGCAATCAGATATTATGAAAGTCAATTTGTGCACTATTTGTTTGATGTCAAAGTCCACAAATTGTGAAATGGATTCTGTAATAGCCACAATCTAAACGTCATTTGCATGATTGTCTTCAAAAATTCATATACATAAGTATAGGTAGTAGGGACCTGGCTTCTGAAATATGTACGGTGCACTTATACACTATTTTGTTTTTATGCATGGCTGTTTTCACTCAACATATCATTAATTAAGTAATGTTGCAGTCTCTTGTTTCTTCTCAGTTGACTGTATCAGTTTAAACCTCTTTTTAAAAGTAAGCATAGATGTGCAACACTGATCTAATTGTTTTACCTCCTCTTTGGATATATTTAGCTAATTTGGTGTTTAGTTAGATTCACCTTAGGAGTATTTTCACTATTCTCTGGGCCATTCATTAAATCAGCAAGCAAAGATCTTTAATACAGCTTGGTAATTTACTGATATTTTAGACCATCAGCATCATTACTCAGCCCAAACCTATCAAAGCTGCCTGCTGAATGAAGCCTGACTTTCAACTCGACCTTCTGTTCATTTATTCTTCCAGCGTATCAGCTAGGTAATAAATCTCAGTGTGCTGTGATAGGGAATAAGAACATCTTCTTAGCTGACAAGCGGGACCAGGCCAGGGATGTTCAACTCAGTAGCTACTGAGAGAGTTCAAAGTCTGGGTCAGTTTTGTGAGCAACAGAAAAACATCCACCAGTCCTTGGAGTCAAGTGATAGCACTGCCTTCACAACTTCCCCACAGAGAGATGACTCAGAATATATATCTCTTCTATTGACCTGCTTGACTCCATTGATTTTTGTTTTGGTATTCCAGTAGCATGCTTTGGCTCTTGACTTATAGCTTTTGTTTTGTTTTGTTTTTTTGCTCTGCTTTTAGGATTCTGTTTCAAGTGTGCTTTAATGGGCTTTGGCAGTACAAAAACAAAGGGACACAATGTTACTCACCGAAAGTCTTTGTTTCACATTTAGTTTTTTGTCACAGTCTAGCTGTGTTCGTCAGAGAACTTAACAAAGTAATTGTTGCTATCTTGGTCCAAGTTGTTCTGCCAAACATTGTTGATAACAGACCGAGGAGTTAAATACATTTTGGAAAATGGAGAGAATGGCAGCTTGCTTGCTGTATGCTGTCCTTTTCTCTATCATTGTGCTTGTGCTTGTGCTTGTGCTTGTGCTTGTGCTTGTGTGTGTGTGTGTGTGTGTGTGTGTGTGTGTGTGTGTGTGTGTGTGTGTGTGTGTGTGTGTGTGTGTGTGTGTGTGTGTGTGTGTGTGTTATAGAGACAATAAGTGGGGATGCAAGCCATACAACCAGACTGCCAACAGGTATGCCAACTGCCACAATAGGAGAATTATGTTGGCCCTCCACACACAAATTCAGTTGTATATTTAAATATTTTTCAGCCCCTCCAATTCCATGACCAAGCATCATTTCACAGAATCCTGTTTGATGTCAGGCATTGTATTTTGTGTCATCTTAGATTCATGATGTATGGTACCAAGAAACTAGTTTAAGTTGTAGATGGCAGTGGAATTCACATCTGACAATGCTGCAACCACAGGCTTTTCTTCAGGTATATGCCCAAAGTCCTATTTCAGTCCCCAAACATTAATATCCAGAGTAAAACATGCAAAACACATCAAGCAAATCCTGGCTCGATAGAAAACCCAAGAGCCTGTAAGGCGGCGGCCATGTGTGAATTTATATACTGATTTGACCTTTTCGAATAATTACCTTGCCATATTCATTATCCCTCAAGTGGTGTTTTGCAATCATGATTTGTATGTATGAAACCTTGTATCGACCCTTTTCAATACACCCATCAGTGCAGTGGTGACTCACTGCATTTCTGTCTGCAGCAATGTTGTTTACCATGCTTTGTGTAAATGAAAACACATCTCGTAGGCAGGGGGGAGGAAGGTCGGCACATGTCCTTGTGTTGTCATTGTAACATGCTTACTTTGAGAACAAGTTGTCAGTTGCCTGGCTTGTCTCTGTGAGCAGCTTCACACTGTGCTTGGCCAAGTAGAGTGACACTGATTCATAAGAACATGTTCATTTGTAGAAGACTTATCTTGGATCATTTCCTCAACTGCAAACTGTAGATTACATTTTAATTGATGACCAGAAGCTACGAAACAGCTCGGGCTTCATATAAATGACGTGGGTGTCAAAAGCAGCATTAGCGGCGACTAGATGCTTTTTCTTCTTCCTTCAAACTTGCTCCATTGTGCTGTTGACTGATTGACATAGCACTTCTGGTGTCTCACTGGTGGTATCTTTATGCTCCTAGAATGTGTTAAATACCGCTGTCACTTTGAGCATATTTCTTACAGCTACTGTTCAGTGACACGCTTGAGCCCACATCAGTGTAAGTTTTTTTTTTTTTTTTTTTTTTTAACCTTTACTTATACAGGTATATCCCATTGAGTCCGAAGACTCTTTTGCAAGGGAGACCTGTTCCCATTTACACGTTCCCATTCACACACCGATAGCAGGCTAACTATCGACAAAGTGGTGGCATCATCCTCTGCAGCTATTAATGCTGCTTGTGGAATTTCATCTCAACCCATGTTGGATAAGCCCTCCGAACTCGTGTTTATTTGTGCAGGTATCCGCTACCTGCCAGAAACGAATGTGACAGCAACCAAACTAAAAGATGCTAGGCAAGCTCATGGCATTTATACGCTTGCATGACATTTCCGAAAAAAGCTCTGAGAAGAGTTTTCAATCACAGGCTCTGCGTGTGGGCTTACTTTGGCCTTTGTATGAGCAGATAAACTAGTTGTAGCTTCAACAGAGGGGCTGTAAGTCTCTCAAAGCTGCATCAGAGCATGCTAGTGTATCCAGTAGACGTATACAGGATTTATGACTTGCTAATTATGGATGCATCTATCCCTAAGTGCTTTTCAAGTGGGTTGTGATGAATGCACGAGTGCTCTCTTGACAAATACCATGGTTCACTTTCTATCTCTGGAAGTTGAAGTTCTTTTTTGCAATATTTAACAGCATGAAGCAGATGCGGACAATTACAGAAATGGGATTTGTTATGGTTATTTAGTCAACCATGACAGCTGTTAGCTTTATTCAAAGTAATTTACACTTGAGATTTCAGGAGACAGTGTGAAAACAGCAGCAAGTAATTTGTAGGAGAAAAGCAGGCTTTGAACTATATATCATATCATCTGTTTGGCCTTAGACAGTATATTCGCTGTCCACCCTGCTAAGAAAAAGCAAAGCTATAATTAATAAAATAAATCATGGCTGCACTATTTCCAGTGTCAGAAGCCGTTCCAATTAGCCAGCATCTGCCATAGCGGGGTCCGGGAAAGTGGCACACCTGGATGTAACACTGCCAAAATGAATGTGATAAGTCACACTTGAGTTTGGCAGCTCATTTATGCCTGTGAAAGGTGAAGGTAAATCAAAAAAGGAATGCACAGCACCCCCTAGAAGACAGGCTGAAATATTCCATTGTTAAAACCCTGCTTCTGTAATTTAATATTATTTTTTCAAGCAGGAGTCATATCATATGCACATACTATTCTTTGGAAATTGAAATATGTAAATTAAATCAGGATGAATATTTTGGTGAGAAAAGTGTACACCTTGAATTGAATCTCAACAGGATATTCCAAACCACTATATCTGACTTAAAAAGAGTCTGATTTAGGTGAGCTGGGATGCTGGAATCCATACTTTGTGGGAGTCGTAGGTACAGAGACTGTTATATGATGCCAAGTCCATATTTACCTCTATATTTGTATTTCATTTCATGCCCATGGACAAATGCTATTATATCCTGAAATAAAGATACATGTAGTGTATAACCTTGCCAACTTCAGTTTTCTATAGATTACAAACACAGTCGGTACAATAACACGGCAGCCTACATATAGTACTCCAATATTCAGTGTTTGTGCTTCACTCCAAATCACCCTCCTCTTGGGTCACATTTATTCTGCATTTTTTTAAAGCAGAAAAAGTAGGCTAACACAAACGAGGGCATTTTCTCCAAACTAAAAGTATTGATCGAATAAAATTAGGTCATCCATCCGGCAGCTGGTGAAAGGGGAGTGTTACTGTTGTACTGTGGGGCAAAGCTATTGATGCAGTAGAGAATACACATGCTCACACTGTACAGCTATTCAGCAACTTACATGTTAAAACACAGGAAGGAGCAATATGTATATGCTTACACAGTGTGGCTTGTAATCCAAGTTAGATTGGAGCATCAAGCTACTATCTGATGGGAATGGGTCTTATCTTTAACACGCAGAGTGAAACCAGCTCACCCATGACCGTGTGCTTTTCATGGACACAAACATCAGTGAACACAAACAAGATCCCAATGATTGCTTGATCCATCGTCTCTTTCTCCTGCTTGTCAAATGAGCTTTAGTAAAATGTGCTTGATTACATAACTGACCTACAATTTGGGGCACTATTACAAAAACGGCAGACTAATTGTTGTGACTAATTGGCCTAAAACCAAGAGTTATGGTGGTGTTTTGATCACAAACAGTTCTTGACGCCCGTGCTTTAAATTACTTCTGTTCATTTCTTCAATCCTGCTACTTCTGATGTCGATTTTTGTAAAATAAATCACCACTTTGAGATTAAATTAGTATTTTTCTATTTTCGTTTTCGAGTTATTGTTTTTCCAAACACACCAATAATACACACCTATGACACATCTGGATCATGGAGATCTAACGTTGCATTCAAGTGCTAATCGGAAGCCCCCGAGATGTAAAGTCTTCAGTGTGTTCAAGTGCTTTAAGCCATACTGTAGAAACAACGTGTAGGCTACGCTACGTAGAAGATGTGTTGTATTTTATTGCTCAGAGCACTGATAGCTGTTACCAAACGGAATCACTAAAACCACTAAGATTTTGCTTTACACGTTGGTATCAGGGTTACTGCTAAAAAAAAACGTTTAATTATCTAGGCCTAGGCCTGTATCTTTGGTCTATTTCAACATAACATGAATGCATCATTAGGACTTTAGTATCATTTATTATATTAATATAAGCCTGTTATTGTAGCCTAGTATTAGGCCTAATATTAATTACATATTCTATTCCACCAACTCAGGGGTGGCCAACCAGTCTGAGACTAAGAGCCACATTTTTTACTGTGTTACTGCAAAGAGCCACATCATACACATGGCTACACATGAACATCCCCCCATCCCTTCCTCATACACGCACACACACACACACACACACACACACACACACACACACACACACACACACACACACACACACACACACACAGACCTCTGCTCAGTCAGATTTACTGTAAATGTCACAACCAAAATGATAATGCAGTAACGGCCTTAACTATGTTTCACCCGTTTCAGTTGAATTTTGTATTATTATTATTTTTTAAATAAATAATGCTTGTGCATGCTACCAGGCCCAGGGGCACAAGGGCTCAAGGGGGCCCTAAGCTAAGGTACTGATAACTTTACATGTCTTATAGTCAAAGAGCTCGGTCACTCATGTCAATAAAAGGTTCCAAAAAGGAATAGCCTAAATATAAGGAAATAAATCATCATGGACCCCTCAACTAGTAGGGGAGAAATACAAAAGCAATTGTAAAGCAACAGCATTATTAGCTCTGTCTTAAGGGCTTCATGAGGGGCCTCTAAGGCCCCCACACATACAGGAATAAACTTTCTATGTGTAAATTCTATACTGTTCATAAAAAGTAGCTATCCCCCCTTTACCTGTTGAAATGGGTCTCTTCATCATATAACATGGGTCTGCAGACCAATCTACTGTTTTTGGAGTTGCAGAGTAAAGGATGCTGCCTGCTTAAGAAAAATCAGACAAATAATGTTCCCTCTGCAGCTCTAGATTTGATTTAGCCTCTAAATATTCCTCTCTAAGTGCATCAGATTGATGCATTTTACTTTAAAACGGTACACATTTTCTTCCAGTGTGCAATGCCCCCTGACCCCCCAACAAGGACCAGGGTCCCTCCCACAGTGTCCCAAAATCATCTGGGAAACACTGACTTTCTTAATATGTTTTTGCCAATAATTGTATGTATCTGTGCAGAAAAGTCAGTGTAACTGACTGGATAGGTAGGAGTGGGGGGGGGCCCTTTGAGAGTCTTGGTCCAGGGGCCTATTATCTCATAATCCGTCAAAGAACCAACTGGATTCCACAGTCTTTTTAATTTTTGCATTATTTATTTAAAAAAAAACAAAAAAAACGGGGGGCCCCACACTAGTACTTGAAACGGGCCCCCAGATCGTTAAGGCCGCCCCTGTAATAATGACAGAACTGGACTTCTACAGTACTAAGACGACAGGCCAGTCATTTTCAACAATGAACATTGTGTGCACTGCCTCACACACAAACTCTCAGTTCAACCAAGTCCACAAACAAAAATATAACAATTTACAATAGCGTTTTTCTCTTACTATGCATGTTGCTTAGTGGGACTTACTTTTAGCATGGAGTGAGCTGAAGTGGCGCTGAAGATTTGAAGCCTTGATATGCGCTAATGACGCCAGGCATATAAGGCAGAATGGCTTGGTATAACGTTCAACAAAAAATATAAACTCTCCCACTCTGTTTCGGAGCGAACTTGACCCAATTGTTTACTCACGGAAAACCTCCCTCCAAGCTGAGCGGGCAGTTTTAGGTTGCGTCCACACCAAACGTTTGCGAACATTATGTTGCGTCCTCAATTAAACATTTGCAAACAGGCATACACATACACATTAACAAAATAAAAAATTAAATAATAAACAACATGTAAAACGAACGTAAGAGCCGCATGAAACGTTTGCGAACATGCACACACATAGGCCCACACAAAAAAAAAGTATAGAAAAAAAAATATATATATATTACTCAATGTGACAAAATAGACGTTCAAATATTCAACTTCATTAAGTGTGGATATGATATAATTATTGTACGGGTTGGGTTACATTATTAGTTACCCAATTATTATGCAATGCTTTACTGTTTAACAGTTTAGCACACCTGGGGTGTTGTTGTCACGCCAGGGTGTTCGCCTCCGGGGCTGCAGCTGGATACTATAGGACCTGGTCGCAGTCCTGTTGCGATCTCATTTATCGCCAATAGATGGCAGCAGCCACTGATTGGTAAATGCTTCGCTCATTGGCGCTTAGGAAAGTTCTAATAAAAACGTTGAAGTAGCGTCGTCATGAAGAGCTGAGAGCTGCTTCGACATTATTTATATTTTGTCTCTGTTTTTAGGTAAGAACATGTAGACAAAGTCCAACAATTGTGTTAATGTGTTATTCAGCGGTTCCATATTTTATACTCAAACGAAAATTTAGAGAACAAGGTAGCTAAGTTAAGCTAACTTGCTAAGCTATATTTTTTTTCGCTGGGGCAGGCTACGTTGTTTTTTTCATATTTGTTTGCCTGCTGAAAGATAATAACTTTATGGCAAACGTTTTGGTTTCATTGTTTTGAATACAATTCCTTTCGCTTGCTGTGCAGCGAGAGCATTGCTTCAGTTTGTCCCTATATGCTTTGACATTTTCTGGTTGTTTAAAAATAGGCTACACGTCTTTCAAAAAATGTATGAGATTCTTAGGATGTAATGGACATCATTAACCCGCAAACACTGACAAATTACGTCATGTATATTATTACCACAGGCGAACAAAATTTGCATTCTCCTCTTTATTATGTTATAATAAGGAAACAGTATAACAAACAGTTGGTTGTTGTGTCAACAGCTAGAAAAATGAAAATGGCTGTGCTGTGGGGAGGAAAATTACATTTTTTGTACACTTTCACCTTGTCCACTGCCTCAGACAGCAAAGCCTGAAAAATATCGACTGAGAACAGAATATGTACCGGTCATGTCATAAGTCTAATGATCAATCATGACGGCCATGAAAAAAAATCCATATCATTTTTTATCACATCAGCAAATGTCCTTGGCCAGTGATTTGTGTCTTTTCCCCCTTATTTTCAAGCGTTGAAGATGCTGAACAGCTATTGGTTAAGAGATTTACACCATGACAGTAAAAGACTCAGAGCTCATCTACTTCACGGATAAATCTCACCACTTTAACTTTATTGAAGCAAATGTAGTTTGACAAAAGTGCATCAGTCAAAATGTCCTCCAATTTGGTCTTTCCTTCTCTGCTTTCTCTTGGCTATACTTATTCATGTAATTCTAAAGCTTGTTTAGGAGATTAATGCGTTGCATAATTTAATCAACATTAGGTTAAAACAACCTGTCTTTTCAAATAGCTCTTCTAAATGGAAAACCGTTTGCAAGTTGACCTGCTCCTATTAACATCGGGACTGTAAACTGATCTGTGGTGTGTGTGTGTGTGTGTGTGTGTGTGTGTGTGTGTGTGTGTGTCTGTGCAAAATGTGTCTGTGCACAGGGTCTAATGAGGCGTTGATGAGGCTACCTGGGATGTGATTAACTATGTGTATTATGATTTACATAAATTATCAAAGACACACAACAAATTTGCGACAGCTCTAACCTTAATGCCTGTATTACGTAATATGTACATTTAGCACATTTATATCCAGCGTCCACTTGCTTTGATTCCACAACATCATGATTCATAAATGAGATTATTAAAAGATAGAAGACACAAATCCTCAGTGCAATGAATGAATAATATACATCTCATTACATTGAATTTTCGCAGTGAAACTCTGCTGCACAACTGAAGAGTTTTTGAAAGCGTACTTTTATATTCCCTTTCCAATTTTTCTGTTTCTGAGTAAGAACAAAGATGAACTACTCAAGTTTCAAAGTTGTTACCAGAAGCAGAAAAACACTTTGGAGCACACTGGATGAAATAAATATATTACTACATAGTGTATAGGGGAGAGTGGCCTAAGTTGTGCAACTTTTCACTCAGAGTGACTTTAAAGTAAGGCCTTGACAGTAAAGTCTCCAACTCAAATATGTACATATATTTCAGGGTGTTGTACATTCCTGGCAATAAAAAACTTTGGATCTGGAATAAACTGTTGAAGAAATATAGCTTTCGTAAAAAAAGTTGTCTTGTTGCACAACTTGCCCCCGGTGTGGTGTAAGTTGTGCGGTTGGAGAGAATGCCATGGAGTAAATTGTGCCATTGCTAAACATCTCATAAACTGTAATGCAAGACAAATCCATTAGACAATCACAGTTATTTAAGGTGTATTTAATGTAAATAAAGTAAATAGTTGACAAAGATTGAAGGACAATTTTCTTAAACAAGGCCTAGCAGATCTAATGGTTTTACCTGCAAAGCTCACAATGACAAAGTCACCATCATCATCTTTCTGGCCATCTGAACTCTCATCAGTGGTGTCGTTAAGTGGAATTGAGATGTCACTCTCTTCTGAGCTACTGTAGACAATCACTTTCTTTTGGTGACCAGCGTATACAGCCATGCCACTGGCACAACTCTCAGAAATGTACTTTGCACTAGTTGCTCCGTGCTTGTGGAACCAACTGCCACCTGACAAATGTGATTCCCTCTACATTTCTGCCTTTAAATCAAGGCTCAAAACCCATATGTACACCCTGGTGTTTCATCCCCATTAACTATCTTACCTCTGCACTACTACCTGTGTTTATGTGGATGTATGGGCTTTACATCTTTTATTTATGTTATTGTTATTTTACCTTCATTGTTTACCTACTGAATGCACTATGTACAGCACTTTGGACAGTGCAAACTGTCATAAATGTGCTTTTATAAATACATTTTACTTACTTACTTACTTATAACTCACCTAGGCCCTTTGGCACAAATCACCCCAATCCCAGAAATTTGGATAATAAGCATGATGCAGCAATTTAGGGCTGACATCGTGCTAACTGTATAGACTCAAAATGTAGCATACCAAAGCACTAAAACATGTGTCAAATGTTTTCAAACTTGTCTAATTGTTCAGACACAATAATCAAAAAACATTGATCATGGAAATTTTACTTTGAAAGGCAAAACACAGTTTTTTGAGCTTAAATGTGCTTATATCGTATTCCTTGTGTCTCCCTTCTTTACAGGATGAGTCAAATGGATGGCTCTTCTTAAATATGTGGTCACATTTCCAATTTCTTCCATGGTTTTCTAGAAACAAGGGGTTGCACAACTTCCAAAATGCACAACTTAGGCCACTCTCCCCTATAAATAATGAGAATTAGTCTCTATGACTCCTTTATTTAAAGTCTAATCTGTCTGTACGTCAATGTACTTTACCATCAAAATAGATCAGATACATACTCACACTCCACTCTTTAGCCTCTAGCTATTACTACAGGCAAACAACACAGCTGACAACATGTTGTAATGGATGTTGAAGTGTTTGAGTTTGGCTGTCAGAAATCTAGATTCTAACTGTATCCTAAGAAAATACCTGAGAAAGCTATTAAATATTCATTTCACAACCCAGATCCATAATGAGACTGTTGGATTCTGTTCTGATTTGATCGATGTGTCATCACATATACAGTGTCTTCGTAACGGTAAATGTGTGAGAATTGATGGATTGCATTTCCTGTGGGTGGGGCGAAAAAAAGCATATGTATTGCTTTTTGTCTAAGATTTCTGTCAAGTCATCATTGGAGATGCAGGAGAATCCAATTTATACCTGTCTCAGTTGTTTTATATTCATCCTTTTTTCCCCTGACGTCCACAGAATAATTGAAAGTGAAAATGGTGAATTGCGTTACTTCGCCAGCAGCATTTCAAATTAAGAGTTTTTTTGTCGTTGAACAAAACCGTACTAGAAACTCATTCTTTTAATATAGATGAAGAGTCAGCTATTGGAACTATAACCCTTCATCTCACTTAATTTTGAAATGAACAATCGAAATAGTTTACTTTTTACAGGCCTAATTTTGTTATTCTACCTGCAGATAACTGACATCCTTCTATTTTTGACCCAATTTCTAGATGTGCGGTGTCCGTCGAGACATTGGATGTCGCGAGGCCACTCCTATGAAGAGCAACCCGTGTGGAACCCAAACACAAAGTACTGTGTGGTTACCGACTGTCAGATGCTGCTACTGGATCAGGAGGAGCTGGTGAGAGCAGACAGCCCAATCTCTCCTATGTCATGTCCCTCTGTGTCACCATTGTCTCTCTTGTCTGTTTGTCTTTTTCATTTTCTGTTTCCTTGTCAATTTCGCCTCTTTTTTTTACCATCCACCGGTTTCGCCACAAAATCTTTATGTTTGATAGAAACAAATCTGTGTTTCATGTAAATAGTATTATTTTTTGTCACATTTTATTCTGATAGTCACTTCTCATAGAGGTATTAATGTTCACTTGCCACTTGATTCGATTAACTTACAATTACCTTGTTAACGATTCGTTTGCAAAACGAATCTCGATGCGTCTGCAATGTGCTGCATCCTTCATTTTTAATTACTGCACAGTGCACATGACTGCTTTTCAACAGTCAGATAAACTGAACTTCTTTTTTCAAAGTAATTATTTGAGTATACTGCCCAAAAATTTACTTTGGATCGCACCATTGAACTGGATCGCACCATTGCAGACACAGCTTTCATTCTGTGTAAAGCCACAACACGTGTACTTTGACAATCCCCCACTTTTCCATCCACAAATGGTAATAAAACACTGTGGCAGACAGTATTGCACACCAGTTGTGCAGCATGACTTGCTATGTTTTATTTATTTTTTAATAACAGGTGGGAGTGGAAATACTGAAATGAAATGAAGGCTATATTCTGTGGGATTTGAGGTGTCTGAGAGTTTTTTTACACACATTTTTAACCCATTTCTGCCGTGGGTGTCAGTTATTGTCTATGGCTTAGCTTAGGCAACTATATGCACACACAAATGGCATACAAATGATATGTTACATTCAGTATGTAAGGAATGTAAGGAAAAGAGAATCACATGACATGCCGTTTACAACTAATGCCACTATCTGAGAACCATCAGCAACAAATTCAATTATAGCTACCTTGGGGAATTTTTCAGGCCCGCTTCTTTAATTTGTGACCTTTGTCTCAGCACAGCAACAGGGACAGTACACTGGAATCTTGTGCCAAAACCCTTAAGATGAGCGAACGGTTGACCAAAATCCGGACATAGGCATAGTTATTGGATTTGCCCCAAACCTTTTTCCTGCTGGAACCCGGGAGAGAAGTGTGGCTTCAATTTGTTCTTCTGTCAATACTAAGTAGAAAAAGAGCAATTATAGCAGGGAGGAATTGTTTGAATCGACCCATTAGCCACCTATGGACTTTAGTGCTTTTTGTTTCCGAGCAACTTAGAACAACAGCTTTTAAAGGCATCCGTCTCGAGAACCAGACTCTGAAAGGTCATCCATAACACGGCTGGATTTCTGTGCTGTCAGCAGACTGTGAGTCAAAGAGATGATACAGCCTTATAATATCTTTCTCCATGTTGAAGGTGTGATGACATGGTTTTGACAGATAAACACTTTTCGGCAGAACGGGTCAGAGCATCGGCTGCTGTTGCAAGTCCAGGTCAAACATTTACGTGCACTTCTAAGGAAAAGGTTTGTCAAAGCAGTATTAGCTTTATGTTGTTAAGGGATTCAAGATGTAGCAGTACACCTTAAGTTGTAAAGAAAATGGTGGAAAGTGCGGCATTATCAATAATCCTGTGAAGAATATCCTTTTGTTCTTGTGGTGAATGTGAAACAATGAATCTCCAAACATATTATATACATAATACAACATGTATTGCATTATGCATTGAATGTATACAGTACATAATGCAACATGTCTACGGTTTTTGTGCCTTCTTGAAATCACTCCAATAAATCAGTTTTTGCCACAAATTAAAAACAAGAATAGTTCATTTGTGTTTGAAGCTGAAACACTTATTTCATTTTATCCTGAACTTTTTGTGGTATTAAATAATTTAATGTATTAGCAGGAATATTCATAATACATGCTGCATATTTAAATCTTCATTCAATAGCCATTTTAATCGACTTAGTTCAGTCCTTATTTTCTGTCTGGCCTGTTATATTCCTCCAATATAAACCAATGTGAAAAAAAAGTTAGGTTCAGAAGGGAGAGGAAGGAAAATCCCTTGTGTTCAGCCAGACTTGAAGAGTCCCTGCACAAAGTTTTGATTGATGGCTGGCCGTGAAGGAGTTTCTGCTTTAGGGGTTTTGGTAAGCAGTCCCTTTTTTCTTTAGTACTCTGGTTTCTGCCTTTTGGTTTGACGCCTTTTTCATCTTATTCTGTTGTTTTGGCTTTATTTTTTATTGGATTTTTTATACTCTCTCCTCCCTCCTTCCTGTCTCGGTTTCTCTTCTTCAAACCAGTGGTTCCCTAACTCTTGAGAAATTGTGAAAAACACAGAATTGAAGAACAGTGTGTGAACAACAGTTGATGCCATCTTTTTGTAACAGTTGAGTTAATACATGTCAATGATTGTAGCCTTGTTTGCCAAAGGTAATTAGGCCCTCAGCCATGTCTGCGGATAGCAAGACATTTTCCTATAACATAAGTCATATGACGCCTCCACAAACATACAGACAGCCAACAAGGAGGAATTTATAGAGTAATGGAAAAGTGAGCAAGAAGTCATAACAATCTAAACACTCAGCAAGTGTTGCAGATTTCTTGAGGACAGCAATATGAGGCAAATACATCTGAGAGAAAGTTGTTCAAAATGACTTTCTAGAGTTTTGACTTTTGTTATTTTCACCTTCAGTTGCTTGTGAGGCATAAAACACAGTCAAGTTTAGCTCATTACTCTCATCTCACTTTCTAAAGCCACACATCACTGTCAGTAGAGAGTACTCATGATTAAAGAACAATTAGTTTATGCCATTGTCAACAGTTAAAACGTTCAGAAGAATTTATTATTTATGGTTTTTAATCGGATCTACATTAGTAGCACAGCAGAGTGAGCGCTAATCTGTCTGGGGTTTGGGAAACCCCTCAAGGATACTTGATGCCTTCTACTGTTTAAATTTAGCCCTGATTTCAAATGGGCTTTTCCATTTGCCTTACTGTTGTAATGGAATCAGTGCTTGGAATGAGTTACACAAGTTTCTTATCACATTGGAACGATTGTATTTTAAGTACGTAACTTATTAAACCTTATTTGACCTTTTAAGTTTGTTGGCGGTTTGATCCCCGCCCGGCCACCTGTGTCATGGTTGTTGTGTCCTCGGGCAAGACACTTCACCCACCTTGCCTTGTGTGAATGTGTATGTTTGAGGTTGTGGTCGGAGGGGCCGTTGGCGCTGAATGGCAGCCACGCTTCCATCAGTCTGCCCCAGGGCAGCTGTGGCTACTATCGTAGTTTACCACCACCGGTATGACTGTGTGTGAACGAATTGTAAAGCGCTTTGAGTCACAGAGAAATAAAGCGCTATATAAATCCAATCTTTTATTATTACTTATGGAGGTAATGCTTACGCTTCACTTAAATGATCACGTAGTCACTGACTTGAACAAATGAGTAATTGGCTGAGTAGGTGAATGAATGGATGATGAATGATTTATTATTATAATCAAGCCACAAATCACATTCCAATTCCTGGTCAATACCATTATTCCTGGAATCCACATACCCTGACCCTTACAGTAGTAGACTGTTATATCCCAGACAGAATTGTTGAAGTGGATAATTGGACTCATATTACAGCTCACATTGCCTAGTCATTACGACTTGGACCACCGGACATTGTGTTAACTTCAGAGAAGCTCAGTAAGATCTTTCTAAAAGCCCCTCTAAACCAACATCCACAAAATCTTTCTTACTATGTCATTTGGGGAGTTAGTTGCATGATAGTAATCATCTGAAAAAAGTAATACTATTTATCAATTCAAATGAAAGATATGGTCATTTAGGTTTGATAAACTTCAGAAATTTGGTTTCGATGAGGTTTTGTTTATTTCACAACAAGTATTTTGAACCGATCACAGCAGTTCTCTGCCCAAACGTTCTATAAAAACAATGACTGTTGCCATGGAGACTGTTTGATACGGCCACGCTTGCACACTGCACAGTCCTGTACAACTGTCTTAACAGTAAAAATATAAAATATTTTAACTAAATATGTCTATTCAATTAGATTTTTGAAAAAGCTTTTTGTGACACCCAACTTTTGATACATTATTCATACTTTTAGTATGTTAAACCAGGTTTCCAGGGGCTTTTAAGTCCCTTGAGGCAATGGGAAGAGTTGACTTACTGAGACGAATCAGACAGAGAGACTATCAGATAAACAGGCAGGCTGGCTGAGAAAACAAAACAGACAGGGCGCTGCATTGAGTTGAGAGGTGTGAGGATGTTCGATAAGCCATTATCACTCCTCCTCCTTAGAGGACATCAAGCCCTTTCATCAGTCACCACTTTCTCTCCACAGCCTTTGTTTGTCTAATCTTTTGGAGCCAAACATTTGGTATGCAGCCTATAGGAAGATACGGGCTGACACAGACTGATGCGCTCGCTGCTATTGCTCCTCTTTATGCCAAGACTCCTCGTTTATCAGACAATCTAACGCTATTGTACGCTATTGGCCCCAACAGCATTAAACATAGTGACCAGAATAGCCACAACAACATAGATAAGGTGCCTCTGTGACTGTTGTAGGTGCATTTCTTACATTTTTAGTAGCCACGGTTCAAATTCAAATTATTTAGTTTAATAAGGGACAATGTACTAAATGAATTAACATTCTTTAGAGATTTTTTTTATATACACCTGAGTTAGCTTGAAAGCTGGTTTTCATCGGCAGTCCCTTCACCTGTTGTTAATAGGCATCCTAAAGTGAAAACAACGCAACAATACAAATACATGTACATCTGATAAAAGCACATTATAGTCTTATGTCAATCAGATACAAGCACTGTAAATCAAATTATAGAAAACTGGAATCTATACTTATATAAAATAGACATATAAGTAATATAAAAGGAATATAAGATGGATACGTTTTGGCATCTTTGGATGTTGACTAGCCATTTTTTCTTTTGCATTAAACTTAAAATCTTCTTCACTTTTCTTCTTCTTCTATTATTGCTATCTACTTTGCATGTGTCTTTTGTTGATAGATTCAGCCTTTTATCTGTCTTCTTGCCTTTTTTGCTCTGTGTCCTTCTCTCTCTCTCTCTCTCTCTCTCTCTGTGTGTTACATATTTCAACAGGTCTGTCCCTTGTCTTTGCAGGAGAGGCACGCTTCTGCGTCATACAAGGTTCACCTTCTGCGACGCACCATCAGCGTTCCCGTTGAGACGCAGTTCCCAGAGTTCCACAGCCAGATGTCCACTGAGAGCGGTGAGTAGCCTGAGGACATACCTCTGCTGTGATTATGATGACACACACACACACACACACACACACACACACACACACACACACACACACACACACACACACACACACACACACACACACACACACACACACACACACACACAGACACACACATTTCCAGACACTCTAAATCCTTAATTGCTTTCTTGAAAAACCAGTTAATTAAATTAGAATGATTAATAACCCAGATATAAAATATTTAACGCTTGTTCTACATGGTTATGGACACATAAAATATGATTTATTATTAAGACTCTGGAGACTCAAGTGAAGTTGTTGCTTTTTTATGGCTTGACTGTGGTGTATGCCTTTTCCACCTTAAGTCCTCTCTCTCCAAGGCTGAGAAATATCAGTTTAAAGTCAAACTCAGACACTCTCATGCAGATACTTGTTCTATACAAAGGTTAAACTGCCAATGTAACCCAAGACAAGCACTTCTGTCTGCTCCTCACTGTCATAATCACTCAAACACTTACACGTGCAAGTGAGCCTTGCATTGCTCACATGCCTATTTTCGCCTTTTAAAATTGCTGTTACCCGTTCCTTTTGCCTCATATCCACTAGAGGGAGAGCTTGCTGCACTTTTAATTCTACATTCCAACCCCTTAAGACAGCCACTCTTAAATGATTTGATCCCTTTCAAATAGAAAGTGTTCGGTTTAATTTACCCTGCTCCCTTTTATGACAATGTGTTGCTATTATATAACACTCACCATTACATTCAGGAGATGCCACTTTATGCAATAGGTCTGATGGAGCAGCTTAGTGTAAACTGGTGAGGTCTGTGGATGTGTCTGTTAAAACTAGAACACACACACAGACTCAGTCAAATGAGACACTAGGTGGCCCTGAGGTTTGATATTCAAGCATTTGTATTCCACAGTTACAGTTGCTGGGTTTTCAGCTGGCATGCAACCTTATACGACCCATTACATTATAATTCAATGTAGTACATAACATAAAGGTAAGGTTACGTTTAGTGTTTTCCTGAGATGTTATTGCCCTTATCCACTGAGACAGTGTTATGGTATCATGTCTGAGTTGGCTTCTTGGTTCTGTGTTACCTCAGGGATTTTATTGATGCTTTGTGCAATCGGTCCGAATCATGTTTTCTGTAGACAGGAGTCGTTTGTTAATTGTTAGCAACCCTTGACCATTAGAGGGAGCCATTTAGTTCAGTGTTAATGATTTAACTAGAACTTTGGGACACTTTAAAATGTATATTAGCATACATGTATTCATCACTTATTGGAAATGACAAACGTATTTAAAGGAATAAAGGTTTCTTGGGTAACAGGGTATTGCAGGTATATCATCCAGTCATTTTATTTGTATCAACTTATAGTGTCTCATCCAAATATTTATTTAGTGTGCAGCTCACGTGCTTTGAATGCCTCCACTTTTGTCTCTCCCTTTTTAATACCCAATGTCTCCCAAGTGAGGTCACATTCTTGTTGAGAGTATGATGATGGCTACTTGATGAGGGGAGCAGAGATGTCCTTCAGTCTCCTCAGAGTCATGTCTGTTACCCAGCATTCTCTGCATAGCACATATTTGCCTTTTAAAATAGTGACCTTTTTGGCAAGACTTGTTCAGTGCTAGTCTAGACCACACACAAATCAAAAGGCAAAGGAGCGTTCCATATAATCTATGTTTACCGATGCAAGTGATGACATGATGATAATATGATTGTACTAGATCTATGATTAAGTTGATTTTGTTTCCTTGAGAAGAGACATAAGATAAACGAGTGTACACACAGTGCCAGCTAGTTTACTAAGTACAGGGTAACTTTGCAACGCTGCCAATGATGCTCTGAAACTGTTCCATGATTATGATGTAGGATCATCTCTGAATTGCTGAAACCAGTTTCCATAGTGAAGAAACACTTTTCTCCATGTTAGCTAGAGCTAGAATACATTACAAGATATGAATATATTACTGTTGTTGTTATTATGTCAGCCATTTGAAAATCATTCCATACTTAAAGCAGTTCTATCACCATTTGACAAAGGCTGAACCATTTGTGAAAAAAATATCTCATTAGGATTTTTTCTGATGCTTTGTCTTTAGTGAGATCCATTTCATACGGACTAATAGACTAATGATTCTTAAATAGTAGTTTATTATCCACACTGGACTAGAGCATCACTGCCTTTACTGTCATATACTGTAGCTGCCTATGCTGCTGATATAACTATGGTGTTGCCTCGTGATGTGGTGACTGTTCCACCACAGGCCTTACACAATACTTTCTTTTGTTGCACATTTGCGTCATATCAAACCCCAAATACTGCCTCAAATGTCCAACAAAGGCTATTTTCTCACACTACAAATGTAACATGTTTTACTCACGTTTCACTGTTAGTTGTTAGTTGGCGTATACACAGTTGCCTCGGGCCACTTCAGATTGGTGAGCATGACTGTGCAAGATGCGGATGGCATGCATTTTTAAAACCATTGACAAGACAATTTAAACTCAAGGTTAGACAGAATGCTTTCATGTACATCCTAGATCTCAGCCTTTCCATTGCTTTATGTGGTTTCGTATAACAATTTTAGCCCTACTTTTAAGGTAATTTGCCAAATTCATATTCATGACACATTTAATTTTTCACCTGACTTAATAGTTGCAATTTGATTTGAATTCAGTGGTCACCAGCAATGACACTGTCATATAGGAGCATTTACAGATCAGAAGCAGCATTGACTGACCACATTGAACAGCTACTGTTACCGAAGTGCCAGTGGCAAATATAGTCTGATGTGTTACTTGTTAATATGGTAAGAATGCCAAGGACTTTAAATGCATATTTGAAATGTGTTTGTGATTCCCACCTTTTGATTAAAACAATGCAAATCCCAGCTATCCCTTTAAATGGAGCAGTGACTACCAAAGAGAAGTATTAAAGCAATAATAATATGTCCATGAAATATCCGGCATATATGCACATCACTGGTAGCCTCAATGCTGGGTTGAGATACTGCTAAAGCCATGTAAATGACCTTTAACAAGTTGGCAAAATAGTATTACACATATTAACAAAAAACATGTGTTTGCCTCATTGAAAACCGTATTGATAACAAGGGTTGTTGTTAAATTGTCCCTGAAAAACCAAACAGGAATACATGTTCAAGTCCCCTCTTGTCCAGTGTATAACCTTTAAAGTTGTGTGTGTGTGTGTGTGTGTGCGTGTGCGTCCACGTGCGTCCGTGTATGTGTATGGGCACCTTTATGGTTTTTAAATCCTTTTCCACATCACAACACTACAAACACTCACATTTACTAAATTATTCATCAGCGAAGGCCCCACCTGCCCTTGTCCTTGTGTGACACGGGCTCCAAATAAGCAGCGCGATGAATAAAATCTACACTGCCATGAATAGGAATCCACAGCGAATCAGGGAAGGCTCTCATCTCGTTTCATCCTCTGATCTCAATAGTGAGCGGCTGCCTCTTCTGTTCTTTTTTTTTTTCTGCAAAAACAAGCCAGAGATGGAGAGCGCTGCTACGCTTCCACCAGAACAACTAGGCTTAATTTTACTGAGGTGAAAGTTTCATTTTTTTCTGGATGCTGCTTTAGAGAAGTTCTTAAAAGCTGCCGGGGCATATGCTGCCCTATTTTTACAGTTTTTACTTTTCCCCTAAATAATTTTACTGAGGCTGATACACTTTAGATAGGATTAAATAGGACTGGATAACTGACCAAAGGCTGTTGAAAGACTTGTACATGCCTTGTAGATACTGCCTCACATGGCAGTTGTAATTTAAGTATCTTTAAATTCCCTGTGAAGTTTTAATTTGACACGGTCCTGATTGCCTCCGTCTCTGTCCTCAATTCATAATTGCAATTAGCTTTCATTGTTTGGTATGTGCGATTGATTCAAGTTAATCCTCATAGTCTTGTTTGCAGTTTTGATAAAGATTAAGTCAAAACATCTCAACTATTTGGAGCTATGACTCCTCAAGAACATCGGATAGTTCAGATAAAAAAAATTCAAGGAACATTTACCTTGAAAGTATTTTCATTCAGGACAGGAGGGTCCAGAATGGCATGTGACTGCACATAGCGATGTGGAATCAACTACTGATCAAATGCTGTGGTAACTCTTCTTAGTGAAGATGAGTGGGAACATTTAAAATTCACATGTTAAACTACTTTCTGTTTACAACCAATCCAACTACTATTGCTGCCAAACTTTAATTTCCCTAGACAGCTTGTAAATGTTGGCGGTATACTGCTTTTAGTTAATTAATAAATTAGTAAATAGGCAGAAAATTAATTGGCAACTATTTTGATAATTGGGGAATCCTTCCAGCTATCCTCCAGGCAAAAATCCCAAACATTCTCTTTTTCCATCATCTGAAATGTTTCCCTTTTATAACATTGTTGATTGAATATCTTTGGGTTTGTAAAACAAATCGGGCTACGCAAAGCTTTCGGTTTTGCTTAATTCTAGCGGCCCCTTTGGACAAAAAACTTAGTTTATTTAAGATACAATGGTCTTCCTGCTGTAAATCGTTTTGTCTAAAATCGGAACCGAACAAAAGCATTAATAATAACTGTATAAAAAAGTGTTTTTTGCTGATGGTTTTGTTTGCTGTTACAGGTAATTTACAATCAGATGAAAAATGTGACTTTTTAAAGATTTTAGTTCCTCGTAGGAGGTCTAAGGATGTCACATTTCAATTACTAAATAATTACATTTTAATACAAAAGAAAACCCAGGTTGCAACAATAATACCTTGCAACACAAGCTGTCAATTCAGGGAAATGAAAGTAGAAACCATTAGCAGCCGGCCCAACCCTGTCAGCCTGGAGTCTGCCCATTGTTAATCGAGGCTTCAGTACTGTGTTAGTGTCTCCACTCCCCTGCCCTGTGAATGTTTTCCAAACTGATATTGCTAAGTTGTCCTTATGATGCAAAAAAATATGCTGAGAGTGTAAAATTGATCAAAGTGGAAACATTCAGCTCCGCCACAACCCTCTCTCTCCACCCATATTCCTCTCTCTCTCTCTCTCTCTCTCTTTCTCTCTCCACCACCACAATGTGGAAACTGCTCTTCTCCCTATTTCTCTCTCTCTCCTCCCATTCTGTACTCCGTCATACAGTCTCTCTCGCTCTCTCGGGACTCAGTCAGACAGATGTAACGCGGCGGTGGAAGCCTGAGCTTATAGCTGGCAGGCTGCAGGGGCCGGACCAGAGCCAGCGGGTCTCACTGGAGAGAAAGAGAAAAGAAGAGAAACAAAGCAGTAGTTCTAGTGACAGTTTGAGTAGTTGCAGTCCAGTTCCAGAGCTGACTTTTGCCCCAGGATATGGGTATGTTGAATCCAGCGCTTGTTGTCATCACCCTGTGAATTTAACATGGATCCTGACACCAGCACCCATCCAGAGGCAAAGCATGGTGAGTGAGATTGTGAAGCTCCAGGATGGGGAGGAAAAGATGAGACAAGAGTGATACTGTGGAAAAAGTTGAAGAGCGTGTCTGTGAACAAGGGAGTCTGGTCACATGGTGTTCCATCCATTAGCATAGCGTGCTTCTATGACCAGGCTCTTAAGCTGTTGACTATTGCCACTGTGGTCAGATAAGAAGGACCTCAGTCTGTTCTGCTAGGGGAAGGGGTCAAGAGGTGAAGGGGTGTTACATGTCAATGAGATGACATTTTGCCACACAGTTTTTGGATTGTATGATGTTGCATGTTTTTCTCTTTCTGGAATTTGCCTTGTGCTCTTCCCGTCTTCCATCTGGCTGCTTTGGAAGCTCCCCTCTTGTTCTGTGAATGGAATAATTAACTGTGGCAGATGTGAGGGCCGTGGGTGTATCATTTCTGTTTCCAAAAGCAGCAAAATCATTTGAGTGTTGTGTGAACCTTTATATTTGTACGCTATGTAACCGTTGCAGCTTGTGGGTGTTTTGTGGAGCGGTGCGAAATAATGAAAGTGGGAGAGGGACAGAGAGAGGGAGAAAGAAAAGAGTTATGTACACAAATAAATCCAGGGCGATCTAGCCTGCACTGTAGGCCAGTCAGTTGAGAGTGCTAACTATTTCTCTTCCCCCTCATTTTCCGCTGCCTCTTTCTCTCTCTCTCTCTCCACTGCTCCAAATGTGAGAGATAAAACTAGATAGTTAAAAGGCAGAAAAAATTGTGTGTTATTAACTGGGGCAGAAAATACATTGTTTCGTCTTCGTGGCCGATGGGAAGGACACCGCTGCGCTGCTGATGAAGAATGTGGTTTACAGAATGAGTCAACGGAGAACAACATTTCCAAGGGGACCATAGTTTCTCTTCGCCAGCTTCTAAGCCACATTGCTTTATGCGCCGGGCTGCGTGCCATGACGCAGAAGCAGAGACAAAAGCAAAGGGAATGAAAACTTCTAAAGACGAAACTTGGCCATCTCTATCCATCTCTTGAGGCGCGAAAAAAACTTGTGTTCTAGCACTCTGAACAAAATAATTGAGAACATTCTCACCATCACAGTAAGGTTTAACAACATAAAATAATTGTTAACTTCATACTAAGTTTGGGCGGTATCCAATTTTTTATACCTTTTAAACCTTCTCCAATAATACTCCAGATACATTACAGTGAAACCAATCACGATGAAGTTACATTCGCCAATACTCTTTTTTATATATTTTTTTTGGCATTTTCAAGCTTTATTAGTTAGTGCAGAGTTGAAATGGGGAGACAGAGAGAGAGGGAGGGATGACCTGCAGCAAAGGTCCACGGGTCGGATTTGAACCCACGACCACTGCAATGAAGGCCGGAGTCAATATGGTACGCGCTCCATCCACTATGCCACCGGAGCGCCCCGCCAATACTAATTTTTACTGAACAGCGCTTGAACACATCACAATATAAAACAACACACAACCTACATTCCAAAGTAAGGAAGCAAGCAAAATCAAAATATAGTTACATGAATATTTAAGATGCCTTAAATGTAAAAGCAGTTTTTTTGGGTGGACCAACTTTTGCGTTCACCATCTTTTTTTCTATTTATCCCTTTTGAGAAGAGACTGTCATGTGACGGCAGGTATGGGCGAGTCTAAATACCTTTGTTCTATATTGACAGGTTCTGTATTAAACAAATTAGGCCTACATCATATACAGGAGTTCTGTCATCACTGTTATATCATCTTCAAAGAAAGGCATTGGTGCTGCTGCTGGACAGGGACACACTCAAAAGGAATTTATTATGAACATGAATACTTGAGATACGGTATTACTGTATTACCGCCCAACCCTACTTCATACAGAGATTGACTACTGTCTCAATCAGTCTGCCAGCCTCTCCCAAAGCGTACAGCCCTCAGAAGGTCCCTTCTGAAGGTACTTTATAAATTGAAAAGTGAGAGTAGAAAGGGCAATAATCTGATACCATCCGATTACATTCTCACCTCAGGCTTGCGAGCCTCTGGAAGAGATCACGCTTCCCAAGACTTGTAGGCATCAATTTTCACTCTCTCTCATGAACACATGCTGCATACACACATACATCACTGCTGTTGACTATAAAAAAATATATATATATATCTGAGCGCAGAGCCTTGCTGTACATTTGTATGCATGTTTTTTTTCCACATTTGTTTTCATGCGTATCTTGCAAATAAAGTAGACGTTGATATGAGGTCGGCATCTAGCTGAATATTATAGCAGGCACTGTTACTGCATCTACCTATTTCCTGTTTCTTGCCAATGATTGATGATGCTGGACATCCTCCCCTACTGTATAGTGCTTTACATAATAACCAGAGTGGTATTGCTACTGGACAAGCTGAAATAAAAGTGCTCACTTGAATAACCGTGGTCATAACAGCAGTCCCTAGTTTTATAACACAGGTCTTGAGTTGTGGCATACCAGTTCTCTAAGCAATACGCTCAGAATCCCAGTACAGCAATTTGAACACACAGCGATGAGAGGATGTTTGATTGAGGAAAGTAAAAAGGGAGAAGCCGAGAAAAGTCCTTATCCTTGGACCGGCCTTCATTGACATGTAAATAGGTCTGCATGCTTTTGTCCTATGGTTGAGAAAGGTTGCTCATGTACTGGAGTAGAAAAACACAAGGACATTTCTTTGTCAGAGTATGTGTTTGTTCAGGACCTTTCTGAGACAGGGGGATTAAACTGGTGGAGATTTTCTTCCCTTTTGAAATAAATCTTTTTTTTTGTTAAAAACAAGGGGATTTTTCTCTCATTTTCCACTTTGAGATCAGATTTGGTTTTTCTGACTACTACTTCTAAAATTCCTGGATGAAAGTGTGGTCTTGTGGGTGAAAGTGCTGTGGGGCTTTGTCTTGAAGAATGCTCAGCTTTTGGTAAAAGATTTATTCTTGCTGGTGTTGTCATGTACTAAAATCTAGCTAGATTTTGGAGCTGAATCGTACAGGGTTAGTAAATTTAGGAACTTGGCTGTCGGCTTCTAAATTTTAATCTAGTTTCAAGAGAGGGAGCACTAGCTTGTGTCAGGCTCCATATTTAAGTCATGTTTATTCTGTTTACAAGACACTTCCTTTACTCCATTCGGACTGCAGCCTTGAAAGATGAGTTTTTTTCTCAAGGGTTTAGAGACTGCTAGAAAACAAAATACATGATGTTTAGTCTTTCTTGTTTCCATCTATAAACAATGTTTGCGTGTGTAGGCCTGTTTTTTTTTTGTGTGTTTCTTTACTTGCATTTTTTATGGAAGCCCATGCCTTTTAAACCTCATCTTGCTTCTTTAAAGGGCTGGTGCAGGGCTTCATGGACTTTGTTTGAGGTTAGGAATTAGACTGGCCACAGGTGCAATGGCTTGCATTTTTCGGTTGGCTGACCCCCCCCCCCATCCTTTTTCATTTGATTGAATTTAGATATTAAAAATATGGACTTTCAGATTATTTTGGCCACTTGGGGGCAGCGGCAAAATAAATGTAAACATAACTGTTCAGCTGTTAAAGAGAAATATTATAAATAATTTGGAGTTTTGTATGTAAGTTAGTTATTCACTCTTTTAAATCTTGTTTGTTCTCTGAATCCTACCAATGTTGGTCTCATTGCTGCTAAATCCTCCACCACTGCATGACTACTTAGTCACAGTAACTTTTGTCTGCTACTTGGTGCTGCGCGGGTAGTATGACGTGGGATTTTAGAGCTTTTTTGGTGAAAACATCTGCCTTTTCTGGCCGAAAACAAGTCAGTAAGAGCGGTGAGAGTGAGCCAAAACAGTAAAGTTGTGGTCCCGACAGCCAAATTGTCGCTATAAAGCTGAGGGGAGCTGCAGAGTCGGGTGATAACTCTGTGGGTTCATTACTCAGAGCTACTGCTTTCCTGTTTTCACGTTGTCACACGATACATTTGTATCATGAAAATAATAATTTTAGCTACTTCTACCACTGAAAGTGAATTTAAGTTCCTCAATCTGCAGTTAAGTAACATGAGAAATGTTTTTCTCATGCATCTTTGTTTTATTACGTTATAATATGAATACATATTATCAATTGAAGTCACACAGACATGCTGCAATTGAGTTACAGAATATAGAATTTGTCATTTGTAGAAGTTTCTTTTTACTCTGTTCTGTCTGTTTTAGTCTTGCCAACACTTTTCCCTCCAATAAGCATGTAAGAACAAAGCATTTTGGTCAGATTGTGCATTGATTGTCTACTAATTCCAATTAAGATCTTTGAATATTAATATTATTTGTATAGTCAGTCTGTGCAGTGCAGTTTCAAGCTAATGTTCCACTTTTTTCTTCTAGGCGTTGTGTTGCGTTTATACTTTTATTCAGCGTGATTTTGCCTTATATTTGACATCATCTGTTGGGGATATTGAGGATTACAATCTCCATAGACACAGACAGATACAAAAAATGACACACCTTTGCCTTTGCTCAGCCATGCAGCCAGTGAAGGGGATTGCTTTGGCTAATTTGCATAATGTAGAGTAGACAGACAGACAGACAGACAGACAGACAGACAGATAACCTATTTTGTCTATGTTTCCAAGCTTTATTGAGCTATATATATTTACTACAAAGTTGACTAGGTGGTCCCTCAAGGAGGTCAAGGACGCATCTGTTTGACACTGCTAATTTTTGCAAAAATGTTTCACTGACCTGACCGTGTCCAAATGTGACCGAAAGAATGAGCTCCTGATGAGTCCTCAGTGCATTTTTGGAGTTGCTTTTAACTTCTGTATTTGGGACGTCTGCTGCGATCGGCATATTTGTACTGCTACTTTAAAAGGCTTGCTACTAGTAGTTGTCCCAGGAGAATTAGTATGATGGAACTTTTCAGGAAGCATTTGTACCTCTTAAACAGTTTGCCTTAAAGGTAAATAAAAAACGACATATTTTCTCCACATTTTTTTTTTTTTGCATTTTTATGCTTTATTGACAGTGTAGAGACAGAGTTGAAATGGGGCAGAGAGGGGAGTGACATGCAGAGAACGACCGCAGGCTGGAATCGAACCCGGGTCCGCTACTGGCCTAGGCCCATGGGGGGGACGCCCTACCAACTGAGCTAAGGGCGTCCCCTATTTTCCCCACATTTTTATTTGGTTTTCAGTTAAGCCTGTCTTCGAACAAAATCAAACCAATGAAAGATTACAAGAGTCTGCTCGATTTCAGACTTAATTTATTTGTGTGGAGAAAAAACAAAGAAAGCATAGATGAATTTGATTGATTGATTTATTCATTGTATTAATGTTTTTTAGTTTACGATTGTGGAATTTGTGATGGAGTTAGACATTCAGAGGATGGCACACCAATACGTCTTGTCTCCTTCAGTAGCAATCTGCTGAGTGTTCCTTTGTCTGTGGTAGTACGTACTTTGTCCTTTTATGGAACTTAGCCACAGTGAAGCAATTGGCAAGATACAACAACCAGTTATTGCTTTTGTTTGACCAATCATTCAGTTTGTGTTGTGCAATACAATACCTTGGGAGGTAGGTACTACTATTACCTTTGAAACAGCATTCTAGCTTGGAAGCAGACACTATATCTTGAGCAAGTCCTCTGATTAAAACAGAGGTGAATTTACTGAGATCTTAAAAAGATTCCTGTGGTTTAGAAAAGGCCATGACTCACTCTAGTACTCTCAAACAAAGTTCCTAAACAACTCTATTTTGGATTTACACAGTAACAAAAAAAAGTAGTAAAAGTATAACCTAAAAGTGCCAGAAAATCTCTTCATCTTTTTTTCTGACCCACTTTGCCCTTTTTTATTTACAACATTTGAAGTCCTTTCAAGATAATTCTTACCATCCAGAAAAATAGTGTTGTATTTTTGCTCTCACAGATATAAGAGACCATAGCCAATTGCTAGCCAAAAGATCCACAGCTGTGAGGTACACGCGGGAGATGACACATGAAAAGTTCATCAAATCTTTTCAACTAGTCTGGTGATGGTGGATATAAATAACACTGTAAGAGCAGAGCTAAGCAATAACCTCAGAGAGCTGACTTGCGGCCAGCAGCAACAGTGGCACGACTCCATTTGGCCCCATTTGTCAGAAAGCCTCCCTGATGAGAGACTGTCAGTCAACGCAGTGCAGCCGAGGAGGGGGGGGGGGGCGGGACAAGAAACCGTATATGCAGAGAATATAATAGCCCTTTTCTATCAACCTGGTTCTAGTTCTGGCATGGTGCTGGTGCCGGTTCACAGTTGGTTAACTTGCAAACTTCTAAGAAGCATTTTACTTTCACACAGGCTAGAGAGCTACATCACTGTATATCTGTGTGTGACTCCGCTAACGCTTAACTTCAAGCACAACAACTTATGACTACATTGCATTGTTACTTCTGACTGGTGGTTGTGGTCAAGCAAGTAGTCCAAGTGAAAGGGGTCGTGAGTGAATGAAAGCCAGAATTGATTTTCCAGCAAATCTGGACCTGCAATTTCCCCCGTCAAAACCTAGCAATATTTCCAGGAATATGCCAGGGAGGCTGTGCTGTGAATCTAAGCTAGAACATTAACGGGAAGGGCACGTAGTAATGTCCTTACATTACGGCGAATGGCAGCAGCCCCTTAATACTAGATCAGAAAACAACGTCTTTTGATTGTGAAGCTCTATTCATTGATAATGACAATTGGACAAACGTAAAACAAGATGGCTCCTCTGTGTCCTCCAACCTGAGGTGACTTCATATTGCAGAAAAAACTGCGTCAAACCCAGGGATGAGCTTGTTACATGCTCACAACACAGATTATGTTGGGAATGTGCTTTTCATGTCTCGGTAAATTTTATGTAAATGTGCTCGTCCCACACTGAACACTGAGTGCCAGAGAGGGCGACAGTGGTGAGGGAAGGAGCCCACAAGAGAGAGAGAGAGAGAGAGAGAGAGAGAGAGAGAGAGAGAGTTGGACAATATTGACTATGTGAAAGGAAACTGGTAAAGTCAGACAGAGCATGAATATCAGCCGACACAGCCGGAGATGCTGGGCACAGTGGGATGCTAGAATCGCAAGATAAACTGATCTTAATCAGTGTTTTGTTTATCCTTCCTCTTTGTTTATGTGGTTTACCTAGTTACGGATCTGTGATGATCCACCAGAGTGTTTGTTCCAGCACCAACGCTGGTGGGAAAATGCTGTAATGTGAGCCTGAAAGAAGAGATTTGGAGAAGCAGCAGGATACAACACATTGGAATTGAAGTCTTCGCTATTCTATCTTTAGTTTTGTTATTTATCAACACAACTAAATAAATCTATAATCTGATGAAGCTGCTGTGTTGGCAATATGTTTTTAATCACAAACTAAGCTTTTTGACCCTATATGTATGTTTTCTATTAAGTTTCAGTTGGAGACACTTTGATCAAACAAGTGACTCTTTATTATACTGAAAGGTAACGTTTTGGAAAAGGATCTCCTCAATGTTGGAGCGCCACAAGAATCCATGCAATTGGATTCAAGTGATTCTGCTAGAAGAACTAATCTACAACACTGAAAATGACATACGTGATTAGATTTATTATTATGAGGGGAGCTACAGTGCAGCGGCAACAACATTTGCATGGTAGAATCAGTGGTGATAGTTACAACTTCAGTGCTCTACATAAACTGGCACTTTTTCTTTTCATGACAAGGCATTCAGAGTTCAGTAGATTGCTCGACAAAAGCAGATTGGGGGAATTTTGCCTTTTATTAGATAGTTGACGATAAGGAGAAAACCATATGGAGGAAGAGGCGTGAATGATATGTGATGAAGCTCCTATTGAAACCGGGACCTTGACAGCGCTGTGGTATGTTGGACTGTTGGACTGCTGTGCCCCAGGACGCCCCAGTTCAGCCCCCTTTTATAAGTTGGATTCCCTTTGGAATCCTTCCACAAAAAGCACTTGCTGGCATGCTAGCAGCCTGACCCCACGTGCCGCACACAAGTGCCTTTGTTCCAAAAAGGCAGTTGTTGGCATTCCTGACTGTCCCATGGCCAAGTTTTCCTACAACTTAAATACACATTCCTTAATTCTCTGCCTTTGCTGGCAAGAGGAATCAAGCAATCGTAAGCCAGACCTTCCGATTTGATGTAGTTGGACCGTTTTATGTGTTAATTCTTCCCTGACTCACTGTCATTTTGTTATGCATTGAGTTGTGCCTCAGAACAAACACTTTGGAATTTGTTTAGCACTCAACCATGAACGACAGAATTACTTACACATTAGACTGACTGTTTGTGTCCTGTATTTCTCCCTGGTGGTTCAGCTCTTTTGTCACACTGACACTTTCCATTTGTTGCCTTCTACTTGCCGCTGGTGTACCTTTCTCTCTCTTTTCATAATCTCTCTTGTTTATCCTGCCTTCTCTCAATTTTTTTGCTGTCATGCTCTGTTTTTCGGCAATAGTATTACTGCTGTTTCTCAAGGGAGGATCCATTTGAAAAACTGTCATGGGTTTTACTCCAAATAACTCTATTTCAACATGCCTGTATGCAAAAAAAACGTTGCACCATCTAAACAAACACAAGGTTAAATAAACATAGTCTTCACTATTCATCTTCTTAATTTTTCACACATCGTTTGACACAAACACAAACAGAGCGTCAGGGGCTGAGGGATTAGTGAGACGGAGAAGGAGAGAAACCACAGAGGAAGATAAAAGGAGAGGCGTGTCAAACTTGTCTATGGAGTGGACTACTTTTTGTCCCTGTGAAACTCTATAGCCCACATACCAAGTACTCACTCGCTACGTCACTTCAGCTTCTCTTTCTTTCCCCTTTTTACTAGCCTTACCCGCTTTCTCAATGCTTTTCCTCGTAATTGTTTATTGAAGGTGGAATAAGATATTCGCTAGACCTTGGCCTAAGCAAGCATTGTAGTCTTAATGGTTTAACCTCTATCTGCTCTAAAACCACCACGCCACCACATGCTAATGTAAACAGTATGTGGTGCTACTAAGTACAGTGTGTAGGGGGGGGGGGGTTCGGCTCAGCTAGTGGACTGGCATGAAAGTTACATATGTATTCGGCCCCTTGATATTTAAGTAGTTTTACAGTTTAGCCCTACTGCACTTGATGCAGGTTTGGAATGCTTACTTACTTGGTACTTCAAAGCCTCTGTATCCTGTGGGCAAGGTCTCATCTGGAAGCTCTGCCAAAGTCTTTGAATTTTCCTTTGAGAGTCAGTAATCTCCTCTAAAATCTATGTCTTTCTAAAGGGACACAGAATTATGATTAGGTCAAAATACGTTTACAATGCATTACGCTAATACTTTACTATAACATCTCTGGCCATAGAAGCAGTTTGACTGCAGTCGACCTAATGCTCCAATTCTCAAAATGGTGTTGTAAAACAGACCACTTTAATTCTGTCTCCCATTTAATTAGAATTTCATGAATACCCTTAAGGAAACTAAAATAATTTGTTCCAGAGAGTCTATTTTTTATAAAGAAGAAGCCATGAAAGGGTTTTTCAATGATGCGCCTTTACAATAGAATCAACTTCTTGCCACCAGTAAAACTATCAGTGGACTCCACTTGCCAAAAAACTACTAAAAATACAAGTTGTGAAACAAACAATTGTGTCCTTATTTAACCAAATGCATTGTCATAACTAAGAAGATAATTACTTCTCTGCAGGGTTTGCCTCTGTTTTGACAGTTCTTTTGCGTTCAAGCCTTGCTATGTTTCATGGGCTGTTTTGGAAATTTGAAAGTCATCAAGTCAGTATGCAAAAACAAAGTAGTAATCACATTCCAGATGTGTCAGATAACTCCCAGTCACCAAGCTTAAGTGCACAACAAACAGACAAACTCACAAAATAAAAGTTTAACTGCAGTTGTACATTTGTGTCAGAAGCAAGAAACATAAGAAAGCAATAGATCAACATATTTCTCTCGTCGTCAACAATGTCACAGGCTGCCTCTATACCAGAAAAATCTGTATCATTTTACATTAACTGAATGTGTGTGGAAAAAGCTCTGTTTTTCATTTGGGGTTTTGGAAGCCTGGATTGCTAAATGTGGAGCGAAGGAAACATGGCGCTGTCTGTCATCGATTGGTTCTAACCTGTTTGCTTTCTTAATGCTCTGCTGCTTACCTAATTATATCTGGAAAATAAGTTAAATTAAGGAAACATTTTGTCATCACAAAATCTGTCAGATCAATTAGTGGAAATCTGTTTACCTTTGACATATACTTGCTCAATACTTGTTCATTATAAAACGAAATGGTCTTATAAAAGCCAAAGAAATATAAATACACCAAGTGTAGTATATAAGTGTACTCCCACCACTATACTTTAATGGTGCTAGTAGTAGTAACCGCAGACATGATTTTGAAAACAGTTTTTCCTTTTCCAGATTTTTTCCAACATTTTAGCAGTGCTCTTTTTTATAGCCACATTGGCTGTAAGGATTCTTTCTTTGGTCAAGACTGAAATATGTGGGGGCGCCTTTAGCTCAGTTGGTAAGGCGTCCCCCTCCCGGGCCGGGCCCAGTAGCAGACCCGGGTTCGATTCCCACCCGCGGTCGTTCTCTGCATGTCACTCCCCTCTCTGCCCCATTTCACCTCTGTCTCTCTGCACTATCAAATAAAGCATAAAAATGCCCAAAAAATTTCTTAAAAAAAAAGACTGAAATATGTAAACAGCTGCTGCATTGATTGCCATGATATTTGGTACAGCCATTCATGATTCCCAGGTAATCAACTCTAACGATGACTTTGGTGATTCCTTGTCATATTCCAACAAATGCAACACATTCATGTCCATCCCTTCACTCATAATCTAGCAACATTCGGTCAAAATTCCCGTACTTTCATTTATTACAAAGCCTTAGGTCTGATTGACCATATACATGCTGGAGTACCTTGACTCCCAATCGCATTATCTGGGCGCGTTAGCTTTAGTCTCTGGAATTCAATTTTGTTTCAGTTGGAGTGAACAAACACAAAAAATTGATTTTCTCTAACATGATTTCTACATACTGACTGTTAAACATCAGTTAGCATTTGATTCAAATGACTGCTGTGGCAAAGAATGGACTTAGTTAGGTCTTAGCCTGTCAGAAGACTTATTAGTCTTGACTCTTGAAACAATACCATCTTGATTTAGGTATTTTTTTAGACACAACAAATTGCATCTTACAACTTCACACATCAAGCAGTTTAATAAAAACAGAGAACATCATATGACACTTTTTATTTATTTATTGCCCATCCTCGAGGTTTCTGTGAGACTAGATAAGGTGAGAAGAGAAGGAAAGGGAAGAGTCGAAGTGAGTGACTGAACTGGTGTGAACAGCAGGAGGAGGAGGGGAAGATCTGCTGTCACTCCTGTGGACAAATGCCTCGCTTGACAAATGTCTGGCCAAGGACAGCAGCCGAAACATGAGAGTTCTGTTCTTTGGCAGGAGGGGTGGGGAGGGGCGGGGGGACGTGGGAAAATGACAAGGAAACATCACATTACCCTTGAAGTTTTGTCATTGTCTTGTGAGGTTACTCTGCTCTCCTGCTTGAAAACAGTTTGGAAACATGCTGGGATCTATTTAGGACATTAAATAGTTTGTGTCTTAGAGACAGGTAAAAACAAGTCAGACTTAGTCTTTTCCCAAGATAAAAGCTGTAATGACCATCCACGGCACTGCTGCAGAATGTAAGTGCACAACAAACTTTGGGCTAATGCTTTAAAGCTGGAGTGGTGTAGTGAGGCCCGGCCTGGCCCCGTGGATTTTGGTCGACCGCAACAAGGCCTCCGATTGGCTGGTTGTGAGGTAGGAATTCAGCTCTCAAGGTCTGAACTCCGCCTCCTTCTCCTCCTGGCACCGGGCGCTGAAGCGCGACACACACACACACACACACACACACACACACACACACACACACACACACACACACACACACACACACACACACACACACACACACACACACACACACAGTCTCTCTCATTCCTTCTCTCATATGAAGGGAGCTGTAGACCAGGGAGTTACAGACATTTGAAGACACAGGGAAGTGAGAGAAAGCAACAAAAGACAAAGAGAGTTCTCTCCTGTTTGTGTGTGTGGGTGAGCTTGTTCTCTCTCTCTCTCTCTCTCTCTCTCTCTCTCTCTCTCTCTATCGGTGTGATCCTGAGAAGGGGGAGGACCTGAACCCTGCTAGGAGTCAATACCCCTGCAGGAGTCCACAGGACCATACACACACACACACACACTCACACCCTCACACAGACACACACACATACCAACTCAAACCCTCACACACACACACACACACACACACACTTTTACACCACACGCATACTCGCCTAGTCCACTGCGGCTACTGCAGCCTGAATGAGTGCAAAGCAGAGGGAGACACAGAGCAAGGAAGCAGGAGTGCGAGAGAGGGGTGGAGGAATCTCTGTTGGAGTTACTACTTGTTGCTCTTGGCTTTCTGTGCCGTTTGAGGATGATATTCTTTCTCTTTTCCCCGGGGCAGTGGGACCTTGTCTGAGGTGAGCACTAGCATTCCTCTTCTCTCTTTTTTTTAATCCCTTTCACCAGCCATTAATTCCGCGAGAGGAAAAAACGGGGGGTTACACATTTTTGCGAGCTTCTTCTCTGTGTGATTGCTCTCTCCTCTGGTTGGAATGGCGGAGGGGGGGTTGTTGGAAGGGAACAGGAGGAGGAGGTGTGGAGGGAGGCTTTTCACGTGCCTGGGACTCAACGTTATCACGCTGATGATCCGTCAGAGAGAGCGACAAAGTAAGGGGCCAGAGAGACTCTAAAGCTTCTTCTGTTATGGAAGATTTGCATGAGGAGGAGAAAGAGAAAGGGGGTTGTTGGAGAAATGTCAGAGCTGTAACATGGTTCAGAGCTCGGCTTCTGCAAGTGGGACAGCAGAAGATGAGAAAAGAAAACTCAGTCCAGCTTTCAGTCTCTCCAGACTTTTCTATTTTTTTGTATTTATGCGTCCCTCTCTTCTCTGATGTTTGAGTGTTCAGCTTGGGGCTTTGCTGACGGAACCATGCGACATAAAAGTGACATTTATTAATATCCCATTTGGTGTGTGTGTTTGTGTGTGTGTGTGTTGGTGGAGTCGTCCCATTTCAACCCATTGTGGCAAAGGCACAAGGGTAGTGTTTAACTACTTTAGGAGTGTATAGCCTTCATTTATCAGCTCTCGCATGATTACAGTCCTTCCTTTGACTACTTTACCACAGATAGCAGCTCACTTGAGTGTGCAGCCTCCTCATCATTCCTTGAACAACATTTGTTTACATGCTGCAATCTGTAACCCACACAGAGCAGTGACTAAACAATTAAGGAAGTTCCTCTTTTTGGAGTTGGACGTCACTAATTGAGTGACATTCAACATTTATGTTAATTCATAGTTTTATGACCTTTTTGTTTCGAGTTATGTGTTATTGTAAATTTGGGTGGGAACCCTTTAAAAATGTTTCATATTACCCTACAAAGTAAGAGTTTTAAGATTGTTAAGGGTTTTTTCTCACTCTTCCTACTTTTTTCTCTCGTAGTATTTCAGTGTGTCCGGGCGTGGGGCGGGCATTGTTGTCCTATTATTAGAGCAAGCTGGGCTGGCCAGCAGCTGTGGGGAAGGAAGTGAGGCTCGGAACAGCCGGAGAAGAGGGATTACTGGGAACACTGAGCGGGAATTATGGACTGACTGGAATGGCATTCCTAAGGTGGCAGTCGTCACTGGAGGAGAAGATGAGTTAGCCAGAGCACCAGGCAGGGATGAGTCTAGATCATAAGAATAGACTTTGACGTTGGGGGTTCAAAGGTGATCTGAACTAACACACTCTGACGCTATAGCAGATTACAGCCGCTGCACATCTGCACAACTCTGATGTTGATTTGTGTGGATTTTGTTTAGGGCTCCAAGTCATTATTTTTTCGTCAAATTTGTCTTTTGGATGCTTTTTTGATAAATCTAACGTAGAAAATGCCAGTCACTGTTTTTCAAATCCTAAGGTCAAATCAAAATCAAATCAGTTTTATTTGTATAGCCCAAAATCACAAATAAACATTTGTCTCAGTGTGCTTCACATTGCATACAATATGACACCCTGCCCTTACACCCTTGGCTCGGCTGAGAAAAATCTCCCTGTAAAAAACCCTTTACCGGGATTAAAAAAAAAATTGAAGAAATCTCAGGGACAGTCGACAAAGTAAGGGATCCCTCTCCCAGGACGGACATACTGCAATAGATGTCATAAGTAGAGAAAATCATCAAGGAATTTGATCATTGACCAGATGTTTACATGGTAATACTAGGTGATGCCTAGGTCAAGTTACTAGTTTTCCCTTCAACAATGGAGAAGCTTAAACCAATGAAGGTTTGGCATTATCCTTGATCAATGACTGATTTCATTGTTTAGCAATCATCGAAATAGCTGATTCATTGTTTGTCGATCAAATCTTTTGGGACTACAATTGCTATATTGTATTACTATAAACGCTGATAAATAAACTAAAACTTAATATAATCTGTCATTGGGTCAGCTCACACACTCTTTGTAACTCTGTCTTTATCTCTGACAGGCCAGGCAGTGGAAGCTCATAAAGTGTTTTTAGGCAGCGAAAGTGGAAGGAGTTCTTTACAGATAGCGATTACCCTTGTGATTGACTGCTGTGATAAACTGCTGTTACACTGGCTAAAGTGATAATAGCGTCCAAGTATTCCTCCCATATCTCTCTTATCTCTTCCTCTCTCTCCCCCATGCAAATCTCTGGTGTGTATTCCAGTGAACCACGCCTGATCATTGCTGGTGAAACAAGGGATTTGCTATACATATGAAACCTTCGACATTTTATTCACAATTATTTTTTAACATAGTATACTTTTACGTGTGTGGGACCATTGTACATTTATGGTCTTGTATTTTTTCCTATTCTAAGTGGATGTGATGTCTAAATGAAGAGTGAAAAAAACAGCCAACATTGCTATTGTGAAACTTTGAAAAACTTTCAACCCTAACATACATTGACTTGAACATACTTGTTTGGATATTTTGGAGTGATTGTGAAATCAAAGATTTACACCCAAGCTGCATTTTATCTCCCGGCGAACTGATAGAGAAATGATTAGATAAGGAGTATTACCCTAATATTACTAATACAGTCTCCTGAATTCTGTATAATTGTATCATGTTACACTGCAGAAGTGGGCAAGAGAAAAGACACCTTTTCAAACTAACTGGTCAACTTAGTGCTTGCTAGGCGACATAGTTCCCTGTGCTTTCATATATAATCAAAAGTGTTTTTCTTCACCATACTGTCCATAGAGTGTCTTCTTCACAACCACCTGATTGTGGCTTTTAGACTTTTAAAGAACACACCGGCCCGATAATTGCCGTCGGGAGAGTCTAGAAGGGGCGGGGACATGAATCGGTCGTCGTAGTTGTCGTCGGGCTTCTTTTGAGCCGATTGAACATGTTCATGCGGGCAGTCTTTCAGTTGGAGCAATTTGATTGATGGAGGGCTAGCGAATCAGTGAAGCCCGGAAGTGAGGCGGGTAGCACAAACAGCTAACAACAGTTAGCCATTGTTTTAATGTGTTTGTTTGTTTCGTTCAGCGAGTACTCACATGCATCAACCCTTGTTGACTGCTAGACACCATGCTCGACACTCTCTGCTAAAAATGGTGCTCTTTATGGTCCATAAATATAAATACGTATTTCTATCTATGTTTATGGTCTAGAGCAGTGGTTTTCAAACTGTGGGGCGCGGGGTTATGGCAGGGGGGCACGGATGAATATGTGAAAAAAAAAAAATAGTTTGTGTTTTTTATATTAAGATCAAGGCATAGCTCGACAAGAGTTCTTCTGCTTCGTTCCTCTCACTGCATTTAAATGCATTCATTATATTAGAGAGAAATAGGTCTCGTTAAAGAAAAAGAGCACCAAGCCCAACCCAGAGGGCTTTTTATTTTAAATTAATATCTTTATAGAAAATCCATGTGTCTTTCTTCAATAGCTTCTAATTCATCAGACCCAGTGTCTCCAAATTATTTGTTCACACACAATTCCTCAGATTTAGCCTCTTAATTTTCCTCTCAAAGTGCATCACATTCATGCATTTCACTTTAAAAAGGTGAAAAAAAATCTCCCGGGGGGGGGCCCCCGGACCCCCCTAGGAGTTTCTGGTTCTCCGCTGGCTACTATTTTCCTCCAGCAGGACATCGGAGGCACTAACGAAAAAACACTGGGTGTGTGAATGACATTTAAAGCAGCAACGAGTAACATTTAAATATCTTTTAAACAGCCTCATGTTTCCTCTCATAATCATAAATTACCTTTAACAGCAAACGAGACCATCTGTGCAAAGAAAGACTTTTTCATATAGTTTTTATTACTCCATTTGATCTGGTCGTACACCCAGTCCGATTTTCGGTTCACGCGTGCATGCTCTATGGTCACATATCCGTATTGGTCGCAGATTTCAGTGCGGCGCAGGAACGCGATTTGAGAAGCCTATGGCTCCAGGTGAGGGAAGGGGAGCGGGAGCCTTGTTTGAGACAGTTGTTTGTTCATAATGACTGATAACGGGGCTGAACCATCAAAGAAAAAAAAGAAAATTCAATGAAGAAAAGCTAAAAGGGAGAGTGATAGGCGGGCGGGAGGGCGTTGCCAAGCAACGTATACACAATTTCATGCAGCGAACCTAGACTGCAGTGTTTACTCCTAAATGAATGAGCGGTAGCCTACTAAAACAAAGTTTACTTTGCCTCACCAGCATCATCAGATGACCATTATTCATCTGAAATAGTCATTGTGATCCATACTAACTAACTGCCATCTCTCGTTCATTCGATTGGTGTGAGGACACGGACTCGTTCAGCTCCGTGAGAGGTGACAATGCATCAACTCATTGCAATCAGGTGTGTTTAGCACTTACTGCCATTAGTTGATGCTGTGTCACCCATAGACTCACAGAGCCGAAAAGAGTCCGGTGCCCTCCACACTTTCAACACACGGACACGCACCATATTGCTTCCTGATTATTTGAATCTTGCACTTCCTGCACGAGCTAGAAAACAGCTTCACGACAGCTGGCGTCGTTAAAATACTACCGCTTTTGTTCAAAGGTGTCGCCAACGTGCCAACTTACTCGTAGTGGTTTTAACTAGTCAATAATTTGGGCAAGTCTGTCTGCCTATCTTTCTCACTCCGCTGCACACTCAGTCACTACTATCCATGCTTAAAGGAAGCAGGATTAAAACACTGGATTAAGATGTTAAAATGTATTAAAAAATGTGTTTAAAAACGCACAAAAATGTTTAGAATGTTTCAAAAATATGTTTAAATTTGTTCTCTCAGGGGGGCTCACTCTCTCACACTTTGAAAACCCCTGGTCTAGAGAGCTGTCCCATAATTTCCGGCTTCCGTATTTTTGTTGGGCCACAATACAGATTAGCGCCGCCTGCTGTTATGGAGACATTACATCCCGCGCAAGCGCAGAGCGTATGGAAAGTCAGTAGTCGGCTCGGTGTGTTCTTGGCACTTTTTTGGCCGCGACGGGCAGACTGGAGCTGCCCCATTTTCGGGTAGTCGGATGTGTCCTGGCCTTTAGTAGCACAGGACCTGCCCTCATTTCCCCCACTCCCTTTCCAGATTTCCTTACAGCCCCCCCCCCCATCCCCTCCACCCCAGCTCTCTGAAGAACAGCCGTGTAATTAGTTAGAGGCATAAATCACAGACAATGGAAAGGATTTCAATAGTGTTTTTGTATCTGCGATATACTGGGGCAGTTTCACTGTGTGTTTGTGTGTGTGTGTGTGTGTGTGTGTGTGTGTGTGTGTGTGTGTGTGTGTGTGTGTGTGTGTGTGTGTATGAGTGTGTACATGTGTGTGGATATATTTGGCTTTATAAGTAAAGGATGTTTGTTGGCATACAGTACAATTATGTACCAGTGTTTTTGCAGTGTATAGTCTGTGCATCTATACGCACACGTGCTCTGTGAACTGTGATCATGTGTTGAGATAAATGATCTTGTTTAGTGTGTCTCAATTTCGTTTAGATTGCATGTTTGGACACGGGGCTGCAGCTGTAGCCTTTGTGTCTGCACAGCGGCACTCGTTGCTTGTAAGATCAAAATCAATTAGGCGTTTCATTGTTTTTTGTCCCGTGGACACTAATGGCGGCTGTAGAAAATTATTCATAGTGTCTTTGTTGTAGCAATTAGGTGCTTAACATCTGAATTTAGAGGCCACGGAAAATAGGGTCTTAATTCCTTGTTTTTAATTCCCCAAAATACTTTGTAACCACCACATTGCAACCTACGCTCACTACCGAGGGAACATGCACTCACACATAGAGATGTATAACACATATGGAGGTCTATATTTACATTGTACAGTGAATAAATTGAATTACTACTTAAATTACATATTTTTTTAAATAATATTTTGTTTTATTTTTAGGAGTGAAAATTTGAAAAAAAAATGTCTCTCACAACATCCATTAGTTTGTCTAACACACTGTGATGAAAATAACTTAACTTTTGTGGAATCTACTGTGCACATTTGCGTTCCCAAAGGTGAAAACAAACCTGTTCATTTTGGCCTGGCCCTAGTGCACTATTATGTATATTTTGATCTGTTTGTTATCACAGTGCACAATGCACATATTTGGCTTGTTTGTATTTAGTTGTGTACACGAGTGAAGGAAGAGAACTACAAGGCTTCACGGTTGTAGACTTTTCACAATAAGAGAACATCATAATAATATGTTGATCTATTGACACTAATTATGAATCCAGCTGGAGTCCACATGCACTTGTTAATAATTGAATTATTTAACCCCTCCCAGCAGATGTGGCCCTTTACACAGGCTTTTACCGGGACTTCACTTTTTTTTTTGACACGCACACCCTTTATGAAGCCGCCAGATGAACGGATGTATGGGCTCACTGTGTGTCGGCTTGTATTCATGTAGGCTTAGAAATTCGACTAGGCACATTGCAGTGTCAGCATGTACGCCGTATGCCACACCACGCTGCATGCAGATGTAGCTGCAGTAGATGCCTCTCCGTTCTCAATACATTAATTTAAGTGGTGAAGACTGCAAACATAGAACACTGTGCACTGTTGCTTACTGCAACAACTTAGAGTTTGTATTTAAAATGTAATGATCCACTTTTGATCATCAGATAATCTTTGTTTGACATACTTAGTTTTATGTAAAATGTAACACTTGAAGCTGTGAATCAGAAAGTGCTCTAGTATCCCATACAATTACCAATTATTCACCGTCCGCACAGCAGCTCAAACATTACTTCTCTGTCTGTCACTCTTTTAAATGTTGTCAGCAGACTAATGATGGTATGGATATATGTTCAAATCTTTAAAAAATATGAAACTGTGAAAGAAAATTAACTGCTAGGGTGATGAGTCTTATCTACTTTCACAGTGTGTGGGCTTAAAAAAGACAATTTTGGGATGCAAATGTTTCACACAGAGCAGCTGTTCTGTGAGATTGCGTGCATTTATTTGCATACGAGATGAGAGTGTTTGTGTAGTGTATATGTAAAGGTGGGCCATTGTTTGTGCGTGGGGTCTGTCCTGACAGCCTTTTTGTGTTGATACACAAGGAGCTGGACCACCCATTGAGTTTTCAATGAGCCAAGAGATAACAGAGCCAATATTTCAGGTCTCCAGCAGTGGTTCAATGTCTTGTTAAGTAGTGCATACTCTGTGTATGTGACTTATTGTCATGACACAATTTCTCCCTTTTCAACTATTGAAGTTGGAAGGGACGACTTATTCCAGGTTCGACTATGTGGATGTTTCTGTGTGTGTATGTTTACTTTCACACATTCCTGTCACCTCCAATTAATGCAGAATGGCGCAAGAAGAGCGTGTGTGTGTGTGTGTGTGTGTGTGTGTGTGTGTGTGTGTGTGTGTGTGTGTGTGTGTGTGTGTGTGTGTGTGTGTGTGTATTCCTATGACCTGATCCTGAAGGACATCAGTGCACACCAACACTGTAGTGCATACTATACTCACATCAAGCAAACAACTCGGGAGTCATGCTTTTTCCATCTATAATTCAGTAGGAGAAAGAATACAAATATTTGATATAATTAATAACACAGCTTTTTACCCTCTACAACGTTTATAAAGGATAATTCTGGTCATCTACTAAAATATTTTTGCCGAGATCTGGGAAAACCTGTACATACAGCAACAAAGTGTTACAAGTCAAGAGACATAAGCGATCAGTTTATACAAAACCCTTTATTTGGAGGTATAACAGGAAGTGAGCACATTTGAAATGTTGCTAATGATCTCTTATTTTATAGGGCAACATAGTGTTAAAGTTTGGGTAATAATTTTATGACAGATTTGTGATATTCCGCCTGTTTTGTCTGACTTTCTTGAGTTATTAAATGAGTTAAATGTTATTTTTATCCAAAAGAGTAATGGCCAAAAATCAACAAAATAAGCTTGTACTAAACCTCAGTTACTTTTCAATGCTAAACTAAACTTGCAATATTCTGTTCATCCCACAGCGCTATACAAATGAGGAATCTTTACTGTTGGATTCCCTTTGCTCTTTTATATTTTTCAAATCTGCCTTGACACTGATGTACAGAGGAAGAGGCTTTCATCACAGGACTTCAGAACAGACTGCTAACTAATACAATCTGTGGAGACAAAAGCAGAGTCACTGAACCAGGGCCTCTGTGCTGTCAAACAACATGAGACTGTGTGCATGCAGTAGTCCTTGCACTTTAGGGCCTGAGAATATGCAGGCGGAGCCCTGACAAACCCACAGTGGCCTCTATAAATCTGAAGAAATGGCATGACAAAATTGTTCTACAATGCTACACTTGTGCCCATGGTCCATCGCTTCTGAAGTTCATCTTTGACTGTTTTCAAAATTACGAGGCAACATGGATAAACAGCTCTTTGAGCTTGAGAATAAAGTCTTGCTTACTTGTCTCATGTCACTGAGATTTCAAATATGCCCCCAAACAACTGTCAAACTTGTAAATATTGAACAAAGCAATCTATTATTAAAGAAAATGTAAATTTTTATTACAAACTTGAGAGGAAGTTGAGAGACTAACTACGGGGGAGGGGAATCCCTCATGGCGTTTCACTTTTCTTCTTCTCCCGTAAACTCACTCATGCACACATTAAAAAGTGCAAAATGGCCACCTGTTCAACCACATTAAAGCCAGGTTCTGTTAGTCTTTGAACTACATTTAATCCTTTTCTCAGAGGCTACGCATTACAGGGCTTTTATTGTTTCTATGACAACCAGCACAGGGAATCAGTAGATGTTCCACCGAGTCATTTTACAAATCACTGCAATGACTCAGGAAATCATTTTCATATTCCTTATTATAGTATAAAAAAGTTTAATTTGTCCATAACAACAAGGATGATTTAGGGAGTCCTATGGAAATAGTATATTATAAGATGTATTGGTGACACTTTTTGAACACACCTTACATGATGGATTGTTGTACTTACGAGGGGAAAACACTGAAGTTCCCTGTTTATCAGTTCCCTGTCTCAGTTTATCTTACGGTTTCTCTCAGTTTATCGCGCGCACACACACACACACACACTCTGTGGGAATGAAAGAAATCATGATGTCAGTCAGTGGCCAAACGTGCTGAGACAAAACAGAAAACAGGAAAGAGGGGAAAATGAACTCCACTCCCAAACGTACATCACTTCCTGTCACATAACTCCACACCTCCCAGTTTGACCCCTTCTCACACACACACACACACACACACACACACACACACACACACACACACACACACACACACACACACACACACACACACACCCCACTCCCACTTATTCAACAATTTTGTGTTGTAGTTTGTTGCCAAGTATGTAGATATGATATTGTTTAAAAGTAGATTCAGCTGAGGTTAGAATACCCTGACTTTAAGTGGAACAGTGTGCTTCATCTGAGTTCCTTGTCAGTTTCATTGTAAAATGAACTGTAGGAGACTGCACTGTCCCAGATAGTTGTACTCCTTAGTAGTTGTCCTGCCCTTGATTTCTCTTAATATCTTTTGCACCTACACCATCTCTGTAAGGACAGAAGGTGTACCTTTTTTCATTGGGGGCTGTACGACTTTTGGGGGGGATGGGGGGAGTTGCAATGCATAAACTTAAAATTTCAATTGCAAATACCAATCTTGCTCTTTTTTTCCCTCCGGCCTCACTGACAACAACCATGTGATCTGCTTATAGAAAGGACATAGACATGCACACACACACGCCCACTATGTGTCTGTGCATGTGTGTTGGTGATAAACTGTGAGGTGGCTGTTTATAGCTCTGTGTAGATTCCCACGCCAGATAAAGAGTTGATGATCACAGCGATGAGTTCTTACAGGCCGCGTTTGGTAGCAAATAGGATTCCCTTTTAAGTGCCTGTTTTGATGTTTATCGTTGCTTCGTGTTGAAGTATGTGTGTGTGTGTGTGTGTGTGTGTGTGTGTGTGTGTGTGTGTGTGTGTGTGTGTGTGTGTGTGTGTGTGTGTGTGTGTGTACATGAACATGTGCCTGTATGTACAGACTTTTTAGCAGATTTGCATTTACCAAGTTACCTTATGAAGTGTCAGTTGTTGCAACTCTGTTTCCACATAACATGAAACTGAAGAGGTGTTGCTCCCTTTAATCAGCTGTTAAAGCCAAAGTTTAAATCAGCGCCTCTTTGTTTTTTTCAGTTCTTAGAATCGTGCTTTTACTCCTACTTTATGTGACAGATATAAAGGAGCCATGCTGTTTTCTCAACTGGTCTTTCAGAGTGATACAAAAGAAGCATCTAAAAATAGGTCCATACCTACTTTTATGGTGCAAGGAATGAATTAAGTCTGAGTGATCACGAAGTCAACCCTCCCTACTTCTCCTTCACAGTAAATACTTCTTGCAGTCCAGGGAATGTCATCCAATTATGTTTTTGTCTACATTGGTCTTTACTGTATTATTGAGGAACTACAGTACTACAAAAAAACTGAATGTTACACACTTTTTAATTTGTGTCTTCAGGTTTTGATTTAGCATGTTGCTCTTGCTGCTCAGCCCAGGAAGTCCCTGCTGTGAATTTGTATCGAACACTGATCAACACAATATTTTAGATCCAATATCTGGGTTTTGGATTTCGGCCGATACCTATACTGTCCGATATTATTATAATTATTATACATTTCTTTGTTAGTGGTGGTTTTATGTGTAAGGTTAGGCTTAAGGAACATAGTAATTATAATTTAAAAGAGTAACAAATATACACAAATGCATATTGGTTTATTTTAACAGCTGTGTTTGAATGCAGAACATCAGAACTCAACTTTTGAATGGCTAATTCAAATATAAATGTGTGCTATATCACATAGCTATGGTCTTAAAATTTAAATGTTTTTAATATATATTTTTTAAATCAGAGTTGTCAATCCGATATCCCATACTTAGATTGCAGCCGGATCGGCCCCATCCCTAAATAAAAGACTGTATGTTAGGCTCTTACATCTAATCAGGGGTTAGAAACAACTGAACCCCTACCAGAAGACACAGTTTATTGTACACATCTTATAAGTTACATTATGTATGTTATATATTTGAGTTATTTTATAATTGGATTTTGGGTCTTTACAGGGCTATTTAGATGTAAACTTTTTTATCTGACCATTAAGTCTGTCTCTGAAAATACCACCAATATAACAGAGAGGAAACAAATATAGTTTGAAATGACATTTAGAAAAAATTCAGCAGCAGCACTATCTCCACAATTCGCTGAGTCATTTTCATTGTATGGCAAAACACGAGTGTATGATTCGAGAGCACCACCCCTATAAAATCCCAGGCTCTGTGTGTTTGTTCATTTGTGCGTTCATGCATAGTAATAGTCTTTGCAGCACATTGACTCACTTTAGCCCCTGCAGTTAGAGAGATGGAAGCTGGTGCCTTTGTGCCACACTGTACATGCAGGTGAAACCTCAATAAACAGTCGGCACATTCCACACATAACAAAGGTAATTGGTTATTGTATAGGGATGTTTGAAAGTATCATGTATTGCCAGCCTCAGTTAGTAGTATTGCTGCCAAAATCCCAGTCTCCCTTGCTCGGCCTCGCTCTGTGGGCCACTTTAATTTCACATGGCCATTTAACAAATTATGCCCATTGTTCATGTGACAATAGAGTCTCTGTAAGCTGAATGGGAAGTAGAGACCCTCAGCGCCGGCTCTGACCGGATTCCATGAATTCCAACATAAAGAACATGAAGCCTATAGCTAAATATAGGAGAAAACAAGATCAGATGTGCGATATATAAGATATGAGATATGTTGGAATGTACCCACTCCATTTAAAGGTGGAGCGATTCTGGAGTGTGTTTGTTGTCAAAATCACCTCTGACAAAATCAATGGATATCTCCTATTGATCCAAAACCTGTCCCAACTTTGTTTGCACTGAAATAAATTCTGTGTTAATACACATCCTGGGCTCTGTAAGCGGGCATGTTGCTAACTACGTTGGGCCCCCTTTGTTTACAGAGCCTAGGATGCGTATTAACAACACTAGATTTTTTTTCAGCGCTCACACAGTACAGACAGGTAGCGGATTGTCAGGAGATATTCACTGATTTTGATAAAAAGCGATTTTGACAAGAAGCATTCTGCAGAATCACTGACTCCACCTTAAATGCCACGTCAACATCAACACAGACTTGGTTAGTTCAGCTTTGTTTCGGTAAAGTTCTGAATACTGTTAAAGTGTTAATAGGAGCTTGAGTGAGCAACGAAGAGAAAGTGAGACGCTTAAAGAAAGAACGAGAAATTCCTCCTCACACGTATACACTGTTATAAAGAGCAGCCATAAAAAGCTCAGGAATGAACTAGGAGGAGTATAATTGAAGCACTACTGTTCCACTTCTGTAATGACACGTTTCGTTACCTATAAAACTGGCATCCTGGCTTCTCGCTGTCCTCTAATTTTTTTCTTTTTCATCTCAAGAGCCTGTCCTGTCAGAGCAAAGACTATTAGAGATGCCTTGCAACTTTGAATTTGGATCAATTAAGGGCACACAATTTCAGTATTTTAAACTGTGTATAAAGTAGTCATTTTAAAGTAGCAAATCTAGGGAACCCTGAGCTCACAGTGGGACCATGTTTTCTAGTACATCATGTTCAGAAGTCGATTCAAATGACTGGACTGTGAGACATAACAGATGTGAGTTTTGTTTTGTTTTTGTTCTCAGTCTTGTAACAGCGGACTGTTCGAAGGGACTTGGCGTATAGAAACCTTTCTGAAAAGCCTCGTCACACTGCAGTCCAATGCTCATTCCTGCTTTGATTGTCCCGTTCCTCTCCCATCGTGTGTAGTTTGACCTGGGATTTAAAAGGGGAGCTTCTATGTTAGATTGAATAAGAACTGGATTACCAGAAGGAGATGTACATTCAAAACCTGTGGAGAGAGAGCTTACATTGTGTGTGTGTGTGTGTGTGTGTGTCTGTGTGTGTCTGTCTGTCTGTCTGTCTGTTTGCAAATGAACACATGCATACACACTCATCATGACCCCCAATGGGATCAATAAAGTCCCAATCTATCTCTATCTCAGGTGGGGATGAGTATACTCTGATGGGAGTTTTGCGTGCAGCTGCTGTGTTGTGTTTCTAGCCACGCAGTCTCTGATCCTGTGTGTTGTTCTGTTGCTCCCAGTGCGGTTCACCATCTCATGGAAGCTCATCCGTTTGATCTATAGAGGATTGATTGGAACAGATTTCCCTCGTGTAAGCATTCGCTTTAACATCAACAACAGCTATTCACAAATCCTAATCCTGACATTGTCTATTCGATAAGGATTGCACATGGCCCGACTCAGTGTGTGTGTGTGTGTGTGTGTGTGTGTGTGTGTGTGTGTGTGTGTGTGTGTGTGTGTGTATTTGTTGGTGGGTACTGTGACACTTGGTGTGTGGGTCGATGTGAGAGAGAGGTAGAATGAATGGCAAAATAAGAAGTCAATCTTGGGGTAATTCATCACTTAAACTCTCATGCTTATCAAGTCATTTATCAAGCAATCTTTTTTCAAACTTTCTTTGGTTCCAGCTTTCAAATGTGACTTTGGATTCTGCTGATCACACAAAAGAATACATTTGAAGATGTTACTCTAGCCTCTGAGGAATTGTCATCCCAAAATGATCAATTAATTAATCATAAAAATATTGACAGGCCAATTAAGAATCCCAATAATTGTCAGTTGCAACCTTAGTTATGTTTTCATCTAGTTTTGAGGGTAATATTAACATTGTTACATCTCTATCACTATTAACACTGTGCCATGCAAATACTGAATGGGAGTTTTTTTCCAACAAAGTTTAATTACACTGAATTTATAACTAAATTGAGTGGTGAATGGAAGAATGCACACACACACACACACACATACACACTCTCTCTCTCTCTCTCTCACTATAAGCTCTGATCAATAATTTCAGGCTGCGTGTTTTTTTATTTTTTATTTTATTTTGAGTGCTATATAATATGAGCACATATTTTGTAAACAGAAATGGTGTTGGCAGACCTCAAGCCCATATTATTCTCTCTGGTGTGAGTTTCACTATTATGAATTGGGGCTCTATGGGGGCCTATATGATCTGAAGGCCACCCATGGCGGAGGGAGATAAGACAAAGAGGTACAAAGCCCCAGGAGATACCACTAGCTAAGCTTAAATTTGCAATGTACACAGCCAGACTGATAACAAGCATGGTATGAAATTACAATATAGCAACTATATTGACAACTTGACAATGATATTTACCTGGAGGTGTTTACCAGGCTGGTTTCATATTGTGAAGTTGAGCTTTTTCAATTAATCAGAACCATTCATGCTTGTGCAATATGTTTTGTTGTGCTTCTTGGACTTGATTGCAAATATACGTGGTTTAATCAGTGGTCGTGTTGCGCTTACCTGAAGCAGAGGTTGTGAAGTGAGAAGGCCATGATTACACATAACTTAACTGGGTTAAGGTTTTTTTTTTTTTACATTAAATAACATGCCACAATCTGAATACAAATAATAATAGAGCTTTGATGGAGAAGAGTTGCTTACAATAGCAGACATAATTCATGAACTCCAATGTTAGCTCTGTTAGTGTGTATGTGTAAGACTGTGTTGATGCCTTTGTTGCACATTTCATAATAACTCAGCAGTGTAAAACAACATTGCCAGAGGTCTTTCTATGTCTCAAGTGGTCGCTTCATTAGCAAGACCTCTCTTATCTCTCCCTCCCCTTCTCCCTCCTCATATTTTGCTCTTTAGTCTTTTAATCATCTCAACAAAAAGAAAAAGAGAGTCCAGCCCCTCTCTTCCTCCGCCTCCTCCTCCTCCATCTTGTCTATCTGTTTGTCCCAGGCCAACAGTGTCACACAGCCTCCTCTGTTCTCTGTCTGTCTCTAGTCTTGTATAATGAGGTTCTGCTCGGGACGGGACTTTTCGGCAATCTAGTCTTTACTCTAGGGCCGAGGAAGGGATTGGGAGGCATGAATGAAAGGAATGAGAAAGGGCAGAATGGATAGAGGGCACCAGACTGTCTCTATAGCAGCATGAGTATTTGTCAGTGCGCTCAAACTTTGGATGTCGTCAGACAGGAATGAATGGCCATCTCAATATTGGTGTTTGGGCGGTTTGAAAAAGTAATCCACACTGCACAAAGAACATGTTTAGAAATCAATATCTCACACCTTACGAATCAACTGAAAAAAGTTAAGGATGAAGTGTGCTATCTTGGTCTCATTCCTTCTTCTTAACAGTGAGACACTAGAGTAGACCATGTGACAGAATGTGGATATGTTATCTTGTGTCCATTTATTGGTAAGGAATATTAGTTTTTTAATTGGAGAAGGCCAACATGTTAGGCTCTGTTTTCTTGGTTTCAGTGTTAGTAAGTGTTTTACTTTCTTACTTACTATGTTGCTATTATAAACATGACAAGAATACTCAATGTGAGTGCATATTCTTGTGCAGTCTACTGTTGTTGTAGTCATTTGGTTTTTAAGGGAGTCTTACATGAGCATGTGCATTTAATGTGTCTGCATCTGTTAGAGCCATCAACCGCAGCAAAGTATCGGTTGTACATTACCGTGTTCTCCAGAAGGGGTCAGTATTGATACAGCTTTGTTCTGCCAGTTGGCTCAATACACAGGATATTTTACATGTAACTTCAGATGTCTCTTCCACATGTTCAAAATATGTTCCTATATCTTCAGATAATAACTCAGGTACATTATGAATGTCTTGCACAAACCATATGCATGTATACATAAACTGTGAATCAGTCGACCAACAAAAAAAAAGATTGGCAAATATTTTAATGATCTATAAATACTTACATTTTATGCAAAATTTCCAAACCATCTCCAGTTCCAGCTTGTCATGAATGAGGATATGCTGCATTTCTTTGTCTTGCTTGATATTAAATTGATCTTGTCTCTTTTGGCCCAGTGTACCCCCATGTACCACATACACTCAATTGCCAGTTTGTAAGCATATACTTCAGGTACCTTTATCAAGGATATGATGTTATTTTTTGTTGAAACCCTGTCAAAAGAAAGGTTTGATTTGACTCTGTGGTCATCGTGGACGCTGCTGTTTTGGGTGCGCCAGAATTGTTCTATGATAAACCGACAAGTTCTTATTTTAATTTGTCCTTTCCAACTCAAACTTTACAACGAGAGAATGAGAAAAGCAGCTGGTCACTCTTCTCTCTGTCTGACATCCACAAGAGCTGTTTGATGTTTGCACCAAAGTAGTGGTGACTTTATTATTCATAATAAAGTCAAGTTGTCTTTTGGACAAGCAAAACTATTATCTGCCCGAGGAAATTCAGGCAGCAGTAGCCATCAATTTTGGCTCATGCACTACTCGGAATCCATACTAATATGTTTAGTCATTTCAAGTTTTGCCCAGACTGTCTATCCTTGGAATCTTATGATTTCTTATCAGATGCTGGCCCGCTCTGTTGTATATTTCAGAGCAGCCTATTCCCGGTGACTCACTCTGAGGTGTATTTGCTCTAAAATGGCTGGCTATATCTCAGGTGTAATAGTCAGAATGTGCCGCTTTCTATGCGGGACACACTATCCACGTAGAGGCAAAAGAATGAGCTGTGTTAAGAATCGATACCTCTTTGTCTTTTTTGTTTGCTTTGAAAGTGGAATAGGTTCCATTTTCTCCTCAGCTGCCAACCTCACCGCCATTTCAAAGCAAAGTTTGAGAGCTTAAAAAGTTCAGTGTCTTTTTTTAGTCCTGGGACATTTTCATTTACAGAAATATAATATAGTTCTTGCAGGGCTTCCTCTTTTTGTCTTGTTTTATTTTGTGTGTGAGATGATTTAATAGACATACTGTATGTACTGTCATTTCCCTTCAGTTAAAACCCTTTAAAACTTCCTCAAAATGTGCAAAAATACAGTAGATGGAAAATGTCATTGTTCTAAACTACCATCCATAAAGATCTAATATTGGTTTAGGTTCATTATGCTAAAGCTGTGCACATTGGACTGTTTCAAGTTCCTTTGTTCCTTAGTCACGGTTGGACTCGTGCTGCTGAGAATGAGAAATGAATTAAATTTGAAAGGAACACAATACATTTTTTGTCTTCAACAGTTGGTCTAACTTGCACTTTTCATTTCTTCTCTTCTCATTTTCCGCCATGTGGATCCGACTCTTCTCTCCATTGCTCTCGTCTATAGGTAAGACATTTTGACTTTCACCTGTGACTTTTGATGGGACAAGTTGTTCTAGTCATATATTCCATCTCCCTGACAGCAGCATACATACTACTCTGTCCACTTTCTAAAATATATAACTACAGGAAGTAATACTGCATATATTTAATTCCAAACACAACACTGTTTAGCTCATGTTTGAGTATTCTGTTCTCACTTAGCACACTCTAATAGGTTGTGCTTATCACATCAAAAAACTAAATGCATTCATCTTGATATCCTTAAATTCAAGTCATTAGCGGCCGTGTCTGCAAGACTTTGTATTCCTAGTGGAAAATGTCTACTTTTAAAGAACTGTCGTCAAAGTGTTTAACGAAACCTTCAAACCACTATTTTCTTCCTATTATTATGTTTATTACACCCCTTTCAAATATCAAAGTAGCATTGAAGTAAGCATACACACCAACATATGAGACAAAATGGATAAGGATAAGACTCATTTGTAAGTCGGATTCAGTACTGTCTGCGACACTCGTCAACCACAGATGTGTAGGTATTTTACATAAGTCCTAAAACATTTGGGCACTTTAGTTTTAAGCAAAGTTTTAACCTAAAACAAAAGATGTGGACTATTTACAGCGGTGGGTTAATACACATTTGTCGTCGATAAATGGCTGCTGGAAAGGGTGTTTTGGGAATTACTCCAAATAAACTACAGTACAATGGCCATGCTCATGGTAATAAAGGAGCTGTTAAGAGGTGTTCCAGTGCAACAGTAGACATCAATAAAGGTCAATAGAGACAAAGAGGAATAATCTATATCAGGCTTTGGCAGCAAAGAAAATGTGTTACCTTTTCCCATTTAACTAGTTAGATAAAAATATGTCTTGTGTTTGCCCTGATCTCTGACTTAAACATTTATACATTTTAACCATTATGGTCAACATCAACATAGGACCAATTACAATACATAGTTTGTTCTACTTTTGATCGTTTTACTTTTACTTTTTTCTTGACCCTTTACTGTTCACTGGTGTCTTTGTGGTCGACCCAGAGGAGGCAATCACCAGCACACGGACTCTGCATGACCCTCAATCTTAGCAAGAACTCATTGAAGGTGGCTATTCCCTCAGTGACTATTATGCAGGCAAGCCAAATCACTCTGCTTTTATGATTTAAAAACAGTAGTCAGGCCTCACACGGGCCTCTTTTGTGTGCAGGAATTAGACTCACTGTTACAATAAGGGGCTCAGTTGTGGGCCGAATTTGTTGTATTTGTTAACATTACATGCTAGGTCTTACAACCTTAACCTACTGGTTTCACTGGTTTCTCCATGAGAGTGAGAGAACATATTAACAGTGTCTTCGGGGCGTTTCATGAGCCCTTAGGCACCAGTGTTAAGCCTGCAGGCCTTTACATTCCCTGTGCTACCTGGCCGCTCTGGAGTGATGAATACCTTCTAATGGTCCAGCTAAATACCCTCTGTGGGACCAGGGGAACAGTTTGAGCTTATGTGGGAGACACACAGACACTGCATTCTGTGGTTGTGAGTTTATGAGCTGAGGTGTAATGACAAAAACTCCACATTTCGTGTAGCGTTATGGTCCCCACTGCTCCCACTATCAACAAGTGGTGTCACAATGAACAATTGAGCAGCCATAGGAGGGGTAATGTAGAAAGAGCAGGAGAGGAATACTTTACACGTACAAGCAACTGATAGATTTACTTATTTTGCGACTTTAGCAAATCATGTTGATCACAAAGTGGTTGACAATGCACATTTTTATGCTGTCTGCATTGACTTCTTTAGTTCAAGTTTAGTTTATTTACATGTCATCATCATATCGTTGAGAAATAATTTCATTATAGATGTTATGGCAATGAAGAACAAATGAAATGGGGAACCCCAAAGAGCTACTAAAAGCTTTTCGCAGGAGGCCATTAAAAAGTTTTATTTCTGTACAAAAATCCCTAGTCAATTGCAGTATGCTTACTTCTGTTCCTATTTTGCCTTATCTTGTGCTGGTATATTTTGAATTTATCTCACTTCCACTGTTATCAACCATTGTGGCTGGTTCACAATCACACTGTGAAAATGCTGACATCACTCGGCCCTAATGTGCACTATTATGTGAATCCTTGCAAATTGTGCACTTGTGCCATTATGTCTGGCTGTGGACTATGGTCCATCTGCCTGACCCTTTCCTTGGGAGCACACCGTGATTGGCTCTTTGCCATTCTTAACAGCCTATTTACATCTGCTTCTGATAGGCTGTCACTCCTCCCCTGCCATGCCTTTCTTGCCTATGAAGGCAAATTAAAGCGGGCTAGGCTGTAAAACCAGGATTGTAACTTACACTATGACTGGATCAGGAGTCATTAACATTAGGGGTTTGTTTACTTTTGTTATTCTGAATCAGAGTTGTTTACTGCACCAGATGCTGTCTTATCTGTGAGTCTGTAACAGATCAGTTTGGTTGATGGAGCGAAGTAAACACGCTGTGAACTGATAGCTGTCTTGTTAACTCCATTCCACTGAGGCTCTTATCTATGCCTGTTTTCAATACAGCCCAAACTTTTCCTCCTGTTGTTCTGAAGAGCACAGCATTCTCTGTCTCTCTGTGTGTGTGTGCCTGTTACACACACAAGCTCACCCACTCACACAGAGTGACATGAGTTGAAGATAGTAGTTTTTAGACGTGTTAAATTCTGTTACAAGAGACTCCCTTGCTGCTTTATCAAACAGAGGGACTGGGCTTTGTGACTTGTCTATAAAATTCCTGTAGTGCACTCTGGGAAGCAGGGAATGGGAACAGCTTTTCCTGTCAGTCAGGATACACACACTCACAATGTTCCGGACATCACGCCTGTGTGATCTCGCTATGGGAAACTGTAGAGGGGGGAGTGTTCAAAGGTGGAGCAGAAGTCTGAGCTCGTGAGACAGGACACAAGCAGTGAGCAGACGTGGTGGATGTGTGATGGTTCAATCTTCTCCTTCTCCAATGGGAAATGGTTAAATACAATGGACTGGATTTGATCACGACAAAATCCACAAGGACTTAAGTAGCAGTGAGTGTCTGCAAGAGGGCTCTTCAGTGAAAGCTTGCGATAAACAAGAGTTGCACTCCATGAAAACTTTCTCCCTGGAGATTATCTTCACTTGATACCAGACTGAAGAGGATTTGTTTTCTTGTGCTGAGGAGATATCTTGTTGTGGTGGTGGTGGGCTGTGGAGTTGAAACTTGGAGCCATGGCTGGGGTCACTAGGAAGGCATCTGGGAGACCCTCGTACTACTACAGATTCCTGGGCAAGTCACGACTGCAGCGTCAGCGGAGCCGGTCCCGCAGCCGCACCAGACCGTCTACAAGCAAGGGTAATAAAAAACTACTACCACTGCTAAAAAAAAAAAGTTCACCAAGCAGTAGCTTTAGCCTTGTATACACCAGAGGACTCATGTCTAATAACTTCTACAACATATTGTTTCTGAAGATAATACACCTCAGAAGTGAGTAATCATTTTGATAAGGTCTGTGTTTTTGATTCCAATAAGCAAATGCATTGTTTTGCCAGAAATTGTGTTGTATTATTTATCTGTTATGCCCACGTAGGCTACATGCTGTGCAAGCAACAAAAGTAGAGATAGTTACCCTGTTAAAAGAAATTGCTGTTACATTTATCCAGTGTTGGGAACGTTACTTTAAACAAGTAATTAGTTATAGTTACGTTACTCACTACTTGTTCCAAAAAGTAACTGATTAAGTAACTGAATTACTTTATAATAGAAGTAACTATTTAACAGGCAAAGTAACTATTTGTGTTAGCCTACTGTAAAAAAAAGTTGCTATATACGTATATGTCAAAGAATTTGGATTGTTGTGAGCAGTTTTTACAAGTCAGTTGAAATGATTAGAACAGACAGGTAGGCTACTTGTAGGCTACATAACCTTCAATATGTAGGCTTTTGCACATCAACAGACAGCACGTGGTTTATCCTGCACTTCAAGTATTTTGTTCTCAACAAAAGTAAACATTATTTGACCTCAATGAATTTGAAGTAGGGTAGTGCTTATATCTCCACCTTTGTAGTAGAGTAGCCTACTCACTGGATTCACTTCCGAGGTGTCGGCCAAAAACGTCAGACTATGAAGCATGAGACGATGAGTAAGGATTTATCCTATGTTTATTTCTTCTTTAACATGCACAGCAGCATACAGATCTCGGGAAAAGAACAATATATAATAGCAATACTCCGCTCGTGATGACACGATAAACAGCTGTTGCAACCCGCGAATCGCGTCCGTTTAATAACTTGCATAAATTATAGCTTATTACAGCGACTGGGAAACTCCATGCACTTAACTCACAAGGGCAATGCAAACAAACTCAGGGAAAGCGAGTTTCAACCGTGGAATGATACTACGGCAACTTGCACGCTCACACAACAGAGAGAGAAAGAACAGGAAACTTCACTAAACAGACACTCCGGCTGACTGACGTCATCCACACTGAATAAAACACATCTTAAAACACAATAAGAAATAACAAACACTGTAACCTATAAAAACAAAACCCACCCGATCTTCTCACTAGCAGTTTGTGTATGGATTCAGGGGTGCGTTCGGATTACACAATGTATTCACTCAATTCATAGTAACGCACCACATTTAACTTTCAGTAACGATAACGGCGTTGTAACGACGGAAACAGTAATTAGTTAGATTACCTTGTTACTGAAAAAATAACGGCATTACCTAACGCCATTATTTTAAACGGCGTTATTCCCAACACTGCGTTTAACCCATGAGATCTACTTTAACACTATTATTTGTGGAACTTATGCCGACACTCTACTAGTGCAGATGTGGTTTTTACACTTGTGTGCGTGTTTCCATTAAAACAAGAGTGAGATGACTGTTTGCCGTCACTATTCACAAGGTGATGCAACTTTCAAATTGCAGCACCAACACTTGACAGCTCGCAGCGCAGTGTGAAACTTGCCGAGTTTCTCCCACGTTCAGGCACTTTGCCTGCAAATATCTTTGTTCTTCGCAACCTTCTAAAAAACGACCTACTTCAAACCTACTTCAAGTCTGTTAGTTAATTTTCTGCTCTGCATAAATACTTATTTCTTTATTAGCCCATGTCCTCGAGCTCTCTGTTTCTTCATTTTGCTGTTTGTTTGCCTCTCAGTACTTTCTGCTGGAGGCAGTCTTTGAACTGCAAGGTTATAGTGATAAGTCTGCCCCCAAGGCTTAGCTCAAGTAACTTGAATAGAAAGAAAAGACGTATCTTTGAAATCTTCAGCTTATTGATTTATTTCAAAGTCAACTTCTATAACTTGCCATCCATGAAATTAAATAGAATGCTGTTGCATATCTGTTGTTATCTTGCATTGAAACCTTTTTAAGACAAATAGCTTAGACAGTAAAACATCAGGCTCAATTTCTCTCACTTTTGCTGAAACTTAAACTTTCTTGCATTATGAATAAATGTAGTTAGTCTCCCAGAGGTGGACAAGCCACACAAAGTCATGGGAACGAGACGAAACAGTATGTAGGTTCCGTCTTCACTTTGCTTCTCCAGCTGATGAAAGAGGTGCTTTGAAGTCCCCCCTCTGTATCATTTCAATTCTTAAAAGAGCACGCACACACTCGTTTTAGCCTATGTACAAAGAGACACATAGGCAAATACACTCTGCCTTGATCTTTGTGGCTAAGTGCAAGCTCCACCTCACCAAAAACTTTTTTACACACTTCACATGAACGCAGTGACATACAGATAGGGTGAGGAGAGGTTGTTTCCAGATGTATCTACAGAGCAATACACACTTTGATTTGTGCAGCTGTAGTTATGAAATAGTTAAAAGAAGTGGTGGTTGTGCTTTGTACCACTCTAAACCGGTAGCTGTGTGTCATTTTACGTCAATGCAGTCCGGAGACTATAATGTGGGTTCATTGCCAGAATTCATTAGATCTCATCTCATTTATCTAGCTGTAACCAATATATTTATATTAACAGTGAATCACATGACTACTTGCATGTGAAAGGGAACTGCACTCTGCTATGTAGTTCCCATCAGCTCTACAGAACTGTAAAAGGATCTTTCATTGTTTTGGTTTTACAGCTTGCAACTTTACTGTTCTTGTTCACTCTCACCACTCTAATCTGTCTTTGTCCCGAAGCCGCAGGCAGCTATTGACAAGTTAGTGATTTCAGTGGAGCATCTGGCAGTAAAGAGAATTGTCTTAAAACAGCTCAAAGAAGAGAGCTACATTTTCTCGCTGGACTGAAACAGGACTCCAAATCAATCTCAGTGTTGCTACAATTCTGCTGGTTGTGCGAATAGGCAACATGTTGGCAAACACGCCCCCCAACTTCATAAAGTGATAATGTTATTTTAGTGTTCACAGCTTTATGTTTATGCTGCCCTGAAGTGGCAAAAAAAATCTATTTATGTAATGCACATATTCGAATATAAGAAGAACACTAGTATATGCATGGCCAAAACATCTGTCTTCTTCTGGGGAAATCAGGATTCTCAATCCCCTTCCAGGATAATGTGAAACTAATTTCTTTTTCATATGACACTGATTATTAAATTAGAGCTGCAACGATTAATCGACGAATCGATTATTAATCGATTATTAAAATAATCGCCAACTATTTTGATAATCGATTAATCGTTTTGAGTAATTTTTTAATAAAATATGTCCAAATTCTCTGACTTCAGCTTCTCAAATGTGAATATTTTCTGGTTTCTTTAATCCTATTATGACAGTAAACCGAAATATCTGTGTGTTTTGGACATAACAATACATTTGAGGACATCAACATGGGCTTTGGAAAATTGATTAACATTTTTCACCATTTTCTGACATTTTATGGACCAAAAAACTAATCGATTAATAATCGATTAATCGAGAAAATAATCGACAGATTAATCGATTATCAAAATAATTGTAAATTGCAGCCCTATATTAAATCTGGTTACTCCAAAAAGCGGATGGTAGCCTGGTTACTATAGGGCGTTTTAATGCACTGAATGATGAAAATCTGGCTCAGACTGCTTCATGGTATTAGCAATCGGTACAAGATGTTTGAATCAGTATGAAGTACGTTAGTGAATTTGCGAAAAACATTAATTCACTCCTGTTATCTCCAACTTTGAGAAATGTACTGAACCACTATGTGCATAAGTATTGCAATATTGAATTACACAAACAGTGATATAAGATATTATGCGTATTGCTCAACCTCAATGTGTATGTATGTGTTTCTCTAACTAAAAAACTGTAGAAGTGCTTACTTGAGTGAACAGTTCTTTGTTCACACCACAGCCGAGCAGCTTTATCTTGAGGAAGTTACTGTTGCCCCTCTTGATGTATACACTGTCACTGGAACAGATCAGGTGGCAATGGCATGAGCTCATGTGTTATTGTTTTCTCAGTGTGTGTGTGCATGTGTGCGTCATTATCTCTGAATGGAAAATCTTTATATCAGTTTGGTTCACACTCACATCACTCTGGATCTGTTTATCCCTTCTTTTGGCCGGGGGTTGGAGACATTTACATGCAAAATGACGGCTTATCTCAAAGAGAGAATGGCAAGCTAGTCTGGCAGAGCAAGAGAGAGCGGTATTGTCTGATCTGACTTGTTATGCTGGCGTGTTTTGAAACTCTTGGTGCAATCAACAGTCTTTGTCCTGAGTTGTCCATTGAATGGAATACAATCACTTTTCTGAACGGACATCATCAAATACTCTCTAGTTGTATGCGTTGGCAGAGCCTATGTGTAAACAGCTTTACCTTGTAAATAACTTTCTATAGAGAAGGTTTGAGGAAATTAGGTTTCTGAAATGTGGAAGTGTTTCAAAGTTAAGGTTTTGACTCCTATGTTTTGCCTTGTATTGGATGTTTTCCATAGCAAACTGTCTCCTTGCTCCAGCTTCATAATCAAAGGACAGGAGGTGTCGTCCATACACAACACAGCACGCAGTAACACAAGCTAAGTATCAACGGTGGGAAACTGAAATATCACAGCCGTAGAGAAAGAGTTACTGCAAGCGGCTTGCAAGAAAAGTGTTTGAACTACTCAATAACAACTCAATAATGCATTACCACTGACAATTATTACAAATCATCATATCTTCAATGGGTCATTACCAAGAAACACTTTTGATCTGTTCTACCGCGTCACGCTTAGTTTTCGTCAGGCTGTTTAGGATGTAACCATATTTTCTGTTTGTGTGTGTGTGTGTGTTGTGTGTGTGTGTGTGTGTGTGTGTGTGTGTGTGTGTGTGTGTGTGTGTGTGTGTGTGTGTGTGTGTGTGTGTGCGTGTGCGCTGATGGGAAGTGAGGAGAGAGAATAGGCTGATAGTTGGGAAACGTGGCCATACACTGCAGACAATAAGAATGACTCAGTTTCCGATTCCTAAGTCACATTAACACATAAATACAGGAAGAAGGGCTGGAAACAAGTCTGTAACAATAATACGTGATGCAAAATGTTAATCTACTTCACTTATAAACATGACAGTTGAAAAAGGGATTATGAGTTAAATTGGGCCAGGTTTAGACCTTCACTTCACAGCCAACACAATATGATTTATTTTTAGAACAGATAAGCTCTTTGCTCTGTTTTTGCTCTTTTTGCCTGAGCTGAGATTAAGGTTGTGTTTAAGTACAACAAGGAATCACTAATAGACAATAATTATTATTATTATATATTTTTATTTTTATTGCAACTGTCTGTGCAGCTTTAGATTCCAAGACACATTTCCCAAAGGGGACAATAAGCTCCTGTATTGTATAGTAACACAGGCAGCTTTGTTTTTAGACTTATACACAATCAGGCCAAGGTCTGGGAGAAACAAAGTTAACACAGGTGAAGAAATTAACAAATGTAATACAGAATATGAATTTCCCATCTAGTTTGTCGGATCTGTATTACAGAATGAGCAGTGAAATTATAATGAATTTATCTCAAGAATCATTTAACAGGAAGCACATGAGAGAGAAGGCAAGGGCAGTTAATAAAGCAATCAAGCGGCAAAGTGAAACCTCCAGAAGTCTCCACATCATCCAAGGATCACTTTCTGATCATAGTCTCAGCTCTGGCGTCCTGTGTACACAGCTAACCTCTTTCGCCCTCAAGCCTGGTGAATCATGGAGATGGGACAGATGATGCAGTGCATCTCAACACATCAGAAGCGTTCCAATAACAGGGAGGGACAGGTGCAAGCTAATCCACCTTTAATCCATAGATAATAACTCTGATTACAAGACAGAGCCAGTGAGTGGTTTAGGAGAAATAGCTGTGGAAGTATAGAAGGATCATTGCCATGACTCTCTGAAAACAGCTTCTTAACAAACAGCACACACAGTGTGCATGTAATAAGTATAGCCATCTTCACATGCATACATATATGCAATTGTAAGTATACTGTTTCTCTTACATGCCCTTGTCGTTCCCAGATCTTTACAAAAATATTTGAAAGCCGTCCAGCTCATATATAAGTCATAACTCCATAGTGTGGATATAATGAAACCATAGTATGCAATAAAACTAGAGAAATTAGAACAAATAATGCATGAACAGATCAGAATCCATTTTGTCAGAAAAAAAATTGAGAAGTGATACGCTTTAAGTGGCTACAAGGAACTTTCAGTTTTTGTTGATTGTAGCGGCCCCTTTGGACAAAATTGGTAGTGTTTCTACAACACCAGAGCCCATGGTGAAGCAAAGCTAACTTTGATTACGGTAAGTATCATTCGCCACACACAGGATGTTCCGGTCTGCCTGCCGTTAATCGTTTTGAACTTGGGAATCGGACCTGTGCAAAGGCATTAATATTAACAATATCAAAGTAACCTTGATTTCGCTGATGGTTTTGTTTGCTGTTACACGTCATTAATAATTATCAGACGAAAAATGTGACATTTCATAAACATTTACAAGTACAACTTTGACAAGAACGTGAGCTTGTCATTCTAGGTCAACTTTGTGTGATCTGTATTACATTTGTTTTGGGGGGGGGGCATTTCAAAGAGTTGTCATCTGTCACCTGCTTACATTTTCAACTGACACCAAGCCTGCACAGTTCACAGGGTGTTTGCCCTATATCTGTGTGTGTGCAATGGAGGTTATTGAAGTCAGTAGGATCTCAGTCGGCTGTCGCAGGAATGTTGCTGCTGTGTCGCCCCTCTGCACAAACACAAACTTCCTCCTTCTGTGCCCCACTCTTCTCCTTCTCCTCCTCCTCTGCCTTCCCATGACACACTGCAGACAAAGTTATGCATGTGCCAAACTAAACATGAAACCGAGAAGCACTCTCTTTATCAGGATATCGCTTGAACATGGTCGAATAAATAAATTGTGTGAATGAATCCAGCTTTAGTCAGCTGTTGGGTGTTGTGCTGCTTAATGCACCCAGTATTTGTGCTTCTCCACTGTTGGGTGACTGTGTTTCACAAACCTAGAAGATTGGTAAATGGTCATATTCCACTCAGAGGGGTTAACACAGTAGTATGGTATAAATTCAGACTGATCTTTGTAATATCAGTCCACATTCTACCCTCAATGTTAGCAAAAGGTTAAGTGACTCTTGACTCGTGGGTTGAAATGATTCTCTTTTACTCCTTTGTGTCCATAGACGCTCAGAGGAAATGCAGCAGCACCTCTTTATCGCCCCATCATCCCCACACTGAGTAAATACGGCATCTTGGAGGTCAAAAGTCCAGCGCTGTCTTCACAGTTCGCACATTACAGTCTCTGTGTTCTCTTATACGAGGATACACACTCTCTCTCTCCCCTCTTAGTCTGTCTCTCGCTCACAATAACAGGCGTTTTAAGACTGAGCCATAAAGCTTGACAATTTACAGCTGTGCCTGTAATATGGTATATGCCTCGGTGGGCCTCCACTGTGACCTCCATTACATGGTTCATTGTCCAGTTGCGAGTCAGATATGCCGCTAATGAGACTCTGCCTTTTGACAATAACACACACACACAAAGAATTCTTACCGGCAGATGACTCTTTGATTGACACAGTTTATATTCCAAAGACAGGCACCATTATCAGCCGGTCAAGACAAGTTCTATTTGTCTCCTACTTGAGGAGGGAAAACAGAAAAGAGATGTATTTGTGAAGAAGGGAGGAGGTGGAGAGGCATGATGGACCAAGAGAACATCCTCCAGGTGTACAGAACACAGCAAACACAGCTTGACAGCCTGTGATTTTTGCTGCACATTTCACCATCTATGTGTGTCTCAATTCCATTTTGCTTTTCCCTCCTGTCATAACACAAAAGCTCTGAATTCTCTTTGGAGGCTATTTCTCAGCCCTGGGGGTGTAGGCTTGTTGAAATGCAGACACACACTGCTGTTGTTGTTACTCATACTTTGTCCATTTGCTGGATGTGCACAGGTTGGATAACTTTGCTGCCCTGTTCCAAAACACTTTAAATCAGCTGTAATAAATGTTGCTAATTAACTTAGCATGGTGATGGCCTAAAATTAATCTGGTATGTGATAAGTCTGTAAGTCTACCATATCAATATATTCAATTTATATGCAATTTAAGCTATCAACTTAATATAATAACATGTGTCTACACAGCATCAGCTAGTAGAAGTTTTTTTAACCACTCGTGTGTGGTTTTGATGAGCAAGCCCCCATTTTTATCTTTATCTTCCACACATGCACAAACAGGATTCTCATTCCTGCTGACAATGTCATGCTATTCCATTGATTCACAGTTTGTGGTGATTATATGGCAAGAAACCTAGCATCGCATCCAGAAAGGAAAGTAAGAAAAGGACTTCCAGCTTACAAACACGGACATATTATATTCAACAAATCCCCCATGCAAATGTTTTATGAGGAAGCAAGTGCAGCTAACATGTTTAGGCAATATATGCAAACTGTGAACTTTGAATATCAGCTGCAACAATACTCCATGTTAATGCAAATATACATTCAATAGATAACATATTTTCAGTGGCCTAGATGGACGTTTGAGTTTGCAATGGGCATTGTAAGCCAAAACAAAAAATAAATAAAATAAACTCAGTCAGCAGTGTGTGTGTGTTTGTGTTTTTGATTAGTACAGCTCCATAAGTACAGAATGTAGATACATAATGTTCTCTTCAAGCCATTATCATTTGTTAGCAGATTAAATAGTATCTGCAACAACCACTTTTTTTTCCCCTCTGTCATCACAGCAACACTTCGCACAGCCAGCTCCTCAAGCAATTAAAGATCTTAAAGCTCTTCAATCCAAACAGAAGAACAATGAGTTTTCAATGTTGTTTACCGTTATGTTACTGTTTAATATAAGCACAGAACTTTAGCACAGCCACACCCAAAATAATAAGTTGTTATGCAAAATGTTCACCGCTATTCCTGTTTTGTCCCTCAGATGATTTACCACATGCTATATTAGTTCCTAGTCTGTCTTCTAACAGTTTCGGTGGCACGTTACCACTTGCCTGCACAGCGTGCTGGTTCTCGGCACACTTCTCACATGAATCATTCATACTATATTCATCCTGTGGCCTCATATTGGGCACATTTTTTTTCTTTAACTTTTTAACAGTCAGGCTAGCTGTTCCTCATGTTTCCAGCCAATATGCCATGCTTGGCTAACCTGTATCTAGCTTCATTTTTAGCTTTGGTATCAATCTTGTATGAATATGTTCCCAAAAAAGTTGAACTATTCCTTCAGTCATTCCTGTTGCTTTATGTTTTTGTTCACAATGAGATACAGTCGCTCCCAGGCTACATTCTCCCTATCTCTGTTGTGCCAGACCGGGACACAAATTCACTCCTGTGCACCCACACAAATGCAAGGGACTATCATCTAGTCCAGTGGTTTTCAAACTGGGGTTATGGCAGGGGGGCGCAGATGAATATGTGAAAAAAAAACCTAAAAAAAAAGTTTGTGTTTTTTTATATTAAGATCACGGCATAGCTGGACAAGAGGTCTTCTGCTTCGTTCCTCTCACTGCATTTAAATGCATAAATTATATTACAGAGAAATAGGTCTCGTTAAAGAAAAAGAGCACCAAGCCCAACCCAGAGGACCCTGCATAATTTATTTTATTTCAAATTAATATTTTTATGGAAAATCCATGTGTCCTTCTTCAATAGCTTCTAATTCATCAGACCCAGTGTCTCCAAATTATTTGTTCACACAAAATTCCTCATATTTAGCCTCTTAATTTTCCTCTCAAAGTGCACCAGATTCATAGCCTGGCATTCCCAGACCTGCCACTAGGCGCTGGCAAATTAAATTTGCAGCGCATGTTGGTCTGGACACGCTCCGTTGAAGCTTTATCAAGAAAACCAGAAATCTGGCTATGGTTTCAATTGGTTCTATCTAATATGGGCGCGCCAGAGTACTCTGGGGAGGACGTAACCGGATGACGACAGTGACGTGCATGCGACGTCGAAGCCGTGATAGTAAACATCAAAGATGGCTGCGGATATGTTGTGTGAGTTTGAGACTGCTTTGGCCTCGACCCTTAACGATTTGGAAGACGGCACTCAAATCTTTCATTAGCAAGTAAGGCAAGGCAAGGGCAAGGCAAGTTTATTTATATAGCACAATTCAGACACAAGGCCACTCAAAGTGCTTTACATGGGCAAGATTAGAATACATAAAACACATTATAAAACATTTAAAAGCGAATAAAAAGAAGCAAATAAAAATTAAATAAAAATTAAAACTCGATTAGTAAGTGAGTAAGTGGAATGTTCTGTTTTGCCGACCGACAACGGCAAACGTTTAATTTAACAGTTTAACAGCTGTTCGCTAAACGAAAGGGGCTTACGTCACCTTATGCATCGCTCTGATTGGTTGTAGTGCTATCCAACTGCGTGCAGTGGCATTTGAAATGCACGAGTAGGAGCCGCCCCTTGAGTTGGAAATTACTATTGATCGTGGCCAGACTCTCTATCGTTCAAGATATCAGGGTCTGGATTTCCAGGCTACCAGATTCATGCATTTCACTTTAAAAAAATCTCCCGGGGGGGCATACCCTAGGAGGGTCTGGTTCTCCACTGGCTACTATTATCCTCCAGCAGGACATTGGAGGCACTAGCGAAAAAACACTGGGTGTGTGAATGACATTTAACTAGTCAATAATTTGGGCAAGTCTGTCTATCTTTCTCACTCCGCTGCACACTCAGTCACTACTATCCATGCTTAAAGAGGATACTTTTCGACTTTTATGACCTATAAACGTTGTTATAATGATTTATAGTCATGTTTAACCATACTAGAGTATCAAGTAATTACGTACATGCATTTCGACGTATTCCCTGCTGACCATCTGGGGTGGCTATGCAGAGCACTAAAAACTATGGCAGCCGGTCGAGCCGAACTTGTTCAAATTTCCGGGTTGTGTCTGTCACGCTGGGATCGTTTCTGTCATGTTTCCATATATGGTAATGCTGCCGCTCAGGCATGCTCCGGCTGCATGCCCCCACCTTCCTTAAAATTTCCCGCTGCTGGAAGGAAGGTAACCAATCACAACGGAGTGGGGTTTGCAGCAGGGGGGGAGGGGCGGAGAAGCTCAAAGCAGTGTGTAGAGAGAGACTGCTGTGCTCGCTAGGGTAAGAGGAAGAATAATATGATCTCTTTAAAGGAAGCAGGATTAAACCACTGTATTAAGATGTTAAAATGTATTAAAAAAATGTGTTAAAAAACGCACAAAAATGTGTAGAATGTTTAAAAAATGTTTAAATTTGTAAAATAATTAAAAGATCTTTCAAAACACACAGGGATTTAGATTTTTTTTTTTTTGGGGGGGGGGGGGTTTCTGCTGAAATGTGTTCTCTGAGGGGGGGCTCACTCTCTCACACTTTGAAAACCCCTGATCTAGTCTATGCAGATGTAGGCCCCACAGGGCTCTTAAGGCCAGGACACACCGGCCCGATAATCGCCGTCGTAGAGTCGGGAGGGGCCGGGAACACGAATCTGTTTGGTGTGTGCTGTGAAATCGGTCGTCGTATATGTCGTCGGGCTTCTTTTGAGCAGTCTTTCAGTTGGAGCAATTTGATTTGTGGAGGGCTAGCGAATCAGTGAAGCCTGGAAGTGAGGCGGGTAGCACAAACGGCTAACAACAGTTAGCCATCGTTTTAATGTGTTTGTTTGTTTCGTTCAGCGAGTACTCACATGCATCAACCCTTGTTGACTGCTCGACACCATGCTCGACACTCTGCTAAAAATGGTGCTCTTTAAGGTCCATAAATATAAATACGTATTTCTATCTATGTTTATGGTCTAGAGAGCCGTCCCATCATTTCCGACTTCCGTATTTTTTTGGGCCACAATACAGATTAGCGCCGCCTGCTGTTATGGAGACAGTACGTCCCGCGCAAGCGCAGAGCGTACGGAAAGTCAGCAGTCGGCTCGGTGTGTTCTTTGCACTTTTTCGGCCGCGACGGGAAGACTGGAGCTCCCTGAATCGGCAGTCTCCATTTTCGGGTAGTCGGACTGGTGTGTCCTGGCCTTTACTGGCACTTTCTGGGTCCCATTAACCGACTGCAAGAGGGCCTGGAGGTGGATGGAATCAACACAGTGAGATGCCTCTTTTTGCAGGTAGATGACAGGGGATGGAAACGTGGTGTTAAGAATTGATGGGGAGATTGTGAGCCGATAGAGAATTCAAGAGAGAAAAGGTGAAATGAGGATGTACTAACATAAGAATTTTATTTGACTTGAAGTAGGAAATGGACAAAAAGAAAGCTACGTGCATGGAATAGATTGGAAATCATTTGATAGAATAGAAAGCCCTAAGGCCTGCAGACTTAGTGGTAAAATACCTCACCTTTTGAAACAACAGCTGATATCTGTAAGCCCTCTCTGACCCTCTGCTTGACCTTACAAATGGAGCCATGCATATTATATGCTCCAAAACACACCTGCAGATAGCAAAATATCTTAATAAACAACTGTTAGAGACTAGGATAGAGACTACTATGTGTCAATAGGCAATTTCACATCTGAGCGGACAAATATTGAATGCGGGGTCCCCAAGGTTCCATTCTTGGCCCTCTTCTATTTAACATCTACATGCTCCCACTAGCTCAGATTATGAATAAGAACAAATTATGCTAACATAATTATGCAGACGACACACAAATTTACATAACCATATCACCAGGAGACTACAGTCCGATACAGGCACTGAGTAAGTGCATTGAAAAAATCAATGATTGGATGTGCCAAAATTTCCTTCAATTAAACAACGATAAAACTGAAGTAATTGTCTTTGGTGCCAAAGATGAACAATTAAAAGTCAGCGCACAGCTTACATCCATTATGTTAGAAACCACACCCCAAGCCAGAAATCTTGGTGTTGTTATAGACTCCGACTTGAATTTCAAGAAACACATAAAATCAATTAATAAATCAGCCTACTACCACCTAAAAAACATATCAAGAATTAAAGGGCTTATGTCTCAGCAAGATTTAGAAAAACTTGTCCATGCATTTATATTTAGTAGACTTGACTACTGTAACAGTGTCCTTGCTGGCCTTCCAAAAAAATCTATCAGACAGCTTCAGCTAATTCAGAACGCTGCTGCCCGAGTCCTCACTAGGACCAAAAAAGTAGATCACATTACCCCAGTTCTGAGGTCTTTACACTGGCTCCCTGTCACTCAAAGAATTGATTTCAAAATACTGATGTTGGTTTATAAAGCACTAAATGGTTTAGGGCCAAAATACATTACTGATCTGCTGATACGTTATGAACCGTCCAGAGCCCTTAGGTCGTCTGGGACAGGTCTACTTACAGTCCCTAGAGTTAGGACTAAACAAGGAGAAGCAGCTTTTAGTTATTATGCACCAAATCTCTGGAACAAACTCCCAGTGAACTTGAGGTCTGCTGCAACTCTCAGTTCTTTTAAATCGAGTCTGAAGACTTTTTTGTTTCCATTTTAACCTGCAATTTTCATTTTATTTGCTTCTTTTATTTGCTTTTTTGCTTCTTTTATTCGCTTTTAAATGTTTTATAATGTGTTTTATGTATTCTTATCTTGCCCCTGTAAAGCACTTTGAGTGGCCTTGTGTCTGAATTGTGCTATATAAATAAACTTGCCTTGCCTTGCCTTGCCTTGCCTTGCCTTGCCTTGCCTTGCCTTGCCTTGCCTTGCCTTGCCTTGCCTTGCCTTGCCTTGCCTTGCCTTGCCTTGCCTTGCCTTGCCTTGCCTTGCCTTGCCTTGCCTTGCCTTGCCTTGCCTTGCCTTGCCTTGCCTTGCCTTGCCTTGCCTTGCCTTGCCTTGCCTTGCCTTGCCTTGCCTTGCCTTGTTATACAGTCCCATCTAAACGGGAAGTGTGAACGGTCTGAAATCAGCCACCAAATGCCGTACAGAACAGCTCTTCAACAATTTACCTCAGGTTGGAATTTGTGTTTTAATTGAAGTTTTATTGAGCGTCTGTTTTCTGTTGGTTGGGGTTAGAGCGAAATGTTCCATGCATTTGTAGATACATTACACAGGCAGATTTGGAAAACATGTGGAAGCACACAGTGCAAAATAAACCCCCGCAATTAGTTCACAACTTAAGTGATGTGTGTTTGTGTGTGTGAGCTTTTCCTCTGGGCGCTAGTAGCAACCAGCTGTGTACAAGTGGGAAGCAAAATTAAGAAGACTAGAGGGGTAAATTCAGTGAATTTGAGCGCAGAGATAATTTGTGACAAGAGCTTCCTCTTAACACAAATTACTTTAAAAAATGTATGGTGCTGACTCAATTCCAATGTTCATGATTTACTTATCAGCCCTTTTTGCCCTTGAATGAATTTCAGATTGAAAAGGATTAAATGTCCTTTAATATTTGTTGCCAAGACTTGTTGTCATGACAACAGAAAGTGATATGAGAAGTGATTTTTATTTTAGAAATGTTCTTTTAGTAAACCAATGTTTTTTTTAAATGTTCTATGGTAATGGATTGAGCAGGTTTTAATGTGCCCACTTATTCAGAGCTGCCACTCAATGAGACAAATGTTACACAGCTGAAGAGTATGAAGTTGGAAAGAACCGCACTAGACAAGGAAAGTTTTGGCAAGCCCAGACAAAACCAGTATCACAAGACACTCGTTTTTCATTGTAATTCATGAAACCGTCAGGACATGACGACAGGACATGGCCTTAGGGACTTGGAAACACATCTGTAGACCTCACTTGGACTTAAGGCAGACTTAAGTCTCATAAATAAAGAGTTGACACATGACTTGAAACCAACTGTGAGATTTAAATTATCTGAATCTTGACATGATAAAAACAATATGAAATGTAAAATTATTTGAGCGTTAGGTTTTGAATGGAAATTGTCTTTAAAAAAGAAGGGTTAGAGTTAGCATGACTACACATAATATATTTAATTTTTCGGCCTCTGCAATAAAGTGAGTTAACACAACTTAAAAATGCCATGTCATATGAGGCCTAATAACTTGACATGGACTTGTCCTTAAAGCCACTACGAGTAACATGGCACGTTGGCGTCCCCTTTGGACAAAAGCGGTAGTATTTTTACGACGCCCGCTGTCGCAAAGCTGTTTACTAGCGCGTGCCAGGCGCGTGAGTGTGAACTGAGAAGGGAGCAATATGGTGCATGTCCGTGTGTTGAAAGTGTGAGGACTCTTTTCGGCTCCGTGAGAGTGGTTTTGACACTGCATGAACTAATGCCAGTCACTGCCACACGCACCTGATTGCAATGCTGATTGCTAACTACTCTCTCACGGAGCTGAAAGATTAAGTGTCCGACTCCTCACAGAAAGCGAATGAACGATAGATGGCAGTTAGTATGGATCACGATGAGGTAATGTGTTTGTGTTGTTGATGTAAATAAATAATGACTATTTCAGATAATGGTTATCTGATGATGGTGAAGCAAAGCAAACTTTGTGTTAGTACCAACCGCTCATTCATTTAGGAGTAAACACTGCAGTCTAGTTTCGCTCTCGTGAAATTGTATACACGTTGCTTAGCAACGCCCTCGTCCCCCCGTAGCCTATATCACTCTCCCTTTTAGCTTTTCTTCATTGCATTTTCTTTTTTTTCTTTGATGGTTCAGCCCCGTTATCAGTCATTATGACGACAAATAACTGTATCAAACAAGGCTCCCGCTCCCCTTCCCTCACCTGGAGGGATAGGCTTCTCAAGTCACGTTGCTGCGCCACACTGAAATCTGCGACCAATACGGATATGTGACCATAGAGCTTGCACGAGCGAACCGAAAATCGGACTGGGTGTGCGACCAGACCAAAAGCAGTAATAAAAACTATTTAAAAACGTCTTTCTTTGCACTGATGGTCTCGTTTGCTGTTAAAGGTAATTTATGATTATCAGAGGAAACATGAGGCTGTTTAAAAGATATTTAAATGTTACTCGTAGCCGCTTTAAGGAGTTGCCAGAATGACAGCTGGACCACCTCAGAGTATAGGGTGTGAACGTTAACAACATTTTTGTGACATACAGCTTTCTTTTAAGCTTAGGTCACGTGAACTCGGGTAGTGTTTATCTTCAGGTTAACTCTCACGGCATCACTCTGCTGTCTGTGTGTGTGTGTGTGTGTGCGCTGTGTGTGCAGTGCTGAGACACAGAAATACAGACAGATTCTTGAAACTAGGTTTTGTATCTCAAAATAGTTTGTGATTTCATAATTTTGGATGATGAATGAATGCATGTCTCCAAAACGCTTTGAAATGATTTTCAAAACTTTATTCAAAACAAAAGAAAGAAAACGATGGCTTTTGGTCACTGATTTTACTTAAACATCCATAGTTTACAAACCATGTGTAAACCCCTACCTCAGAGTCTCCTTCTGTGTACTGTTATAGTGTCGAAAAATCAGGTCGATGCATATGTCTCCTCTGTAATAAAAAATACAAAAACCAAGATGGGCTTATATGTCTCCATGACACAGAGACTAAGCTAGTTTAAAATGGGATCCTCCCTTCTGTCACGGAGTAGAGGATCACTGCTAAGAGGATCTAGCCGGTTCCGATTTTTCAATTATAGAGAATTTGATTTAGCAACAGAGGACGTGTGCTCTGCTCTATGTCGGTGCATGTAATGTTTGTCTGCTGTTTGTTGTTGTGGACTATTATGTTTATTGGAACGTTAAGCTCAGAGTTATGTGGGCTGGGATTCAAGCCAGTGTTTTGCACAGTGGGAGGTGCTATTCCTCCATTCGTTTCTCAATTACAGTGTGCGCTAATTCAGTCAAACAGCCTGTTAAACAGCAGACAGCTAATTTAGCACTGCTCAGCTTTACAAAGTAATGGAAAGGATGGTGCTGCTGACTAAACAGCATTTTCCAGGTGTTTGTTCTTGTGTGTCTGAGGCTCATTAGAGATGCTCTATATGCAAATATCATTTTAGGCACAAATAATTTGGCACAATTTTATCCATCTGAGCTTTGTTAATAGCATTGCAGTATTTGATTATTACAGTCCTCATTAAGCCAAAGCCAGATTTTTTACCAAATTATGCAAATTAATTCCTCTCTGTCTGTGTTAAGCTGCGTATTTTAAAAGTTAAAATTGACGATTGATACAAAAATCAATGGTCATTCTACATAGCTTTAAGTATTAAACTAGGAAGACCGTTAGATATGGGTAAATAAGTATAACATCCCAAAAATACTGACATTTGGGAATGCTGAGGCGTAATGAAAAATTAAAACCACTCGTGTCAAGCTTTTGAAAATTGCATCAAGAGTTCATAGGTTACAAATCATTAAATGTTTTAGTCCATAAGGTACAATGTTAACCTCTAAGGCTTATCCACAAAGTTTAATTAACAAATATGAAGATGATTGGATCAGAAGTCAATGGAAAGATCCCAGTATACGTACATTTCAAGGTGTGTGGCAGAGAGACAGAGAGGATGGTAAAAGTTTGCTTTGTAGTTCAGTTTCATCCTAATCAGAGTCACCCTGTGATCCATGCTTACCACTAATTTCATTAGTTTCCTATGATGCAGTCGAAGAACTGATTAAATCATCTACGCTCTAACATCGTCTATGTGAAGTAGTGACCCCATGTTTTAGGCTTGCTTTATAATATGCTTTTCAGCGTACAGTATATCCCATATTTACACTGTTGACCTATTTACCTGGGACCTGGCATAAACAACTTTCCATTCATCATTGGTGGTCACAGTATGTGAGCTAACAGATAACAGAAAATGGCTGAAATCTGCAGAGACATGCACACTCTCCGTCACTCGCATTCCTCTTGGACGTGTCCAGATCCGTTGCTTCCACACACACACACACACACACATGCGCAGTCTTCTTGACTCCAGAACTATTTCCCATCTCTTTCATACTGATCTGATAATATAGTGTTCGTCCAGGTTATAAGGAAGAATTTCATACACACACACAAAGATAACAGGCAATGTACAGATAAGCTAAGCTCGGTAAACACGGAAAGGATGCAGGAAAATCAGGGATGGAAAGCAGCAGCCTTTTACTCCCTAAACAAGTTCATTGATACATTCACGCAGGAATGGATACTATATCCTTCACAGTCCAGTCCTGTGTTAACACTTTGCACCCATAAACACTTTTTTCTCATTCAACATTTGCCTTTGATCTGCAGTGCAGAAACACCAGTTGGCTTTTTCATGTTTAAACATCTTTCGCCCCTTTCAAACGGTTCACTTTCAGCAGAAAACATCTTGAGTTTGGAATCAAACCCAGGTCACTGAGGTCTGAGTCCAATCCCATTTGGCACATCAAACTCGGTTACCTTCATTTCATGCATACTGTCAGTGTCGGAGCTTTACATTTGGTTCAGTGTTGTAGCGCAGTTCAAAGCTCCTTTTAAAGTCGTTTCTGTTTTGAGTTTAAATGTTCTTGTGGGAATTTTCCTTTTGGTGCTCTTTGATTTTTCAAAAAAAGTGTAGAGGCCGCTGGGTCAAGTGAACTGGGAATTTGAAAGTAATACTGAGAACGAAACACTCAGGACGTGCCTATGCGCATATCTTTAAATAGTTTGAATGAATTACTTTGGGATAATTTGGAGAGACTACATTTTTCTTGCTGAAATTTGCATAAGAAGATCAATACTATTCTCAAGCCTGTATGCTAAATTGAAATGCTAAATTAGCTGTTTTCTGCTTGCTTTCGGTCTTTACACTACTAAGCTAAGCTAATCATCTCAAGGCCTTAGCTCCATTGTTAATGGACAGCAATGGGAGTGGCATCCTACTTCTCATTTAACAACCCAGAAGAAATTGATCAATTGTTTAGTTCACAATTCAAAGAGCTATTTCCTGTTTTAAAAAGCTCTCTCTCCTCTCTCTCTCTCTCTCTCTTTCTCTCTCTCTCTCTCTCTCTCTCTCTCTCTCTCTCTCTCTCTCTCTCTCTCTCTGTTTCCAGAGTCTCCTCCAGAGAGGACAGGCCGCCGACGCAGCATGCCAGGCAGCTCCTCAGACAAGACCACACCCAACATGGAGGCTACATCTACCGCCGCCACGCCTTTCAGAGTCACCGTGAGTACTGTGAGTGTGTTTTTTATGTATCGTCTCCGTCTTCTCTATTTGTTTCTCTCTATAAGGCCATGCCCACTCCACAGGTACACAGGTATTTTGGCAACCGTATCTCGCAAATGTCACATAACCGGACAGTTAAATCCGCGCATTTTTTTAAAACTCCTGTCTAAGTAGAGATTTAGAAAAAAATCTCTTATTTCTGTATAGATGGGAACATAAATTGTTGTTTACATATACCGAGCATGCGGCAACCTCACTCAGACACTCATGCACATTGCGTTGTCGTGTGAATGGATAGATATTCTAAAACACTGTTGTGTGTACAGACTTTTTTCTGCAATTAGACGTTGGGGGGGGGGGGGGTTATTTTTTTAAAATAGCTGTGTACGTGTGGACATGGCCTGACTTTACCTCTGTCTCCACTTCGTCCTGCCTCAGAAAGCTCTTAGCTGCAGATCAAGGCCTCCTGAAGGCTGGTCTGGTGTCCAGATGGACCCTTGCCAATCTAAAAGTAATTTACATCAAATGTTGGAAATGGCCCTTTGATGTTTGCCATCTACACATCCAGGGTTTACATTCAGTAGCACACCATCCTTGAGTGGCTTTTTAAACATCCTGTGTGATGTTTTCATCGCATTTCACTCAATCATTTTCGGAAGACACGCACGCCCCCACACACATGCACGCAGAACACAGCCACTCGCTCACTTATCAGCAAACTGTCCCCCCTCCTCTGTGTCAAAATAAAATTCAAATCAAGTATGCTCTGTGCCATGTTTAATTCAATAGATAAACAGACGGTTAATGAAGCAAAAAATTCCGCTATGAGTCATCAATTTGAAGCTAATTAGCAATTAGCAGTGCATATTTCCATTAATAAATAATGAGCTGGGAGATGACAACCTGGAGGTGAACTGTAAACAGTAGATGTGTAGACAGTGGGGGAGAGCAGGGCCACAAGCACTCAGTCTCTCATAAACAATCTTCACACTTCACAAGAACTTCAAGCTTTTGTAAAGGCACATTGGGCATGCTAATTACTCAGAGTTAAGGGCTTAAAGACATTATATTATTTTCAGTTTCATCAAAAGGTAATCACTACGCAAAACGCAAATGTTGTATTCTCTAATGTTTTGTAAAACCCACATCAAATAAAGGAACAAATAGACCAGATGGTGTTGGACTTCCTCTGAAGCTAGAATAAAGTCTTTCATGAAAGAGTGTTTTAACAGTTTACTGTATAAAAGTACCACAACTTGACAAGCCAGAGATTTCCAAACTCTCATCTGTTCATATAAAAGAGTGGAGATGGTGTTTTCTATAATTATGGAGTGTTACTTGCTGTGTGTTTGTGAGAATGTGAATGTACATTTTTTTCTCCCTATTTGAAACTATTTTTGTTTTTTGATTTAAAATAATAAATAATAATATTAAATAAATAATGCAAATTGAGTAATTGAATAGCTCTATTGCTATAGGACAAGGGATCATTGACTGGATATAGAGAGATATAGAAGAAAAAAGAAGATTACAAAGAAAAAAACCTGCAGGAGACAGAAGGGGTGAGACAAAGGGGCTAACTATTGATTAAGTGTCTCTTAAGCAGCTCCTGGTAGTCTCCAGGGAAGAGGAGAGGAGCACTGCAGCAAAGTCATCCTATCTCAATCACATGACCACTACAGATGCTTCTGTGGGTTTATTGCTAAGCAGCAGCAACTAATTGTTCAAATAAAGCTTCCCTGGACAATGTTGGAACCATTTCCTTCATGTTTTTCTGATACTGCCCCCTTTTGGCTATTGATGGTGGCACAGCCAAGTCAGTTCCCCACAAACTGTTCCATCAATTCTCATATTTTGCCGATAGACTGTTCATCAAATTGATAAAAATACAGCAGTGAAAGACAGAGGGGATCCATTATGTATGTAGATTGATGGATGGATGGATGGATGGATGGATGGATGGATGGATGGATGGATGGATGGATGGATGGATGGATGGATGGATTGCAGGCATGGTGGCACAAACAAATGTTTGGGCACAAACAAGAAGGAGCCATGCAGGCAGACGGTCGTACTCTATTCCTTCTCTCCTGCGTCTCCCACTTTTAGCAATGACAAAAACCGCCCCTCACTTTTCTCCCTCCAGTCAAAAGCATTGTGGTGACATCTAAAGTACCCCTCCTAGGCCTTGAGCTAAATCTGTCAAAATGTTTTTCTCTCATGTTCTCTGCAGAGACTTGGTTTCTATGTCTGCGCACAAATTAACGACACACACACACACACACACACACACACACACACACACACACACACACACACACACACACACACACAAGCACATCCTCCAGTGCATTCAAAAAAACTGTTTCTCACCAGGAGGCATTTAAGAAAGCTAAAATCTCTCCAAAAGCCTAATCTTCCACGGCAGATTCAACAAAAGGAGAAGATTGCATACCTCAAATATAAAAGTAACAACTTGGTAGTGTCTCTTATTCGGTGCTTGTTTAAAGAGCACACAAACAAACCTTATCTAAGTGTGTCACGTCCCACATTGCACTAGGTGGCTGGATTGATTTTCTCAATTGTGACTTAACTTCTTATCCGATCTCTCCCTGACTCCATTCTCTCTCCCTATACCCCAGCTCTTCTCTCAGATAATAGCAGGGGGTCTAATTGGAACAGGTATGTCTCTTGTTTTCATCAGGTTGTGCTGGAGTAAGACAAGAAAGGTTGATGTGGAAGAAGGGAACACCCTGCTGATTGTCCAGGCACTGATTCTATCAGCCCCCCATTAGCAAAGCCTGAAATTGTCGAGCCAAGGGAATATAGTTAACTTTTTGTAAGCCATTTGCTTAAATTTCATCAAAAAAAAACAAGCTAAAAAAAGCACAGCGATGAAATTGAGCTGTCCTCTTAGTGCTGATTTAATGGGCTTCGACAGGCTTAGATAACAATCAGGTATGCGAGACTATTATGCACTCTCACTCCGATAAACAGGCATGCACAGATCTAAGCTAACACACATTTGCACTGTCAACAACATGGTAAATATGGACAAACATGTTCTTTCCAAAATCATCAAATTACCTTTGGAAATATAGTACAATAGGCCAGAGCTAACAGGTTGGTGAAAGCGAGCCTCTCCTCACCTTTGTGTATGCATGCTGAATCAGATTATTCCATCCCCTCCTCCCGCTAATTAACTGTCAGCTGTAGAAATGTTAATAATTACGGAGCTCGTTGAAATTCACGCTAACACGTGTGACACTGTAAATCACCCTGCCAGGTCGCACTGGCTGTTATAGCCTTATCATGTTAGCATGTATAAGAGCCAACCATCACAGCAGAAAATAACATTTACTGTATGAAATATAATTAATTGAGGGCTTTCAACAATATTAATGTCATGTCAATCATATGTTTTGTTCATGCATTGGTATTAATATAAAGGTATCATTCAACCAAACTCTCAGGGTGGTTGTATTCCCACGAGTCAGTTTATGCATTTCTTCACCAGACAACAGAACAATGACATGATGGATGAAATCTCATAGGTGTCATTTTTCATTGTGTATGCTGGGAGTCACTGGCCAATTTGCTTTAAATAACTGATAACAAACAGCAATAGGGGCAGAGGTAAAGCTTTTTTTACATTGTGATTTTCAGTTGTCAGGGAATGACAGCCATCAGTTCCTTGACACCTTGTAGCAGCCAATAATTTACTATCTTAAAAAGTGATTACGTTATTGGCCGAGGTTTTAAAAAATCCTTCAAAAATGTAATGACTGGGTCTGATTATGTCATAATTATTTATTGGCTATAAGTGTCACAGTTCCATGACAATTAACCTTACTCTAACAACCGGCCAACAATGTAATAATATATTACATAATGGTCAAAAAGTTATTGTGATTGGTTCAGAAATTGCATTATCGGCCGTTAATACATTATTGGCTGCTACACACCTAATGGCTGGTGTGTTATGAAACATATGCTAAGGCAAGGATGATCATAATATAAACCACAGGGAGGAAGGGACTTAACTCTGCTGCTGTACGACCATCTTTTGTTTCAGCTCCTGCTTGGTTCCCTCTGCAGCTAGTGCCGTGCTCTGCTGAGCCCTGATCCTTTGGGTGACCTTGTCACTCATTTGCTGTACTTTTCTCCTCACTTTCCTCCTCATTTAGTTTCATTCTATTACTTCTTTCCATCAACTTTCGCTCTACCACCTCCACATTGTGCTCCACTTTCTCCATTTTGCCGCTCCTCTAGCTCATCCTCTCTCTGGCTGACACTCATTGTCATTTTCTCACATGTTTGACCAGTTTCATCTGTCTTCTATCTCTTTTTTTACACCCTATGTCTCTGACTGTCTGTCACTCCCTGCATATTTTTTTGTTCTCTCATGCCAGTCATCTCGTAGACCATGAGCAGGTGCTGATGGCGAATTACATGCTAACATTTTGGCAGCTTGTGTATCTTGCCAACCGTGAGATTTAATTTAGTATTAATATAGGCAATGTTATCCTCACTGATTGATTCTAAGTGTGTGAAAATAGGCTGTTCATATATCTGCTGACCTGTAACCTAGACAATATCTCTGCAAGGCTGACTCAATTAGAGAAAGAGATGTGTTAATGTCACATTGCTGTCCACGTGCACTGGAGAAGGCGAAAAGGGAGTGAATACAAACTATTCTGATAAATTAAAGGTTTGTATAGCTTCCTGGCCTCTCTCTCTTTCCCCCTCCATTCTGTTTCTCTTCCTCCCTCTGTTCTTAAAAGTCCATCCATCAAGGGAACGAGAGAAGTAAAAACAGAACACTCCACCTTGCCCACAGGGACAGGTTTTATTCTCTGACTTATTTCAGATGCAGACTGGGTGGAAAATTGAGGCATTTTAATTTGCAAGCTGTGAATATGTCAATAGCAGCAGGCACACACACACTCTCTATGGACTACAGGGAAGAGGCATGGTATTACTATGAATTTGAAATGGATTTTATGATTGTGTGAATGGTCGAAATGAGGAAAGGTGTGTTTGTGCCTGTGTGTGGGTGTTAACGATTTTCTCCTGCACTGCCATCTTTGCCTTGTCATGTTGTTGAAGGAGCTGATGCGAGAGTGATGCCAAAAACAATTTTCCTGCTGCACACAGACTGAGTCACATTTGTCATTGTTTAGAATGATAAATGACTGTGCTTATCTAACCACATGCCCCGACACTCACATACACATGGAGTGAATGGTGTATTTATCCGGCTAATACTTTAGTGAAGGAAAGAGTTTGATTCAGAAAGCAAACCTGTCAGCATCCACAGGTGCTGCGCTCACCAACAGTAGTTACTCAGCCATTTAAATGTTTTCAGTGCGGCAATAGTTTGTTTACTACCTTTTTGATGGACTAAATATAAGCCATGGGAGGATCTGAAAATCTCACATCACTCTTATCCTGGCCTAACTTTTTTATGATTCAGGATAGTATCTCTGTCTGTAATCATCAAATTATTCTTAAAACTCAAATTGGCTTTCAAACATAAAGGAATCACTTTACCTAATATTTTATAATGAAACAAATGTTTTAATCAAAACAAAAATCTTTGAAATTCACTAAGTTGTGTAGGATACATTAGGCAAGCCGAGCCTTTAATCGTGGTATGACTGGGAAGATGCAGCGCACCCTGGAGGCAATTCAAAATTAATCAGGAAACCAAATCACTAAAGGTTTGGACGCCATGAGGACATTCACTATTATTCATGAACATCCTGATAATGAAATTATCCAGGATCCAGATTCACAATGAAAGATTGTGGTTAGGTCAATGTCCAAATTACAAAATGAAGAGTTACAGACAAACACAACATGTCTGAACATTATTTAGTATTCACACAATAGCTATTGTTGTTGATGATAAATGATAAACCATTGATTTATTTTGTTATGGGTAAAGTTAATTAATTGCATAATGTCTTCCCACTACCCTAAAAGTCATAGTGGCAGAGAAATGTTCTAACTCAAAACTCTGTATCAATGGGAAATTATGTATTACTTGCACCCACAGATGTTAATCGAAGTGCAACCTTGGTTTGCCCCTTGCCAATTTAAATTCATGAACAGAAGGCGAAATGTGTTTTCAAAAAGTTAAAGGGCTCTCTTTTAATATTGGACGGAAGCTAGCAAGACCTTTTGTAGCACTATATGTAATATGGCCACAGCTATTGTATTTAGTCACGTACGCACACACTCATCAAACAGGGACCCTTCAGTGATTGGCATCACCTTCAGTACACTGACATTAGAAAGTCGTTCTTATTTCAGAGTGTTTTGCTGATGATAGATGTTTGTTCATTACTGCCTAAAGTCATGCTATGGCTCTGTGATCAGATGGCAGGCTGTCTAGAAGTCACTCACTAATTATTCCTATTCCACTGTTGCCCGGGGCGACCCATTCACACGTTAGGAGGTAATTATACAGGTGTGTTAATGGCCTGGCTGGGACAGAGCGAGGTCTTTTCACTTTGTGTCGCCTGTCACTGTCCTGTGAAATGTCTGCATGTATGAGAATTATATAAGGTCACGGCACCGTGGGTATGTCTCCGAGTTAGGTAATGAGACTCTTCAACCACAATGTGACTCCTGGAAATGTACAGTCTATTATTAAGCCCAAGCATTGGCTGCTGTGTTGCTTGATAAAATGCACAGTTACTCAGGTGTAACCGTGCATACTAGCTTCCTTCTTAAAGGTGGAGTCAGTTATTCTGGTAAACACTTGTTGTCAAAATTATTTTTTATCAAAATATGTGAATATCTCCTCACAATCCGCTACCTGTCTGCACTGTTTTTTGCTGAAATAAAATTGTATGTAAATACACACCGTAGGCTCTGTAGACTGGCATATACACAGGGTGTGCAAACAAAGGGGGTCCACCATATCCAGCAACATACCGGTTTAAAGAGTCTAGGCTGTGTATTAACATTGGATTTTATTTCAGCGCACACAGTACGGACAGGGAGTGGAACGTGAGGAGATATTTTCAGATTTTGACAAAAAAAATGGCAGAATGGCTGTCTCCTCCTTTAAGTTGGCCTATCAGCTCTCCTATATACCGTCCTTCTTTGTTCATCCCCCTCTGCTCCCTCTCCTTCTTGATTTAGTTCCCTGAAGTCAAATATAAAAAAGGTATAAATAATCTTTTTTTTTTGTCTTATAAAAACATTTCTGCACCACATCTCATTTGTTCATATTCTCTCGCCCCTTAATGCCAGCCAACTGTTGCCATGGAGACGGCGAGGTGCTTGGGGGAGTGTGATTGCAGATGTTCAGTGAAGTAAACACCCAGACAGACAAAGAGAATGAAATGAATGAGAAAACTAATAAAGGGGTGTACCCATGATTGAATTAGCAAGTGAGGGGAATGATTACGAAACACACAATCTTTGTGCGTCGAACGATTTGTCACAAACACTGACACAATTGCTGCTGTGGGAAATCTACAATTTTGGCATACATTTTGCCTACCAGCTTAGTATGTAGAATCTTCTTATGCCAAGGTTCTGTCTGTGAATGTCTGTCTTGGTAGCTTTATGGCTCTGTGTATTCCAGAAATATTTTGTGCTTGACCTTGCTGTCACCTTTACTCGCTGTGAACATCACTCTCACTCTAAGATGAAGATCTATTCTCATGTATTACTCTTTAACTATTCATGACATTCTGAGTCTCAGGATTTAAGATGTGGTGGAGCCCAGATGTCTGTTTTAATGTGTTCTGTCGCACATCCAAGTTAAGCTTAATGATTGACATCCCAGAGACTTCCCTTTACAAACAAGCGCCGACACTGCTTCATCTGCTATTTCTTGTCTCTCTCCGTTAGGGCTTTCTGAGTCGAAGGCTGAAGGGCTCCATAAAACGCACCAAGAGTCAACCCAAACTTGACCGCAACTCCAGCTTCAGACACATTCTCCCTGGCTTCAGAAGTGTTGACAATGACAGGTAGGTTGTTTGTTTTGTTGTTCTAGTGGTGGTGTGTGTGTTTGTGTGTGTGTGGGTGGGTACGTGCTTGCTGGATACATCCCTACCTCTGTTCTGTTGTGGTCGCTGATGGCTGTTTATTCCACCGTTGACATTTTTTTGTGTTGTATTTTCAGTGTTAAAGTGAAAACAAGTGAATTTGGAGTCTCTGATCTGTCACTTCTGTTAGCTTTGTCTCACTGTAATACACGGTATTTCTCCTATCCTCTGCTGTGTCATGCCATTGCGTGCTTGTTTGTTAGAGTTGTTGCCGTCAACTCTTGCCTTTGCGAAAAAGGTTGCACTTGAAGTATAATTTGTCTTGCTTTGTCTCTATACTATGGCTTGGCAATAAAAATCATATCACCACTGATCTTATTAGGAGTTTAAAAAAATCAAAAACTTTAACACAGTTAAACATCGTAGATTACATTGACGATGTTATAACACATATATTTCATTTTGCAAAATTTGTTATGTATATATATTTTTTTAGATAGATTTACTGTTCGTATCTTAGACAAATATCAGTCATTTTTCCGGTTATGAATCTACTGCAAGAGAATTTTAAGAACATTCTTTGAAGTCAGAAATAGGGACTTGGTTAATAGCATGATATAAATTGATGTCAACTTACATTTAGCTGCCCTACATATAATTTCTACCAACCTGCCATCCATGCCCGTCTAAAACTCTACAGCTCTAAGTCCACAGTGCTACCCATGTGATAGTGTATCGCCTCTGGGCCATGATAATGGCCATGTTTCTGATAACTTTTAATTTCCTTTGGAGTTCAACCACTTGGCAAACATTTGCACTCGCCTAATGACATCAATTAAGATTCCAGACCAGTCCATGTTGAACCGCAATCGCCCTTGCCTGCTCACTCTGGATTTTTGATGGTCTTTCCAATGTGCATGTGTGAGTAACGGCTCTATTTCCTCAGCACCTATCTTCGCTGCGTCTGGCAAAACGCCAAGGTGTCCATCTGTGGCGTTTAATTAATGTGGGTGCTGCTTTTGAAGAGATGTTCTTTGGCTTTCAGGGTTTCAAAAACTTGGAAGTGAATCGCTGCCACTCGTCGTACTTTTAATGAGGCATTAACGTCACTGTCAAATTATCACAAGGGAAACTACAACCAATTGTTCGGTGCGGAACACGGTGAACCCGTTTCCTCTGGTGCGGTCGGACAAAATGAGCTCACCCTTCCTCTTCTTTTGTCCTGCTGTCTTTTCTCATTTTCTTTCCCCACTTCTAACCATTTTCCAAAGCGGCTATATTTCTAACCCTCGCTCCCTTCTATCCATTTCAAACTCATCACTCTCCAATTTCATCCCAGTCGCCCACCCTCCTATCCTCCATGTTTCAAACTGCGGTGACGTTCCCCTAAACCTATCAGCATTTATAATATGTTTCTCTCCGATAAAGCGCCCAGCAAAGAAGGCAAATATGGGACAGGAAATTGGAATGTCCAGGTGGTTGTCTCCTTATCTCACTTGGGTTAAACACAGAAAAACACACAGCACATACACCTCAGTAGCAAGTGCACACATTGCCTCCGAAATAATTACAGGCCTCCATACATCTATTATCCTCATGTAGTAGAAGGAGAGAGAAATGCCCACTTATATAGACCTTATATGGGTAAGGCATGTATATAATGGCACATATGTGTGTGTGTGCTTTCTGAAAAGTTGAGAGCATAATGTGCTGTGAGAGTCAGTGACACTCCCTGTCAGCCTTAGAGTAGCTTCCCCACAGGGCAGGAAAAAAAACTGCAGAAGAAGAAGAAGACAGGCTCAGGAACTGGCAGAGGGAAGCGAGATGATGAAATGAGGCAGAGATGGAGGGGGGAGGGAGGATATACTATAGCCCCATAACTCCCTGGTGTGCAGATGTATAGGCCAGCTAGAGAGACGCAGTGTATTCTCAGATCATTAAATGAATACTTCACCCATATGGAACCAGAGTTCTATCATTATAAAATCGCTATTATAATATAATGATTGAGGTTTTCCTTCCCTCAGTCTTCCCTCAGTCTACCCTTTGCCCAGCTTCCTGTTAATCCTAACCCTACATTTGACCATGTGTGATGTCACACATGGGAAAAAAAGTAGGGTTAGACAGTGGAACCATAAAACACTCTTTCTGCCATTCTAAATATTAGAATGTCATGGAAAAGTGTATATATTCTGTATTTGATTCACAAAGTGAAATAGTTCAAGCCTTTTCTTTTAGAAAGGCTGTGAAGCTATATATATGTATATATAAATTTGTTTTTCAAATGGCTATTAACCACTGAATTTCCAGTTACGATTATCATGATTAAGCAAATTTTTCATTGCATGGTGAAAATTCTAACATTTTGCATTTCACATCCTTTTATAAATGAACAATGTTCATGAGTGTATCATGATTGGGAATCAAATGAATGCAAAAAGTTTTCAAAATCCTTTTTTTTATAATCTTATTTAATATTCTAATATATTGATATACTTGGGTTTTGATTTTCATGATCATCAAAATTAAAACAAAAAAAGGCTTGAAATAGTTCACGTTATAAGTTTTTGTTCAATCATTTTTAGGAGGTTACTTTACTTGCAGTAATCATATTTTCGTTCTTATTCTTTTGTGAAAGCTGACGAACAGCATCTTACAAACACATTTCCAGTTTGTGTGTGTCTGTGTGTTTGTGTGTGTGTGTGTGTGTGTTTGCGGTGATGATATAGTTAAGCCTTGTAGCCAGAGGCGGTCTCAGGAGAGAGACCTGCAGATGAGGAGCAGCTGGACTTCTGAAATGAAATATTCATCCGTGTTAATCAGAGGCTGGACACTCACTGAACACTCCTATCTTTAGCCGAGCAGAAACACAGAGACGTGAGGGCGCACACAAACAACTTATGTATTCATCTATATGTTTCCTCACACTTAACTTATCTTTGAAAGATATATAGCCAGGATACTTGTTCAGGGTTCAAGAGGTTCTGTATCATCTAGATAGTAAGAATGCTTGAACAACTTCCCTCCTAGCTTTCACTTTGGCAGTCAAAGTAATTAGTAGAGAGTTGGAATGGTAAACCTCCATCATTTACCGTATCTGAAATGATTTTTGGGGCTTCTCTCTTCAGGAGTTACAGGCACAGAAGGTAACTCAGAATAGAGGAAGTCATTCCAAAAATATTTAGGAAGCATTTTAGTATTTTTTTATGTGTGGTTTGTGGTGTGAGTACTAACCTTAACTTAATTGGTGTATTCTCCATTGAATCATTGGTTCTCCATGCGACGGCCTTCTATTGTTTTGTTGGGATGACCTTGTCATACACCTGTTTATTGCGTGTTGGTCTCTGGTGCGCTGGTCTACTTTACACATTTGACATGTATTGGATTGTTTGACCCTTACAAGCTTCTGCTCTCTCATTTTATCTCCACATATTTTGCCTGGACTCTGTGGAAACATTTATGAATATCATAGTGGTCACAACATGTCGGCATTTAGATGTGTTAGCGAAAGCAGGGTGCCTTGTTTTGACAGTGCAGTTGATTTTTTTGATGATTGGCAAACATTATTTTTTGAAATAAATTTAGCAAGGTAGTACTTGCCTTTGCCATTGTCATACACATATGTATATATTTGTGTATAGGACACAGTGTAATTCTGAGGCTTTCTTAAAAAAATCAACACTTTAAAATTAGCTGCAGTAGGTAGCTCTTGGTTCCCTTTTTTGGTCCACTTCGTTCTAATGCACAATTATGCTATTCCACTGTTTGACAGTTGGTGGTGTTGTTAACGCACAAAGCAGCGTAGCATTCTGCCAATAAAAGCAGTGAAGACGCTTTTTAAACAAGAATTTTAACAATGCCTGATACAATATTTTACAAAATCACTGTAAAATGTATGAGGGAGGAAAAGCATTCAACGCCTTTGTTAGACCTTAAAGATGACTGCAATTTGTCATGTTGAGAAATACTGAATGTTAACATAGGCATTGTGCGTTCGTATGTTTACAAGAACACTTAACACGCAACCTTTAATTATCATCCACTCATATCTAGTAGGGGCAAAGATACTATCCAGGTCTGTCATGTCCCTGTCTGCGGCTCCTCTCTCCGCTGCAGCTTTCCCCCAGTTGCATCATGCCAGATGTTGCCTATACCTTTGTAACTCAGGGTCATTTGTGTGTACAGTATTGTTTGTCTCATTAGGCAGACACGCAGGAAGCATTTCATTGTGTGTTGCTGGATCTTCACTGAGATTGACAGTGCTGTGTTCCTACCGGGCTCATAATAACATTCTGCCTTCCCACAGAATCTCACCCATGACATGCTCAAACAAACACACATTTTTGCACTGTAGTGTCTCTCCACAGCTTCCCCAGATGAACCCAAATCATCTATGACATCACTGCTGTGGACAGCATAGCCACCCTCCCCTCTCTTCCTGTGTATCCAGCTGTTTACTATGTATTTGGGAATACTTCTCTTGTGTGGATTTTGTGGTCACAGCAGTGGTTGTTTAGGAACCAAGTGATTCTGATGAAGTGTTTGTGATTCTGGGCACCGTTGGCACCAATGACTCATGCATTTTTATGGAAAGACTGATTCTGTTACACAGCGGGAAAGCTTATCCTGCCGTCACTCACAGACTTGAGCTCTGAATATTAGCAGATGGATTTTTATTACATCCGTATTTCTCTCCCTGTTTCTGTCCCCTGTCTCGCTTGTATCATACAATCTGCCCGGCATATGGTTTAATTATGTTTGCATTGCCTAGAATACATAATGTATGCCATCGGATAGCGGGGAGAGGCTGCTGGACGAACTTGTGCGATTGCAATATAATATTGCGATTGCTAAAGAATAGATAAATGGTATTATGAGTATACTGGCTTGGCTTTTCAAGGATAAAACAAGAGATCATTTATATTTTTAGAATATGTACTTCTCAATTGAAAACATGAAAGCATTAAGTACAGTTGAAAATGTAAAAAAAAACAAGAATAATTTAACAGTTTAAAAAAGTATACATTTTTATTTTATTTTTTTTGGCTGGCCATTCTGACTGAAAATATGTTGGTATCTAAACACATTATAAGGGTTAGTATTGCATGTCTATTCCTCACTCAATGTATCTTGCTTTGGAATCAACAGGCCTAATGTAACAACTTCAGTGACCATATAAGGTACTCAAGCAGTGGTATCAGCAGTGTGTGTTGAAAGTGGCTTTAGTCTGTAACTCTTAATGGCTGGCTGTGACAAGATTCAAGAGCCTTTGATACAAACCCCCTGTAATGTTTCATAAAACCGAACCAATGGGTACCATGGTAATTGTTACAGGTGGGAGGGTGGGGGATGCTTGTGTATGTGTGTGTGTGTGTGTGTGTGTGTGTGTGTGTGTGTGTGTGTGTGTGTGAAAAAGATGATAAGAGCGCAGGGACTGAGAGACATCCATCGATAGATCCAATAAAGTGATGCCATTTAGAGTTATTAAATTCTGTAAACATTTCCCAGGTGGGTATGGACCGTAATATCAAACCTATTCTATTGCTCCCTCCCCTCCGTTCCTCCTCTTGACACCTCCATCCACATTTCACACGCTTTATTTACTGCCATTTTCTCCAATGTTAATTTCTTGTCTCTCTGCTTTGCCATTAATTGCCACTTTTTGTCCTCCCTTATCTGCTCGATCCATTCTTAATTGTTATGTTTGGAGCTGCAGTCCACTGGTGGATTCCTGCTACATTAAACCTAATCCGGAGCTCACACACTTCATTTCCCCAGATCCTCTTCTGTCCTCTCTTTGCCCTCTCTTCTGCTTCATTTCGTGCCACTGCAGCAACAGCCTCCACCTACTCGCCTGTCTTTTTTTTTTGTCATCATTTTCCTAATTTGCTTGCACCACCTGTTGCCTCTCCCAATTTTAGTGGGAAAATATCTTCTTTACAAACTCTTTATTTTCCTTTATTTATTTATTTTCTCACTTCCCGGATGCTGAAGGCCACATGCTTGTTGATCACATGTGCACTTAAAGGTGGAGATCGCTTGTTTCTGTTGTTACTGTATGTGCGCTGGGAAAAAAAAGCTGGTGTTAATACACAACCTAGGCTCTGCAAACTGGTATGTAGACAACGTGTATGTAAAACATGGGGCCCACCGTAGCTAGCAACATGCCTGTTTACAGAGCCTAGGCTGAGTTTCAATATTTAATTTATTTTCAGCGCACTCACAGTACAGACAGGTAGCGGCTCCTGAGGAGAAGTTCACTGATTTTGATAAATAGTGATTTTGACAACAAGGGTTCTCCAGGATCACTGACTCCACCTTAACCCCTCAGACCCCGTTTCCACTTGGCACTAACATCTGACTTTTGTAATCGGATCACATGAATAAAGCTTTAACTACAGGTGAAAACACTCTCAAGACGCATTGAGATCGGATCACAAAAACCACATTCGGAGGTGGTTTACGTCCGTTGTGACCGTTGTGTCTGCATTCATTTGGTAGTGGAAACACCAATGTGACTCTTGTCCACTTTAGGGACCTCCTACTCAACTGCTGCCCCCTGCCTGAGCGGAAATACGTTAAAAGTGCATCACTGGCGTTCATGCAACTTTTATAGAAGCCTCATGAACGTTAGTTGCATCCGCCAGTATTGCAAATGACAAGCTTTCTGTCTCTGGTTTCATTTCACTGCGTAATTCTGAAAACACGGAGAGCTGCAAGGCAACGACTTCCTGTTCTTATCCGCTTAAAAATAAAAGTCAACTCGCGTTTGGCTAGTAACAGGCTTTTAATGTGAAGGCGCACAGGAAATATTCTATTCGCACGTAAAGTAATTATTGTAATTATCTTCGCATGTAATGCATTTTAGTAGCACATGCGATTAAAACTGTGGCACTGTACAGCCCTGTATGTTTACTTGTTTGAACCCCACCGGTTACAAACAGCAATGCAAACGGAAATGATGTGCGTGTTGATTTAAATACAGCGCGGGTAAATGGAATCGGATCACAAGTGGACAAAGAAGTCACATTTGAAAATACAAGTGGGAACACACAGACTGAGAGCTGGCCACTTGTAACCAGATTCAAAAAGTCAGATGTTAATCCCAGGTGGAAACAGGGTCTCAGAAACTTGTATTCATGAACACACATACTGTGTACAAACACTATTTTCTTTTAAATTCTTAAAATCCATTCATTCTGGCAACTTCTTATTTCTTCATTCACCACATGATCCCCTCAAATGTTGATTCAGTCGTTATCTGTGATTATAACTTGCACAGTGCGTACACAAACACACACACACACACACACACACACACAGAGTAAGGATATGGGACCTGGAAAGTGTCCAGAGAGGTAATGCACTTGGTAGTGAAAACAATCAAATGTGCGGTTACAGATTCTTTTGCCAATTTTGAGTGAAAAAAACAACAACAGCAGTGCTTTCATTATGTTCATTGCAGCGGTATAATTAGGCAGAGGAATAGTGCATCTTCCCTCCCTCTCCTCCTCATCTTGGCAACCTTCCCTTCTCGCCATCTCATTTGCAATGCATCAGCATGATGTGGTGTAGTTGAAACAGGGCTCTCTGGGTAATAATGTGTTGTATATGGAGCAGTTTCCATCCACCACTGTGCGTTATTAAGCTCTATCCCCAATGGACTGGGACGGTTTCAATGGACCCATCAATAGCATCACAACACCCTAATGCCTCTAATTTGGCGATGATTATAAGGACTTCATGGCCTTATCTCATTCTGTTGGAGATTATAATTAGGATTTTATTAATTCAAGAGAAACACAGTGTTGTGTAGGTGCTTAGGAAGAAGTGGTGGGTGTTTTTGAAAAGGTAGATTTGTCCTCCTTTTACAAACAGAGTGCTCTTCATTTCCTTCAAGGGCATAGATGGCTATTACATTTTCAAGTTCTATGACCCAGGATAAGTGTGTGTGTGTGTTGTGTGTGTGTGTGTGTGTGTGTGTGTGTGTGTGTGTGTGTGTGTGTGTGTGTGTGTGTGTGTGTGAGTGTGTGTGTGTTTGTGTTTGTTTGTGTTTCTATTTCTATTGCAATGTTCTGCCATATTCAAACAGAACAAATTCACAACTGATGTCCAAGGTTAGTTTTTCAGGTACACAAAGTTCCTAAGGTTGCTAAAGATAAACTCTGCGTCTTCTGAATGCAGACTGCTTTGGGCTATTGTGTGTGTTATTGGTAGGAACAAACAAGTGCACCAATTACTAAAAATGTTCCTCTATACACGATTATCCCAATAATGGAAATTTCCCATGATACACATTGTGTTTTCGAGTGCGATTCGCCATAAAAAAATAAAACCATACTGTAGCCTACAACTACCACAGTCTAGAGGGCAGGAGGTCATACTCTGGCAGCCTATTAATGTAAATATGTATTTACAGTTTGTAAACTCAACAAATTAAGTTATTAAACAACAAATTGTACCCTAAGCTGTATCTTTTTTTTCAGATCCAGCTAACAGCTCTAAGCACAGTCGCTCAAACAAATTCAAGAAAGCTTTTTTCAATCGAAGGTTCCATTATAATATGCTAATGTGCAATTATATTTTCTCTGGCCTTGGTTTCCGCTTCCCAGCTGAACTCAGGAAAACCTTTTTGCTAGTTATTTACTTCCTCTAAGGGAAGTATGTATCCCTGCTCCCTCTATAGTTAAGGGACAGAATGTGTGAGGTGTACATTATTGCACCAAATTAGTTTAGTCTTCAGGTTCAATGTATTCTAGGGAGCTTCTCTGATCACTTCACCATCCGCATAATTTGTAGCAGAATCCTCTCCCGGAGCCAATCCTATTGGTATTGACACCTGCCCGGCTGGTAGGTTTTCGGTGGCTGGGTTGAAGTTTAACCCTGCTGGGCCTTCTGTGAGCCCGGGCGAGCGTGGTCAAGGGTCTCCACTCTCTCATTCTCTCCCCGGGTAATGAGCTGTAATGGATAGAGCCTTTGGCCGTGACTGGAATAGCGAGGGCCCCATCAAAGCAGCGCCCAGCGCATCCCCTTTAAAGGGCTGCTCGGTACGCATGCAAACACCCATTGACTCATTCATTCCTCCCTCTAATCTCCTCCAGTCACAGGCCTTTTCAGTTATTTAGTAGGCGCTGATATTTCATATATTGGAAGTTTTATAATTTCATGTTTTTTTTTTGTGTCTAAATGTAAAGCTATAGTCCTAAACTTTTTTTCATATATGAACATAGGGTCAGCAGAGGTTTGCACCATAGCTTTTAGGGAATACATGTTTTAACTGAACTTGGTACCTTGTTATCCATGCACAAATTGAGAAATGTAAAGAAGTTCAAATTGTCCATCCAAAGAAAAAGTTGTTCTAACACACACAATCATAAAAGAGTTCAGTGGCACTGACTCTCACAGATCCACTAAATTACCATGGTGATAACTCTAGGTGTTTTTTCACCACTTTCACTTCACTAACAGGCCTCTCTGCCACTTAACTGCTCACCCACCATTTCAGCCATTTTTTCTGTGTCTATGTGTGTGTGCATGTGTAATCTTTGTGACAAGACTCCCCCAGGGCTTTCATTCTGCTATGAACTAATAAAAGCCTGTATATTGCACAATTCTGGCCCCGCTACCTTTGTGCGTCTGACATACTGAATTTCACTGCACTTTATCCAAACTTAATTAGTGATAAAAGCTTCCGTTTTACCATTTTGATCGCCACATTTAAAATGAACTGATGGAAATTATGAGCCACTGCCTGAAACGATTCACGGGGCGGGGCGGGGGGGGGGGAATTAAGTTCCAGGAAATGTGAACAAAGATTATAATTTTGTGAAATCATTGAGAGGTGCAATGTTGCCCTACTGTAACTTTGTCTCCATCTATACATTTGGTGCATTATGGGATTGTTAGCAAAAAGTCCCATTATAGAAATGAAGCAATGTTTTTATATAAACATACAAGCCTTTAAATGCTCTGAATGATTAGTCAAATGTGTGAGCATTGGATTTGTGAAAGATAAAGGCATCATCTGACGACCTGTCAAACTGTTTCACCTCATACAAGCCAGTCCACAATCGTTATTCACAAGACTCCAGTTACTTATGTCTCACTAAACTTCACCAAAATCTTTCAATCCTTTTGAATGGCCTTCCTCTGCGTAAGTAATGCTGCATCCCTGGAAACCTTCACGGCATAAAACCCATGTCACCCCACTGGAATCAGCCTTCTAACATCGATGTGTACTTTTATTTATAAAGTTATGTTGTGAAGTGTGTTCAGAGACCTTGGTGCGATTCAGTGCTGATGAAGCTTAATGAGCTCCTTCCGTGCTTCACAATCCACTCACTCCCTCACTGAGCCTATTCCAGACGCTGCTTCATCAAGGTCGGGCTGTCAAGAGGTATGGGTGTGTCTGTCACAAAGACCCATGGCATTTATGGAACGAAAGTACAAGCAGAGATAAAATCCACTATATTCAGATCTTATTGCTATTTTACATGCTCTGTTATTTGAATATGTCAGCTATTTTTTATTGATTTAACCTTTATTTTATAATGGATGTTTCAGCCTTCAATGTCTTCTATCCAAATCAATACAAACATCATGCATCTACTCAGACTCAAATAACATCTCTCTGTCACATTTTATTTATAATTCCTTTTGATAAATACCCATTTTTGTGCTCTGTTAATATAAAAACTGACTGTACTATTTATCTCATCAAGCTCGAACCGACTTAAACTTAGTGAAATAGAAAAGACAGAGACTGGCATCTGTGGCGCAACAGCAGCACAGCTCCGCTGGCGCAGTCTGACCTAGTTAGAAACATTTAAGTACCAAGGTGCCGAGCTGCTTGTTTACCTCTCTGCTTGCTCACAGCTCCTCCTTCCAGCACAAGGACGGCCGACCACCGAAAGTCAAAGGTAGAATTACATTTCCCAATATGCTCTTATGTCACTCCTGTTCACGCCCACAAGACCATTGCAAAATAGCATTTTTCTTATTTTACCACCAGCTGGAATCAGTCACAATCTATGACTGATTGTTGGAGTCTGATTCCCACTGTAGCATCCTCTACTGATGGCTGTCATTGCATTGCATTGAATTGCTGACTGCAAGGCGAATTGTAAATACGGGGACAAACACTGAAGTAAAGCAGAGACGACATGGCGACAGACAAATCTAGGTATCCCTTTTTTTTAAAGGCTATGCTCTCTGAGTGCTGTCAGTGTTATGTCTGGGTCAGACGTTCAGCTTTTCATTGTGCATTTACAAACCCTCTCGAATAGCTCCCTGCACTCAGACAGCACTCTCGTCCTCTTTATCAGAAAACACTGCATATTATTCATGTGATGCATTAACAGAGTGTGTGGCTTGTCATCATTTACAAAGGTGTTGCATTACAACATATTTTAAGTTTTATGAGATGAGCTTTAAAAGTTTCTTAGTCACACTACCTTTGAGGCTGTTTCTTCTCTTTTTTGTAATAATGATGTTTGATGAGTAGAGGGTTTCAACATTTTCATGATTAGGCTACGGTGTTTACTGTATATTGATTTGCGGGCAGCAGCTTGGATACGCGCACCCAGCACTTAATGTTGATTCATGTCTAGACAAGCGAGTGTGCTGCAAGTATGGAACACTTGTGTTTTGTTTTTGTCTTAGTTTTCGCTGCAATCTAGGCCGATACAAATTCCTTTTTTTGGCAAATGTTTTAGCCTGCTGTCTTTTGCATGACAGGTTTGAATGTCATGAGCACTAACAAATTATATATTTAACAAATTAGTTGAACATTTGTGTTTGTTTCTGGAGTACACTAATCAGGGAAAGACTATACTAATAAGATTTAATTGAAAATCCACAGCAAAATATCTTCCTCCAATTGCACCATAGACGCTAATCACCCTTCTCTTTACATTGCAAAGCAATCGCACCGGATTTCACCTGACATTTTCTCTCACTTTAAGAATAAGTTATTAATTTATAATCGATAACTGGCCATGCTGAGATTAGATCAGAATCTGCTTTATGATTCAGTACAAATGCGGTTGCAGTTAGGTATTGTTAGATGTCAGTTAGATGCCTTATGAAACAGGTGTTACCAAAACTGAAATAAATGTTTGTATTTGTCTACTGTATAAAGTTGTAAAAATATTTACTTTGTGCGTATATTCTGCCATCTTAAAACAACTCAGTAGTTAAAATTAAAGTGTTACCTTACATATTTTTAACTAAAAATAGAGTGAAAGAATATAGTCGTCACTGGAAATGTTTAAGGCTGGACTATTAGTCATTTTCAGGAGGAAACAGGTGGCCAGCAGTGAGCCACTGAGATACTCTTCATGATGAACAATGTGCCTGTTTACAATGGGCGTGAACTTAGGGCCAAGTATGTGTACCCTCCTCCACGCCCTATTGTGTGGTCATTTCGGTTTCCACGTGCACTGGTGTGTGTGTGTGTGTGTGTCTCATGTGTCCGGGATGAAAAAGGGTTCGGGTGATGTCATGTGTGATGACATCATTGCAGACGTGCGTGGACTGCAGATTAGTGGCCATGGCTCTCCTTTCTGAACCGGCTCGCCACAGCTGTGTTGCCTTATCACTGTGTCCTGACCCCAGTCCCTTTTATCCCCCCGTGGGCAGCTTTTGCCTGTGTTAGCTCGGTGAAAATGGCCTCAACCTCAACCCTTATCTCCACTGCCAGTGCACCAATCCCAGCTCAAATTGAGCATGGCAAAACCACTCCCACCCCTACATTCCTGTCACTACTACAACCAGCAATCCCTTTGGCTGGACCCTTTAGCCAAGTTGCTGTGCCAAAAGCCTGAGCTCCGGCCTCACATGTGCTGTGTCCTTTCTGTCTGTCTCAGTCCCAGTGTGAGCCCTGAACCAAATCCAGGCCCAGGGCAGGTTGGTGGCACAAGCAAAACGCCCTGCCCCCCCAAAAAAACAGACACACACACACACAAACAAACAAACACAAACAATCCAGGCAACAGTGTTGGCAGCAGCAGTGGTTGACAAGGAAAGCAGCAGCACCTCGCACCAGAGTTGACAGGACAAAGAGAAAACATACTCCCACTGGAAGGGAGGGGGGGCAGGGCCAAGCTAGGCTGCACCACACACATACACACACACATGCACGTGCCCCCCATCCCCTCCCACCACCACTACCATATATGCAGGCTCCTCCCTGCGCAAGGAGACAGAAATGGGAGGTGCACTCAATCACTGACAGTGCAAAGAGAGAGGGTTTAGCTGGACTTAGAAAGAGAGGGAGGGAATGGGGAGCAGAATCGTCATCCTTCCAAAATCAGAGGCAAGTGTCGGGGGTTATCCTAAAATTCATTCATGCGGACACAAGCGAACAAAAACAAACAAGAGGAGAGAAAAAGAGTGTGTGTGTCCCATTTCAAGAGACAACACAGGAAGTAGGGCATGCTCTGTACAGGGTGAGTGAGGGAGGGAGGGAGGGAGGGAGAAAGGGAGCAGTGAGAGAGAGAGGGAGAGCATTGTAGCGCTCACTCTCCACCCCTGTTCTTAAAGCAGCAGCAGGAGGATACGGAGAAGGAGTCAGGCAGGGAGAGAAGGAGGAAGAGAACCACAAGTGAGCAAGCTAATGAATTGGCGATAGCGGTATATAGGCTGCATCGGCAGCAGTGGAGTGGAGGGAAAAATATGGAGATTTGAAATCGCCACTGCCCTCATCCATCCCGCTTTTCTTTTCTCTCTATCTCTCTCTCTCTCTCTCTCCTCCCCTCTCGTTCCGGCTCAGCCTCGGTTTCTCCCTCCGCCTGCCTTTGATTGTTCTGTGGAATTCTGACAATGCCTGGTGAGTGTTCTGCTGCTGCTTGTTTCACATGTCACTCGCCATCCTTTGTGTGTTCTGAATTGCTCAGGTTCCTGCAGTAGTAGGAGAGATTTTTTTATTTTCTATGTATATATGTGGCCACTGTTAGAAACGTGGACTTTGTGTTTTATAGAGGATGCTTCATTGACACTGTGTAGCTCCCCTGCCTCTGTCTGTGTGCTGTGTATACTCCAGCTGTGCTGTCTTCCTCGTTCTTTGCTTCCCTCTCTATCACTGACAATGACAAGGGAGGCTGCTGCTCTCCTGTGCACACACACACACACTCTCTCCACTATGTCCTGCGTACATTCAGGATAGTCACTCATAATTATATAATTGCTTTTAACTTCCAGAGGGCTTTAGTGCATTCATAATGTGTGGGATGATATTGCAGAGATTACAGTGCAGATGTGGTGTAGATGTGATTGTGAGCGGTGACCGTATCCTAAATGTAGCAGCATCACACAAAGCTGGCTTGTGTGTGACGAAGGGGCAGCCAGCTAACACAAATCAGATGACTGGGCCACACTGTGAGGTCAGCCACTGATTTTGGCTGGCATTCTCAGCACTAGTCATATGTTGGAGGCAAATTAGCAGCTAAAAAGAGGGTTGTGTGTCCCATGGATTTGATTTGAGTCTGCAAGAGCAACAGCTCATTTCATAGAAACATTGTAATGTCTGCACAAGAGAGGAGGAGATGCTCACATGTGGGGAGGCTTCTCTTATTAGATTCCTACGACAAGATATTAAGCCGATCAGTTCAAATTATCACGGCAGTTATCCCTGATGTATTTACATTCTATAGATAGATTATTTTAATTTATTCTCGATGATGATTCGATTTTAGTCCATTAATAGTCAGCTCCATACACAGATTTACATTTGCAACAGAACTCACATCGGCGTAAAAAATGTGCACGCTACTAACATGCATGAAATTAGTCAGCAATCACACATCAGGTATACAGTAATTAAGTTATTCTAGTGTGGTGAAATATTCAATATTAATTTGTCTTAATAAAATACCAAGGCCGTCGGTGACGGTTCAACTTCCCTGCCACAGTACAGGGAGTGTGGTTGAGCGGTTTCTGCTGGAGAACAGCATTCAGCCAAACATGTATTTTCCTCAGACATGTCTTCATGAGGGGAAAAGACAATCTTTGGTTTGGTAAACACATTAAATGATAGTTTGATGGCTCTGTAGCTTGTTTACTGCAGTATATGCAGATATGTTTGGGTGTGAGAGCTCAGCTGGTGGTCCCCTTGATTACAGCATGCTGTTGAGCCCTCCAGAAACCAAGCTGAGCTTGAATCCTGCATATTATTGCTACGAGCGTTTGTGTCAGTCTGTGTTTGTATTCAGTAACAGTGTGAGTCCTGTCCTCACAGCCTGGGGTGACTGTATCTGATTGCATGCATCAACAGATATTGCTGCACACATGTAATGTATGTGCACATGCTGTATGCCCATATGCATATGTTTTGAGCATGTGTGGTTCAGTAAAGTTCCAGCATTTGCTATTTTCGGTTTGAGTTTGGTAACCCAGCCAAGGGATTGCAGCGCGAGATTAGGGCTGTTAGTCATTTTCAATGCCTTTTAAAAAATGCAGTTGAAGCAAGAGGGAGTGATGGTAGGAGGGAATGTGAGAGGAACAGTGTAATAAAGGGCAAGCAATAAAGGTGACTGAAACAGAAAACAGAAATACAAAGCAGAAGAGAGCCGACCGTCTGCTATTGTTTGTGTTCCAATACGTTGTGTAATAATGCTAGTTTAATCTATGACCTTTTACGCAATCTTCATTCCCCTTCCCTGGATGTTGGCCTTAATTCCTGCTCTCAAACTGACCTTATGCAACGTACAAAATCCATATCATTCAGGAAATTAAACGGTGATGTAATCACTTCCTGGATATATCTGTGTTGCAGGGAATGTTTGGAATAAACGCAGAGTTTAGCTTAATGCAGAGTCTTCTCAGCTACTCCTTCCCAAGTCTGTGGCGTCATTCTAGTCTTGTTCCATCTCTGTGTAATTACTCTGTCATATATCATCCCTGTGATGTCCATTGATTTACTGTGTGCTGATGAAGTGGAGCAGAGCATTTGATCTGGAGGGGGGGAGTGGGTCAGTGCTGAACCCGGCCGGGGGCTTCTGCTCTAGAGGTTAAGAGGTCTCTAAACCTCTGGCGGTTTAAAGAGATGGGGGAGGGAGAAGCAGCCAACACTCAATCATGTTCACACTAAGACATCCAAGCAAGCACAGGTGTTTTTTACACAGATGAATTGTGTGTGTGTGTGTGTGTGTGTGTGTGTGTGTGTGTGTGTGTGTGTGTGTGTGTGTGTGTGTGTGTGTGTGTGTGTGTGTGTGTGTGTGTGTGTGTGTGTGTGTTTATGGACTGAGAAAATTGTCAGATGTCTACAACATTTAAGTTTCAAAAGCTGTTTTCAGTGACAATGATGCATTTAAGAGATGCCTGTTTTTCACTGGACAATATTTGGATGTGCAATTCATCAAGGGGGCTTTATTTGCAAACAAGAGTTAACATTGCAAAAGCAATTGAGCAATGCAAAAAAAACAATGATGTTTATAATTTGAAACAGCACTAGTTCACAATTTGTAGCTCATCTTCTTGTGCTAGAAGTGCCCCTACTTCCTGTTTTTTGATTAATTTACTTTGTGAGCAGAAGGTTAGCTTAATTTATTTTTTAAGTACACAGGATTCAAGCATTTGGCGCACACAAATACACAGATAGCATTGAGTCTTGTTATAGTCAAAATGATCAATCTGGAAAGGAATGAAGAGCTTTGGAGGAAGACAGAATGACTTGCCGTTCACCAAAAGGAAAGGCTCGTATTTATTGAGTTAAATGCTTTGAAATTTGGAGGTAAGAAAATTGTCTTCGATCCAGCCTGCCATTGTGAATGAACGACCATAGAAGTAGGCCACATCTAAGACTCTCAATAACATTATTTTAGAGCTCCTGGTCCCTGCCTGGGAGAGGATGAAAGAGAAGCATATGCTCATGATGGGTCAGCTTTGCGTGTTCTTAATAATTGAATCACTCGTTCCCTCTCTCTCCTGCCTCGAAGGCCTTAGTGCAGAGTCAATAGCAACCATGTGAAAGGACTCGGGGCTCTCAAGCATCCGTCCTGAACAGTGCAGGTCTCTTCCTCTCTGTCCATCCACTCTTGTACACTTTAGATTGTTTTGCCCAATCAGAGTCACAGGAGAGCAATGTCTGTCCGTGACCCATCTGTGTGGCCGTTCTCTCTACAATAAGCTGCTTTACTAAACTGAAATGGAGGGCAGGCTGAGGATGGAGGGGATGGATCGCTAATGCCTCTACTGCTTACAAACCAACCTCCCCTTCTTTCTGTACAGACAACAAAGGATACGACAGAGAAGGCGGCTGTGTTTGGATTAAGATGATCTTTTAACAATACTTTGCTACATTGCCAACAATGGCCCTAATACAACCAGTCATATTAAAGGGACGGCTACTATCTCGGTTAGAGATGGGAGTACACAAGATTGTATAGCCAATAAAATACACTTACTTGACTGTGGTACATTTCCATCATCAAGATAATGCTGAATATCTTAACATGAGGCACTTGAAAAGTTCTATAGCAATGCCCTGATTTATTTGAATTTGCCTGAAGGGGGCGTTGTATTGTTCCAGTTTTTGAAAATCCTGCACTAGTTAGAAATGGATGAAGGCTCAGCTTTCCAGTTGATCCCACACTAAAAAGGGATTTTTTAAAGATTTTTTGATTGTTTTTCCCCGCAAACTGAGGTAAAGGGATTCAAATAAATTTGAGAGCCATTTAAAGAGTTTGAAGAATATTTTTGATTATTATCAAAAAATATTAAAATTTTTAACTACTATTATTTTGGCCAGAATAATTATTACATGAAATGTTCAAGCCTAACCTCAGTACTAAATGGTAAAGCAAGTTGACGGTGTATAAACTTATCATATATTATATGCTAATATTTCCCAGATTCATCGATGGGAGAGATTACCTTTCCTATTCGAACAGAAGTGCCTAACTAAACTCATTACTTGCTGCCCAGACACAGTGCTGTGTCAGTACGGTTATTCTCGATCCTACAGTCCTCCTCCTTATTGCAATCATTTGTTACTTTTTCTCTACTTGAGTCATTCTATAAGTGATCTGAGTTCAGTTTTCTCTTTTTCTCCCTTTCCCTCCCTCTTCCCTGCCCTCTATCAACACATTCTTGTCCAACATGTCTCACCATCTCTCCGTCCACCACCCCCCTCTCTGGGACGCAGACTTGTGGAGGCATGCCCAGAACGCACTGTGTATCCACCGATTATTTTACCGTCCCCTCCCGTCCTCTGTTTACCTCTGTGCAGGAAGGTGCTGCTCTACTAAACAGGTTAGCGGTAGACATGCCAGGGGAATATATTCTCAGAGTCTAGGCAACTCCGCGGGCTGCCTACAGACAAGACAGCTACCCGAGAGGGCCCTGTCTCTCCCACCTTCTCTCATGACCCCATCCTGTTTCTGTCTACTTCTGTACACTTGGCCCATGACTTAGTGCATATCCACCTACACACGCCTTGGCAAGATTTGACAAGGATTTTTTTCTCACAAAATTCGCATGGAATAGAAATATACTCACATTAAACCTTATCTTCACAGACTAATGTTTGTGAATTCAAGTTGTGCAACCACATCATACACTGAGTACAGAAGACTATTGTAATAGTTTTTTCCTATGAATAATGAAGATCTTAAGATAGAGAGTTTTCTGCATTCCTCTCCTGCAACAGTGATTACAAATAAACTCCCATAGATAGAATAGCCCTGCTCTGTCCCACATTATATTTGGAAGCAGTCACACTCTAAACAACCCTACTAAGGCTACGATATTATCATGGCCCAGAACGGAGGAATGAGGAAATCCCCTTGGGTGTTTAGTCTCCAGGCTTTCGCCTTGGCTTTGTAGTTAACCTTTACCCAGCCATTCTCCTAAAAACAGCAAGGCATGCAGGTCTGTTTACTTGTGATAAGAGTACGCAATTCTAATCCACTGCATCGGGAGGAACAAATACATTCAATCTCCCAGGGTTTTACCTCCTAAAATGATACTTAAAATTGTTTTGGAGCTGGAGAACTGGTCCACCTATAATTGGGTACAATGACCTTTCCGCACAAGGAATTCCATTGTTGAGGCAGACATCTGCTACCGACGGCTCCTGTAGGGTTCCACTTAAGACTTTTTGACGTCTCTATAACTCCTGCAAAGTGTTGAATGATTGAGCTGAAACATTCTCCTGTCGTTCAGAAAACATTTTAAGAATACAATTCTGAAACTGCTCAGTGCCAGACTGGACCTGTTTCCATGTCATTATTTCAAAGGAGTTGACTGGCATTTCCGTTTTTTCTTGTAGCATCTCTTTGACAGCATGTCTAAGCTGTGACATCGACAGCTATGTGAAAAACCACCATACAAATACATCTGGCAGTGCGTCTCCTCCCTAGAACCTGACCGGCCTAGTTTTCTGCTTCTCTTGCTTGCACACCCGTTGCCTTTTTTGTGCCTTCCTCTACATTTTTTTCTCCCTTTTCCTGGAGTCCCTCTCTCTCTCTCCGGCCAAGAACCCAGCGTTTTCCCACAGAGTGTGGTGCTGAAGGCTTGGCCATTGTTTCCTGCTACAGGGAAACGGCGAGGGAGGGAGAAGCCAGGCAGTGCTCACTTCCTGGCTGACAATTCAGGGTCTATGTCAGTGTGAGAAAAATGTAGGGGAGACAGATTTGATGTGAACTGTGTATCCTAAGAACTGACTTCAACTTGAACAAATATAGATTCACCCCCTTTTTGGTATAAATGGTTGTTCCTGTATTAAGAACAGAGACAAGTAAGCACTGCCCTGCTACCTTAGATGCTCAGTAATCCCTATTTTGGGAAATATATATCAGTATGCTAGTACCACAGTATTAGCATAAACTGGATATTAAAGCCTGATGAAAAAGTACATTGATGTCAAAAAAACTACCAAAATGTTCAACAAAGTTTCTAAAAATGCACATTTTAGCACTAATTCAATTCAGGTTGTATTCTGTAAGATAATTTATCAATTTAACGTCATAGTATTCTTTGAAAATGATAAATAGTATGGTCAAATCGTATCTTTATTTAATTTTCCACCACCATACCAACCCCCCGCCCTCAACTCTTACCTTTGTGGGTCCTTGCCTTGAGCATAGGGGTTCAGGCATTACTTCATCACAATATAATGTTACACTGGACTGTGTAAGGGAGGCTTTTCCTGAATAACAGCGCTGTCTTTTTAAATGGGATGTGGAGAGGGGTGGGTGTGTTAGTAGCAACAGACATCCTTTGGGAGCGGTGCGGTGTAACTCAGAGGGCAGAGCCTACAGCCACGTTCCCAGAGACTCTAAAATAGTCGGGAAAAACATTGAGACCAGCCGCTAGTGAGGAATGCGACCCAAACTCAAGTCAGGCATTTTGGGGATCCAGCTTGGAGGGATACTGCTGGACAATGTTTCACATATTCAGTCGATCGTAAGTGTTGTTTTCTGCTGTAATACTTTATTCTTGGGCGTGCTGCTTGTTGCTGCGGATGGTTGAAGAACAGCTGCACACTGTGGTTTTTGGAAACCTCTGTCTCTGCATCCACCCACGCTTTACTCAGGACTGAACATTTTGGCTTCAGCAAACTCTTTGTTGCTACATAAAGTACGTTCTGTGTTAAATTATGAATGTAAAGAGAGGTCGGGATAGCTCATTAAAAAACAGTAAAAGTCTAGTACATGTGAACAGTTGTAGAGGAACACTGCTGAAAGAAAAACGAGGACATGTGGAGACTTGAACATGAAAACTATTTAGTGCCATAGGCAAGTCTTGCCTTTAGAACGCAAAAAGGATCTCTGTATTGACAACGTGCTTTCCAATTTAGAGCCAATTATGTCCTAATGCTACTTCACTTGTCCAAACAAATGAGGAAAAGTTGTGTTCGCAGAGAGCATAGGCAAGATCTTGTTTCAAAGTGTTGCCATGTTACGTGGGAAGAAAGTCTCTGCCCTCTTTCTTTCTTCTTGTGAACTTTGCGTGTTTGCTGATTTTTAGTCCAATACCACCGGGCTGTTGAATATTCTGGTCAAGAAGTGAAAAACACACTTCCTCATCTTCTCGACTCCTTTGCTCATGGTTTCATCAGTTTCCCAAAGCACTTAACCGTTATGCAAGAGTTGAAGAGACAAAAGCTTTTGGACCTTTTACTAATTTATATTTTTCCTCCGTTTGTGCTAAAAATGTGAATGTTTAAAAAAAGAAATTGTATGCAGTTTAGTCCGTCATTTCCTTTTGGAAAACAAACCAATAGAGGTGTGTCTTGTTAGTCCATACACTGAGCAAAGATGCACACATCATTACGATGACCTTGGCTTGCTCAGCCTCATGGTCAAGGCTGAGTCATACCACTGATATGTGACTGTCTTGCCACTAATAGTCTATTATTTGTGTGTGTGTGTGTGTGTGTGTGTGTGTGTGTGTGTGTGTGTGTGTGTGTGTGTTCTCCTGTGCGTGTGTGTGTGTGTTCCTGTGTGTGTGTGTATTCTTGTAAATCGAGCTTTGTGAGGACCAAGAATTTTTCACCTAAGGAGTGAGGACATTTTTAGAAAGTGAGGACATTTTGGCTGCTCCTTATTTTTGGATAGGCCTTCAAATAGCTGTTTGAGGGTCCAGACTTGGTCTTAAAGTTCAGGGTAGAATAATGTTTTGGTTAGGGTTAGTTTAAGGGCTGGAGTGAGGCATTCAGTTGTGATGTAAGAGTTAGAAGCTATAGGCTATGATTTATACTAATGAAGGTCCTCACAAAGATAGAAGAATTAGCGTGTGTATGCGCGTTATGGCAGTAGGTTAGTCATATGACATGTACAGTTATCACCAATTATAGCATTTAATACTGTAATACTTCACTGATTCATGTCAGAAAATGCTCTCTTCTGCTCTTCTCTTGTAAAGTCATGTCTTAATGTTGAGGGACAGTCTCTCAAAACTACTCACTGACACCTCACCGCCCTTCAGGGTTTAACAGTACGGAATCGCTGGATGCCCTGAAGCCAGATGATAAGTCATTTAATCGGGCGGACATTGTTCCAATTAGGCCAGCGTTTTCACTCTCCCCTGTCTCACCATGATGATAACTGTATTATATCTGCCTCCATCTTCTTCCACTTCTACAGTATACTGTTCTATCTGCTGTGGCTTTTTAGTGCTGAATTAATTTGTGTTGACTGAGCAGAAATTACGTTCATAGGTACCTCCAATTACAAAGCAGGATTTCAAATTATGTTTTTTTTTTTTTTGTGAACGCTGTTTGCTTAGAATTTAAAAAAATAATCAGCCCTGCCCTGTCAAGGTTATTAGTTGGTAATTTGGTGGATTAGGTTGGTATGTTTTTAGAAGCACTTGTAATTATTGCAAACACATATCCAAATGGGACCGGCTATCATCTTGCACGCATGTGGGCAAAGTTTAGATGGGTGTGGAGATCTTCTGCAGTGATGCTTATTCATGAAGAAATGGTTTTAACGGTTAACAGTACAAAAGCTTAGTGAAACACACTTTTATTTACAGTTAATTATTTACATTTTCCAAAGTTGTTCAGCATTCATTTTGACCACTAGCCATTGTGAAATGCATTTTGTATCACATATTTTAATAATCGATAATACAGAATATATAAGGTAATATGTCAAAATCAGTAGAGAAATACATTATATTGATTATGACTCATTTAACAAGATGCTTTTGCTCACAAAATAATACTTCTTTGAGCAATCCTGTTAATCCTCTGTACATATATAATATAGACCCCTGACCTACTGGTTAGGGCTGGGCGATTAATTGAATTTTGATTTCGGTTTACAATTCCCTCGATCATGAAAACAAGATAATCGTAATAAAACGGTTATTGTGCGGCACGCCGGGTCATGTGTAGTAAATGCAGCGCACCCTTCTGTCTCCACCTGCACTCCGCCCCGCCCCCGCCCGAACACTGTCGCTTTCAGCGATTCCAGTGCAATTGTTTATTCAGCATAAAGTTAAAACGCTCGTCCAGGATGTTACACCGAAACACAAAAGCCTTGCGCGATTGAAGCAGCGTTTCACTCGGTGAAACATGGTGTGAGTGAGACACTGTGATGGCGGTGGGTAACGGTGTCATTCACTGTGAGAACTTGCCGGTGTGAGCCTCCGCGCAGAAAAGCTCTGTGGCTTTACGGGTAAAATGATAGTCGGGGATTCCTGCACGTTAACTTTGTTGAGGGGAAAGGCCTCCGCTTTCTGATTGCATTTCTCGAGCCTGAATATATTGTGCCATGTCGGCAAACTATCTGCGCGACAAGAGCAAATATACAGTGAGACGCACCCCCTCCGTTAGTTTCAGTCCACAGACGAAAAGTTACAACCAGCACCTAAGCATGAACTTCGTTTAAATAAAGCGTCTAATTTTTATGATCAGCGCTCTGATGCAAATTCTGAAGTCTGAACATTACGGTGTCAGCTGTGGTGTAGTTTTTTTACAGCAACTCAACGTGCACTGCAAAAAAAAAGAAGGCACTAAGTCGATCTTTTTGTAGATTCATTGCCTACCTCCTCTTATAAGTCGAAGTACAAATCAATGAATGGTTCACAATCACATCCCTAGTAAAATATTAATTTTACTCTTAGATTTGAAGGTTTTACTGATTATTTATTTTGTGTGGCATTTTAGTTGTAGGCTATGTTTGAGGAACACAATTGGGAGTTTTGTTTATGTAATGTTGAAAGAATTGGCTGAATTTTCATTTTGGTGCATCCCTACAATGAATAATCCTCTTTAATAACCGTGATTACAATATCAATCAAAATAATCGTGATTATCACTGAAATAACCCAATGGACCATTATTAATGCATTTATGTACAGTAAAACACAGGGAAAAAAATATCGACTTCTTGTCTTTTCTCTTGTTCAGTTTAAGAAAAGTTGAATGGGATATAAAACTAGAATGTAGATCATAATATCATATCTAGAAAAAAATGTGTATGACATGAGTGCTCCTATATTTGCTAAGAAAATGTTGTTCAGTACATTTCAGTGCAATTCATGATTAATCCCTCACATTAGACACTATTGTATGACATTTCATAAAGCTAAAGGCATTGTAAAGAAGGCATTGATTACACTGTTGGATTGGTCACAATCATTAACTCTTATTGTTCTCCTATTTCTGGCAGCGTTTTTATTTGCACATGAGTGTTGCTACTGATCAGGGGATGTAACGGTGTCTGGCTGTGTGTGGCTGACTGGTCACACTAGGCCTGGCACATGATGTCATGAGACTTTTATTTTCCCCGAGGCTGTATCTGACAAAAACAGATTGTATGCGTTTTAGTAAGGACATATTTAATCATGAGGTTTTATTCCTTACCTGTCCCATGAAGTGCATTATTTAAATCAATGAACCTATCATATCGCATTGGTGAGCTCCCAGAAAGCCATTAGTCATTACTATGACATTTGTCCTTTGCCCTCTGATGGTAGCTGCCAATTAAGGAGAGACGCATTAGTGCAACCTTTGACCTCATTATAAATGCTCTGTCTTTGGTAGGTTTTCGGCTGTCCTCATTCGGCCCCTCATAAGCACACACACACACACACACATACACACACTCACACACAAAGTCCATTGTACTGTACTAGCTACATACAATGCTCCAATGACCCTTTCTTTCCCTCTTGGCTCTTAAAAACTCGCCTGGGAAGAGAAATAAGATGAGTAAGCAACATGTAGAACGTGTGTCACATCCTGCAGAGCTTGGCTGAGATCAATACTCTCATGATATCACCACTAATGTTAAAAAAAAACTGACTAAAACAGTCCTCTCAGATCATCACAGATAATTGGCATGCTGTGCAGCTGCTTGTGTGTCCAGTGTTTACATTTTAGCGGCCAGCTGTTCTGGTCTCTTTCACTCAGCACATGACCTCAGAGCCAAAGCCCACTCCGGACCGGCTCTCCACTACTCCGTATTGAGTCTCCTGCAGTGAGTGTCCATAGCAGACGTTACACTGAATTACCTTCGCAGCCCTAGCAGGGAGGCTACGCTCTCACTGTAATCAAGCTGTGCATTCTTGTGTGTATGTATGCGTATGTGTGTTACCAGACAGCCACCTGATTTCACCTCCCAGCTAACCCATTTCTACAATATAGTGTCTCTGCCAATGCTCTAAATCAGGCACCGCCACAGTTTCCCGAAAAAGGAGCAGACTCCTGCAGAAGTCGATCATTTAGATATTAAATGCTAAAGCTAGCTCCCTCCCTTCCTGTGTGTGTACGAAAGGGTGTGTGTGTGTGTGTGTGTGTGTGTGTGTGTGTGTGTGTGTGTGTGTGTGTGTGTGTGTGTGTGTGTGTGCGAGTTGGAGTGGGAGGGTCCGTGTGTTTGCATGAGCCTCATTCTTGCTTTTAAAAGCTTCCTTCCTGCCTGTAAATGAAAGGCCCTCTTTGTGCAGAGCAACTCCCTCTATACTTTTAGATAATGTGTGCTCCCCTGTATAGCTTGCATACTATTTTTTCCTACACAAAAGTGGTCACACCATAGCTTCAGTTTGAGCTTGGGGCAGTGTCTCTCTTTACTCCTCATCCCGGTGTAATCTCTCTTTTGTCTTGGGCGCATTGGAACGCTGGCAGCCTCAAAAGAGCCGACGATGCTGTCAACTAGCACAGGTGCTGCAAAAGCGCTAATGCATTGGATAAGGACCAGCACACACTTGACTGTGCCCACTCATCTTTGTCACCCATCTATTTTCAATGTACATTTTCGTATTTTCCCTTCCGGCGTCATTGTAACGCTCAAAGCCATACAACACAGCCAATACGGATCCAAAGAAGTCACGGATGGATGAGGAGCAATGGTGTTTTTGATTGAAAGGTCTTAAAGATACATTTCGTAGAATTGATTGGCATTTTTTAAGAACAGACTTGGTAGACATGGAAAAAGTATGCTCTAATAAGTATATAATCGCTTGAAAATAAAAGCTGTTACTTATTACACAATGCACTGTGTGAACATTTTCCCCTACGGTTTATTGGCAGTCGAAATAATATTGGTGCTGTCACATTAGCTGCATCCACCAACTCACTTTTCACACTCGCATCCCTCAGCTTCTTTTCCTTGGTGTCCGTCTCCAGACATCAGTCTCTCTCTGCAGTCAGTCTGGCTTCTCCGACAGAGAATGAGGTTTGCTCTGCTGTTCTGTTGACTGGAGCTTGTAGCCGCCCTGATTGGTGTTTGGGCTCCAGTGCCTGTAGCCACATGTCAGCGGTTTTCGGGCTCACACATCCACCGTTCTGCACCAGCAGTATCTGACAGGACCCCCCTCCTTCTCTCTCTCTCTCTTCTTTCTCTTGACCACTCTTTCCTTCTGTCTCTTGCTATGGGCCAGACGTTTGTAATGTTTATATTCTCCTGCTACCCATCACCAAACTGTTCACTCCAGTGCAGATGACAATCGACAGATGGCATGGCAGGTTGATGCACAAAAAACTGTCATTTTTTGCCCAAAACACAAATGCCTTTGTATTGCTAAATAACAAGCAAAACACAGACATGAATCAGCAAAAAAAAATACCCAGACACTGACTGTGGTAAGAGTTTAACTTCCTCTTTGAACTGATGTTGCTTCATTATCCCCTGCCAGGCCCCTGAGAAAAGACTGACCACATCTGCTCACATCAAATGAGCGATCAGGCCCGTGACAGAGTACTCTGCAATGTGACAGACACGTAATTGTTTCATCGCAGCCTGTGGTCCTTTCCACTGACTCAGCTCCAAAGCAAGTGGGCATAATGGACACTCTATAGTGTGAGGGTTTGATGCAGTTATAATGGCCTATTTGTCCCGTTGCCTGTCTCTGCAGTGCATGTGTTTCATAATCAGGCTTGAACAAAATCACTTTGTTTCAAAATCAGTCAGTTTGTCCTTCTTCACGATCCATTACCTGTCTGCACTGGAAAAAAAATCTGGTGTTAATACACAGCCTAGGCTCTGTAAACTGGTGATGAGATAAGGGGGCCCACCGTAGCTTGCAACATGCCCGTTTACAGAGCAAAGGCTATGTCTTAACATAGTGTTTGGTTATGCTGGCTTGCTGGAGCTTTTTGGTTTTGAGTCCCATCTTGATTTTAATGATATGATAATGTTGTGTATTGCGATCCCACCTTAGTGCACTATGACAAATCGCTTGTCTAACTATTTCCTTTCTGCAAGCACTGGAGTCAAGTTGCCCTCCCATAACAGAGCTTGTAATATACGAAAAAAGAGAAACACTATTTGTAACCAGCTCTGAGTCTGGTATCCCATGACTTTGTTGATGCTTTGCTCTGCGTCAAGGATGTGCTTGTAATACATGAGAGGCACACATTGGGCCAATGATTCACATCATTTTCATACTCAAACTATTCACTGAGCCCTCGTGGAGGCACCTGCATTTTTTTTTTTACTTATTTAGGTAGGTTTGTCTTCTTATTTTACATTACATAAGATTTATTCAGATGACACTTGTCCAAAACGACTTACAATAAATTAATCTTCACTCCACACAGGAACAAGAGCTATGTGTCATCAAAACCCTAGACTGTATGTCTTATTCTGGTTCTTCTTGTTGCTATTCATGCCCACTGGCACAATGGTCTCATGTGTTTGTCCGTTTGGAGACTCGAGCATTACTAACAAGTAAATGCTGTGTCAGTCTGCAAGTGGAAAACGTATTGATTGTTGTAAACACTGGTCTGACAGCAAGGCACAATGCTGCGTAAACAACACTGTGAAGGAGGGTAACCAAGGACAACACTGTTTGAAAAGAATCCTACGCTAGAATTAACCCGGAGCCTCTCTCTTGAGAAAAGAATGTGTTGTTTAAGGTTATGTCAGAAGCATTAGCTTTGGTCATTTAGGTCATTTTGCACATGGGTAATTGCAGTCACAACAACATAACAAGGGCATTATTTCTTACGAGAAGATTAAAGGTCACATATTATGCTAAATGCACTTTTTAAATGTGTTCTAACATATCCATGGGTCCACGGTGTGCCTAGAGACTGCCAAAATATAAAAAAATAACAATCTCTCCTGTTCTCACTCTCCCCCTTTCTGAAACCCCCACCCCTCCCCCCCAATATACTCCAGTCAGAATTTTCCCCTTTTTTGACCTCACAAACTGGAAAGCCATAAGCTTCCACTGTGCAGCCCACACCCCTATTTCTTATTGGTCCACGGCCCTGACAGACAGGGGACGAGGCGTATCTGGCTTCGCTTCCGGACAGGGGGCGGGGGCAGCTCAAAGATTGTATATTTACGAGGGGAGCTGCAGCTCTTTTTAAAAAAATAGGCCATTGTGAGATTAGCTGAACATCAGCAGAGTACAATAAATTATCTGAAAGTTTTTTTCAGCAAACAATTAAAGAAAAACGTATTAGGGACCACTAAGACCATATAATATGGTGTATAATAGTACCAATAAGTGTATAATATGGGAGCTTTAACACCACTTTACATGATCAGTAATTTACTGTTGTAGTAGCACATGTAATTGTATTGAAACAACACTGTAGATTATCCAACGTGCTGTTATTTGGAGTCGCAGTAGTACATTAGTTCAGCCTATCTTGAGCTATCGGTATAAACACAGTCCCTGGTGGTACAGCCAGCTAGCCAGTGTGTGAGACGGCTAAGTGCTCTGACGCCTATATTAGCCCGAGGTTTTCAGACTTCATCAGATCCCAGACAGGCTATCAGATGAACTTCTATTTTACAGGATGCAGTGGGTGCAGCCCAGACACACTCACAATCCATTACTCTACTACTCGGCTCTCCCCTAAACTTACTCCTAACTGAGTTTCTATTGAACCTCAGCAGGGCACAGTCTGTATGGATCCCAGACTACTGCACTAATAGGATTTGGTCTGATGCAGTGGCATACTGTATATGCCACTGCATATACGACTGTGGCTCAGGTGGTTAAGCGGGTTGGCCAATGATCCAAGGTTTGGCGGTTCGATCCCCGCTCTGCCACCTGTGTCATGGTTGTTGTGTCCTTGAGCAAGACACTTCACCCACCTTGCCTCGTGTGAATGTGTATGACTGCTGTATGTTCGAGGTGGTGGTCGGAGGGGCCGTAGGCGCTGAATGGCAGCCACGCTTCCGTCAGTCTGCCCCATGGCAGCTGTGGCTATTATGGTAGTTTACCACCACCAGTATGACTGTGTGTGAATGAATGGAACCTGGAACCCTGTAAAGCGTATTTGAGTGCCTTGAAAAGCGCTATATAAATACAATCCATTATTATTATTATTCATTATATTCCTTAAAATGGAATGTACATTGCCTTACTACTAGGTGTTTGGATCAAATCTAAAAAGTAACACACTTACTTGTAACGACACTTACTATAGTCAAGGGTACTCGGAGTAACAACTCCATTGTTTTGACATTCAAAGTAAACTATGGGTTATTAAACACATACTTGCCATCTTTTTTCGAAAAGCTACGTCAATGGTTTGAGTCGAGGTGGGGAATAGTGACTATCATAATGCACTTTTTAAAAACACCACAGACCAGTCTAAGAAACAAAACAAATTCCTTTTAAGTGGGGAGCTGCAATGAATTGTCATGATGTGTAAAGCTACTGGTGCTTGAGACGTTATGTAATCTCGTCACGTCGCATGCACTGCTTCACATTTGATTTTGCCGAAAAATCGTTTCTTTGCAATAGAGACATACATATTTGTATAGAGAAATACTTATCTGTGTGTCTCTTCAGGTGTATATACACTCTCCTTATGTATCTATAATACATAAGGTACAGTATGAACAATGCTCTTTGCATCATCTCTTGCAATTCTGACAAGGTCTTCGCAAAGGCTGTTTCTGTATGGCCTGACCTTTTCAATTATGTATTTTACTACAGGGCTTCATACAGCTCTGTCTGCGTGTGTGGGGAGCCACTGGAAGTTTCTGTACTATACTATCATCAGAAGCATTGCGTATCTGCTGCATAGTATCTAAAATATTTAGGTGGCCCCGAATGAAGCCCAGAACGACCAGGAGGGCTAGATGACTGGTGGCCAAGCAGGGAGGATAAACACAATGAAAAAGAACAGGGGAAGACTAAGAAAGGGGATGGAAGAATCCTCCAAACATAAACTGCACCATGCCAACTTAGGTAAACTCTGAATGCAAGAAAGACAGGGTAGAGAAGAAATGGAGAACATGTCAAGGACTTGAAGCTCTATGCAGTCTTTTCATCTATCTTTTTAACCTTTTTTCTTGTTATCTGTTAGTATGGTGTCCTATTTATTTACTGTCTTGCTGTCTGACATATTTTTAACCTTTTTTTAAACTTAATTCCTTGTTTTTTAATGAGCTGTATGTCAAGTCAAATTCCTGTGCACCCCTGTACAATGGGCTTTGAATAAAGCGATTCTGATCCTGACAACAAAACAAGGACATTTGCTGAGAATAAACTGTGATGGGAGAAGGGCAGCAAAGAGCAGAAAGATGAGGGAAAAAAGGACAGCAGGCACGGCTTTCTAATACCAGTCGTTATTTGCAGAGAGAATGACATAGGCAGTGTGTCAGACTGGTTTAAGGGCCGATTTCATACGCAGTCTTTCATTGTCAGTGTTATAAAGTGGCCTACAATAGGGCTGTAAATTACACGTTACAGAACAATTTAATACAGTGCCGTGCAGATGACTGGCAGCATTATTATTCATCGATTCACACTCTCACAGCCTCTCGCTATTTCCACTGACACTAATGTTCTAATATGATATGCGGAGGAAGAAAAAAATATATGAATTTTATTTTGAAGATGTATACATTTTCTCAGGAGTAATTTCTCTTCATAACATACACAATATTACCCCAGAAGACGATGCTTTTGGCAAGCTACCCTTGCTGCATTTTCACACAAAAAATAACCTTTTTTGCTTCCTATTAGTTGTTGCTAAGTGAGACTTATAGACATCATTGTGCAGGTTATGGAACTGTATTTGGACTATAGATTCAGAGGTTAAAATCCCCATCTCTATCGGCCTCTAAAAAAAAGCACATCCCACTAGAAAAATCCCCTGTTTCCCCTCCTCTGCGCTTACTTGACTCGCTCTCTCTTCTGCCCGGCACCCCAGTCAGCCAATCACAAAGCAGCGCACGGTGCAAGCACACTACCCCTGCATCTGTGTTCTTTGGAAAAGGCTAGAAGCTCCTGAAATACTGGATTCTCATACGCAATCCTCTAGGATTTTTTTATTTTATTTTATTTCAGGGGGGGAAATTCTATGTGTGTGTCAAAGAATAAGAAAGGAGAGAGGGGACAACATCATCATGATCCACTTTACATGGGACATGGGATTTAACAACAAAAGCTGGCTGGCTGTATAAAGAGCTGCATGCGGTTCTTAATCTGTCATTACAGCTGCTGCATTTTTCCTGGAATGCTCTTTTTTTTAAGACCATAGGGGAGATGTGCTGTAACACACACACATACACACACACACACACACACAGGCATACTCTCAGACATAGGATTAGTGTGTAAGCCGTCCATAGAAGGCATTATTAAAAGAATGTTCTTACTCATTACAACAGCAATTGACCCTCTGTCTGGCTTGTCCTGCCAGTGCGTGAGAGTCAGGGGCTAATGGTCGCATGTCACCTCTTATATCACTGGCTTGCGTGTTTAGCTTTTCATCCTCCTATCACTTTAGGCTTGGAACTGGAACATGGTGTTTCATAGAAACGTATCGAGGGCTGGGGTTTGAATCGCATAATCTAACAATTGCCTTTAGTTCAAAGTGGTTCAATTTTGCTTATGTAGGCCAATGTCACAAATAACAAATTTTTACTGATGGGCGTTTAGTTGACGACATAAGGGGCATAACATTGTCAGTAGATATAGTAGCAAGCTCAATAATGTGGATAGTATATGGTGAAAGTTATAGATGGGAGGATATCACAAGAAAACAAAATGTCTTGGTCAGAAACTTAATAAAGAGTGTATTATTGGCTCCTGTCGTGGTGCAGTGAAGAAGAGGTGACAGGATTATAAATTCCATAAAACAGACAGCAAGGTTTATCACTGTGAAGCATTATCATATCATGGAAACATTTCGAAGCTTGACCATTTATGATTATATTACAGGAATTTCAGGGCTTTTTTCATTCAGTAATTGCTGTTTCACATAGCATCTGTTAGGAAGTGAGGCCTAAAAGTGAGTGCATGGACATGTGTTGATATAATGTGCAAGCCCTGTCATGCAGAGAACACAATGCCTATGAGGCAAGTGGAGTGTCCTCTCCTTGTCATCGTGGCACTCTCTTCATTCACACTCACCATGATTGTCGCTAATGCTCGCGGTACTTATGCTAGCTCTCTCTCTCACCTCCTCTACTCAATACGGGTGACTCAGTCCTCTCCCTTTTCTCTCCCGCTCTGTAGATCTCATCTGATGCCAAGGCTGAAGGAGTCTCGCTCCCATGAGTCATTGCTCAGCCCCAGTAGCGCTGTGGAAGCCCTGGACCTAAGTATGGAGGACGAGGTTATCATCAAGCCTGTTCACAGCAGCATCCTCGGGCAGGACTACTGCTTTGAGGTGAGAGGGGAACACTACACACATACTAACATACAGTGCATAAATAGTGCATGTTTTTTTTTTCCTTCACACTTCACAAAAAACATTCCTCATTAAAGTATTCATGCACTGCCATACATCTGGTGTTGCTATAGTTATATGTTGCAAAGTAGGAATACATTTACAATGGGTCAAATGACTCATAGCAGTTCCCTTCATCAATAGAGTGAAATTCAGCATCTTCTTTTAAGTTGTATTGTTTTTAGATGTTTTGGTTCTCTCTCATCGCACTCATCAACACAGTTTCTGGATGCAGTGGGCAGCTGTTTTCATTATTTTTGTCACCCAATTGTAACATATAGCCAACTATTTTGCAATAAGAACAATTCCGATTTCCATATTTAACTTGCTTTTTGTCCAAAGCAATTAACAATTTTTTTTAATAGATTATTTAATCGTAAAAAAAAATAGTGAAACATTTTTCATTATAAATTTTAAAGGGGAAAAAAATTGTGAATAACAGCAGGAAACAATACTTTTCCATAAATACTATTGCAACTCCAGTTATTTTATTAGTTGCCGATGGACGATTACAGCCAAAGCCCAAAGGTTCAGATACAAACGGTGCTCTGTATTTAAATAAACACAGAAGCAAGTTTGGGTGATCGCTGGACTGGAGTAATTTCCAACAAATTATAAAAAGGAATGGCCTCTGTGAAATTCTCGTGTGCATTACATGTGTGCACAAACACGTTTCCAGCTGTAGCGTTAGCTTTGGGAGCCCCAGGGTGAAAGCAATTAATGAAAAACTTTCTGTTCTACAGTGTGTACTGTTGAGACCAGGAATCTCCACTAATCTGATTTATCCTGCTCATTACATAGTTTTGCTTCTTTCTTTCTGTCCTGTTCTCTCTCTGTCCCATGGTGCATTGCATTTTTTAATCATCCAGTTATGAGCCAGCCTGTCAAGTCAGTCGCCAGTCTCCTCTGTCCATTCACACCATTCAGTCATTCCTCAACACTGCCAAGTCATGTTTAGTCCCCTAGTATCCACTATTGTGTTTGCGTGTGTATTGTTGATAAGCTTCTTTGCCGAGAGAGACAAAGTGGTATTTATGAACCAAGTTTAAGCAACAACAAAAAAATCAGTTCCACTTCCTCCCTGTTATTGTTATGCATTTTGTGTCATAAAATTATTAATTTTCCCTCCCCACTTTGTAGGTCACCACCTCCACAGGAAGCAAATGTTTTTCCTGCCGCTCATCAGCCGAGAGAGACAAATGGATGGAGAATTTGAGGCGAGCGGTGCAACCCAACAAGGTAAGCATGTAAATGAGCACTAATAAGTTCATGAACAAGTGTCCCAATTCCAAGCCACGCTTTGCAACGTTGATAAGCGTTAAGAGGGCGAGCTGTATGGTGATGACATCGATATTAAAGGTGGAGTCAGTGATTCTGGAGAATGCTTGTAATGTTGACAAAATACCTTTTTGCCAAAATTAGTCAGAATCTCCTCACAATCCACTACCTGGGCTAGAAAAAGCCAGTGCTTGTACACAGGCTCTGTAAACAGGTATGTAAACGAAGGGGCCCACAGTAGCTGGCAACATGCCAGGCTATGTATTAACACAGTATTTATGTTCAACGCACAACCAGTACGGACAGGTAGGAGATTTTGAGTAGGTATTCACTGATTTTGACAACAAACGAAAAAAAATTGACAACAAGCCATCTCGGGAATCGCTGACTCCCCCTTTAACTCATACAACAACGCAATCTGATACGTTTAAGTGCAGCTGTGCACTTCCTGCTCTGTCTATACTTCAAGAGCAGAACACACAAAGGTTGCACAGAGGATTCACAACAAGACTCTCAACGTGTTCTCCCAAGCAATGATACCATCTGCAATCTTTACAAACACAGCTGTAGCAGAGGGAGAGTGGCAAACATATCAAGCCAAGAAAATAGTCTTAATCTCACAGCGTCTTTCTTCTTCATCTGTCATAATTTAGTCAAGTATTCTCTAATTAGAACTTTGGGGAGAATAATAAGTTCTTTAATAGCATTGCAGTCCTTGTCCTCAGCTAGCTCTTTTGGTAGGAATGTGTTATCTCTGTCTCTCTCTAGCTCTGCTTTTGCGTTTTTTAATTATTGAAGGAATTTGAGAGATTAGATGCAGCCCTTTTTTCCCCTTTTTTTGACAAACATTGAAACGTATACTGAAGTTCTTTGAAATATGATGAGGAAGTCTCTGGAGCTGGATTAAGTAGATTAAACAGATTTCACACTTCTACTGCAATAAGTAGAAGTGCTTCTCACAGACTACAACAGACCAAACCTGTGGTGATTAAGGTAACACATCACTGTTAGCTAAATGTAGGAACACATGTTCATACCAAGAGCATTTCTTCAGCACGTGAAGGACAAACAAAGGCATTAAGATGAATTAAAGTAAAGGAAAAGTTTAGCGAGTCTTTACTTTTTAATACGGAGGGAACATTTTCTCTGAAGGACTTTTTAAATTCAAACTTTTAAATTTAAATCCTAATCCAAAATGATCTGCAATGCCAGAGTACATATTTGTCACGGGGGAAACAATTTGGCATTATGCAGGACACATGCGAGACTCAACCTGTTTGACTATGTGAGGTTTCAGGTCCATATTTGTTAACATGACCTCGCCCTGAAATCGCTTTTCTTTTGCTGGGGTTTGGTAGGAGGAAGAAAATGCTGCAAAGTAAAAATATGGAAAAACAAAGAAGTAAAAGAAATACATTTTCAATGCTTATTTGGCAGGGATAAAATCAATGTAAATGAAACAACTGGTTCTAAGTGCTAAGCCGGCACAATCAAGCTTCTCTGTGAGAGAGGATAATTATGGCTAATTATGGTAATTGGCAATTTCACAGAGGTATCATCCCTGCGGGCAAATACATTTCAGTGTGCGCAGAAAGTTACACACAACATAAAGTTTGCTTGTAATTGGCGGTATAGAACAACTTTATTTACAGCAGGGAGTAACACCACGACTGAAATGTAGCTGCCAATCATCAGTAATAATACTGCAAAGACTCAAGGTATATAGAAGTTACATAAACTGTATTCAGTCTGTGAAAAGAAAGGAGGAAAGGGAGACATGTTTTCCATTTTTCTGTAAGAGGATGATAGCGAAACATTATCTCCTCCCGTTTGACAGATTAGCTCCCACCTAATTAAGATGCACCCTGAATGAACCACTGATACATTATAGATAAGACTGAATATTCATCACAGTTCAGAAACAACTAAATTGGGATATCCATAGAAATGTATGAAATGAAATAGATCAATTCAATATTCTTGCACTGAATAGTGTTTTTGTCCAACGTATGAAAAGCATCCAGATACTTAGCTACCACTATCTCCATTATCCAGTGGCGTCATTGTGATAATGAGAGGGCTCTAGCATTTCTTCTTAATTAGTAGCTCCTCGTATTCCTCTTTTTGTCTTTAGATTTAGTTTTCAAGGCCATATGAGTAATAAGCCAAATATATACCCCGCTCTTGGCTAAATCAATTGATGACATAAGAATGGGTTAGTGTTCTGTGAAATAATGTAGGAGTACGATTTCTTTAAAGAAACCAAACGCAGGAGAGAAAGCACTTAAATGGCCACTATGAAAGGATTGAGTTGAGGCAAGATTATCACTTGAATTGTATCAGTATACTGCCATTGTCATTTGATTTGTTCAGTTATTTGTTAATTTGTTCACTAGATTTGTTCTAAGGTTTGTTTGTGGTGGATTTGACAACAAAAAAACAAATCTAAAATGACCTTGTTTTTTTGCCTCCAGGACAACAGTCGTCGGGTGGAGAACCTGCTGAAGTTGTGGATCATCGAGGCCAAGGATCTGCCCGCCAAGAAGAAATACTTCTGCGAGCTCTGTCTGGACGACTCGCTGTACGCCCGCACCACCTGTAAACTCAAGACTGACAATGTCTTCTGGGGAGAGCACTTTGAGTTCAATAACCTGCCCGCTGTCAAGAGCATCACGGCCCACCTCTACAAAGACTCTGACAAGAAGAAAAAGAAAGATAAAAACAATTACATTGGACTGGTCAATATCCCCATCGCGGCCGTCACCGGGCGACAGTTCATGGAGAAGTGGTATCCGGTCAGCACTCCCAACCCTCCGAAAGGCAAGACGTCTGGGCCTATGATTAGAATCAAAGCGCGCTATCAGAGTATGAACATCCTGCCCATGGAGATGTACAAGGAGTTTGCAGAGTACACCACCAACAATTACATGCTGCTGTGCTCGGTGCTGGAGCCCGGGATTAGTGTCAAGAACAAGGAGGAGATGGCCTGTGCACTGGTCCACATTCTGCAGAGCACTGGCAAGGCCAAGGTTAGTACCAACAATATGGTGTTTTACTCTCCATGGAAAAATAATGGCTTACAAATACCAGAGTATCAGACCATTATCCTCCAAACTGGTTAGCTATTCTTCCGCTGCATGCTCATCCTCTGAACTATTGACCCCCAGCACCTCCTTCACAGCTGTATAACACAGCAGACATAGACCAGGCACACAGGTGATTTCCTCTCAAAGCACCAGCCCGTATTACATTTCTAACTCGAGCTTAATCCCTCACATGTATCCCCCGCAGTGCCTCACGGCATACCGATGCAGGGACAGATGCGCAATATATCCACTGCTGTCTGTAGCGCTGAAAGCACAGGGGGGGAGATTAGTCTACCACAGTAAGAACTAAGTCTTCCATGACCAGCAAGGCCTTTCTGGACTCCAGAAAATCCCCCAATCCTTCCCAAAAATATAGCTGGATTTTTACTTAACTTTTTTCAGTGCAGTGAGATAAAGAGAAGATGTAAAGAAGCTTGGACCTGAATTAATTAGTTGAGTAATTAAAAATGTCCACTCACAAAAATGTAGAGATTAGCTGCTTTTCTCTGTATTATAATCGTGCATTGACTATCTTTTGGTTTTGGTCAATTGGTCACACAAAATACGAAATTTAAAGACGCCAAACTGTATTTAAGGAGCCATTTTGGGCACTTTTAGTTATGCAATAGACTAAATGATTAACTGATTGAGACAAGTGTCTGCAGTTTAATCAGCGTTGAAAGTAATCATTATTTGCACCCTTAAATAATTTAATAATACTGATTTATTGAATTCAGTTAAAAAGCCTTTCTAATAAATCAAGGGCTTATTGAGTCTAGACATTAGCATCTTATTGTCCTTGAAATGTCTGAAATGAAAAGTCAGTTTTTAGTGGAATATTTCTTCAGGGACGCTTTTATCACTGTAGCCTCAACTTCCTCTTCTCGTCTGCCTCGTCAAATTTTCCAGACACAACTTTTGCCTTCATTTAGTTTTTCTCAACAGTATCTCAATCGGCGGAGCTTTTAAACTTTCTTTGGCGTTATCTCATGGCTCAGCGGAATGATGAACGATCGGTGCTTAAGAAGTGATGTCTATCCACACTGTACCGCCAGTCTGCCGGTTTAGGTCCGGGGACTGATAGCTTGCTGATTGATGGGGATAGAAGGCCTCCGCTGGTCCCCGGAGAGACGGTCCCATCCTTAATTACTCTCAATTAATCCTCACCTTCCAAGCAAAGCACTAAAACTTTTACTTCTTTCTCACCACCCATTTTTTTTTTACTACTTTTAGCTGGCTCTCTGCTAGCTGTAAAATGGCACTACAGATCTGACAGAGACCCTAACTACATCTGTGCTAGAGAGGAAAAAAAAGTATTTTTCCCTTAAGAAAAATAGGCAAACAGATGCTTTTGAGCTGACGCAAGCAGCAGCAGGACGACTGAATGAAAGCTGCTTTTGAAATGTCAAGTGTCGGTGCTGTTAGCTTGCAGCTTCCCTTTTTGAAAAGACTTACATCATTCTAGATGTTGTGATGTGGTCTGACATATTTAGACAGTACACACACAATCACAAGTACATGTTGTTCCTTTAGCCTCGACGGAAAGAGCTATGGTGTGGAGCCAAACCCAGCACACTGCGATACCATTCAAACTTAAAATATTCCCGAGGCCTAATTAGGATATCCTATACTACTGCTGCATAGCTGCTCCATAGTCACATACCGTATCTCGACTATGTTGCCTGGTTTGTTCTTTTACAATTCAACGTGTAAGCTATTTTTTTCACGTACAGCCAACTTTGGGTGCGGTCTTTTGCTAAACTTTGGTGAGTTATATTTAGCAATCAATTTACTATGCAAAGATAAGTTCTGGAAAATCCCCTAAGCCATGGCTTTATTGTTTCCTGCAAATGTTTAATAGAGCCTTTGGTGATTTACCCCCCTCCTGCGCTATGTTGTGTAGTCTGCCAACTATCCAGACTACAGTCAAAATCCATGAGTCAGTAGCTAATGCTGTGAGCACCACAGTGGAGTTCTACATATGAGACAGAGAGAAGTGTAGATTTTTGCTTTTTTGTTTTCACATAGGATTTGAATGCACCGTCAAATACACCCAGCAGAGGTGAACGGGAGGTGAATGTCTCTTCATGGAGATGCAGCGGTATCTATTTGTAGTTTTGAAAATCAGCGGAGCCGCATCGTGTTTACTCAGCTGTGTACAGGTTGGAAACGAGACAATACGGTACGGTACAATACGATACAACTTCATTTCAGGAGTAAGTCTGAAATGTATCTTGCATCGCAGCAGCTCCATTTACAACATTACAAAAAAAGACAAGAATCTAGACAGAACTCAAAAATACATATGTTCAACAACAGAAGCCAACATTTAAAGAGCTTCTAATTACAGCTGGCTATTGTTCAGAGATGCAGATTCGCGAGTAGAAACAGCTATTAGTATGCAACACCTCCAGACATCTTGTTTTCTTCCGGTGTCATTTTATCACCCATCAGTGCATAATTACACATCCCAAAATATTCCGCTCGGCTGCACCCTTGCTCCTTCTCCCTTGTTCTCTCCCTACTTTGCGTCTTTGTCTCCCTTCATCTCTCTTTCATGCTCCGTTGCGTCTTGAGGCCAAAGATCAACGGGAAGATGTCATTACTGATGCTGAATTGATGTCTGGATGCATCGGGAGCATGACGGCCACGCCCTGCGTCGCTACACAGATGCTAACTTTGTACACACCTTTTGGATAATCACAAGACATTCAATTTTATGCATGAGCAGCCCGCAATTGTTTCAAGATGTATGTGGCCTTAGCTAGCACAAGATTAGGTTAGAGGATTTTATTATGGGTTGAAGTTTAACACTAAAGTATGGTCTACTTTTTATTTCAACTGACTTTGGGATGGATGGATGGATGGATGGATGGATGGATGGATGGATGGATGGATGGATGGATGGATGGATGGATGGATGGATGGATGGATGGATGGATGGATGGATAGATAGATAGATAGATAGATAGATAGATAGATAGATAGATAGATAGATAGATAGATATTCTCTACAACTGAGTTGGCTTACTATTCTCAAATCATAAAAAATATACTTTATTGTCATTGTATGCATACAACAATGTCAAACAACACAATGTTTTAAACCACACAATAGTGTTCATACGGCCCGTCGTAGAGGATTTAAAGTGTAATAGTGCTTACAGTTTGTATTCTTAGTGCAATAGTGAGCACAATATCACAAAATCACACCGTAGAAACATCAAAAACATACAAAAAGTGCATCAAGGTCAGTATTGATTTTATTTTGAAGGCTGAAGTCCAGCTGCAATCAGAATAAGAAATCCAAATCCATAACGCTGATCTCCTGTGCTGTATGGTCAGGACACCAGTTCATCTCCTCCCATGTGGGACGCGCTGTGTTGCCTCCATCCACCCAAATAGCAGCGCTAGAAGCTCCACAGTTACAATAACAAGCCCCCCTCTCTGCTGGCTTTGGGAAATGCCTGAAGAGAAGTTCACCTGTCTTTGATCCGAGAATATCCTGGCACCAATCCTCTTTTTTTATCGATCTCGCATTGTCGACGCCCCGGCCCTCGGGAAGATTACCTTCTAATTCCTTTGCTTCTCCTCTCAGCTTCGCCGACTGTAGAAAGTGACGATAAGGAGGATTTATTCTCATGATAACGGACTAGAAGGAGGGTGATCTCCTGGTTATTATGCCATTGTGTTTATATAATACAGCTCCTCAAGGTAAACTAGCAGCCCTGCTTAAGAGGACAAAATATAATGTGAGTATGAACTCTCTGCAAATAGTCAAATAGTTGTCGGCCGGCAGCACAGCTCCAGTTAAGTTAAGCACCATCTTTATTAATGCATTCAGTGCTTTTGTCAGTGGCCAGTGATCGCGGCAGCTGTCGCACACAAGCACAGTTTATAGTACGAGCATAATGTGTTGTGACAAATGATTCCCTAACATGACATGAAGGGCTCTTGTTTTTCTGTATTGCTGTGGGCTTATTCTTGTTTATATTGTGGCTTTGAATCAATCAGCTGTCCCGTGAGAAGCTGACCTTCCACATTAACTAGGGAAGTTGTGAAATGTATCTTTAATTCTTACAATAACCTGTAAAATGTTTATATGTAGTTACTTCCCCTACATATGCTGTCACTTCTCTTTCTGTCCTTCCACATATGGCCATGCTATGTGCTGGTGCTGACTCTTTAATAGCAGTCATCCTATCATAAACCGCATAGATCAGTAAAAGCTCAAACTAAAATAGGAAATACATACAAAATGCATCAATTGGTCTGGTCTATTCACGTGAGACAGACTGTTTAATAATTCCATCATGGTTCTTCTTGCCTATATATCCCCTGACAGTGTAGAGTAATGGAGGAGAGGTGAAGAGAAAGGTGGCGGCACAGACACATGAAGAGAGAGGAAGAAGTTACAAAGAGCATTTTAAAGAAATCTAGCTACTCCATTTCTGGCTGTGGAGCCAAACAGAAGCAGGCTGCAGGCAAATAAAAACACTCAGTTCTACAGTGATGCTTCTTCACACATCGATCTGGAGGCCTCTTGATGTCTCTGTTGGCACTAGGATTGCATAGATTCTATTTCTCTCCCTCCATTTCTCTGCATACTAACAGTTGTCTTTTGACTTTCATTTTCACAAACTTAATTTGCATTTATTCAGTTTTGCATATCAAATATAGAAGTTCACAGCACGGCGTAAACAATGAAGGGCTGAAACAGTAAAAGGAAAAAATCTATACACCCTTCACATGAGTAAAAAAACAACAGTTTGTTGTTAACAGCCGGTGATCGTCCCTTACTCAATAGAAAACAATAGGGTTCCCTCCTCTGTTCCATATCCTAGGCAACACGCTGAGCCTCACCCCAAGTTAAGTTCATGTTGGCAAGTTTTCCATCACAGTTTTGTACCTGCTGACTTTTGATTGTTTCCTGTTGCCTGGAGGAGTCCTACCCAAGCAAAACCTTTGGGATGCAATCTGATTTTAATTGCTACATTTGCCATATGCAGCATTTAAGAGCTGATGATCACAGTTTTCACAAGTTTCAAAAATCTACCTGCATGCTTCTACGGATGGCAACATCACTTGGGTCAGTCCAGCACTTTGGTCCAGAATGAAATATCTTTAATATCGAATGGATTTATATTAAATAACAAACACAGACGTGTTATCCAGAGGATGAATCCTGCTGACTTTATTGATCCATTGACATTTCCTCTGGTGAGGTTGACATTTTTGTTTTCTAGTAAAATGTTTCAACAACTATTGAATGTATTCCCATGAAATTTGGTACAGACAGTACATTCATCAACTGTGTCTGCAAAATCAATGAAGTGTCTGCCTGCCTCAGCTCTGCTGTAAATACTGCATGCTACTATGCTTAACTGAAAAGGTGAACATGTTAAACATTGTTAGCATTGTCATCATGTAAGCATACTATCTTTGCTTTGCCGGCCGCACAGAAATCTAGTTTGACTTTGAACATTTCTTTGGGACATAATTATCAGTTCATTTTCATCTAACTGTATTCTACCTCATTCACCATGTTCACACGTACAGAAAACCGTTAAAACTGGAATAGAAACAAGTTGAAATATATTTTTAATAACCAACTCGCAGGTTTTTTTTCCCAAATAAGATTTTAGACTTAGTATTAGTCAAAATGCCATGTAGAAGTGGGCCAAATCTCTACTTAACAATCAAATATGCATTACAGGGCTTCTCCTGACACTTAGCAGACACTCATAAAGAAGTAATACATGCAGGGAATATGCACAGTAAGTCAGCAAAAGATGATGTTTTGGAAGCTGATGACACTTGTTGTAAGACCCCCTCCAGTCAAAGTCATCTTTATAATAATCACGTGCGTTTAGCAGCCAAATCAGGAGAGCTGCAGCCTTTCCTGTTTTTGTGTTTGAAAGATAAGCCTCTGTGCCGACGGGGAGAAACAAACCGCTTCCATTTCCATTCGGGGGCCTCCGGTCCTCTCTGTCAACCCAATGTGACCCTCACAGGAAGCGCTGCAGGCTAGAGCGCTGTAATACAAGCCACCAGTCTCCATGGAGAAACACCAGCGGGGGGTGGGCTGGGATGGAGAGAGAGAGAGAGAGAGAGAGAGATGAAAACACTAGGAGAGCGATGGATGAAGTGTCTGGAATGGTTTCTGTTTACTCCATCCCTCGAGTCTTGCCTTGCCCTTGCCCTTGCCCCAGGCTGGGAAAGCAGGTTCATTGATCAGTCAAATTGTTAATGCTAAAGGGTTTCTATTTTTCCTTTCACATTCAATTCTTATTTCCTATCTATCGCTTGCAATCTTAGGCGTAGATTTCGGGTGGGATGCAGGAGATATGTCCCCACTCAATATTTAGTAGAGGTAAATTGATTTAGACTGTCATGGCTTTTAATGTATATTTAAACATTGGAGTCTAAAGCTACTTATTCTCTAATATATTTGTTGTTGAGGTGATTCCTAAATAACCATCCCAAAACACATGTGATATGTTTTGAATGTGCAGAAAGTTTTGAATAATAGGAGAATGAATATTGTAATGCCTTGGAGCCTTACTGCATTATATTCCATTTCATTTGTGTCACCGTGGACCTTTAAGAAATTAAAAATATTTCCAACATAAAATGGTGCAGAAAGGCACAAATTGGTTTATAAAAATTCACCAGTATTTGACACTCAAAATGTAATGTGTTGCCCCCCAATGTTGAAACAAAAGTTATGTCCATGCCTGCAATACTCCAATCATTGAGCCTGGACGTTGTCATTTCAAAAAATCTAATTTATATTATTATATTCACACCGTCACCTTAATATCAGCACTGCAAATACCAGAATTTATTTTCTATTTTCTTTCTTTCTTTCTTTCTTTCTTTCTTTCTTTCTTTCTTTCTTTCTTTCTTTCTTTCTTTCTTTCTTTCTTTCTTTCTTTCTTTCTTTCTTTCTTTCTTTCTTTCTTAATGAATTCCATTAGCTCCACGGTGCATGACTTCTCCAGTGATGGTATTTTTTAGCCATTCACACAGACAGACAAAAACAATCTCAGAAATAAGTATACGCATTTCTGCCAAAATTAAAATCTTTATTCATGCTCTCTTGGACCTCGTTTGAATATAATACAAACATAAAATAATCTTAAAATGCAATTCTGGTTAAACAGCAGGACACCCTGAAAAAAGGTACGCGCTGGTATGAATACACATTTTATTTTAATTCAGACGGACTGTCCTCATTTAGCCATCGTATCAGCTTCTTGATGTTTTACATTCAACATAGTGCATTGATTCCCGGGCACATTATATATTGCAGAACCCAGTATAGGGTAAAGTGATCTATCAATGATATTTGAACCCATTCGAGACATTCAGACACTCTCCAGGTACAGTCTTAAAGAGCTGCATTTAGAATAAATTGTTTGTTACTTTATATTACACCCCCTTTTCCATCTTGCTTTTTCTTGCTCCACTTTAGTCCTTTTAAGGCATTTTATTGTTCTCACTCTTGTATTTCTCTGTTTTGAATTACCATAGAAACACACATAGAAAAACCATTCTGAAAGGGTATGAGGCATAAACAAGACACTTTTTTCCCCTGTACTTCTAATTTTCTTTCCCCGACTCACTCACGCATTTAAAAGACCACTCTCCTGCACCATGTTCAAGTTTTTCTGACAGTGTGTCAGAAACTCAAAGTGTGTCCTGATAACGATCTTCCAGATTATGTTGTCACGTAGGAGTTATGTCTAAATTACATTCCAGCTCCAACACTTGTGGCCTCAAACTGCAGTGGAGTATTGCCGAATATAGATTTAAGGACTGCGTACACAGGGCTGTTCCTTGTGCTGATAAGAGTATTGTGTGTAGTGCAGTGGAAGAGGCTTTATGACTTTTTCCTGGAAAGTAACCCCACCTACAGGGAGCTTCCCCTCTCGACTCCCTACTATATATTAGATCTGATCAGCTGCGCTCTACCATCTACCCTCCGCTGAGACCCTATCTCCATATCACTCTCCCTTCTCTGTGTTAGGGGCTTTGGGATTTATTATATATTTTAGTTTGAGGCATGGTTTGGCTGATGAGATGTGGCAGCGATACAGAGAGCGTTCTACTTCTCCTTATTAGCACTGAAGCGTAGGGAAGTGTGTGTGTGTGGAGGGGAGGGGGGGCAGGATTGAGGGCGTTATAGAAAAGGCTATTGGATGACAGTAGTGAAAATAAAACGAAGTCCAGTCTCATTTTAGGACTTGCTTGCTTTGACTTTTATAACACTGGTGGTTCTCCATGATTTAATCAATGGTAAATACTGTATCTTTAAAACATTTCTATTGATTTCCTACTTTCCAGGCAGTCATTGGTATCCATAAAGGTATAAATACCACTTGAAGAGACTTGAAGGTTATTGGAAGGAGGTAATCCATTACAATATTTTGACAGCTGTGCTATGATAAGGCATTTTGCCAGCTACGTAGTTTTTTAAGCTACTCTAGCTCGAGTCTTTCAGTAGGTTTACCACCTGGTTTACACTAAAATGTGACAGTAAGAAATGAATGGTCCTTAGCGGATGAATCCAGATGTGGTAATTCCACAATCTTTCCACTACCCTATTATGAGACTACATCTTCATTTATTCTGTACAGCTGTACGTTTAGTTTATTTGATTTGGTATATTTGTAACACAAAGTGTTGGAAGATGTTCATTGGTTGCCTGTTGACAGTAGCATTTAAGTCAAACACTAAGCAATCATATAGCCAAGCATAGCCCTACACAGCTGCTAGTGTGGTTGGATTCTTGGTTTTCTTAGGACAATAAACATATTCACATCTTTCTGGTTCCAGTTTTGGACACAGAAGCTTTTTAATGCAGCCGACCTTAAAATGAGTGACGTTGACTTGTCTGTGAACACAAGAGTTGCAAAAATAGTCCTGTCTGCGACTGCATAATAATATATTGAAAAAAGTTTGAATCAATTGCCAGGTTGCAACGACTGTATTTTAGTAGCATACTGAATGGAGAAACTGAGCAGTTGACACCTGGAAGGTAGGGAAATAAATCTCGAGAACATACGGTATCCACTTAAAAATGGTCCACGTGACGAATGCAGTTTTTAATTTGGGCAAAGATAAAATACAGTGTGTGCAGAACCACCGTTATGGTCCCTCTAATTTTCTTACAACCATGTGCTGTAATTAAGTCCCAGGCTTATACTTCCATGAACACAAACCGAAATTTCAGTGCGTACCTTGTCAGAGGGGGTTGGATCAAATTGTTCTTTTTTTGGGGCACCAGCAGAAATGATTCAGTGTATTTTGCCTAGGTCTCTCTTTTGATGTCTCTCTTTCGCTCTCCTTCTCCTCCATTTCATCCGACCGTCCTCTCTAATCAGGCCTGGATTTGCCTCGCCTCGCTGGCCACATAAAGAGTGCAGAGCAGGGAGGGAGGGGGCCAGAGATGGAGGGGTAGAGGTTAGAGAAGAGATCATAATTGGGATGACATTTTCTTCCCAAAAAAAACCTGGTCTAATGATGGGATGGGTATATCTATACACACCAAAAGGTCAGGGTTCTCTCAGTCGCTATGTATTGTGTGTGCTTAGCCTCTGCTGTGTGACCTCTCTATAATTATGAACTGCTTACTGACCAGTGAGTTATGACAAAGTATGACTGCACAATGACAAATACATTTGAAAAGTCCCATACAATTCATTTGATAGTTTTGTATCATTAACAACAAAGAATTACTGACATTGTAATGCTGTCTGCATAAATGAGATTTATAGAATAAAAAAGTATCCTGTGTGTGTGTACATGAATGATTAACATGAAAGTTTGTGTGTTGTCTCACAACATTGAAGTTAAATATACTGTATGTAAGGCTTTTTTGACACTGACTAAAAAAATACCCTTTAATATTGAAGTGAAAACAGATCTCTACTATCAGCTAAATACATTTGAAATATATGATGAATATCCACCCCCTTTAATTCATTATTGAGTGGATCCACCTTTGGAAACAATTACAACCATGAGTCAGTCCAGGACAAACATTGTATCTAAGCCAGCTTTGGCTTTTGTGCTACATCAATTCTGCCAAATTGCAGGCTGAGGCTACTTGCAGACAACATCGATTCTCTCCAGGATTTCTCTGTATGTTCCTGCTTATATTTCAACCCTCTAATCTCAGAAGTCTTTTGGGGCCTGCTGCAAAGACCTATCCCCAAACCATGCTACTGACACCACCATGCCTCGCGGTGGGGATGTTATGTTCATGATGATGTGCTGTGCAGTGTATCATGGCGTTCAGCCTAAAGCTACATTTTGGTCTCAGAACATAGAAACTCCTTCCCTTTAGGTTGAGTCTCCCGCGTGACCTTTGCTAAATGTAGCTTTCTTCTTGAAGGAAAACTGTGAATGGTGAAGCATCCATCTGAGTGCACAATCCTTCCAATCTCAACTGGAAACTCCTTCAGACAATCTCTCGGTGGCCAGTGTCCTCATCTCACCTTGTGATACACTTTCAGTTTCTTAACGATTCATTTAACTCTTCTCCAAGGGATTTTAAGCGACTTGAAAATGTCCTTCTATTCATTCCTCTGGCTTATGCTCTACTGCCCGTGACATTTACTTTTTGGCAGAGTTGCTCAGCTTTTCCCACACTCACCAAACCACAGACCTGATTTATGCTAAAAACAAATATGTCAAATAAGCCAGTTCAAATCCGCTCTCATTCAATTTGTTGTAACCAATCCTTAATTATAAAACATGGATATTTGTTTAAGAGCTATATCATTATTCTCATTACCGGTCCGTCTAACAGCAAACCAGTTACACACTTGTGTCACAGTCTGGGTTTAATATAACTGCTTATTGAGACTGAGTTATACTCTGTTTTTTTTGTGTGTGTGTGTGTGTACATGCTGCTTGTGCATAGGGAATGTGCAAATGCGTCAAATCCAAAAAGGCTCCTTTTCACTGCACTTCAGTGGGTGATTGCCTCCCCGCGGTGTGTCTTTGATTAGCCGGATAACAGGCTTCATGCAGCAGCTATAGAAACCGTCTGAGAGGCTCCGTCGCTTTCTTTCCGCCTCCTCCTCTGTTCTTTAAAGTCCTTCTACACTTCTCTGCGTACATCTGTCGCTTGCCTCTCTCCCTGCTATACGCCGGTTCCCCTAGTTTAACAAGCTGCCAGGGGACTTGGTTGAGCTGCACACCCAGAAATGTGTTGAAGGGATCCAAACAAGGGATGATTCATCCCCAGATGGCTTCATTTCTATTTCTCCCTTTCAAACTTTGGGATTTTGGGAGCTTCAACGCCTGTCTCCACCTGTTATTTTTTTATTCACCAGATAATTACTACATAGTCCTTATGGAGATCACTTTTAAACAAGACAAATGATGAGAGAAATGAATAAGATAGTCAATTTAAACTGCCAATCAAAACAAAGCTCTTCCTTTATAAGGGACATTTTGGTAGAAACTTGTGTTGCAAAGCTTCCTGGCTATATTATGCATACATAATTTGTCAGCTGCTGTTATAATTTCTTGCTCTCCATTTCTATAGGTGAGACACAAACAAGCATTTTTCCATCTTCATCTCATTTCACAGCAAGCTGTGTGTCAAACTCCCTCTTTGAGCATTTGAATGAAAGTGACTCAAATGTTTGCTGCCATTTCATTATTTGAAAATAAGACTCCTGTCACTATTTTTTGTCTCTTCAGTTGACATGTTGTTCTTCTCCGTATACTGAGTTTGGTGGACAATAATAGAATATGTCTGCTTTGTTTCCCTTCATATCTTGCAATGACGGACTTTGTTCATATTTACCGGTCACACATGAAAATATGTCGCACAGTATAGTGGATTAAGAGATACCATTTTAAGGTTCCATTGCTAAAGTTGTTAAGTGGATAAGTGGCCACCTATGTTTATGTCGGGTGGAGCTTAGTTACTTATGCGCACGTGCATAATCCACCGGCTCAGGCAAGTAAACGTCACAGTTGTTACAAAATGGCAGACACAACTATCAAACTAAAGTAAACGGTTGACACTGAAACAGGTAGACAAGACTGAAGAAAGAGCAACTACAGACAATCTGACAAAATGGTTTGATTGTGGCAGGTGGACAGGCGGAACAACAGTGTCTGAAATTATACAAGATGTTTATAATGTAAAATATCACAGGTGAACAGAGGAAAAGGATGAAACATTGATAAATGCTGGTATTCCATTATAACCAGCTCATTTATTTTTTACTTGTTTACTTGCCATGACCAAATCTCTCCCAAGGATAAAATGGTGATTCAAAGGAATTCTTCTTGTCATCGGTTTCAGTTAACAACATATTAACAAATCCTTTTGTAATAACCTTAATTAATAATAGTGCTTAGAGTTATAATGGAAAGTGTAGTTGATGTAAGTGCTTAAGAAGTTGTTCAGAGTATTGGAAGAAAAACTAATGATGAGATAATGTTAAGGATGGTTCTATAGGAGAAATACACAGACGCAGACCAGGTTTAGTAAAATAAACACCTAAATGGACATTCAACCTTTTATTGATACTAGTATGAAAGGAGACATGTTAAGGAAGCAAATTAGCCAAAAATCGAAAAGATGTACCAGTGTGCTTTAAAAAACTATTGTTTTTGCCTGCAATGTCTCGCCTTACGTGTTGATAATCATATAGGATTGTAAGACTTGCAGTTATTTAACCCCGCAATTGCCTTTGTGTTTTCCTGCAGGACTTCCTCACAGACTTGATGATGTCAGAGGTGGATCGCTGCGGGGAGAACGAGCACCTCATCTTCAGAGAGAACACACTAGCGACAAAGGCCATCGAGGAATACCTTAAACTGGTGGGGCAGAAGTACCTGCAGGACGCCCTGGGTGAGCACAGCAAAGTTTTTACTTTCTTTACTGTCTCTCTCTCTCTCTCTCTCGCTCTTGTCCTCACATTCACATCTAAACTAATTAATTCACTCAGTGATGGAAAATGCAGAGTGAATAAATGTAGTGGCTTCGGTAAAATTAGACAAACTCCAATGGTGCATTCGAGAGATCTAGTGCATTAGTCCTCTCGTCAAAAGAATCACTTTGACAGCGGGACGACTGAAGCAGCTCATGCGTTCATCACAATTTCTTGTTTTTGTTGTTCCCTGTGGACAACGCAATTCAGACTGTGACAGAAAATCATTTTTTTTGTCTGTCTTTGACGGGCGTTATTGACTTTCTAAAGCACTTCCAGTATCAGCTTTGCAGAAAAACTTTATTTTTTTATTTTTTTCCACATCTACAATGTTAGTCCAAGGTTAGACGAAGTGTGTGTTTGTCGGTCCGCCGTCCTAGCAATAAGCACTCTGTATGCACTGTGTGCTTTTCTGTGTCCATGATTCAGAAATGTACACGGCGGCAGTTTAATCTCCAAACAGCACACATCCTTCCTGATACCCATCACACCTTTCTCTGTACCCTGTTTATATTAATAATCTACATGTGTGTTTATGTGGTCCTAACTGTCTCATACTGCCTGTTTGCTTGCGTGTCAGTGTTGATTGAGAGAAATATTGCGAGCTGGTAAATTATGCATCACTGTTTCAGTCTTGAGTTTTTTTATTGTTTAACATCTCGCTCAACTGGTAAAATGAGTGAAAGTGCGACTGGGACAACACAAGGACAGCCTCGGGTCTCCCTTTTACAGGCAGTTGAATCATTGAGGTCGTAATACTAATGGAGTGTCTTTTAACCGAACAAAGGCAACAAAAAAGGATATTATTATTGCCACCATTTTTTTGTCAGTGTAACCTTGTATGGCTCACCCAAATGTTCCAGGTTTGTCCAATTTTGGGATTTTTTTTTATTTGTTTTTACAGGTCAAACTACAGTGATCTGTCTTGAATTTTTTTTATTTATTATTATATAAAAAAGATATAGTCCTGTCCACTATAAACTCAAGGACAGTATCAAACTGTTCCCTGTAACGTTGGCAACGTATTCTTCCATTGTCCTAGCTCAGCTCAGCAGGACTATGCAACCGTCTCAAATTAGAAACAAACAAAAACAAGCACCGCCACAGTTCCCCTTTTCCCCTGCTGTGTTTGTGTCACAGATTAACTGGGAAATGAATCTACAAAAATACTGCATGTTTCTTAATTTCTTACTCATTGGTATTTTGTTTTGTTTTTTCCTCAGGTGAGTTCATCAAGGCTCTGTACGAGTCAGATGAGAACTGTGAGGTGGATCCGTCCAGGTGTTCGTCAGGTGACCTGCAGGAACACCAGAGTAACCTGAAGATGTGCTGCGAGCTGGCCTTCTGCAAAATCATCAACTCATACTGGTGAATACTGCAATACAGCTTTTATTCTACATCCAGAATTTGCTATACTTAACGTCTATTCTGGTTTTATTACATATGATATAATACAAACTAGAAAGCAGTATTTAGAGAACCAGAATCTTTTCCTGTGTCCTGGAAACAGACTTTCATTCCTAAAGATTTTAATCAACGATACTATTAAAGGGGCTCTTCATTACAGGTAAGCTGTATGCTAGTTAGCAGCAGTTGACACTTATAAAATGCATCTGCTGCTCTCTTTTTTAAAGCAACTTAAGAATACACTAAAGAGCTAACATTTATAGAGTCAACTTTTATCAAGAAACTCACTCCTACCTACAGCAAAGTGTGGGAGTGAGGTTTAAGAGCAGCTCTCGGGGGTAAAAGGATTAAAACCGTTTAGTGTGTAGAATCTTCAGTATTTTCAATTGCCATTAACATTTGACATCTGTTTAAAATGTAGAGATAGGGGGAAAAAATTGCTTGAATGGAAAACAAAAGTAACTGCAGTTGCAAAGGAAATTCTGAATAATATAAATGTAGATCCACATTGATATTTAGTAAAGACAATAAAAATGTATCGGAAGCGATTGCACTCATATCAGTGCCAGTATTATTCTTGTTGTTAGCAGCAAGTGCAGGAAGAACTGGTGTAACATTGTATGAAATGTTTAAATCAAATGCAAATAATATGCTAAAACGACCCTGTTCTGAATTATACATAATGCTACTGCTAACGTTATGATTCATCCTGGACAGTTTTTCATCTCAGAGGAGATGTGCTTGCCTCTTTTCTTTCTGTGTAGCAGTCTTCTAGATCTACTCTTAGCCAACTTAAAAGGCTCCTGACACTCAGTTAACCATATGGGCATTTTAAAACGCGTCAAATTTGCTCAATATCTTTTTGTACTCCATTTTCAGAGGAGGAGTAAAGTGAGAAAATCTTTCACTCTAAGCCCAGAGCGCCTGAGTGAACAAATCATCTGGGGACGTGGGACAAAAATTGACAACTACTGTGACCCACTTTTGCATACTTACTGTAAATGCCCATGTCTATTCGTCTCTATTCTCTCACACAAAAATAACTTCTGTCCTGTCTCTCTTATTCTCAACAGTGTCTTTCCACGAGAACTGAAGGAAGTCTTTGCGTCATGGCGACAGGAATGCAGTAACCGGGGTCGACCGGACATCAGCGAGCGTTTGATCAGCGCGTCCTTGTTCCTGCGCTTTCTCTGTCCGGCCATCATGTCCCCGTCGCTTTTCAACCTGATGCAGGAGTATCCCGACGACCGCACGGCACGCACGCTCACGCTCATCGCTAAAGTCACACAGAACCTGGCAAACTTCACCAAGTAAGTGTGTGTTTGGGTCAAAAGAACATGTAACCTTAACCAACTACTTGGCAGAGAACTGTGGAACTTTTGTACTTTATTTCTAGATTTTCAGTGTACATACAGATACATGTGCGTAACACAACTACAAAAGGATAACAGAAATTAAATAAAAAGAGCATTTAAAAAAAAATGGAAACACAGAAAGACATTGAAAACCTTCTCTTATGGGGCATAAGCCAACATTTATACAAATGCAACAAAAGAAGGCCATTATTGATAGGTAAGACAAAAAAGGTTGCCAAATCTAATTGTGGAACTTTCTGAAGTGACATTTTGAATGACTCCTTGTCCCCCATTTTCCCTTTCCTTTCTCCTTTTCTTTCAGATTTGGTAACAAAGAAGAGTACATGTCCTTCATGAACGGGTTCCTGGAGCACGAGTGGACCAACATGCAGCGTTTCCTGCTGGAAATCTCGAACCCGGAGACCATCTCTAACACAGCAGGCTTTGAGGGCTACATCGACCTGGGCAGGGAACTCTCCACCCTGCACTCCCTCCTCTCTGAGGTGGTGTCCCAGATGGATCAGGTACTGGAGATAGTACAGTGTGTTAGCTTTCATCTGGAGTTTTACTCACTGTCTCATTTAGCTTAATTAGTCATCTAGTTTCACTACCTCATGCCCTAAAGTGTACAAAAACATTTAAATGTAGCCCCCCTTTCTTCCGATTATTCAGGTTGTTGCAGACGTGAAGTGGAAATTTTGTTTATTTTCTACATCTACAAACTTGCCCTTAAAAACCTTCTGTAGCCAACCATATGGATTTGATGGAGACCAGTTTTTCCAATTAAACCATATTGCTTCTTCTTTCCTAAAAAATCCATTTGGAATCACATATACGTAGCAGTTGTTGATCCTTTACAAATTATACAAATAATTGTAATGCATTAGTTTCTACCAAGAGTATATAGAGATAGAGATACAGATTTATATTCATAGATAGATATTTTGTTGCATTAAGTATAGGATGGTTACAGAAGAACCAAAAGTCTTCAGTGTATCATCACAACCTTCTGGATTTGAATCATGCTTTGACTACATTAGGATGTTTATCATACATCAATCAATAATTTATTATTGCATTACATAAACAGTGCGCCAGGGGAGAATGCCGGGAAGCCTCAGAGGCCGGGTGAGGCATATTAATGGATTTACAAGGACACTTACATTAGCCCTGCTAGCAGATGGGAAGCTGGTAATAATTAGATAAATGCCAGAATCATGGTGTGTTTTTTTTTTTTGCTTTCAATAATTAATACATCACAGAGGATCTAGTTGAGACTTCAGTCCATCAGATTTTCCTGCCTATTTCATTATTTAGTATGTTTTTCAGAATAAAAAAGTTGATTGCATGGCACACAGAAGATAACAAAAATATAAAATAAAATATGCAAATGTATTCAACACAAAAGCACGTAAATTAAATCTCAATTATTGTCCTAACTGAAGTGGTTCCTGAGTAATAATTAATTTGGCTTAAAAACTTAATTGTGTCTTCCAGACGGCAGCCTCCAAGCTGGGTCCTCTGCCCAGGATCCTGAGGGAGGTGAACAGCGCTCTGTCCAACCCTTCTAGTTTCGTGATGACACACGGACAGTCTACGGAGCACATGGGCTCTCCTCCCGCTGAGGCCAGCTGCAGCATCTCCACCGGCCTGCAGAAGATGGTCATAGACAATGACCTTTCAGGGTAAGAAAAAATATTTAAGATTTCATCTAGTACGCGCTCACACAAGTATATTCATGTATGCAGATGAAAGTGTTTTGTATTTCAATGTTGAATCAATGTAGTCTGACAGTAAACAGGCAGCTAATGTTTATACTTGTGCTAAAGCTGCTGGCCTGGATATCAGCTCCGATGGCTATATTTGTGCATACTATAAATATATGGTAAATAATACATTTAATCTCTGTGGTTCTGCTGCTCCTTCTGTATATTTAAAAAGCCTCTCTTAAGTCTTTGAAGTGAAGTAAATATAAATGACTCCACATCCAAAATATCAGTCCTCATCATCATGCTATAAAGGAAGACTGTGTGTGTGTGTCTGTCTGTCTGTCTGTGTCTGTGTCCGTGTGTTTGTCTGTCCTTAGAACATCTTTCCAACCATCAATCCTATCGCCTTCACACTTGATGGGTGTCTTGCTGAGGACCCAAGGGTGTTGAGTGCTGAGTGTGAAGTTGTTTAGGATCAGCGGTTCTCTAGAAAACTGCGAAAACCCACTACCGTAGCGTGAATAGAAAAACCTGTCAAAAAGGGATATCATGCTCCAGTCCACTCTGATATGAACTTGGCACTTTTGAAAAAGTTCAACAGTTTGTTGAAGTTACTATAAATCCCATTGCCGATTGAAAAAATTGTGGTCACGTTTGTCTTCTGCAAATTGCACACAAATGTGTTTTTGTCAAGAACTAATTCCTAGGTCATTGTGCCTTCATAAAGTGCCTTTGAGCTCAGAGCTATTGCCTCATGTTTTACCTACGGGAGCAGCCAGCTTTCAATATATTTGATTACAGGTCAGGTCTGGAAGTCATTTAGGGATGGGCGGCTAATCACGGTACACGTCAATTTGGTGGTAACACATTCAGCTCAAAAGCGGCAAAAAATCCCTCTCCAGCTCCTAGATTGTAAGGCCAACACTAAAACCATGCATTCGGCTAGAGTGTGTCCTCACATGACCAGTTGGGCTAAGTGATAATGTTTGTCAGCTGAGGTGAGACACAGCGAGAGTGTCACCTCTGCGTGTTTACATCAGCCCGATGAAACCTCATTTTCTCTCTCACGGATGAATACACACTCGGACGGCAACCTTATCTGGCTTATCTGCTGTCCTCTCTCTAACTCCCTGGCAGAACAGTAGCAAGGTGACACTTAGAAAGATTAACAGGAGGCCACAGGGACCAAGATGAGGAGAGATATATGATTAATGGAGACCAACTGTCCCTCATAAATAGCAGTAAACACAAGAGCATAAACAGAGGCCGTCAGATGAGATCATATTGTCCTGTAAGATGAGACGACAGGAGAAGTCAAAGACAGCTGTTATCGCTATGCTAATCAGGGATCAAGTGAACTAATTAAAGGTGGAGTTAGTGATTTTGGAGAATGCTTATTGACAAAATCACTTTTGTTTAAATCAATGAATGTCGTCTCACGATCAGATACCTGGACATACTGTGTGTGAGCTGAAAAAAATCCAATGTTAATACTCTCCTAGGCTCTGTAAACGGGCATGTTGCTAGCTACTCTGAACACAGTTCAGGCGGGTAGCGGATCCTGAGGAGATATTCACTCATTTTGAGAAAAAGTGATAACAAGCGTTCTCCAGAATCGCAGAGTGCACCTTCAAGGGATGGCCCTATACGACCCTATGTCAGAGCCCACCCTCTTTACTTTATCAAACTAAATGTTTGCTCATACATTGATTTATTCTTGTGTATGTGTGTGTGGTGCATTCTTATGAGCAAGCTGTGAGTCTGCAACAGTGTTCGGATGAGTTCTCAATTCTCACCTAATTGCTTCTCATCCACAAAACCAATGACTTGAAAAGTAGAAGAAAGAAAAAAGACAGTGCCAAGCCTGAGGAAGGGATGAAATTGAGCGGAATGGAGAGAAGAGAAAGAAATTTAGTGGCGAAGGGTAATGGAACAGAGGGAGAAGGACACAGAAAAGAGGGAGGAGATGAGCGTGATGTGAATGATGGAGATTATTGGAAGACAAATCACGTCTGTCAAGGTAATCGTCTTTTGGCAATAACGCCTCTGGATGCAGGCAGGGAGAGGGGGATGGTGAGGGGACGAGGGACCAAACAGATGAGCGCAGAGGCCACACACATATCAACAAAATGTATCCATGACTGTGTTTAGTAGTTTTTTATTTCCAAATCTAAAAATTGTTTTTTGTCCCTGTTTGACGGAAGAACATTTAAATGGAAAGTGAAATTCACATACAATACAATAGGTTTTGCTGCTATGGCCTTACTTGATCGGATGACCACTACATTATAGTGGCTGATATTAGCTGATGCAAGCTGCATTAGGAAAGTTACTGATTCAGTTTGTTCTCTTAATTAGCTAAGCATTTTAATTAAAAGCTTAATTAGTGTTTTGCTAAATAGTTGGAGGTGTTGCTGCTTCAGCTTTATTTCTGGCTAATGCTAGGAAAGGCTACACAATTTCAACAAATGCAGTTGATAGAACGCTGATGCAAATACTACTGTTACAATAGCTAAGCTTAGCATTTTGAGCTCAATGTTAAAATAACTGCAGTATAGCCTAAGAGGAGTATAGCATTTAGAAGTGGCTGTTGTTGATCAAAGGTTAGTTAGGCTTTAGGTTTCACTAAGGTTCCACTTCAGGTTGTTTCTAGGGTGTGAAGGCCTCTTATTGGTAATTTTATAAATAATTATTAGTTTGTTATATTTTGATCCAGTGACATGTTTAGTGTCATATGTTGGTACAAGTTGTTATGGCTGCCTATTTGGGGATCCCATCTCAATGAGCCTTTCCTGGTTGAATAAATTGGTAAACAAAAATACTGTGGGCCCATTGCTCAAGGTAATCATTTCATTTGTGACTGATCTTAAAAGTTTTAAAAATGTTCCAATATTTACTTTTGATCATTTCTGTCTCTTTCAGATTGGTTGACTTCACCAGGTTACCCTCCCCAACCCCGGAAAACAAGGACCTATTCTTTGTGACGAGGAGCTCAGGGATCCAGCCTTCTCCAGCGCGCAGCTCTAGCTACTCTGAGACCAACGAGCCTGACCTGGGCATGTCCAACGGCAGCAAGAGCCTGTCCATGGTGGATCTGCAGGACCCCCGCAGTATGGAGGGCGCTGGCCTGGGTCAGGGCTCCACAGACGGCCTGAGTGAAGTCTCCACCCCTGGGGTTGGCTGGTCATCTCGAGTCCCACAGGGCAACAACATCCCTGGAGGTCCCACCCTGAGGAGGCCAGGCCAGACCCCCACCAGCATGGGCACAGAAACCCCCCCAGGCCGACCTGCCCAGCTTCTAGCCCCGCTGTCCTTTCAGAACCCAGTTTACCAGATGGCTGCATGTCTGCCCGTGTCCCCTCGCGGTATGAACGACTCGGGCTCAGAATGCCACAGCTCTGTCAGTTCCCATAGCAACAACGAGGACGGTCCGGCAGGAGGTAAACACAGCAGCTTTTTGAACCACGGAGGAGGAGGAGGAGGGGGGGGAGGGGGAAGCAGCGGGGACGAGTACACCAGGCGTTCAGGGGAGTATAACCGCCGGCAACTGTCGCTCACGGAAACACCGCACCAGCCCACCGTCCCCAGACAGAACAGCGCCGGCCCACAGCGGAGGATAGACCAACCTCCACCGCCTCAAAGCATCACACGGGGACGCACGCCCCCAAACCTCCTCAGCAGTGGACCTTACCCCCGCCCCTCCTCTGGTAACATGATGACATCATCCCCCGACTGGCCCGGCAACGGCGCCCGGTTACGGCAGCAGTCCTCGTCGTCCAAAGGCGACAGTCCAGAGACCAAGCACAGGGCTCAGCACAAACAGGTACGAGACTTAATATAGTGATACTATACAAGATGTTTTATTTTTGTTTTTTACCTCACTCTCCGGCTCAAGAAAAGGTGACAGAAACCGTTCCTTAACTGTGCGTGAATTCTTGATAAAGAAATGGGCAAAAGTCCCCTCTGCTGACAGTCAAAAGACAAACTTTACTTGAGTGAGGTAAAAAGCTAAACAGTAAAATTGGAACTCATCCTTTAACTTGTAGTAACTTTGGATCTTAAATCTGCCAAACTCTACCTGTAACTGTTTTAATTAGGCTATATTGTACTTTCACCCATTTCATTTTAATTGCTGCCACTCTTCACCACTGTGTAAATGTTTCATTGTTGTTTTTCCTTTGAATTTGTTTGATCTCGACGTCATTGTAAATGAAGGTCACCCCTCAATTGGTCTCTCGAGGATAAATAAAAGTTAAATGAAATTAAGGCATTACACAAGGCAGACCCACTATAGCTGTCTATGCAATCATCTGAAATTAGCTATAGAAAATGTTCCCATTACAAAACGCCCATTCATCTGATAGCCGGTTGAAAAAGGGCCGCGTGGGTGGACTCTGCAGCACAGACCCTCTGCACATTGTGCCCGAATGAATGTGTAATAATAGTAATTTGCATATATCAGCTCATCACTTCACTACTGTTTTACTGGTCAAGTTTAATGGGGCTGAGAATGAGGGTGGTGAAGGCATGATTAGCATCTCATTACTTAGCGATATATGGGCTCACCAGGCAACAGAAATGGATACAAACGGATATAGTGTATCGCTGGGTCAATGCATTGATATGGAAAGTGTGTCGGTGCGTGGTAACAGTGGGAGCTTTCCATTTAAAAATCGGTACTTTGGGTGTGTCAGACATCGCTGGTATGTCTGTGTTCATTATTGGCAGGATTATAGACTGTAATTAAAACCACTAATCAATAGGTTGCCCTTGGTTACTGGCTGAAGGGGGAAGGGCATCTGCATATTATGTACCATGATGCCTTGCTCTTCTCTCAATGGAGTAGTCTACAGGAATGCCGTTAGATTGACTGATTCACTGAGAGAACCGAACCCTAATTTAATATGTATGTCAGGGGAATTAAGCACGCACATTTATTCTTAGTAGTTGAAGCAGCAAAGCTTCAAAAGTCCAGGATTCCCTAAGCCACTATGTGTAATTTTTTATGACATATTTATAATTCAAATTATGATTTTTTTCTGTATATATTTATTTTGCAATGCTGGTCAGCCGCTCCACCACCTTGGTCCAGGTTGTAATATCACCAGGAGGTTAAAGTCTTAAACTTTCCGGGGAAATGTCTGGACATTTACTACATGAATTGGTTGACATTCTGTACAGACATTGGTTTTGAGTGAAATGTCTTGACAACTGCATGATGGATGCCATGAAGTTTTGCACAAACTTATCCCTCAGGATGGGCTGTTCTAGTGCCATCATCGGGTCAAAATTGCAGTTTATCAAATTTTTTTTGTGTTTTTGACCAAATGACTGCAAACCTACAGAAGTTCACATCAACCTGAGATTTTCTTTGTGTTTACTGCTAATTCATTTCGGCCAATATTAATATTACACATGATGGTTTAGGAAAGCCAGGAGGGAAGGTTGTCTTTTGTTTTTACTAAAACTGAGGGATGCTAAAGTCACACGTTTCAATTCTACATTGCTGCCAATAATGTAATAATTTTTCAATTTTCAATCTAATAAAAGCCAATAACGTAGTAATTTGCCAAGAATGTAATAACATTTTTGAACCATAACGTAATACAATGAATTAACCGAAAGAGATATTATGTCAATGTTATTGGTTCAGAAATGTATTATGTTATTGGCAAATACATTATCGGCTTTTACGACATTAAAAATGTGAACTTATTACAGTATTGGTGCTTATAACATTACTGGCTGCTACATACATAGTGGCTTTAATTTGAGTTTCCTTGCCAGTGTACCGTAGTTGAATTTTTTGGTTGATACACTATATTGCCAAAAGTATTGGTTCACCTTACTTGACTCGCATATGAACTTAAGTGTGTTTATGGGACTTTTTGACCATTCTTCAAGAAATGCACTTCTTGAAGAATGCTCAGAAATTCCCATAAACACACTCCTAAACCTTGTGGCCTTCCCAGAAGAGTTGAAGCTGTTATGGCTGTAAAGGGTGGACCCTATGGATTAAGAATGGGATGTCACTTAAATTCATATGCGAGTCAAGGCAGGTGAGCCAATACTTTTGGCAATATAGTGTATACACAAGATAAAATAATTTGTTTTCTTTATTAAAACAGCTCTATCTTGATTATACATTCATGTAGCTTTTAATATAAATCAAATTATATATATTTTTTTTTAATTGGCAGATATTCAGATACAGATATTTGAGCCTTTTCAAAATGCCCTCAATAATAATGGAGTGTGATGGACTATAAAAACATCCTGCATTTCCCCTCATCCTGCATAACAGCCCAAGGCCATTTTCTACTTATCTGTCCATCACATGACTGACATATGGGAACACACACACATACACACACAAACACCATAACTGCTTTCATGCATAATCTGCCTGGAGGCTGATTTGTATTTCACTCATTTAATTTTCCAGTATTTACACACCGTGCTGTTGGTACGACACTGTAGACGTACACACACGCACACATGTTTAACTCGGTGCTTTGAGGTGTGTGCTCTGGTGGCGGTGTGTGCGTGAGCCTGAAAAACAGGAGTATGTATCCATTCCACCTGCTGCTTTGAATCCAGATGAGTTGGTGCATTTCAAGCTTATTTCTGTTGTTTCTGTGCTGTTATTGCAACCTTCCCTCCCTCCTCCCCCTTTCCCCGCCCTCCCCCTCTCCCCAACCCTGTCACTTGCACTTAGCTCATGTGTGTGTGTGTGTGTGTGTGTGTGTGTGTTGTGTGTTGGTTTTCACTAGGCCCCCTCCCCAGTGAACCCCAGTGCGCTGGACCGCACAGCAGCCTGGCTAATGCATATGAATGTGCAGTTTTTAGACCATGAGGGAATGGACCCCGAGTCACTGAGAAACAGAGAGGATCTGACTCTAGTGGAGAAGGTAACCTTGCCCCCTCATCCGACCTTTGACCTTTACCAACCCCACCCAACGCCACACCCCGCACACCCCTCTCTCACAAACCACCTCAACCTTCAGCCCTGACACTCCCACTTAACCCTCCTTCCTTTCTATATCTCACTCTCATTAGTTCCCACCTTCACCTCCCTTCTTTAAAGCACCCCTTCTACACTAAATAACCTGCTGTATTTATTACAGACAAATGCCCTTTCCTTTCCTAAGCCTGAGGTCCTTTTGACATTCCCAAATTGCCACTTAAAGATGGAGTCAGCCAGTCTGGAGAATGCCTGTTGTAAAAATAACTTTTTTTCAAAATCAGTGAATAACTCCTCATGATCATGTCCAGATTGTGTGTGCGTCTACGCTAGAAAAAGAAATATGGTGTCAATACAAAGCCTAGACTCTGTAAACAGGTATGTAAACAAAGGAGGCCACTGTAGATAGCAACATGCCTGTTTACAGAGCCTAGGCATATTGCCACTTAAAGTCATCATATGCGCATTTATAGCATAAAACATAGATAAATAGGATAAATGTTGCATCAGTCTAGCTTTGCATGTGAACCCATAATGCCTCAACCTCTCAATTTCTCTCAAACAAGAAAGTCTTGGCAATAGCCAGAACAAAGTGATAACGTCAAAATAAATGTGAGGGTAAATATAGCAGGAAAAAATATCTGTTGTATGTTGTAACAAATATTGAATATCAGGACATTGCTTTCAGATGACTTGGCTAACAGTACACTTCTTGTCTCAAGAAATAATGTCTTTATTGTATTGTAAAAACCAAAGAAGTTGATGTGAATCAAGTCAAAACTCGTAAAGAAAATGAGTTATAGTTTCTGGACATTGAGTGTGCAGTAAGACTTGGACTCCAACAATGTAGGATTATAGTCATCTTAACCTTCTTGTCTCTCCACCTGGAAAAACTCCTCATAACCTTGCAACCTTCCTCCCTTTTTCTAACCATCCTTGGAATGAAGTTAACAGCCCAAAGCAGGTGTGTGTGTGTGTGTGTGTGTGTGTGTATGTGTGAGCGTGTGTGTGTGCGTATGTATGCACATGCCGTACATCCACACAAACACGTTGGAGCTTGTGTGTGGCGCTTTGCATTTCAGTGAGAGATAAAGACACAAAAACACCTTTTTCTTTTTCTCTGTTTCCTCTGCCTGTGTTGCTGCTTCTCTTCTACAACCGTTCAACCTCGCTTCGCTTCCGTGCTTTGATTGGCTGCCACAATTCTCTCCCACTTTTTTTTTCTTTTTTTTCTCTTCCATAATGAATACAAACCTGTCATCCTAACATAGCTCACACTTTATGGAAGCCAGCAGCCCAGGCGCGGAGAGCAACCAAAGAAGGCAATGACTTCAGTCTTAACAAAGCAGCCACAGCCACCTTAAAAATAGCAGAGCAGGATCGGAAAACGGTACATCTTCCACACTAGCTTAGACACAGGCTGCAGCAAATGGTCCATACACTTTTAACAATACAGCAGCCCCTACTGTTGCAACGTTAAGCTTTCACACTCTGCATGTACTGTGTATATTCAGTGATCTATGGAGAATTAGGGCATGCATTCATCTTGTTAGGAGGACGTAAAATAGAGATTCCAAAAAATCAAGTAGCTAATTTGGATGAGTTAGTACCATTAAAGATAAGTTAATATTTGCAAGTTTAATTTAGAAAACAAATGCTATTTGCTAATTTTCCAGATGACTACCTCAGAATATGCAAGAGGCAGTATTTCATCGCATAGACCAGTGGTTCCCAACCTTTTTTCCCTGAGGACCCCCGTGCCAGGGTCCAAGACAAGCAAGGCCCCCCAACCCTAACTCCGACCCACATACACACAATAAAAGAATTAATAACTTTTATTTGCAAAAAAAATAAACAGGTACTGATTTACCCAGAGCTCCGTGGCTCTGTGTAAATCAGTACCTGCTTTTTCAAAAGCTTTTCTGATGTCCGTGGATCTTCTTGATGGTGCCAATTGCTTCTTTCTCTCAAAATATTCTCGACTTTCACCAATAGTCTCGGGGGGTTTGGTCTCCTGGTGTCGTTTCAGTTTGCATGGTTTCAAGCTTTGATTAGCTAGCTTCTCGCCACAAATGACACATTCTGGCCGAAAACTGTCCTGTCCTTCCATAAAACCAAAATCGATGTGTCTCTCGAGATATTGCTTTGTTTTCATCTTTGGTACAGACGAACCATCTGTACATTTACGTTTCACAGACATTTTTTTTTTCTGTGTAAAGTGAGGCTGACCACAGCAAAACAATCAGCATCGCCCGCCACCCACAAGCCGACCGGAAGGTTGCTTACGCAAGTTCAGAGGTCATATAATAATGAATTTAAATGTGGACCAATAATATGTTTTAATTAGCATTAAACATCGTTTTGATTATCCAATTGGATGTTATTGGGGTTTTATGAATTTAATGTTTGGGCGACTGTGGCTCAGTTGGTTGAGCGGGTCGGCCGATGATCAAAGGGTTGGAGGTTCGATCCCCGCCCTGCCATCTGTGTCATAGTTGTTGTGTCCTTGGGCAAGACACTTAACCCACCTTGCCTCGTGTGAATTTCGATAGTTAGCCTGCTATCGGTGTATGAATGTGTGTGTGAATGGTAACGTGTAAATGGGAACAGGTCTCCCTTGCAAAAGAGTCTTCGGACTCAATGGGATATACCGGTACCTCTATAAATAAAGGTTAAAAAAAAAAAAGTGCAATTTTTTTTTTTCACAAGTCACAACCTCAGTACAGACAAACTTATGCGCCCCCCTTGCGATCTCTGACCCCAGGTTGGGAACCACTGGCATAGACTATGGGTTACTAAGTAAGGTAGAAAGTTTTTGCTGGGCAATTTTGCTCTTTATGTCTAATTCTGCAAGAAGCAGAAGATGAATGTTACTGTTATATCTGTGAGGGATGTATTTGATACTTTATTGCAAGATAATAAATATTTCCAATTGCTTACAGTGCTTAATTGTGTTTTGAAAATAGGAAAATAAAACCCTATTGACAAACTGTCATATACATAATTAGATATAATTAGATGAAATCAATCAATCAATCAACCAACCTTTATTTAGTTTTCGGAGGTACAATTGAGGGTAAGCCTTCATTTTCAATGAGATATTAAAAGGAAATAAATAAATAACTTGTCTAATGCCATTACCAAAAAAAAGACAAACATCCTTCATTTTATACTTCAGCTGTGTTACAGTAATTTCAATTAATAAAAATAATCACCAAGAAATCATCATATTATGTAATTCCTATATGTGTCAGACAAGCAATTTTTTACTTATTAATCGTGGACCTCATAATCAAAATAATTTGCTTCATCAGCTGCAATATGTTTGTGTCCATAAAAAATTGGATTGAAAGAGAATTCTTTATAAACATTGGTCCATTTCTAAAGTTTTTTGAGGCCAAAAGTTACACATTTGGGATTAACTGCTTGCTTAATTTTGAAATACATGCAGATCAAGTAGTTTCTAATCCCAGTAGGCTTTAATTTTAGAGGGGATAAATAAGATTGTATAAAATAAGGATGCAAACTCTCTCCAATATTTTGAATTTGATGTTTTATGGATTGGGTAATCATAAATTTTTTAATTCAAAACTTCTCATTTTCCAGTCCTTTGGGGTCTGAGTTTTATTTTGACTTTAATTGTGTTAAAGATATGAGTTCCTTGTCGGTTAGGTTGTAAATATCGTCTGTCATCGGATGTAACATGAGGTCAGCAGATGCAGAGGTGCATCCGTTCATCTTTATCAAATGTATTCTTAGGTGGTTGATTTTGAAACGCATAATTATCAAAGAACAGTAACAAAGGAAAAAGTTGAAATGTTAGCTCTCTTTTATGTCCACAATCGTCAGGACAGACAGTTATGGCCACAGATGATTTTTAATACTCACATCTCTTTTCTGTCAGCGACAAATATACACAAATACTCATATTATACACAAACATTAATGACATATTTTATATATTGTCAAAATGAACGATTCAACATCACAGGTTCAATGCAGCTGTCAAATTAAGAGGGAAAATAGGACATCTGATCAATTATGAGTTTTTATTATTATGGGTTTTTTTCAGACAATGGATGAGAGAAAAGATTTTCAATAGTTTGATTTCCTTTTTAAACTGACCTCTGTCCTGTGTTTCAGACAGATAGATGTAGAGGATGAAGGTCAGAGGAGAGAGTGTAGGGCATAGGGGTGTGCGGAGACGTCATTATCTGTATCTGTATCTGTATCTGTTCAACCAACAAAATTATCTGTATCTGTATCCGGATACACAAGAAGAAGTGGGCGTGGCGTATACCGGAAGTTTCTTTTGTTGTCCCTTCAAAGCATCAAATTGATGTAATGTTGAAATATAAGTCAAAAAGTCAGATATATTTCTACCTTTTCATCTCTCTCTTCTTTGTTCTCATAATACGAAGAAATTCAGGGAACGAAAATATTGATAAATAACAGCCCAAATCTGTGCATAGGCTTCTCACTGTTAGTAAATGAGGGCCAGTGTTTTACTTTTAACTTAACTAAGCTCTCCCTTTAACTGGGGGAAATACAGCTGTATTTCATGATTTTTTTATCTCTATCTCTATCTCTCCCTATCGCTCTTTTTTTACATTTGTTTTACTAAACTAAGGTTTAGGAACAATCTGTATCAACGTGCCAATCTCATAAACCCTAAATAATATTTTAGCCTTTCCACAAAGCCATATGTGATTTCAATGTGTCAAGTTTGCAGTTTCCGATTTTTATTGTATAGGTCCTGAAGTAGGCCTAGGCGTCTACGCACTGATTGACAGCTGAAAAAGTACAGGTCCTAAGCATCAGTTTGATGGAAACGTTGTGATGTTTAAAAGAGTTTAAGCAGTAAGCCAAGAGAATGTAAATAGCCTACATCGGGGAAGGGCTGACGGTGACTCGGGATGCAGCATATTCCATCGGTTCGTCTCTTCTCTGCCATAGCAGCGGGTTACGAGGAAACTCAAATAAAAACGGCAGCGAATGCGACCGGTAGAACCTTCTATTCGAGGGAAAGGGCGAACGCGCTGCGTTTATCAGTGGATAAAAAGAGAGAGACCGCGGGTCACGGGACGCGCCCGGTCCTCTCATGTCCACCGCAGAACAGCTGTTAGTGTCATTCTACCTGTTGTGTCATTGAGGCGGAACGTTAAGCGCATAATAAAAAAATTAAAAAATCCCCGAATAATAACGGGACTATTCGGAAATTATCTGTATCCGTATCTAACTCATTATCCGTGCTTATCCGAATACATATTCGGATTCGGGCTCATCCCTAGTAGGGCAGGTCAGCAGTTAGGTTAAATCCATTTTAAACCAATTTAAGTCAACATTGAAAACTTTCAACAAATGTAGTTTGTTCATTTATTTTACTTCATTTGAAAATACAAAATATATTCTCAAGCATGTATGAGGCCATATTTTTTCTGAGGTTTCAAATTAACCTTGTGGTAACAATGTTATCTACAGCATTTTGTTTTGTTTGTTAGGTAAGTTTTACTGTTAACTTTAAAAAGAAAAACGTTTCTCCAGGGGCCAAATATTCAGAAGACCGGCTTTTTACCTACCACTGGTGAGGTAGAAGACATCAGGGGTACAAAGTGAACATACTATTGACTGGCAGGACAAAGGCAGATACAGATACAGCACATGTCACTCATTCTCAAGGGAACCAGTGACAAGAGCTGACGGATATTAAAGATGGAGAGAACAGTGGAGAAAAAGGCTAGAGGAGCAGATAAGATCAATCTGTTGGAGATCACTGGTCCTCCTGGGAAGAGGGGGAGGGATGCCCCAGTGATAGGCAGGAGAGTGACGTGTGGAAATCAGTAGAAGGTGACCGGACAGATCATCCATGTGTTATGACAAAATTCCTGCGAAACTAATGATATTCCCACGTTAAAAATCAAAACCTGCTTAATGTAAGCATGTTAGCTTACCTTAGCATTTAGCTCAAAGCACAGGTGTGACTCACAGAGCTGCTAGCCTGGCTGTAGTTTCCTCTTGATTCCTAAACTGTAATTTCTTTCTTACTGGTGTGACAGTGATACGCTGACTGACCACGGTATCCCTCACTGTTTTTCATTGTGTTGTCTTATATCCCATAGAGAATTGATTCCTCTACCCTCCCCCCTTCTCCTTAACCTGAAGAAAACTCTTTCAAAGCCGCTAAGGGCCAGAGAGAAGTCAGGGACAGATTTTAGGGCTTATTACACACGTTGCACTTCAGTCCACTTCACTAGCTGCATCCATCCATCCATCCATCCCTCTTCACCTCATCTTTGTCTTTACCAATCTTCCTTTTCTTTTCTGTTTCTCTGTTGTTGCTGTTAGTTTATTTTTGGTTTCAGAGACAAACCAGTCTTACAGCGCAGACGGCTTCATGCTTGTATTGAATTGATGAGAGATTCTCTGTGTTAGTATGAGTGTTTGAAAAGAAAAAGGATCATTTTATTTCAAACAAAAAAAAGGCAAAGGATTTGATTGTTTTTTATGGCAACTATATGGGTCTAGTTTTAAAGGTGCAGTGTGTACAGGGAATTGCTGTTTTTCAGAACAGACTTGTTAGAAATGGATTAGAATAATTTACGCTGCCATGTTGCACCAACATGTTTCTAAAGTAGCACAGAACGGACAAACTTAACAGCCTTACACGTTTTATTATGTACTGGGTGTTCGCCAGAAATGCCTCTTTTGGAAGAAGTACTATAGAATAAACTACATCTTCACTTGATATTGTGGGAAGACTTGTGACAGGGGTGGATGATAATGATGTTACTAGCTTATTGTCCTTGAAGGCCACCGTAGCTTTTACACACTATACCTTTAAAGTGCACTAATAAAAATGTCTTGTTAATGAAGCATGTGATTCCCTGAAAGAGGGTGGTTTATCTTTCCTAGATACAAATTATACACCGAGGAACAACAGGACATAAACTCAGGCCTAATTAAGATACGTCTTATTTTCTCCTCATAATTTATGCTAATGAAGTAGAGACACCTTGCTGATAGGGTCACGGGTGACGACGGCAATGATAACGGAGAGGATAATGAAAAGTGTCCTCATGTCCTGTGCTTGTTTGCTCAGTACCAGCAGGAGATCTCAGTGCTGCAGGAGAAGCTGCGTGCGTCAGTACAGAAGCTAGAGGAGTACGAGGCTCGTCTGAAGGGCCAGGACGAACAAGCCCAGAAGGTTCTAATGGAATACCAGGCCAGGCTAGAGGAGTCAGAGGAACGACTCAGGAGACAGCAAGACGACAAGGATCTACAGATGAAGGGCATCATCAGCAGGTAGGAGCTTTGGTGCATCTGTCCTGTGTCTTAAAGCCATTAGAAACCTGGGTAACACTTTACAACATTATTGTAACTACTACATAGATATGCATTACCTACTGCATAGGTTTATTTATTCTTTTTCTAACTACTATAGTTATGCATTATCTACTATAATATATATTGTTTTAAGTTAGTTTCTACTACATAGTTTTTTTTTAGTTTAGATTCTAAACTACTTACTATCGTGCAACTAACTACCCAAATTACATAGTTATAAGGATTCTGTGAATTTGGCTTTACAAGGACTTTAACATCTTTGTCCTGTTTTTGTTACTGTTTCCAGGTTAATGTCGGTAGAAGAGGAGTTGAAGAAGGATCACTCGGACATGCAGGCGGTGGTGGACTCTAAACAGAAGATCATTGATGCACAGGTCAGTTTACAACACACCAGTCATAGAACATATCCAGCGCCCACTTTGCATTTCGCATATGATGTTGTTGATACTTCTCGTCTGTGTGTTTCAAAGTTTGTATGTGCCGCCACTTGCGTCCTCTGCTTGAGGAAACAGAGGGTCCCTGAAATACAAAGAGATGTTTAATTCATAGCCTCCTCAGCTCTAAGCCTGGCTGAGCCCAATTCCTCCGCTTACTCCCACTCGCCCTCCCTCGATTTTAAAACATACATTTACAAATTTCTCATCTAGTTTCCAGTCAACATTTAGCTCATATAAAAACTGTGTTCAGAATCCTTCTAAGCAAATGAAAAAAGTACATTTCTACTGATATGTTATTGACATATATGTTATACATCTAATGTTGTTGTACATTGGGGAAAATAAAGGGGGAAAATACATTTTAAAAAGTGTTGCTTCAGAGCCCTTAAATGTAAGAAATGGGTAACAATTGTTGTTGTCATAAACGATAAACACAGCTGGAGAGTTTGTTATAGTCACCATGTCTTCAATACCCTGGGGAAAAAAGTGTAAAGGATATGCAAGCTAACACACAAACACACATTCAATATGATATATCTTGTGAGATTTAAGTCAACTTCAACTTTGGTGCAACATGACATTCACATACCAGTCACGGACTGTGCAAAGATGAGTAATGTTCTCCTCGCCTAAATTAATGAGACATTGCATCTGCAAACAAACACGCACTCAGGAAGGTAGTAAGTGCTTTCCTTCAGTTAAAGAGGCAGAGAGAATGGAAATAAAAATACATCATTATGAAGAGAGGGAGTGGAGCTTGCCTCTGTGGGTCAGCCCAGCCTACATTTTACAGTGTGCCTCAGGGCATAGGAGGAGAATTTTAGGCAGCACATCATTTTGTGGAATTCAACAATTTTCTCCAATTTAAATATTTCTTAGTTACAAACAGGAAATGTGCGAGCGGCATATGAGTCATGTGTAAATGTCTCGGAAACACTTCAAACGCTGCTTTCATCCGAATTCATAAGGAGTTTTGATGTTAAAAATTGAAGAAAAAAGACTCAAGGCAAAATGATTAGTCTGCTCATCATATGTGTGTGTTGTATATTACTGACAGTTTACTGAGAGATTCTGCAACTTTTTACCCTCAATTTTACCATTAGTATTTTGGAGTGAAAGTGTTCTCAATTATCAAACCCCAGCAGCCTCAGGTTCACCTGACAATGCAGCATCACACGCTGCACTATGAATATCTCATGCATCCACTCTACCAGCGCACATCTAAGTAATGGACGTTTTTTCTTTAGCTAGGAGTTTAAATTCATGTCAAATTATTTCCTCTTCTTTCTGTCACGGCACCGCTGTGACACAGCTAGAACTCCTTACTTTTGAGCTCCCTCCAAACTGACACAGCTATATTTCCAGCAAAGGGACTAACATTATTATTTGTACTGTTTGGTAACATTTCTGTGGATAAAGCAACTGGAGTGGAACATGTAGCCTCATATGGCATTTTTGTGGGGTGTTTATTATGTTAATAATGTAATTCACACCACCTTATGAAGGTGAGGAGTTGAAATAAGAAATATTGGTGTATCCAAAAAAAAAAAGGATGATAACAAATAAGGTTTAGTCAGTATAAGAATACGAAAGTGTCGGATTACCATGGTATTCAAGTAGTTACCGCACATACCATAGAATTGCATTATTGCTGGTTTGATTCCAGCCTTGGACCTTTGATTCATGTCCCTCCTCCTTCTCCAAGTGTTTCCTTTGAAAGTCAAAATACCCAGAAAAGTTATCTTTAAAAAAAAAATGAATACACAAGTGTTCTTGTCTGAGGCTCACATCATCTCGACCTGTCTGTAAATACAAAAGCAGGTTTGTTCTGTGTTTTGCAGTACCTGTCTCTTAACTGTATTCATGTTTGTGTGTTGCAGGAGAAGCGCATAGCGTCGCTGGATGCGGCCAACGCGCGTCTGATGAGCGCTCTGACCCAGCTGAAGGAGCGCTACAGCCTGCAGACCCGTAACGGCATCTCCCCCACCAACCCCACCAAACTGCAGATCACTGAGAACGGAGAGTTCAGGAACAGCAGCAACTGCTAGACGCTCTGGCATGTGGCCCTGAACGCCCGCCTGTGTGTGTACAGATATTCCAGGAGAGGACGTCGTCTTCATGCATGCATGGATGCAATGGATGCATGCCTGTTCTGAAAGACTCATAAGGGTGTGCGTGTGTTTTTAAAGAAGCGTACATTTTGGAAGGCATTTTTGCTTTTGTTTTTGGACACCAGTCCAAAGGGCCAGGAGAGGCGGGACTTCAGCACCAGCTGGCCAGAGCCTGAACTGTACATATGAAACTCTACAGCTGTCCATCAGTCAAACAGTTTGCCAGTGGATGTACGCAGTCGCTGGGACCTTTCAAGACCCTGCCGACGCCTGGGACAAACCACTATATAACCACAACCCTTCAACTCCTCCTCTTTCTCTCTCTCTATCTTTATCCTTCCTTCTCGCGATGACCAAGTGGACCCACTTAAAACCCCAATACATGCATTGAGGATTATCACTTTAGTTGTCTAGAGAGGATTTACTTTCTAGTGCTTTATTTGAGAGTCATTGTTTATAAAGAACCAAATAGGAGCTTGAAAAGGGATATTTTTTGGTCCAAAAACAATCTTCTTAAAGTCCCTGTTCAGTCCTCGGGTGTGTTTCCCCCTTTCCTCTTCATCCCTATATATGGCACTTTGTGAAAAAGCTATTGGTACATGAAACGCCTTAACAAAGGAACACACCTCCACTCAATCTCCTCCCTCCTATCTCTGCAACAAAAAAAGAAAGAAAGAAAGGCACAAACTTATACTGTGGATTTGTAAAGAATACATAATTAAATAGTACACACATAAATGTATTATGAACACTAAAGTAAATGAATTCTATGTGATACTATATTAAGGAAATTTTAATATAGATATATATATAGATATATGCATTTCTTTTCTTTTTCTTCTATAAAGTATACACACATATCTATATCTATATTTGATAATCTCAAATATATAAAAGCAGCCCTTTATTTAGGAGTTTTCTTCTCCTTACGATGATGAAAGACTGTAGAGTGTAGCTTGGCTTTAGAGACCACATTGAGCAGTGATCAGCACCGTCGCCTCGGTTACCATTTGAACTATTACTGTATCCACTATACACAAGGACTGTCTTCTTCTGGTGCTCTTAAAGACGCAGACCAGGAAAAAAATTACTGATTTTTGTTTGATATCCGAGTCACGTGTGTGTGTGTTTTTGTGTGTGGTCTTCTCACTCTAATAGCACAAGAGCTATCAAGAGACATGTGTTCCGTCACGCTCACTCATACTAAACATTACACTGGACCGGCGAGGCCATTGCAATAATGGCCTCCTTCGTTACGACAATTTCTCTCTCAACTGCTTTGTTTTGTCCGTGGTAATGAAGTATGCTGCACCCAAACTGTGACTCTAGTAAATCTTAGTGGCATCATCTCTCTCTCCTCCTTTTTCTCCTCTACCGTCATCCCCCTGTTCTTCTGAATGTGAAGAGGCGTTAACACAAGAGTGCAGTCCTTCCGATCTCTCCTGGCATTGTTCTCATCACGTCATCTACTCCACCTCAACATCCGTATTTTGTATATTTTTGTATTCATTTTTTTACCCCTGTATACAGTATGTCAAGGCTCTGCATGCTTTCATCCTTGCTCTAGAGCCAATGGTCGCGTTCGTATCACCATTTGTTTTCTTCTGTTGCCAATTGGAAGTTGATGATGTTGATGTTGATGATGAATGGCTTGCTGCAGACATATACAGTGAATATATATATATATATATATATATATATATATATATATATATATATATATATATATATATATATATATATATATATATATATGTGTGTGTGTGTGTGTGTGATAACTGAGTGTATCAGGAGGCTGGACAGCCTGGGAAAGTGTAAATAAAATGCTCACACTATTTTTACCTAATGTTAACAGAGCTTTTTGTAAATGTATCTTGTGCTCAAACTCTGCTGTATCATTATTGATATTTGTAAATACATAAAATAGCTGCAGTCGGTCATCTTGTCCTCATCAGGTAGAACTGTGTACAATTAAATTAACTTGTAAGTGTTCTCCCTGTTAAAAGCTATATGTTTTTTAGAGAGTGTGTTGTTGCTAGCCATAAAACTGCTGGTACTCCAAATAGGAGTTTGACTCTTGGGCAGTCATTGGACAATGCTGCCTTGGTTTTTCTGGCCAAGTGGAGTCCAGTCTGGATGAGATTGACAAGCACAATCCTGTATCTCTCATCAGTCTAGCTCTATGCACGTTCAATGGTTGGTGTTTTATAATTATATAATTAGCTTTTCCTTCCTTTTGTTTAGCACCTTGTTTAAGGTGTGCAAAAAGTGGCCAATTTCAAAACTTGCTGAAAGGGATGTTTAATGAAGCTAATTCACAAACCATTAGGCCTACATCAGATAAAACTGAAATATTTAGAATGTTTCCTATTTGACTGAAATAGATAATACTTTTCCTCCTCATCTTACCATTTTGTCCTAAAAGAATGTTCTACAACTGCACATATTAAAGCGAGACTGTTACTTAAACTACAAGAAAAATACATTTTCCACGTATAAAAGTTTAATATATAAGCAATTAAACTCACAATTGTTCAATTCAATACTCTCAGAAGCTGCTAGCTAACAGCCTCAATGCTACTTGGTTTATTTTTTACTGTTGCTGGTTGCTAAAATATCAGTTTACATTGGCAAATTTCCAGTAGCCTACATGTTGCTGCATAAGGCACATTGAATATACAGTTCAGTAACATTGTGAATCTTCTCTTCTTGTGCTATTGTTACAGTAGCTTAGCATTTTAGCCACATGGTGAATTACTGTTAAGCTAAATGTTAAACATATGTTTGGAAATAAGCTCAAAAGTCAAAAATGTTGATGCAATGTTACAGCCCCAAAAGAGTAGAAACAGAGTAGCTATTGGTTAGCCAATGTTAGCAACTTTTATATCCACAGCACATTATTGATTCAGTTAACTGACTTTGTGACTCCTTTCCACAGGGGCTATTGGTAAAATAGCTTAGCATCTTTGCTAATTGACCGACTACTGTTTTGCTAAACCGGTTTTACTCAGTCTGGTATGATGAGTAGCTTGTTGTGGTAAAGGTTTGCTAAATGTAACCAAATAACAAATTTAGTTCAGTGGCTATATGTTGCTCCCTTGTATGACATTTTAGACAAATGAAAAACTAAACGGTTGTTGCTAAATTGTGAACCACTGTTTATAATCTAGCTAAAACAATAGTTTTGAATATCATTAGAAGCCTTTAGCAGTGCCAGTTGTGGTGTCAGCCAAAAGTTACATAATCTCACTTTAATCTGTACTACACACATTAACAAAACTTTTAAAGCTGTAACGTATGCTGCTTCAGTAGGCTTCATATTTTAAAAAAAATAGTTACACACTCTGTTTGGTTTGTAGTTTGACTTTTCATTAATCAGTTGTTTTTTTTCCGTCATGTTTCTTCCTCAAGCCCCTCCACACAGTTCAGCCAGTCCGACAAAAAGATCGATCAAAATAAATATAAAGCTATAAATAAAGTAGAAGATGTTGTATGTTTTCTATTATCTTGTAGAAAATACTTTTGTAAGTATGTTAAAAGTATAAAGTGTTTGCTGGATTCTGCTTCCTTTGACGACAGTGACAAAACAATAATGTACAGAGGAAATTGTTGAGTGTTGACAAAATGTGGCTGTGCAATTTATGTACATTTGCAACTAGACCTATTAAAGTTTTATTTAGCTATTTTAAAATCTCACCCCTGCTTGCTTGTGTCTGTCTGTCTCACTGTTCTGTTCTCTGCCGAGCTGTTGTTATGATGAAATGTAAATTAAGCTTAATTTGAGTGCATGCCAGATGAATCACTTGTTCATTAAATACTCAAGCAAAGCCTAGATAGATGACAAGTATGCACAGAGAACATATGCTCACACTCTTGGGGTCCAAAACGCAGAGTGGAGGGGTGTGATGGAGGGCTGTGACAGACTGGTTTGAGCAGTATCTACTTCTCAGGCAGCCTGACCTACATACTGCACGATTGTTATTCCCCACAGTGGCCAGGAGAGAGCTTGAAATGGCCTGAACAAAAATGGAGGGAGATTTTGCAGAAAACTGTCTCTCTTAAATGTTCTGATTGTTACACAAAAACACCTCACATTTTACAATTCAAAGGCAGGAGAAATGCAGCACTCAAGTCTTCAATATTATCATTGTGTTATTATTATTTTACATTATATGACTGAATGGGGTTAGTGGACCTCATTAACAGCAGATCCTCGTGTGTATTTTAAAGATAAGATCCAGTGGTGTTAATTGATCCCTGTGAGCCACACTTTGGCCAAGTGCAAACAGGCATCACCACCCAAGGGAGACAAGGGGCATGCATTCAGGACATCAGGGTTATCAAACAAGCTACTTATCTCGAAATAATGACTAAAAGGCTAGAAGACATAGCCACTTGTTGATTGCGAGATCATGTATTGCTAAATTGCAGAGTAACAGTCAAGGGCAAGGAACTACAGTTCTTCTCTAAAACATCTCCTAATAGAAAGGCCACAGAAATCAATGTTGTGTGCTATTTTACAAGCCTAACTATAATTTTGAAACAGGGCCAAACAGATTATTAGAAAACATTTGTAGTTGTTTAATATAACCATATAAACGAATTGTCACAGTAAAGTTGAGGCATTGCCAGATTAACAGTCAAGCTCTGCCCAACAGTAGCCTATATAAAGTGATAATAATAAGCTTCTAGTTTGACTTTTCAGTAATGAGTTGGTTTTTATCCCTCAATGTTTCCTCTTCAGTTCAGCCAGTCCGACAAAAGATAGATCAAAATAAATGGTAACACTTTACAATAAGGTACACAAAATTGTAGTAACTATACTACATAGATAATTATGCATACCTACATAGTTTTTTTTTAATAACTACTACATAGATATGCATTACCTGTCCTACAACATAGTACAATCATGGTTTTTTTTTTACGTAGTAGTTACTAAAAAAACTGTAGCAGCAGGTAATGGATATCTATGTAGTAGTTACTACAATTGTGTAAATGTGAACCTTATTGTAAAGTATTACCAAATAAATATAAAGCTATAAATAAAGTAAAATATGTTGTATGTTTTCTATAATCTTGTAGAAAATACTTTTGTTCAAAGGCAGGAGAAATGCAGCACTCAAGTCTTCAATATTATTATTGTGTTATTATTATTATTATTATTATTATTATTATTATTATTATTATTATTATTATTATTATTATTATAGGCTACATTATATGATTGAATGGGGTAGTGGACCTCATTAACAGCAGATCCTCATGTGTATTTTACAGATTAGATCCCGTGGTGTTAATTGATCCCTGTGAGCCACACTTGTTTCTTTAGCCAAGTGCAAACAGGCATCCCCACCAGACAAGCGGCATGCATTCATGACATCAGGGTTATCAAGCAAGCTACTAGTCTTGAAATCATAGGCGTAGTCTAGATTTAGGGGGGGACGCAGGGTGCGTGTCCTCCCCAATAATAAGAAGAGATATATTTGTCCCCCTCAAAAAGTAAGGAAGACAACCCTGTTCTCCCCAAAATAGGCAAAAAATACAGTTCAGGATGTTGAAATACTTATATATCCCTCCTAATTGTTAATATATATTTCCCAATATTTTAAACACCCCAGGGGACCGTACCATCTTAAGCTTGCCGAAGTTTGGCTCTCCTCTGCCTCTTGTTGCAAACGGCTAGTCAACCTCATGCAGTGCAGAGAGTGTAACTGGCCGAATGTAAGTTGTTAAGCCCGATCCATTTTGAAAAGCACCCCCTCTCAAAATTGATTTTTCTTAATTCGAGAATCAAATCCTTTGGTGGGTATATTTGCACGACATGTGTTAATAAGTGGAGAAAGTTTCATGAGCGTCAGACTTTCCATGTGGGAGATAGCAACCCTAGCCCAACCCTAATCCTAGAGAAAATTAATCGAATTTAATATAAATAGCCCAAAAATGGACTGGCTTGCTGTGAAAAGTTCACGTCTCAAAATTGATTTCTCTTCATCCTAGAATCAAATCCTTTGGTGGGTATATTTGCATGACTGATGTTAATAAGAGGAGTAAGTTTCATGAGCGTCAGACTTTCCTTGTGGGAGATAGCAACCCTAGCCCAACCCTAATCCTACAGAAAATGAATGGAATTCAATGTAAATCGCCCCAAAATGGACTGTCTTGCTGTGAAAAGCACCCCCTCTCAAATTTTATTTCTCTTCATGTGAGAATCAAATTCTTTGGTGGGTATATTTGCATGACTGAGGTTAATAAGTGACCAAAGGATTGGATTCTCGGATGAAGAGAAATCAATTTTGAGAGGGGGTGCTTTTTACAGCAAGCCAGTCCATTTTTGAGCTATTTACATTTAATTCCATTAATTTTCTGTGGCGTTAGGGTTGGGCTAGGGTAGCTATCTCATACAAGGAAAGTCTGACGCTCATGAAAATGACTCCACTTATTAACATCCGTCATGCAAATATATATATATATATATATATACTCTCCTTATGTGAGATAGCAACCGTAGCCCAACCCTAACCCTACAGAAAATGATTAATGAACAATACAGTAGAGTAAACATTTGAAAGCAGTACAGAATGCCTGAGAGCCTTACTGCTTTATATTCCATTATATTTCACTGCCTGGACACAAAGGCCCGATAATCGCCGTCGGAGAGTCTGGAGGGGGCGGGGACACAAATCTGTTTGGTGTGTGCCGTGAAATCGGTCGTCGTAGGTGTCGTCGGGCTTCTTTTGAGGCAGTCTTTCATTTGGAGCGATTTGATTGGTGGAGGGCTAGCGAATCAGTGAAGCCCAGAAGTGAGGCGGGTAGCACAAACAGCTAACAACAGCTAGCCATTGATTTAATGTGTTTGTTTGTTTCGATCAGCGAGTACTCACATGCATCAACCCTTGTTGACTGCTCGACACCATGCTCGAATCTCTGCTAAAAATGGTGCTCTTTATGGTCCAAAATATAAATACGTATTTGTATCTAGGGTTGCGTTCCGAGTCGCATACTCTTTCTTTTTTCTATTCTACATACTACATCTGACGATAAAAATAATCTAGTTAGGATGCAGTAGGCATACTATTGGGACATACTTTTCTCTCCTATTTCATTATAACATTGCGCCTTGATCTGTGATCTTGCCTCTTGCTTTTATATCCGTCGCATCCCCGTTTGTTTTCATATGGAGGCTTCGTCGATGTTACGTCACTTCACGTGCGCACTGGATTGTGGGTCAGAATCGCCCAAATAGGATGCACTTTTCAACACTAACAATCTTGGCCGCATGAAGTAGGACATCCGGGTACTTCTAACCATCCTAAATCTGGCCACAAGAATCGGGACATCCTAAATCTTTTTTCTACATACTATATAGTAGAAAGTATGCGATTCGGAACACAACCTACGTTTATGGTCCGGAGAGCTTTCCCATCATTTCCGGCTTCCGTAATTTTTTGGGTCGCAATACAGATTAGCGCCGCCTGCTGTTATGGAGACATTAAATCCCGCGCAAGCGCAGAGCGTATGGAAAGTCAGCAGTCGGCTCGGTGTGTTCTTGGCACTTTTTTGGCCGCAACGGGAAGACTGGAGCTGCCTGAATCGGCAGTCTCCATTTTCGGGTTGTCGGACCGGTGTGTCCTGGCCTTACAGAAGTTAAGACATGTCCACCATAAGTAAATATCCCCTCTAAAACATCTCCTAATAGAGAGGCCACAGAAATCAGTGTTGTGTGCTATTTTACAAGCCTAATTTTATGACTGTAGTATTGAAACAGGGCCAAAACAATGGCATAATAATGCAGTGGCAGTGATAATTAATTATTGATAAAAGAAAATATGACAATTCTTAGAAAACATTTGGAGTTGTTTATTATAACTATGAATGAATTGTAACAGTAAACTTGAGGCATTGCCAGAGTAGTCAAAATTTGCCTGCAGGATTTTTCCTTGTAATGCTTCAGTATTTACCCTTTGTGGTGTTACTACTTTTAACAAATGATGTGACTTATAGTTTTTTCACCGCTGTTCCATCAGGGTCACAGCTGAATGAATTTAGTGCTGACACTCTTGTTTCACTCTTTTATATCTTGTATTTACAGCCTGTACTTTCATTACCAGCACCGCCCAAAGTCAAGGACGGGAGAAGTGTTTTATAGGCATCTGACATGTGGAAACTAGCACAACATTTCAGTGGAAGCTGATGGGTAAAAATATAGAGCTTTTTTTTACTGTTGAAGGACACCTCAGCTGTCCAACCACTGGGCCGCAACAACAGGAAACAATGGAGACTAAAGACACAAGAGCTACAGCATTAAAGGAGGAGTCAGTAATTCTGGAGAATATGCGGTGTAAAAATCACTTTTTTGTCAATCAACATCATCCTCAGGTTCCGCTACCTGTCTGTTCTGTGCATGAGCTGAAAGAAATCCAGTGTGGATACACTGCCGTGGCTCTGTGAACAGGCATGTTGTTAGCTACGATTGGTACTGTTTGTTTACGTACCAGTTTACAGAGCCTAGGCTGTGTATTTATAGGTGTGCAGTGATTTTGTCATCAAGAATCGCTGACTCCTGGGGGCGCCTTTAGCTCAGTTGGTAAGGTGTCCCCCTCCCGGGCCGGGCCCAGCGGACCCGGGTTCGATTCCCACCCGCGGTCGTTCTCTGCATGTCACTCCCCTCTCTGCCCCATTTCACCTCTGTCTCTCTGCACTATCAATAAAGCATAAACATGGCCAAAAAATATATTAAAAAAAAAAAGAAAAAAGAATCGCTGACTCCACCTTAAACTGCCAGATTCAGTGACAGAAGGTCAAAGAAACATTGGCAGCTGGTTGCACTGTGAAACATATCTAAAGGCCCAAAAGAAACATACAGGAAAAAAAAGAAAAAAGCTATCAGGCATATCTATCGCCCCTGTTCAAGACATAGATGCAAATAGAACAAACTAGCAACAGTGCTACCATTTTATGACATATCATCCCCTAATGATGTGACAAATGGTGCCCTTTAATGAGCCCATATGGGGAATCTCGCCGAGGTAGGACAATAGCTCTGTACATATGCACCACATAGAATATTTGCAGAGACAGTAATCCAGCCTTTGCATGATTTGCTAAAACATATTTGCATTGTTAGTGAATAGACACACATAAAAATATATAAAACAAAACACAGTTCAGTTTATGGAACAGCAGTAGTAGCCACATCAACACACACATCTTTATTTCAAAGGGCAAATTTTATTTTTATTTTATTTTGCAGTGCAATCAATTCATGTCATTCGTATCAAGGATTAGTGTAAATAACCTCATAAAGCTATTCTTGTTATCAGATACATTACTGCAGTAAATACGTTAGTCCAACAGTATGTGTAGTAATAGTAAACATGCTTAGTTCAGTGTCTGTGTTACACAGCTGCCCACGGTGTAAGCTTTTGATTCTTTTGTGCAATACATCACACTTAATTATTGGTCTGCATGTGATCAAACATTTTAATAATCTTATTTAAGCAACAATGTTCAGTGAGTGACTGTAGTGTCTGTCTATAACCAAGAGCCACATTGCACATAGGATAAGGTTGTATTACAAAAGCCATCTGAATTTAATTTGAGAAACAAGTGCATCTGTTTTGAATTGTACAATTTTTAACTGTGCAATTACTTGTGCAATAATTCATTCCGATTGGTAGTTGGCTTACAAAGATATCATCCTAAAAATCATGTTGGCTGGAGGTCTGAGGCAGCCTGACTGTGAATAGCTGCTGAGCTGAAAGAGGATAAGTGGTGTTGTGGCCTTTTCCTTTTGAATATTTACTCACTTAACTCATCACTAATGGGCTCACAGAGCTCGAGCGCACAGCTGAGCCACTGGTTGTAAATAGGCTTTCACCGTTGAGCCGTACACAAATAAATAACAGTACAGTTACATACACACATACACACTCAAACATACACGGTAGACCTCACATCCATCTCTGTGTAAATGTAAGAGTTCAAAGAGGTTGCTGTGCAAATTCAACAATAGAATACACATTACTAAGGACACTCCCTTACACCCTTTTGTTAATGTGTGATGTGTGTGAAACGCGTTGAATGTGAATGCTGGAGCTTTTAATGTTATCCCTGAAAAGAAAGTTGTGTTCGTGTTGCAAGACAAAAGATGAAGGGGAGCAAAAATAGCTGCCCTGTAGAATCAGTAAGTCAAATAAAAGCAGCCAGATCCTCCCTTCTGATTGGACGACACCGTTCACCCCTCACTCTATTTCCAATCCAACCCCCCCAATGGGCATATCTTCCTACTATGGACAAAAAGCAATCAGGCTGAGAACAGTGAGCCAGCAGGGCAGGGTTAGTCCTTCTCTGAGCTCCCATCATATTCCCCTTATGAGAGCTGCAGAGGAGCGCTAGTGGATTGCTCATTTTCCACACCAAAAGGCATTCTTTCAGGAGCTTGATGCCTAACCTGAAGCCCCTCAGTTCTCCAGGTTGGCCCTGAGCGTGCGTGGTTTGAGTCTGGGATGTGTCCTGTAGTCCTGGCTGGCTGCTCTCCTCATGGGGGCCGGAGAGCCCAGCAGAGGGTTGGCCAGCCCCAGTGTCTGGGTCTTGATGCTCCTCGGTAGCGCCCGGCTGCAGCTGACGGAGCGCCGCTCCTCCACGCCCGCAGACTGGGACTCCAGCTGAGCCTCACACAGGTCCAGCAGCGCCGCCACCTGCTCCCTCTGAGCCAGGGATTTGAACCTGCGACTCGCCAGGTAGAACAAGGCTTCCACAAAGGCCTGAAGTCCCATACCTGGAAACAAAGGAAAAGGTGAATTCAGCTGGCCTTTTTACAGCGGAGGCTGCAAAAAAGTTACTGGTTGCAGCCAAGAAATATTAGATTTGTTATCGATCAAACGTGATATGACATGTATATAAGTGACATATACTAGATAGATTGTGTACAAAGCCAGACTAACTGCTTCCCCCTGTTTACAGTGTAAGCTAAGCTAACCCGCGGCTGGCTGTCGACTTATACTTAAAGGACAAATATAATTGTGGTACCACCAGTCTTCTTATCTATGTCCCTGTCACAAAGGGAACATTCATATTTCTCAAAATGTCAAACAATTTCTTCAATGGTAAAATGATATACCTATGTTACCCTGTGTTGATCAGTAAAGGTCAGCAGGTCCAGATTTTGACATTATGTTGACATTTTTATACAGTAAGTATCGGCAAATGTTAGGAGTGCCAGGATGCTGAAGAGGTGCATGCTTGGGAAGAAAACGAAAAACTAAATGAATGTCAAACTCTGGAGGCAAACGCATCCTCCTTGTTGACAGATTTACTCCTGTTGACGTCGGCTAAACAGAGCTTGCAACACTCAAAGCTTGATGGTGGAGGCACACACTCACTGTTAACAGGTATTTTTCCAGTTTAATACCTTTAGCCATTAGCAGCAGGAATGGTGCATTGCATTCTGCAGTCGTTTGACTTGCCCAGTGCATCACCTTATCTTCTCAATATTTTTTTTAAATAATGGATTGGTATGAAGAAACAATATACAATTGGTAAAGGTTCCCGAGTGGTCTGTACCAAAATAACTTGACAATTTCACTCATTTCTGCCTCAATAATAACTGTTGAAACTGTTCATGTCATGTCCTCATTTTTTTCAGTATAAATAAAGAAAATGTATATGTATTGGTAACAATAAGCAAATACAATATTACCGATACCCATCCCTTTAGTTTATATAATAGGTCAATGTCAGAGCAACTGAATGTTAAAGAATGGGAAAACAATAATCTGCTAAAAAAAACAAGAGCAGGAGCTGGATTTTCACCTAATTGCCTCCCTAGTATTCCCTGCTACAGGCTCTGTTATTCTTAGAAGAAAAAGACTTATGTGCAGAAAAACAAGAATTCCATGGAGTTAAAAATGAAATGCCAGTTACCATCGGACAACACAGGGAGAACTGGTACTATAGATCATCTGCTAGGTAATTATTAAAATTGTTAAAGGTCACAACATTTACATAAGTCCTTAGAAGACTTTGCTGCATATCCCAAACAACTTTCAGACTTCAGTCATCATTTGTAAATACCACACAAATCCCCCCCCAATGCACACACACAGAAATAACAGACTCTGACTCCAGTCTCTCTGAATACACATGAGCTCATTCTAAATTCAGCCCCACAATCTCCTCGGTACAGGCCCCCCTTCCATCCTGGTCCATGTGATCTCCATCCATCCGATTCGCCTCGCAAACATTTCCTCGCAAGGTGCAGCGTCTGAATAATTCATGTGGGATACTCTCTCTCTTCGCTGTCACATTTTGATCTGCAGCTCATTTCAATTACGGTAGCGCGGTGTCGGAGGGAATCTGACAGAGAGTGACACGCAATTATCTCCTGGCGCAATATTTGGTCTGAGGCTTAAGGATACGGCTCTGTGTCCTCTAAATGTGGTTTATTTTGTGAGTTTGTGCTTTTGCGTTCTTACATGATCGGCTGATACAGTGTGTGTGTGTGTGTGTGTGTGTGTGTGTGTGTGTGTGTGTGTGTGTGTGTGTGTGTGTGTGTGTGTGTGTGTGTGTTACCTGCTTCTTTGGAATCGGGCGTCGCTCCTGACCATCGGCGCGTGATGTCTATGTAGAGGATGTCCACTGAAGCCATGGTGAAATTACTGTTGCTCAGTTTACAGGTCCTAAAAAACAGTCAGAATATATGGTCAGTCGACATGGTTAAAGTCAAACTTAAATCGCATCTAGTCGTCCCTTTTTGCAGTCAAAAACAGTGTCAACACGTTACCAATAGTCGACAGTAGTTATAATAGCCGGGAAAAAAACCTCAAAGGAGTTAACTAAAAACCCCAAAATACATGGCCGCAAAACCTGACCATAAAATATCAAATTGGAGGAGACAAAAATTGTTGGCAAAATAGCTAACATTAGTAGCTCTGCTGTTAACATTAGAAACAGTAATACAGACAAACTAGCATTGTTTGCTGTATATGAAATACCATAACATAATAAAACATCTGTGCATTTTATACTTGTATATTGGCTGCACCAATAGGGCTCACCACACTTTTTAGATGGGGAAAAAAACATATTAAAAGTGTCTATCATAAACTGGATTTCATGGTAACTAAAGTTTGTACCTGAAGAAGGTCCTGAAGGCCGTGGGGCCCAGGCGCATGTTGCCCTTGACCCCTAGGAAGCGTATGAAGAGAGAGGCAATGCGCTCCACCAGCCTCAGGTGGTTGAACTGTTTGGTGTACTTTGGGTAAACCTGTTTCAGACACAGCGAGGGCAGAGCTCCTTCATCAGGACTCCTCTCCTGCGTGTCCGCCTCCATGGGGATCTCATCTCCGTGTTCAAAGCCTCCAGCCTTCAGTTGAGCTCTTTGGCCATGAAATGATGGGACACACACCAAAACAACAAATTAGACATTTAACTGCATCGTATTTCATTGACAGACGTTTTTTTTCTAATATATTGCCAAGCTGACCTAACATTTAACCAGACGGACTATGAAGATTTGAAGACAAAAGAAGTCTACATTTACTGCTGTATGTGCTGACCGGCAGGAGGGCTAAGTAATGGCCTTCACGCCCTGCAGCACAAGTCCATCAGGCCAGGAGAGAGAGAGCGTTTGTCCAATGAGTTACAGATAGCCAACCACCTGAGCTAGATAAACGCACCCAGGCTTTTTTGCTTGAGTCTGCACTTCCAGCGTGGCTAGGCAGGGGATACAGGAAGAGTAATGTTGTATGAAGGGTAAATAACTCTTTTCATGTATCACAGCCTTTTAACTGTCCGTCATCATTACATTATATTCATTTAGCTGACGCTTTTTTTTTTTATCCAAAGTGACTTTCAATAATACCATGTGGTTACAACCCAAACACTACTTAAGGATATGTGTTCAACATGGTTGGTAGGCTACACACAACAAGTTTTAAGTGCTTTATTTGTTTTTGGTACAACTCATATTCCACGGGGTAGCACTAAAGAACATCCACGTTAAGCCCCCAGGAGAAGTGCTGGGCTGGGAAGAGAGTACCAGTACCTGTGGTATAAAAAAAACTGTTAAGAAGTCTCACAGAGCAAAATCTAAACTGCTGAAGCTATTTCTGCTGTTACATTTAATACAATGAATTTATGATGGATTTTACGCGTGATTGGTTTCCACCCCACTACTACACTCCTCCTCTTTCAAGTCACAGTATGTTTATTTAAAATGTTACCGTTTGCACTACCTGCCTGTTTCTCACCACCAGCTATTCTACTGTGCTTTTCTCAAGGGGTTTGCAGCTACTAATGGAGACTGAATGAGCTGGGCATTTTACCCTGAGCATTGTGTAGACACTGGTACACCTGTTACTGTAGGGCAGCACCAATTACACATTTGTCATTCCTATTAATTGATGTAGTCCATCTTTAAATAATTCCCCCCATAGCGACCTCATCAGCCAGAACCAGGGAAAACACCTGTACAGGTGTGCAGGGCCTTAAAGGACAAATCCTATGGTCTACACACAAGCAACAAAGAGAGATACACAAAAGCTACATTCAAATCAAGAGGAAGAAGTCGCCCATTGCTTTCTTTTTTATTTCCTTCTCATGAATTAGTAAGCAGTGTGAATGGCACTGAGAGAGCACTGCTGAATGTTTAATAGAATCAATCATCCCTCGGCAGCCACACACACACACACACACACACACACATCTACTTAGACAGGACAGGCTCGGCAATGGACACATCTTGAACGGAGGCTGTCAGCCAGTCAGACAGTGATGACAATGTCTCCAAACATTCCAGGCAGAGAGTTGGATTTTGCGGGAAGAAAATGATGGAGATGAGAAGCGAGAGAGGGTAAAAGGTTAAGAATGGCAGGTAATTAAAAAGACATACAGAGGCTTGGTGCCAAATGTTAGTAGAGTGTACGTGAGGAGGAGTAGGCCCCTTAATTCAGATGTCATTATCCAGCATAAATGCCCTGTCTGGCTTCTCCTGAGTTAACCTGTCAAAAGTCCTAAAAAAGGTGCCAGATGTGTCAATTAAAAGAAGTAAAAAAGTGTCTGCTATCTTATCTTCATGATAGAAATCTCAATGTATTGCCTGATCTCTTCCTGGAGCATGAGTTATCATCATATCAAAACACACAGAGCAAAAAATGAAATAATAAACCAATTTGGTGTTTAAATTATGTAAAACCGTAATGTCCACACTTTTTTATAGCCACACAACCACAAGCATCAGGGGAAAAAAACTGCCGTAATTAATAGTATTAAAATAACAAGGTCACAAATGACAATGTTAAAAAAAAACTTAAATGGAGTCGCTCATAGTTATTTAAATTTAATTTTGATTGTTTTCACCGCTCTCATAGCGATATTATTGGGAAGCAGCAGGGGCCTATTTCAGGTAGCTGGTTTTACATACTCTGGGTTTAATCCTGCGCTCTGAGTTGGTCAACTCAGAGCGCAGGGTTGACGAGAAACTCTGGGTTTTCGGTTTCAGAACAGTGGATCAGCGTTGGGTTAATCAACTCTGAGCGTGTTCACTCTGGGTGGAGCGTGTGCATAAAAGCCATCGTCAATGGATCGCTGAAAACATGATTCACCATGGAAACAGAAGAAACAAATGCTTGATCCTCCCACTTCTCCACTTCTCAAAAAAGAAAAAAAAACTTCTCCGCTCCTCCCACTAGAGTAAGAAATATTAACTTATGAGCTTATGGAGAAGAATGAACGGGGATAGTCTCATAACTCTGATCTAATCACTTCGGCAATTCAGAAAAAAACGGTGCAAACGTTTTTTGTCAAGAGCATCATTGCTTCCGTATGAGAAGCAAGTCTATTTTAAGAATTAAGTTACGCATATCAGCAGCAACAAAATTATCAAGCTGCCGCTGCACAGCACTGCTGACAGTGTTTTATATTCGCTGTAGCCTATTATTTAGGCAAGCTATAATAGGCCTACTGTGCAGTAAACAGACTGTCGCTTCTTTTAAATGGGGAGTGAAAGATATTAACGTTTGACACATAAGGTGACAGTTTCCATTGTAGATCCTGATTGTTTTATTACCAGATCCCTTGTCCTCTAGTGATCACAGTTTAAATTATTATATTATTTCTATATTCATATTGGGCTATTTAACGAGGCTTGTCTGTGACTTTGGGATGACACAAGTGAACAGTAACGATCGCGTGCAGCCGCAGAATTACATTTCAACCTGACATAAATAGCCTATGTTCAGTGGCACAGATGTTAAAAAACTACTGATAATGATAAAAATAAATAACGAGATACATACAATACAATAGGTTTATTAATCTGAATGTAAAGCACTTCGGGGTGACCGCAGTGATCCACACCGTGTGGAGTCTATTTTTCCATTTCCCTTTCAGTCGGCGATTGCCACTACCGCCTTCATGCACTCAGTAAATGATATTAATTCGGGCGTGTCGATGACTATGTATGGGTAAATATGGGCGGTACGTGAAGCCCGCAAAGTCTGCGCCACATTTAGAGTTGATTGTGATTTATAAAGGGAAACAGGCGTAGGACGTGAGTGCGCACTGTTTTATAAATCCGAATATTTTTGTTCGCACGTACATCCTACATTTCTTCCGTACGCCAGCTTCCACGTGAATCCCACGCAAAGCTTTATAAATGAGGCCCCAGGTGGCCAGAAACACGACTGCAATAAATGATAATGTTGTAAGCGCATAGTTTAATACCTCAACTTTAAAAACACTGGACTGCATTCCATCCACCACAGCGCGAGTCATTTCTTTATATGCAGATGACGCTTTTGTAATTGTCTCCTCTGCAACCTATTTTAAGGCGTCTGTGCCTATGAATTTCAGCGTTTTGTTCTCACACTCACACACCTCTCATAATGGCTCATAAATCACCCACAGAGACATCGCACATAGGATTAATGAGCGCCTTGCTGGAAGTACATGTCTGAGAGTCACAGATACCATCGCACCCTCTCCCTCATAATTTCCCACTTATCTCTTCCTCCTTCTCTTCCCCTTCGTTCTGCCGTTTTATATGAACGTATCTCTCCTATAAGCTCACAGTCTGTCTGCTTTATAGCAGCGCCAGGTTGTAACTCAGCTGAACCTTTGTGCCTGGTCAGTTCTCACTTCTCTTTCACTTCATCTTTAGAAAAGTTAGATTCATACGTGGGTGACTTTGGTCTAAACTCTGCCCTCTGAATAACTGAATCCCATCCATCTAACAGCAGAACAGATGTCAGCGGCCACAGTATATAAGAATATATATTCGTGCTGCCGGTAGACCATCTGTGCAGTAAACAAATCAATTAACCTCCTCTAAAGATGGTAGGAACATTCTCTTATAAATGCAAAAGAATGCTTGTTTATAATTCTGAAATTCATATATTATATTGGAAAACTAGTTGAGTTCTATCATCTACGTCAGTAAAAATACATTGTACACACTAATGCGTCTGTATTAACAATCCAACAATATCACATATAATAATAATAATAATAATAATAATAATAATAATAATAATAATAATAATAATAATAATAATAATAATAATAATAATAATAATAATAATAATAAGTAATGTTCCGGTAGAATGAGTCACTTTGCCATTTTAACTACTTTCACTTAGGAAGGTCTAGTAATGGGGGATTTTAACACTGTGGTATCGGAACTTCTACTTAATTAAAAGGACCTTGGTACTTATTCCACCACTTGCTAGTGCATTTAAAATAGATACAATTCTAAATAGTGTTTTTCCATCTGACGAACTAGAATTTACAAAACATTAACCTTTGTACATGTAAACACACAGAGAAGGAACTGTGAAATTGAATGATTAACGAGTTCCTGTTTTTGCAGCCTCGTCGTTCGGCTGCAGTGATGATTACAATTTTCGGAGCACATCCAATCTAACGGCTAATTTAATTAAGTATTAGCACTAGCTAGTTGGGACATAATGAGCATTACTTCCTCCTAAAACAGAACAAAATCAGTCACTATCTGCTAATCTGACAGCACACATCCCTGCAATCACAAATCTTTGTGTTTTTATGCCAAAAGCACAACAGAATTATGAGAGTAATTGGATTTTATGATAAATAAATTACATATTGAGATGTTTTGGACAGGTTTTTCAGTATTACAGTTCTAATTTGTGCTAAGATATGAACTCCAACAGAGAGAACCATTAATTTAGTTTCATCCCTAGTCTAGTAGTTAAATTTTATTTCCTGCATAAGCTGATTGCAATGATTGATAAACAGTCACATTCTTATTACTGCTAATCGATGATTTGTATTGTTTAATAGCTGATTACAGACCGTTATCATCACTATCCCAGATGTCTAACCACACCAGATAAGTATTACCTTAAAGACTACTGATACTTGCTTTTTGGAACTTTATTAAATCTTTCACTCAGTTTATGTCATGGAAAAATGATTTAAAAGGTTCACTTATTACAGAAATGTAAGCTTCAATCATTTTATGTCTATCCACTTATCAAGTTATTAGAATCAAATTATTCAAACTCAAAAATGATGTGATGTAAAGTTAAAGACATGAACTCAGACCCTTAGGTTTAAGTCAACATAAAAATGTTAGGAACATTAGATTAAAGAATCAGGGGTCTTTAGAAGTACAAAACTGGGGATTAGTTGTGAGGCAAAGAATTCTAAATGTATGCCACATTTTACTGGAGTGTCATTCAAAGATGTGACTCCGCTGCTTCTAGCAGGATGAAAACATAGTAATGCAGAGAGAATAAGGATAAAACATATCTTAGCCGCAAGATGATTGGTCATGAATATAATAGCTGAGTAGGCATTATCCCTGGGAAGACATCAGTGTCACTTGCGGAACAAAACAGATCATATATCTGATACAGAAGAAGTCAAGAAAGGAATAAGGGAAGGAGAGGAACAATGTGGAGAAAGGCAAGAAATAAAAATGGTGGTGTAATAAAAATAGTAAATCTTCTTGTCATAGAAGAAAAACAGTTGGGAGTGAAGGGAAAAAGCCCAAACCCTAATGGTAGAGGAGATTTAGTGCCAGGCACCACACAGGGCCAGTCAGCCAGAGCGACTGCGCCACCAGACTTGTACAGTCAGTGTGTGAATTTCCACTACGGCTCAGCAGAATTAACTTTTTTTTCACCACTGAACAGGCTTAAGTGGAGCTGTTGAGTGGTGCGAAGCCCGGCTCTGATGAGGGACGCGCAGGATAAGATATCATGTCCTTAAAAAGTGGGCTCTTAAGAGCAGCGGACAAAGAAAGGATGTGAGAACTCAAACTTCAGAGCTGAGAGTTGAGTGTGAGTGTGTGAGTGTGTGAGTGTGTGCGTGCATGTGCAAGAGTGTGTATTTACATTGGTTTCTTGTGGCAGGGGTCCATAAGGCGCAGAGTGTCCCTGATCACACCCACTTTGACCTCTTCATCCACTGGACTGGGAACATATTCAAAAACTCCTGGCGCCATCTGAATCAACACAACACACAAATATTCATTTCAGCAAAGGTGAATATAAAATAATTGTAACGCAAATCGATGTCGACATTCATTCTTGCCTCCTGTTCGTGTTCTATTCTCATACTGGGGTTGGAGTTGACCTCTAGTAAAACTGGCTTCAGGTTTTTCATCAGCAGGATATCAAATCCTAATATCTGAGACACAAACACAGTGTGGTACAAAAATAAATGCATTTGTTTATGTCACAAGTGATATCTGTCTGCATCTGTTTTCATACCAGAAGTGGTTAGAAATTATATATTTGTTTGAACCCCTACTATATATTCCACAGTGTTACCCACAACCCACCTGGAAACAAGTTGGTCCCGGTTTGCCAGGCGGTATATCGGCTTGATAGTAGACTTTGAGCTCAGGCACCACGGCAATGACGGTCTTGATGACGAGAGCGATGATGTCAGACCAAACCTTCTTGATGTCCACGCCTTTAGCTGCCAGCCTGTACAGCACGCTGGACAGAGTGCGCTTGCTGCCCGTGTTCTGGCTGTCAGAGTGGATGAAGTTACCGCTGTGGACGTTGAGGGAGTAGTTTGTCAGATGCATGAAGACATGGCCCAGATTCTTCTGGCATGGTTCCTATAGAAAACAGAACAAAAGTGACTTTAAAAAGGTCCTATATTATACAAATTTTCAGGTTCAAAATTGTAGTTTGGAATTCTACTATAACAGTTTTCATAGAGTTGTGTCCTAAAATACTTAATATTTCGCAAACTTCCATAGCTAAATTTCCTCTTTTCAACCTCTTATGGCGTCATAAGGGGAGAGAATTCTGACTAGGTTTCCTGAACAAAGGTGGAGGTGGAGAAAAAGAGAGGGTTGTTTTTTCTCATACTTTGGGACTCTCTAGAGAGACAGGGGACCCATATTAATATTGGTTAAAAAAATGAACAAGTGCATTTTGCATAATAGGTGACCTTTAACTGCCCTGCTATAAAACTTTAAGTACATCATTTGTTGCATCAAAGGAAAATAACTGCATCAAATTAGCAAGTGTCAAGGCTACCTGGTAGGGCTCGGTGCAAAAACGCGTCAGGCCTTCCTTGGCAATGTAGATCTCCAACGGCTCCATGGACTTTATCAGCACGTAGAGGCGGATATCAAACTTGAGCTTGTCGATGAGTAGCGGCCTGTGGATGTACTCCTGGACCACGCCCTGTTTGGCCTGTGCACCCCCCATCAGCTTCAGGTCACTGGGGTCACGGATGAGGTAGATGCCGTCCCCCTGAGAGCCCCCATCTGGCTTCACTATGAAGGTGGGATTCACCGTGGGATCGTTCTCCTTCACCATGCGAACCTACAGCAGAAGTGAGAGGGACAAAGGATACGGTTAACAAAAACGAGATCCCTGAGATTGAATTGCGATAGGTCCTGTATATTATATATTTTATTATACATATCAAGGCAAAGCAAGGTGTTTTACTGTCAAATGTCGACAGGATTGTAGTATAACCTCCCCAGGGGGAAGCGGCTCTGTCTGCTGTAAACTAAACTGGAATGAAAATTGTGATATTCTGGTGCCCCCTGCTGGACATCATATATTATTGCTCCATATGATTTCTCCTTTCAAAGGTTTTTTTATTAAATGTTAATAACAACAAAATTGTAGCACAAAGTACAACATTTTTTTCCCCTTTTTCTCCCGAACACACCCCACCCACATCCCACCCTCATACCCAACAACACAAAACACACACTCCATATGATTTCTCAAAAAATCTGAAGCAGCCACCAATTGACATTAAAACCTAAGCCCACTGTCTGACATTACAACTGATAACAGGGAGTGAAATTTTGGTTAAACTGTTTGCTGTGGTGAAGGAAATCATCAAATATTGCAATATTCTCCAAAATATAAGCATTCTTAAGTTCTACATTATGATTACCAATTTTAATATAGCACAATAAGAACATACATTATTTATTTATTTATTTTCATTTATGTCCTTGTCTCGTAAACATTCCTCCTAAACCGATGAACATGACACACAAAGCTGGAGAAATGCTTTCATTGCAATTATTTAAGTTATTCAGTTGGTGAATGGCATCCCAAGTGGTTGTGACATGATCACTATATGAAACCAAGCGACATACTGTACAGTCCATTCTATTTTCAACACTGCATATCCTATACAATATGACCTTACTAGATTCAACCACGCGTTAAGGATTGCCACATGACCATAAAAGGTTATATTAAGAAATGTGGTCCAGGCTCTCTTTTTCCCCTCAAGGAAATTGGGCAATGAAGCGAGCACATGACACACAGGCCATGTTATCAAGATTGCTGCTGTTGCAATGACGCATGGTGAGCTGTGTTAACGCTGAACAGAGCTAGTGGTGTACAGACACCAGTAGTCCACGAAACTGCAATGTATTTGTTGTTATTGCCAAAATATGACACATTTTGACAAATTGAGAGTTAGCGAGGCAGCAAAAAAAGAAACATTGATATTGTTTTTCCCAGCTGTCTTGGCCATCTCCGCCGATGAGTCACCGGTATATTTTTATTTATGAAGCCTTTCAGAGAATCCATCTTGCAGTCTTTATCTCAGATCACATGATATAACCTACAGCCTGTCGTAAATACATCGGGAAGAACTAGAGGGCACTAGATAGTCTGCTAAAGGAAAAGGACAGTTATTAACAACACCAATGCTTATTGCTGCTTTGTCAAGAAAAATGCCTATATAAGGAGATTGATGTTTGCTGGCTGACACTGTCAGAAATACTATGTTTATTGTGTCTGTTTAAGCCTATTTTTTCCTTCTAATTTTTCAAATTCTTATTTTTATTGGTAAGATTATTTTTGTTGTTGTTGCAAAACTGGTTTTAGACTTACATTGACAGTAGAATACTGTAAAGGTCAAATAGAAATCACTTTGATACAATCACTCACCTCTAAACTTTTGTCATTTCATTTACTGCAAAATGATCTGAAACATGTCTTGACTTCTTGATATATACACTCAGACAACATAGAAATAATATCTATGTTTTCACCGCATGGGAATACAGATGTGCAAATATTGCTTTCCGGCGATCCAAAGACAATTCTCCACATATCCTGTATCCAGTACCATGACTCTTTTGCTATGAAGCTATGCAACTATACCTGTGTGGAAAACTGTGGGTACTCCTCAGGCAGGATCCAGGAACGGGGATAGAAGTCGTACTCTTCTGGGAACAGCTCCTGCATAGTCCGCATCGCCCGACTCAGGTTGATCTTCCTCAGCATTTCCATCATTCCTGAAACACACAAAGGACCGTTTAAGAGACACATGTAACATATCAATAAAAACACTCTCAGAAAGCAGTATTCTAAGAAACTGAGTAGTATGCTAGTATGCTCTAGGAAGACACATATAATACAATCTAATGTTAAAGGTGGAAGTCAGTGATTCTAGAGAAAGCTTGTTGTGAAAATCACTTTGTCAAAATCAGTGAACATTTCCTCAAGATCTGCTATCCATACGTGCTGGGTGTGCTCTGAATAAATATCCAGTCTAGGCTCTGTAAACGGGCATGTTACTAGCTATGGTAGGCCCCCTTCGATTACATACTCTTTGTTTACTTACTAGTTAGAGCCTAGGCTGTGCATTAACACTGGATTTTTTTTTCAACGCACACACACAGTACGGACAGGTGGCGGATAGTGATGTGAAATTCACTCATTTTGACATAATGAGATTCTGACAATAAGCGTTCTCCCGAATTGCTGACTCAACCTTTAACTTGTAAGGAAACTCAACTTATAAGAAACAACTATCATATAGCCTGAGACAAATGCAAGAGAAGAGACTCCAGTGATGCACATTTCTTCCTTATACAATAATCAAGAGGCTCTCTGGTGTAATGATTATTGCCAAGGCATGCAAAGGTTATAAAGGGAGCAATGAGGATCAGTGCGGCTTTAAGTAAATCCCTCATGATGTGATTACAGAATACTGAGCACACATGATCAGGCACCGAGAGCGGCAATAAAGTCATCTCTCCACTAACAGTTCAACAAGTATCCGTGTGGGTTGAGAGAGAGGCAGAAGCAGTGAATTACCTGGGAACTTGTTCACTTGCCCCGAGACGATATTTTCATTGTCGTGGAAGGATACGCCGTGCCAGTAGATATCACAGGCCGCTCGTCTTCCCACAGGAAACTAGAGAAAGGGGCGAGAGAGGAGTGAAAAAAATGGCGATAACACAATCACTTAAGGTGCATTATGCAATTTCAAGGGAGGAGGATTTGATTGAATTTGCAGGGCCTGCATACATTTTCTTTAAATGTAATTCATATTCTTGAATAATTCTATCATCATAAATAAAAATTTAAATATTTTGTGGCACTTGGAACCTAAAGAACGTTATTTGTTTGTTAACAAAACTTTGGGTCCTGACATGTGCTGTAAACAACAATAGCAAAACAGTAACTTTTCAGGTAGCTTTCTAACTTCCAACAGTGTTTCAGACATCCAATTTTCCTGTGAGGAAACTCTTTTTATTCAGTTATTAGACTATACCTTAGTCACTTCTCTGAAGCAACAAAAGTTGCATTGTACACCTTTTAAATAAAGAATGATGATTTATTTCTTCTGTGAATGGTAAGAAAGGGTTAATCTGTTAGAATGACTCATGATAATGGTAAGGCCTTTGCTCTTATGCTGACCCCATGCGTGGCAGGATTATCTTGACTCAAGATAGTTAGGCCGTGTGTGCGCTCTGTTGTGATGAGCTGGGAAAGAAGAGATGAAGTGATACTATATAAAGAGATTTAGAGAGAAATCCTACTTAGACAAGGAAAAGCCCTTTTTTTACAGCCCACATTTACACACTCAGAAACACAGTTTATGCACCAAACGTGTTGTTGAAAAAATAAATAATGCGATAAAACTATACATTGCACAGTCATCCTTTCGATATCAATTTAACCCGTTCTGATTTGATCCATTTCATTACACTTCATTGATCGATTTCAATGGACATGACTTTTCCAGGATGCTTTAGTGTAGAAGAATTTGAGAGGTTGAGGTAAATTAAATGAGATATTCCAACATTACGCTAAACAACAAGTCTTACTGCTGTGTCATAATGCCAATAGAATTAATATAGAAAAATAATAGGAATGAAAAATAAGACTCCGGACTGCTGACCTCAGCTCACGGTTCATACAGTGTACCGCAAGTTGACACGGCTCACAGCTGAGTTTCAAACCATCAACACTGAGCTGGGAAGAGTTTTGGCATAGAGTCTATCTTTAGCTTTATTACATCAGGACTCCTGTCACATGACCCAACCCACTTTCCAGCAACAGGACAGATGTCTGACAGAGCTGCATTTCATTAATGACTTCAAACAGGTCAGCGTGTGTGAACCAAGGGAAGCCCTGCTCAAAAGCCAAGACCTGCTATAAATACTGCCAGAGAGAAGAGAGGGTATAACTGACTCATCCAATCAAAGGGAAGGAGGTGGGATATATTGGATCCATTTGAGCCCATTGTTGTGAACTTCGTCATGTGTGGGCCAAGTATAGGAGCGACTTTGTGAAAAGATTTTAAAGAAGCACAACGAAAGCATCTTGATTTTTAGCTATTGTAGCAAAAATGCAGCACATCTGTCATGCCTCCAGTAAATAAATAGAATTTATAATTTCAGCTAAACAGGTTATCTAAACATGTTTCATTTGACCAGGCCTATTAAAAGGAATGCGCTCTAATTCAAAATGTCAGCTTAGTCTGTAGGATCAATAATCAAAAATACCAAATCCCATGATTAAATGTATGGGTATTAGTCTGATTTTGTGAAGTTGTCATAGAGAACCTTGGGCTTGCCATTATCTCCCTGCCTCAGAGAAGACTAATAGTGGATTGGATTAGAGAAGCTTAAGGCTAATCATTTCCCACTGTTTGAGAGGAGGCCATATGCTAAAAGTCGGTCAACTCTCTGTCAGGCCAGAAAAAATACTGCAGATGTATAGACATATTCATTTTGGAAATGTCCATATTGTATACTGTACACTAGAAATCGACCGATTATCGGCGCCGATATTCAGCATTTCGGCATCGGCCATTTTTATTTTTTTTGTGATGCGGTGATGCATGACAAAAACACCATTGTGTGTGGGATAAGACTACATGAACACGTTTGGGACAAGACAAGCTGTCAGAGACAAGACAAAAACAACATAAAGAACAAGTAATAAAAATAAATAAATAAAAATATATATTATTATATATCTTATAATAATATTTATAATCTTGTCTGTCGTCTGCGACAAAAAGACAAAAGATTGGATATTTTTATAGGAACAAAGCCACCTTCCCGTTGTTCAGTAGGAAAAGGATTATTGAGGCAGTTTTTATGTCTGTCCTTGATTACGGTGATGTGGTTTATCGGCATAGAGACAGTGCATGGAATAGGCCACGCCCATGGCCACGCCCATCGTGGGGGAAAACATTGAACAGCGCTCCATCCACTTTGTATTGAAGGAGACCTGTCTTCTGCAAACAAACTTAATTGAAATGTAATCAAACATCCATTTAAGAAAAAAACGTTACTTTCCTGAAAGCCACGACTCTTGTTTGTCTATATGAGCTGTTTTTGTGAAACATAATTGAGTAGTTTTCAATATTGAGGTGTTTTTGTCCGGTCGGACCGAGTCGGACCCATCGTGGGGGAAACCGTTGAAAACCGTTCCATTCACTTTGTATTGAAGGAGACCTGTCTTCTGCAAACAAACTTAATTAAAACGTAATCGAACATACATTTAACAAAAAATCGTTACTTACGACTCTTGTCTGTCCATACGAGCTGTTTTTGTGAAAAATTATTGAGTAATTTTCAATATTGAGGTGTTTTTCCCGTCCGTGAGGGTTAGCCTATGGTTAGCCTACAGCAGAAGGCTAACATTAGCCTAGCATTCAGCATACATTAGTTAAGAGTTTTGTCTCGATATTGAAAATTACTCAATACTTTTTCACCAAAACAGCTCGTATAGATAGACAAGAGTCGTGGCTTTAAAGAAAGTAACGTGTATTTGTGAAAGGCATGTCGTATTACGTTTTTTTTTGTTTGTTTGCCGAATACGGGTGTCATTCAATATAAAGTGGATGGAGCGCTGTGTATTGTTTTCCCCCACGATGGGCGTGGCCTCAGATTATGACGCGCCATGCACTGTCTCTATGCATCTCATTCATGTCTTAAACTCCTAGAGTCTGTTTTTCACTCTGCTTTAAGGTTAATTACAGGAGATGCTTATGACACACACCATTGTGTTTTATATGAAAAGGTTGGGTGGTCCTCTCTTAAAGAGAGACGTGATGCACATTGGCATATTTTTATATATAAAGCCCTGACCGGACAGCTACCACTCTTTTTGACAACAATGCTGCATATTTCAGATGGGCTTTATCAAACCTGCTCAACTGAAATGCTCATGTTATATGTTCCATACGCCCGGTCTGACCTTGGTAAAACTGCTTTTAGCCACAGTGCCCCTGACTCCTGGAACAGCCTACAACATCAAATTAAAATAAATACACTCATAACTGTTAACCAATTTAAATTTATTATTTTGAATCAGCCCCACTCCACTTGTAACTGTTTTAATTAGGCTATTGTTCTGCTTTATTCAATTGATCTGAATGTTTTAATTGTTGTTGTCTCTTTGTAAGCTTGTTGTGTATTCTCATTGTATATTGTGTATCTGTAATTGACTCGACGTCATTGTAAAAGAGGGTAACCCTCAATTGATCTTTCGAGAATAAATAAAGGAAAATGATTGAATGAATGAATATATGTACGATAAAGAAATAGGAAAAAAATTTAAAATACAGAAATAAACTAGTAGTAGCTCATGTCATATTGAAATAGTGGATGTGAGTGTGTGTGTGTGTTTGTGTGGGTGTTTATTGGGAGGGAAAAGTACTGTGGCTAACTTCTGTGGGTGGTTGTACAGGTAGAGTTTGGCAGAGTAATTGAGAATAAAATCAGAGATTAAAGTAAATAACTGGGTAGTGCGTCTCCTTTAGGGGTGTGCACGGGTACACGTGTAACCGGTTAGTAAATCACAACAAGTTCAGGAACATTTTAGGGAGCCATTTATTTGTTTAAATTGTGTTATGCTGCAAATCTGATAAACTGTTGTGTTTATTAAACATATTCTTAAAGGCATTTAAATGAAGTTAAGTGTTGGAGTTTGTATTATTCAAAATTGACACCAATATCTTCCCTTTTTCTGCAAATTAATATCGGCTCCAAATATCGGTTATCGGCCCCCTTGACTACCGATAATCGGTCATGAAAAAACCATATCGGTCGACCCCTACTGTACACTTTATGAAATGTTATTTTTCAAAATTAGAGACGTTGCAGATAAAACATTGTTTTTTCAAGCAACACTTCTTTCAAACTAGTCTTAAAAAAAAATCAAAAATGTACATTAAGGTGTATGTTTTAATAACATTGTCTGATGAGTCTTTATATTTCTCCTATACAACCTATTTAACGGCCATTATCTCAACTTCTAACACACTTACATCAACTAAACTTTCCAAAATAATTCAAAGCACTATTCTGAAATGAATTACAGAAGGACTTGTTTCTATTTTGTCAATTGTCTTGATTTATGGATACATTTTGTTCTTAAAAACATGCATTTTTAAGAGTTTTACATTGCATTTTTCTTTTTTATAAAATGAAAAAAGGCTGTATCCAAAATGTTTTCTGTTAAAACTCTGGACACTAATGTTTTTTTTAAAGAGATGCAAAAATTAACACATGATTAGTTATTTTAACAAATTGTAATGCAAAAAATATATATTTTTAATGTGCATTAATTAATTATCTGGCCAAGTTTCACGATGATATCTATAAGTTAAACATTTTACCCTATTCACCTGTGTCTCGCCTTTACTGCCATGTGTGTTACAGCGTGTTGTAAGGATTATAACTAAATAAATAACTGGCAAAAACACAAGAGCAATGCTACTGGTGTTTCAACTCCTTCACAACACGTTGACAGGTGCTTTCAAATAGCCAAGGATCTATAGCACCCTTGACTTTGTATGGGGGTTGGACCAAGAGGACAAAGAGCTGTAATATATAGGCTCACTGTGTACCGTTTCCAACACCAGACCTGGGAAGGGTTTTAAGTGTCAGACAGTGGTCACCGAGGACAAGTGGCCTTCTTTACTCCTCATGCATAATGGAGAGACCACGCTAATATAATGGCTTTTCACTGTTTTGTCAAAATCAGTGAAAATCTCATAACAATCAGCTACTTGTCAATACTGTGTGTGTTCACTGTTTTTAAACATAACCAAGGCTCTGTCAAGTGGAATGTAAACACATGGGACGTTAACAAAGGGGGCCTACTTAGCTATAGCAACATGCCGCCTTAGGGAGCCTAAACTGTGTAAATTAACATTGGATTATTTTCAGTCCACACACGATATGGACAGATATTGGATTGCAAGGAGACAGTCTGATTTTGACAACAAGCGTTCTCCTGAATCGCTTACTCCACCTTTAAAACAGACTATTTTTGCCATCGAGAGTCGTTCTTGTGCAGCTTTTTATTCCAATTGTATCCTTCACTGGCTAAAGTCACAATTTAAAACACCTAAAACCAAAGAGGACAACCACATCAGTGAATGGGATTGCCAGTTATGTTTGGCTAGAAAGAAAAAGAAGCTGCACAGACTGTATGGTTCTTAATGGCACCTAGTTGGAGAAAAGTAAGACAGAAGTTTTAAACTTTCTATGCAACCAGCTCTCTAGCATTTCATAGGTAGTAGGCAATTGCATATAGCCTAATATAAAACCTGCACATTAAAATGGCTCAAGGACAGTTCTCCAAGACAACAGCAAAATAACAAGACAGATACACTCATGTATAGCACACCTCTTTCCACTTGAGCAGCCTGATGCTTAACTTCAGCGCCTCCAGCGAGGTTTTGGCTTTCGCTGAATCCACCGTCACCGGTCTCCTCTTCCTCGCTTGTTTGAACCCGTCCTCACGCCGTGCTTCTTGGAGGCTCTTGGATGGATGATGGATGGTAATATAGTTCCCATTCGTCTCTCCTTTGCCCTGCAGTATCTTCCCAGTTCCCTTGATGTGAGGTGCACCCTCGTGCCCTACTAGTCTATTCAAGTGTTTGTGGCCAGAAACCACAGACTCGTGCAACGAAGACAGATCTGAATTATGTTTGCCACAAGTGTTTTTGTCATCCCTTGCAAGCTTGCCACGACTTTTAGTCCTGTGTTTACAGGTGATGGATGTGTTGGCTGTACCTCTCCCAGCCATAGTCATGCTGGGCGGGTCTGGCGACACGGAAGCGGGGGGAGAAGACAAGACTGGCACCTGCTCCTCCTCGGTACTGTCCACGCCCTCATCCTCCAATTCCTTTTCTGCATCCCCACCAAACGATTTCATTTGTTCGAGTTGAACCTTTACTTTGACATAATGGGCGCTCATTATGCGACAGTGCTACGAGCGGTGACACCGCCGCCGCGGAGGGCACACTCCTTGTACCGTTGTAACGTGTATCTGAAATAATGTAGTTCGCATTGCTAGCTTGAACGGCTAATTAAAACAGTAAAAGTCATTCGCTCCTTTATGAAAAAGGTACAGAGCGAGTGAGCAGGAGATATGCTGACACACATACGGCATTTAACGCCACGCTAGCTACAGCTGGTCAGTGGTCACATTCATTCAGTAAGCAACCTCTCGTCACCAGCCGGTGCCGTTGACTTAACCTAGCTACTGGTGGCAACCATAGGTGGCAACGCTGGAGCTAGCTACTAAACCCGACGTTAGCCAGTCAAACTTCACTTAGCTTATATAACATATGTCACTCTACCTTAAGCGAAAGTAGCCTTTAAAATCATGACAGTCTTTACCTGACCGGTACCGTTATCTAGCACATACGTTGCCCACAGTCATATACTGCTGCTGTTATTATTGTCCGTGTGTTGTTAAGCAGCAGGAGGCAGAGCAGCCCGTTGCCCAGCCTCCATCTGCTTTCAGTCCACCAGCTGATGTTGCATTTTAAGCGCCTCGTAAATCCAGCTTTCCGCAGCCACACTGGCTCAGAGCTAGTGGCTCTGTCGCTCATATCCCATTATAAATGCAGACGGGGTAGCAGACATCGTTATGATATATAATTTACATTTGAAATATTGTTTGTTTCATATTGTTGCAATATTTTGTTCAGCAAAAAACTGCAGCACTCATTTCAGAAACTGAAATAACCATACCAATATCACCTAAAGCCAACTCCGGTTGTGTGTATGCTTTCCTCTCTTGATTTTAAAGGTGGAGTGTCAGCACTGATATCCTTTAAACCTGCACTATTCACCGTTTTAATTCGTATGCTCAGAAGTAGTATCCTATTTATGTCCGACGGCCCCTGAAGGGGATACCAGGTTTTATAATGGCTGTGTCCCTAGAGCAAATAATTATTCAATTTACTCAACCAAAGACCATACTGGGAGCTTTGGGTTATTTAATGATGTTCTAATGAAACAATACATCTATTTAGATAGACCTATTGTTTTATGTCTTTTTATTTTTTATTTTCTACATTTAATGTTCAACAATGGTCTGAATTACCAGTGCCATCAACAACCCTAAGCCAGAATGTATAGGCTAATAAGAACATATAACTAAACACGTCCAGTGTGTCTGTTATTTTGTGGAATATAGAATCAGAATGCATAGAACAGAATCTTCCCTCTATGACACCATACAGGAGTTGTGCTCCTGCTTGAAGCACAAACCAGGCTTTGTACACACATTTCAAGATCATGTTTCTTCAAGTTCATCTTTAGGAGAGGATGGTAACATCTATCAAAGATGAGTGCCAGTAACTCCACTCCATATGGGGTGAAGAGCTTGCTGGAGTGTATGTCCAGGGCTACACTCCTAGCAGAGCCAGATGACATCACAGAATTTCTGTCGACACATGTGGACGAAATGAAACAGTCCAGGGACAACGAAACAAGTGATACCAAGGAGGTCGCCTTAAAATATCAAGAGCAATGGGGTAAGTCAGAGCAGTGATTTAGATTCTGGCAAAATATTAAAGATAATATATCATTCATGATGTCCAGAGCAGATCACGAACCACATAAGTATCTCATCAGTATAGAGTTATAAAGCTTGATTCATTTTTAGACCTTTCTTCATGTAACCTCCAAACAAAAAAGTGTACTTTTTTATAGTTATTTCTAATTCCAGATTACCTTTTTGGATTGGTTTGGTTTGAATGTTGGAGTTTGCTTTTAATCAAAAGAGCACCATTAACTTTCTGTGTTCATAGAGTAATTCATGTCTGTTGTCACCCTGATCATAGTGAGATCAATGCATACTAGGATTGTCAATGATATCAATGTTTTTTTTATTTACTTTGTTGATCTTTTTCAGAGATTGTTATCTTGAAAGAGAAAAGCAAAAAGACAGAAATCCCAGAAACAGTCAGGATCCCCAGTCCACAGGAAAGTGTGGATCTGACTGCGGAAGAGATATCTCCCTTTTCTCTTCCACCAAGACCGGTATCACTGCAATTTGGTGAGAGAATCAAGAAATGTTACACATCATTGGTGAAGACTCCACAACAAAGGAAGAAACAACCGTCAATACGATCTCGATGGCCAGAACTCCCACCTCTCCCTAAGAAAAAAACAACCAAAGACCGTCACACTGGTGCATTTACCTGCCGTCTGGACGATTGCCCATACCATAATAAACCAACAGAAGGGTCTGAAGTTGACATTGATTCAGGGCCAGTCAAGAACATTACGGAGCCAACAGTAAAAATGGATCTTGCACTGCAATCGCCAATGACATCACCAAGTTTTTCTGAGCTACAGATTCCGTATAGACCCAAAGGAGGGCTTATTATAGATCCGGAGCTAGTGCAAAAGAGAACCAAGGCAAGACCTGTGACAAAAAAAGAAAACTGGTTTGCACAGCACTGTGATTTACTGTGAGGGAAAAGCCTACGGTAGATGGGACATTGTATCAGAGTGCACAACCAATGAAAATATGTCACAAATGTCTCTTGAGTGTTCTGCAGTGTGAAATCTGTCCATGTCCATGTACAGTGCAGTGAACTTCCACCTCAAGAGTCCACCCAGCATCTGCAGGAAGCAAAGAGCAATGCCCTTAGTGATCCCATAAAAAAACCCTTCAGCTACGGAACCAGCACCCTAATCATATTTGTCCTACTGGAGCCGATGTTAGTAATTCCTTGACAAAAACATTCCCTGTTTGGTCACGTGTCCCACTTGTCATCTATCCATCCAGGAAGGGGATCTCCTATCATGTGGTTCTTTCCAAGGATTCTTATAAGTTCACCTGTTAATAGGTTTAGTTTGCTAGTTTTTCCTTGTCCACTTGAGGGGGGTGTCCTCATCACTGTGGGTTGACGTGACTTGTCTATGTTAACTGTTCTGGCCTTTTACATCAATAAAGAACTTGATATGAATGATGAAGTTGCTTTCATTTGAACTTTGTTGCTGCGTTTTTCTCTCGCCAATGCTGTTGTTATATTTATTTTCAACATTAAAGAGTGAAGGAATATTGTCATTTATTGAACGTCTGAGGTTGTGGTTGTCTTTAACAAGTACAATCCAGGTGCAAGTGATGATTACACAGCTAGTTGCTATATAAACGACCTGTATGCTACAAATTACACAGTAAAAATTACCCGCATACAATGAATAAATAAGATCATTTTAGACAAAGGTTATGCTATTCAAGGGGATGAAAAATTCTGGTGAGAACACCTTTAAACATTTACAAAAGTGAACACATTATCACTACTACGTGATGTCTTATGTAATGAATATTGTTGTCTACTAGCACATTTGAGGTTTGTGCATGCACTTATGTAATATGTAAATTATTTAGCTTGAACCAAGACTTCAAACTTCAGTTTTTGAGGACAACCATGATAGGTGTAACTCGCCTAAATAACATGTAAATATATTCAGGACTTGATGATTTACAAACCTTTTTGCATCCCAATAATCTAAAGTTGTTAAAGTTTCATTGTAAATGTGTTGAAGCAGTCAGCCAGGGTTAGGGTATGCAAGCCTGTTTGTGAGCGCACAGACAAGCAAATTGGTGACCCACTCAGTAAATTATTTATGACTTGTCATTATCATAATAGCTCAGGAGTCATTCAGAAGGACCTATCTCCTAAACACAAATAAAAAGGCACATCTTTACTTGCTTGCTACTTGCTGTGCTGGTTGTGACATTGTCATTTTCTCAGGTACAGAATCCTATCCTCAAGAACTACAATTATTTAAACAAGAAGTAGTTTTTTTTAAAGTTATCCATTAGATGTTATGAGTTATTTTCTCATACTGTGAGATAAACAAAAATAAACAGTTCTACGTTGCATTTGCTAACCAGCATTTTATTGCCAGCTACAAATTTAGCTATCGATGTAAGGGAATATGAAGAAATGAAACAACAGTTTTTTAAGGAAAAGTAGACTATATACATTTTCTTTTTAGAGTGAATAAAATGTGTAAATTAGGCTAGCATTTATTTAATTGATATATATTCAGTTATATTTTTGATTTGTTTGATGAACAATCGAGAAGCCTGTCGTCATTTTAGGGGATCCACCCATGGATAACATAAATCAAATCAAATCAAATCAAATCAAATCAGTTTTATTTGTATAGCCCAAAATCACAGATACATTTGTCTCAGTGGGCTTAACATTTCATACAATATGATACAATATGACACCCTGCCCTTACACCCTTAGCTCGGCTGAGAAAAAACTCCCAGTAAAAACTCTTTACCGGGAATAAAACATGCCATTAAATATACAAATAAAATGCTAAATGTTTAGCCTATGTGAGATGATTTTTATTTATTTTTTAACAGTAATGTAGGATGTAGGTAGGGTGTGCTGTTGCTATCTATTCTTCTGGCAGGGAGAAGGACAGGAGGCATAGGCGAGATTTATGTCGGCGGGTAAAAAAAAAAACCCTAACAAACCAAAACATCTATTCTACCAGCTGAGTCCCATGGCTTCCCCTTTAAAGCCGCGCAGTGATGAGACGCTGGGTACCGGAGGTTGGGAGATCCACTCGCTACGATTATTTTTTGTCTAGTTTCATCCGATGAGATGAGAGGAAAGCCTGGCTGCTTTTACACGAATCTAATTTGCTGGTGGTGATCGCTGCTAGACGCCAAAGACGAGGAGAGCTTTAAATTCTGGGCTGCAAAGGAGATTGTTTTCGCTCATATTTAGCTGACAAACTGAAATTGGTTTTATGTCAAGGGTACAATCTTGACATTTTTTTTCTCCTACGTCGAATAATTTGCGTAAAATTATTTTATTTTTTATTATGAAACCGTAAAGACCCCGTGGTGTCAGTGGCTTTGCGTTGTTGCGGTAATAAGAAGAGCTGATGGGAATATTATCGTGGCATAATATGCTGCGCGCAATTGTTAAACGCGGGGTTTGTTTTTTATTGGCGACTCATGGCGTAGGATTTGCTGTAAGGATGTGATCTTGGTTTCTCGCTGCCGTTGCCTCCACACTGTCACTCATGATGCCCAGGGCTTTGCGAAGGCTGGTCCATTTGGTGCTGTTCTGCCCTTTGTCCAAAGGTCTGCAGGTAAGAATGGACAGTATGATGCATGATGTCAGTATGCTTCTGTTTAGGTCAACACGGTAAATAACCCGCATACATCGATGCATGTCCAACTACATGAAGGCAATAATATAGCCTAATATAATACTAATGGCCTCTCAGTCAACATGCATCACAAAATGTCGCGAGTCTTGAAATGAGAGGATACATATCAACATATTAGCCATCTTATGTCTATCTTAAGGTCAAACCAAGTGACCAGCTGTTCGTCCGTTTATTGTTGTGGTGTGCACATAGGCTATTGGCCTACTGTTCCGGTTATTTAATTTAATTTGTGTATTTCCAGTGTTGGCATAACTGCCTTATAAATGATGTGGGTTTTCACATTAAGAGTTTTCATCAAGATACTAAATATGGAATGCATTGTTGAAAGTGTAAATGGAGTTCACAATCTTAATTGCCTGTGTCCCATTACAAAAACAAAACAACAAAATCAGTGTAGTTTTTTCCAGCTATTATATGTTAATATAGCCTAATAAAATAAAATAAAGTGCAATATACAATATTACACCTTAAACAAAGATTAGAGAGCAGTTTTAAATACAAGTTGCACAGTGATGCATCAGTAGTAACAATGTAATAATTGTATGTAATAGTCTAGGCCTATCAGACACAAGGGCAATGTTTTTTTTCTTGTTTCAGCAGGAATACTTTTATCTTAAAGATCATTTTTCTGATAATGTTTTTTTTTTTTACTTGAGTGATGGAGATTTTGAAATCCGAGACTGGAGCATTTTCCAATTAATGTATCGATCATAATACTTGTTTCACTTTCATCGCTTCGTAATGGCTATCTTCTTTTTTTGTACCGAGATCAAGTTGCCGGCTGTTCTTTCAGTCTATTTTTCATTAGATGGTCTTCTCGGCTTACTGTTTTTCTCCTCTTCTCCAACATTCTATCACTTGCCTCCTCCCAAACCCCCCATAGAGTCGTCTCCCGGCCATTAAGGTGAAGTACCTTCTCCTGGCGTGGCTGGGCATCCTCGTCGCCAGCTGGGTCGTCTACATGCAGTATGCCTCTTACTCTGAGCTCTGCCGCGGGCACGTCTGCCATGTGGTCATCGTAAGTATAGGCTCTGAACACTGTGACAGACCATTTTTTAAACTTTTCATATGATGGTGATTGGAAAGGAAAGGCCAGGGGTCAAATGTAGGTTACCACATCATTGTGCTGTAGGCCTACAACCATCTCTGGCAGAGCCAATGCTTCCTCATTGATTTTTAGAACAACATTAAATGGTTAATGTGTTGCAACTGAATACATGCTATGATCAGATTTCAGTTTCAGTGGGATATAAAACAGTACATGGGCAAATCAATACAGAATGGATCTGTTTTCAAACTAAAAGTAAAATAAGATGCAATGTCATAGAGTATGTTTCATTTATTTATGGGTGATTGATAATAATATCATATGTCTACATTCAGGCACATTTTATAATATTTCTGATTTTGTTTAGGGTATTTGAAACCAGTTTGTTGAATAACTAGCTGTGTCACCAAAATGCATAATAGTCCTAAAACAGTAACAGTTGAACAGAAGACAAGCTACATTGAATAACAAAATGTTCCAGCTACCGCAATGGAAATTCGTTGACACATACATAATGTGCAAGATCTTAAAGAAAAGCGGAATATGACAGGATAACTGGATGGGAGGACTGCGTTTTTGAGGAAGAGGGCTGCTTGCTTTGGCCTCTTTCTGGGTAAATACACAGCAGCCTATGGCTCTTGCTACCCTCCCGTCGTGCCCAGCTGTTTCCAGTGCTGTTGGTTTTGCCGAGAGCAGAACAGGCCTTGACATTTATCGAGACACAGCGGAACATGATGGTGTTTAAAGGGATAGATCTACTCACAGTAATTGATGCACAATGAAAGATCAATGATGTAACCTCATTACAACAAAATAATCTGATCTTCACAACAGTGTGTGTATGTCTGCATGCACATGGGTGTACAGTGTGTGTGTGGCGGCTTAGTTTTAGACTAATAAACAGATAAATAAAACCACAATAAATGACCTATGTAAGAACTTCGGCTTTAGAGGTGCTGAGTTCTCAAATGAGGTACACAAATAAAAAGTAACCAAAATCTTGAAATGCTCAACGTATGAATAATGGATTTAGACATACTTGGAGGTTCACCTATTTACTGTGTTAAATGTAGAGCATTTCCTGTTTTCCTTTTGCAGTGCGATCACTATAGAAGAGGCATTATCTCTGGCTCGTCCTGCAAGGCATTGTGTGAAGAGAGATCTCTGACCCTGCAGCACTGCATGTCCACCTCCTCCACACATCAGGTAAAATAAACAACACACACACACACACACACAAACTAACTTTAACGATAAGTCAAACACTTTCAATGTAGCCAGATGTTACTTGCTTGTATAGTTAATGGTATATTTCTCTCAGTGAAAGATTCTAAAACAGAAACACAATATTGCCATATAGCTTTTCTTTATGTTTTGGGAAATATAACTCTGAGGCAATGTGGCATCATAACCAAACACAAATTTCACAAAATTATACATAGTGTCATTGATGTGATATTCCTATTTAATTATTAAAATGATCTCATTTGTCACTTTTACCATGTGTTTACACCTGCAGGTGTACAGTGGACAGTGGAAGGAGAGACCCGTTGTGATAAAGTGTGGTATTGAAGATCCGCTGAAGATAGATGGGGCTCCAGAGTCTGTACTGAGACAGGAGATGACCTTATTCGATAAACCCACTCGTGGAACCTCCATGGATGAATTTAAAGAGATGCTGCACAGTTTCCTTAAGGTTGCTTCCCTCAGCAATTACACATTATGAAACATCATATCTAACAACAAGCACACCAGGAAATTGAGTTTGTGTAATGTATCTAACTAATCGTGTTGGCAACCTCCTTCTTGCAGACTAACCTTGGTGAGCAGCCATCTTTGAACACTTTGGTAGATCGGGTCATCAACCTGGCTGATGTCAACCAGGACGACAAAGTGTCTCTAGCGGAGGCCAAATCTATCTGGGCTCTTCTCCAGATCAATGAGTTCCTCCTGATGGTGGCACTGCAGGAGAAGGAGCACACCCCAAAGCTGCTCGGCTTCTGTGGAGACTTGTATGTGACTGAACCTGTGGGCCACAGCTCCCTCTACAGACTAGAGGTGCCTCATTACCTGGAGGCCCTGGTCCCGGAGGCCTTGAGCTCCAACGTGAACCACTGGCTCGCACCAGCCTGGCCCCGCAGAGCTCGCATCACCATCGGCCTGCTGGAGTTTGTGGAGGAGGTCTTCCACGGTTCTTACGGGAGTTTCCTGATATGTGACGCCAGTCCTCGCCACGTGGGCTACAATGCAAAGTACGACTGCAAGATGGCCGACCTGCGCAGTGTGGCATCCGAGGCAGTTGTGCGGGCATATTTGAAAGGGCGGCGGTGTGAGACTAACACAGACTGCACCTATAGCCGAGACTGCACGGCCACCTGCGATCGGCTGGTGAAACAGTGTAATACTGAGGTTGTACAGCCCAATCTCGCAAAGGTGTGTGTGCTGTTGCAGGATTATCTGCTTTTTGGAGCACCGTCAGACCTCCGTAAAGATCTGGAAAAGCAGCTCCGCACTTGTGTCACACTCAGCGGTCTGGCAAGTCAGATGGAGGTGCATCACTCGCTAGTCCTTAACAACCTGAAGACACTGCTGTGGAAGAAAATTTCTAACACCCAGTACTCGTGAAAATAAATACTTACCAAATGTTTTATTACAGAGTACTTTATATATTGACTGTGAATAACATGAAACTGTGAAATAAGAAATATAAAATATGAAACAGTAGATTTTGACTCTCCCATAAAGCCTGATATTTTGACAAGGAAATTCATCTGTTTGGTCATATTATTCTCAGGGCACTGCCTGTTACTTTATTTATAAAATAATCTGTACTGTAATACTGTGCCTAGTGGAAACAAAATGTCAAACTGCGACAGGGTGTGATAGTTTTTGTAAATGTGTAAATATAAGTGGAACATTGTTGTTTCTGTGTATAAATGAATATGAATCTCAAGCAGAGATAGTATACCGGTAATGGATGGAATAATGCTTATATACAGTAGCTCTGAATTATCACTCATTTGATATTAAACATTTATTCAATTCAACCTGAACTGTAGTTGTATAGGACAATCAGACATGGTTAAAATTGAACATACTTCTTAAAATTGCACTTAAATTGGTTCAGATTATTGATTTTCGACAAAGTGTAAATAAAACAACTATAAAAAATAAAACTGTGTTCATCTAAACTGGGGAGCTGTGTCAAAGAAGTTAGAAGTCAAAGGTCAAACATTGGAGAATGTTCCCTCTGCAAACTCAATCAGCCTCAATGGCCTTTTAGACCACGTTTAGACCCCCCCCCCCCCCCCCCCCACCGCAGACTAAACAATATTCATCTGCAGTCCCTTCACCTGTTATTAATTGACGTAATATAAATTAAAGGTCCAAAACGTACATTTAAATGTTTATTTGAATAATTGTTTTTGGTTTGCATCTATATACATCTCCTATACAACCATCTTTAATGGCCACTATCTAAAAATGTGTTTATTCAATGCTCTGAACCAATAATCTTAACTCCTCAAGAACTTACATCAACAAAACTTTCCATAATAATTCTTAGCATTATTCTAAAGCTCATAACAGGATTTGATCATATGCTGTTTATTGTCTGATTTATGATTCTCTTTTTTCTTAAAAACATGCAGAAATGGTAGGACCGAGCCCTACAAACTGTTATTTTATTTATTAAAAAAAATGTATTTATAAAATGAAAAAATACTGAACCCATATTCTGTTCTGTAAAAGCTTTGGTCAAAAATAGGTTGTAAGAAATTAAATAAAGATGTTAACTCTGGCTATATCCAACATCTAGATGTTTGTTTTTTAAAGATCTGCCACATAATAAGTTAGATATTGCAGAATTTTATTTAAACATTTCACTAAAAGTTGTTCTACAAAATGTATTTTTAATGTTAGTATGATCATGATATATCTAAGTTAAAAAAGTAATCCTATTCGCCTGCCATAGCCAAACAGACCTTTCCGAAGCCTAGCAACTGTTGCTTAGCTGATGTCACAGTTTAAGGGGCGTGACTTACGGAACAGTGGTGTCAAACCTGAGACAGTGCATGGAATAGGCCATGCCCATGGCCACGCCCATCGTGGGGGAAAACATTGAACAGCGCTCCATCCACTTTGTATTGAAGGAGACCTGTCTTCTGCAAACAAACTTAATTAAAATGTAATCAAACATCCATTTAAGAAAAAAACGTTACTTTCTTGAAAGCCACGACTCTTGTTTGTCTATATGAGCTGTTTTTGTGAAACATAATTGAGTAGTTTTCAATATTGAAGTGTTTTTGTCCGGTCGGACCGGGTCGGACCCATCGTGGGGGAAGATTATTGATTTTCAGAGAGCACACACACACACACACACACACACACACACACACACACACACAGACAGACACACACGGACAGTGATAGACACACACTCACACAGACAGACACACACGGACAGTGATAGACACACACTCACACAGACAGACACACACACACACACACACACACACACACACATACACAGAGTCACACACACACACAGAGAGTCAGACACACACACACACACACACACACACACACACACGGACAGCGATAGACACACACTCACACAGACACACACACACATACACACACAGAGATAGACACACACTCACTGAGACATACAAACACACACACCCAAACACAGACACACACAGTCACAAATTCACACACACAGACACACACACACACACAAACACACAGTCACACATTCACACATACACACACACGAGTGGAGATCATAGCAATTTGGTTAAATTGTTACTGAAGAGGTTTTTGTGTTGACACTCCGTCCTACTTAAAAGATAAAAGACAATTAATTAATGGGAGATTTTCTGAAGTTTCATTTAATCTGAAATTAAGTATTTTGTTACCGTCAATCAAAATCACCGTGGATACAAGAGAAAACATTTTGGGATATTTAGCCAACAGGAAAAAACATGGAATATGACAGAAGCGGTAGTGTTTTTACCACGCCAGCTGTTGTTCCTGGGTGAGCATATACCCATGACAAAGGCATTAAGAAAAACTATATAAAAATGTGTTTGTGTGTGTGTGTGTGAGTGAGTGAGTTAGTGTGTGTGTGTGTGTGTGAGTGTGTAATGTGAGTGTGAGTGAGTGAGTGTGAGTGTGAGTGTGTGTGTGTGTGTGTGTGAGTGAGTGAGTGAGTGAGTGAGTGAGTGTGTGTGTGTGTGTGAGAGTGAATGAGTGAGTGAGTAAACTATATAAAAATATCATTATTTGCACTGATGGTGTAAATAATTCATGTGACATCACATTCTTTTAGCCTTTACACCTCGTTTCCACATAGCCTACGTACATTCTTGTATGCGATACAACCGTCTCCGACCGAAAGTTGCCGTAGCGTAGCGGTATCTATGGTGACAACGTCAAGAGTCGATAAGTCATCAGTAGGTGCAGGACTCCGAGTTGATCTGGCAGCCCGAGTCGATCTGGTACCTACACCTGCAGTGGAGATGCCACAGCTTTGCCTTGATACTGTTCGACCATTGATCAAATCCTTTCTTAAAAGGATAACAAGTGAACAGTGGAGACTGTTAGGGTTAGGCACCTGCGATGATGCCACAAAAGTGATGTTGGCCGACCTGCTGTTGGACATAATAACAGCAGTGTCCAGATCATTGTTTATGGCTCTTAAGGGCAGGGAACTGATGGTGTCTGAGGAGGTTGTGCTGTCCAGTCTGGGCAACAAACTTTCTCAGTGCTTCGCCGAGGTTCTGGACATTAGGGAGGGAGTCGTGAGTGTCAGCTCTAAACGTCTGACAAACCTAATTGTCAAAGAAGTAGCAGAAAGCATTAACTCTGCCATTTTCAGCAGCGTGTGCAGTGGGAGGCCTGTGATTAATGAATGGATCACTACCCCCTGCATACTTAACTCCATGGTTTACCATGCCTGCACTATGTTAAAGGCATTCACTGACAGGATTTACTTTTTCTTCTCATCCCGACCAAGTAGAAAGGGATTGAGTCAGGACGCCTCATTGCACACGGTCTGCCTGGGAGAAGTAAGGCTGCAACCCATGGAGTTGGCAGGAAAGAGACAAGAGATGGCGGACAAGGTCCCAACAGAGGATATTGTTGTGACAGCAACAACGAAAACTGTCCTTGAAATTATTAGAAAGGAGGTAGATGAAATTGTAGAACCTCTTTTGGAAGGAGTGTCAGAGAACAATTGTGAGATGCTACAAGCAGAAACCTCTACGGAGATAGAGTTTGTTGCAGATGAAATTACACAGGTAATTGTGGAAGTAAGTTCGGAAGTGGTAGACCTTGCCGATTATAATTCCAATCAGCACAAACAGCCTTTGAAGGCAGTAGGAGGTAAGATGAGGACCCTTTTAGCAAAACGATTTGCCAAAGCGTCAATACAACGCATAGTGGCACAACTGAAGACCAAGTTCAACCTTGAGTCAAATGTTGACTGCAGGAGGTCGATACAGTCACTCACAACAAGAGTTGACTCTTTGCTTCTTAAAGCGGATAGTGACACACAGGATGGGAATGAGGTGTGTGTATTTCAGAGGTTCAGCAATTTCTTGGGTGATAATGTGTCGTTGTTCACGCAAGAACTTGGCAATCTTCTTTATAATCACATCATAGAGTCAATAGTTCCCGATTTTACCACAGGACCAATTCAAATAAGTCAAACTTGCAGCACAGGGTCTGCTCCTACGACCCAAGCTAATATGTTCTTTGACGTAAGGAACAAAGTGTTGTGTTTCCTGGGACTGATGGGCTGGTGGGTGAACACCCAGGTTGGCGGCCACAGTGAAAGGGTGACCCTGGCTTTGATGGACGCTGAGCCACTGCTACCAACCAAATCACCAGAGGTCATCACTGTAATGGTTGATGAGCCACTGATAGTAACACAGGAACCAGAGGTCATCACTGTAATGGTTGATGAGCCACTGATAGTAACACAGGAACCAGAGGTCATCACTGTAATGGTTGATGAGCCACTGATAGTAACACAGGAACCAGAGGTCATCACTGTAATGGTTGATGAGCCACTGATAGTAACACAGGAACCAGAGGTCGTCGCTTTGATGGATCCTGAGCCACTGGCACCAACACAGTTACTGGAGGTCACCGTCGTGGAGGCGAGTGAACTTTTGGCAACTGCCCCTGTTCAGGATGCAATAGAACAGGAAGAAAAAACAACCACTGCTGCACTATGTGCCTCAGTGTGTGAGGAGAAACAGGCCGTACCTGTTCGGGATTCAACCGCACAGGAAAAAGAACAGGCAAAAAGAAAGATGTCTGTAAGGATACTGGTGGAGAAGCTGGTCACAAGGACATTCAACAAAGCAGGAGTCAGCAGGATCATTGGTGAACCAGAGAAAATCCTCAAGCGTCTCTTCCAAAGCATATGGGCTGAAGTTGAGGGTACAGATTTTGTTATCACCCCAGACACTTACAAAACCCTTGACAAGGCCATATTCAACGACCTGTGTAAGGAGTGGGGCTGTGCGGAGATGGTGCTGGTTACAATGAATTTAGGGGAACCAGTGCTAGAAAAAGTCATGGCCTCATTGTTCACACATCACCTGACGGCACCACCAATGTGCAGATGCGGTCTCAGCAGATTATTTTCAAATGTATGCAGAGTCATGTCTAAGCCATTTACTAGAAACAGGTATTAGGTTAAGCAGGATGTTACCATCATGTGGGGTAGGACATGGGTTCTTAGGGCCACCTCAGTGTAACATAATAGGGTTAACTCCGGGTGCTCTGGTTTCCCAAAACCACACAGCAATTAGTCAATAGCTATTAGTTTTGAATAACAATAACTTGTTACATCTATCAATTCATTGTCATCAATTTATCCGGGGTCAGGTTTGTGGGGGTAACAGCTCCAGCACAGGACCCCACCAAAAAAAAGCATTGCTGCATCTTCGGATCCTCCTCCTTTAGGGGCAAGGTCATCGATCTCCAACCCTTTACCATCATTCAGCCTTCAAATGTAAAAGTAGTGCAAAATAAATTCAATACAGAGCTCAAGTCCTGCCTCAAGTCCAAGTCAACTATCTTCTCATCTTCTTTTACCATCATCCGGGGCAGGACTTGGGTTCTAAGGGCCACGTCAGTCTAACATCATAGGTTTAACTCTGGGTGCTCCGGTTTCCCAAAAAACAGACAGTAATAAAGACACCAGCTATCTGTTTCATTAATAATAACTTTTAACATCTTGTTCAATAAAATTGCAAAATAAATTTGTTTTTGCTTTACTGTCATCATTTCCAGTCAGAACTATAAACTCATTCAAGTCAGACTGAAGATCTGCTCATTCAGTTTCACTCATAAATTTCAGTTGAGAAGAAATAGGTTTGTCTTAAATGTATTTGATAATATGTAAAGTATGTTCTAAGGGTCAATTACAAAGATTTATTCAACACAAAAATGTCATGAGATCTACCAGTAGACTGCAGGGGTAGTAGCGATGCAACACAAGTATTTTGATGATGTTACTTTTGACGACTGAAATAAGCAGTTTTGGGACTAGGCGATGTCAGCAAAGTGGTTTTGATCAAATCTTTCCAACGTGTTAGTCAAGCTGAATAAAGTTAAATAAATTACACTCGTTTACATTTGACCTTTTATTGAATACTTTGGTCAACAAAACATCCCTTTAAGGTTAATGCTGCTGGCTTGAGACATGCCCAATCATTTTGAGGCATGTCTTGAGGAATGTGTTTCAACATGTTCAAATGTAAAATGCTCTCTTTTCACCATATCTTCAAGACAGACATATCTGCAGATGGCTCAAAATGTCTCACCTCAGGAGGACCAGGACTGGTATACAACCCTGGGAAGACAAATCAGTACAGACATTTGGTTATGTTGGTTTTCCAAATTCAACAATCATTTAATCTTTATATACAATGTTCTGTTGTTACACTATACCACTCCAAATCCCCGCTGATGTAGGGTTTGAATTCTGATAGTAATGTAAACCTTTTATTCTCTGCCACCTTATGACACAGGCTCAACACAAAGTTGGACTGCAACGCCTCAAGGGGCATGTTGAAGAAAGGTGAAGGGAACAGCAAGTTATGTTACTGGTCTGCACCTTTCCAGGCATCTCCACTGCTGCTCCACAAGGTTCGCTGGTCCATCAGCAGTGAATGCAGGGCCGGTACATGATGAAAACCTTCAGGAAATAATCAAATGTTTTTTTTTTAATCCTGTTATGTGCCTATTAAAGTCTATTAGCTTCAAATATGGCTGCACAACTTCTTTTTCAGAATAACAAGGACCTTTTCAATAGAGAATAATTGAATGTGCATGGTAGTATAGTTGATTTAACATGGATTGGGTTCTCCTATAACCTTTTTTTTTAGATAGAAACTATGGACTTACAACAGTCTCAAAACCAACAATCAAGAAAAAAATAAAATTGATTAGACATTGAATGTGAATAGTTCAATAACGCTTCAAAAATAAATATATTAATGCCAACTTTATAGTGATTTTTATTTAACAACCTAGCCCTCTATCCACATTAACGAGAACAGGAAATATCCAAATGTAATGCTCCCAGTTAGCAACATGCAAATAGGGGCTACAACAAAGCACAGTCCAAACTTATTTTGCCTATTAGAACCAGAGCAATCAATATGTTAAATGACAGAGAAATAGATCAATTCCTTCATGTGCACGGCTCACGGAAACAGTAGGCGGGACGCTTGTGATCCAGTGGGAATGATGGGAATTCATGCCAACTCACTCAGTATCTGGCCCGGTTCCATACTCAAAGCCCACTACACAGTGGAAATTGAGCCATCGTGAGCCAATGACTTACTTTCTGCCCACTTATTGCACAACAGAGGCACTGCAGCCAGAGTTGTGTCTCAAGGGGCAATATTAAACCCTACTGTGTCCGCTTACAGAGTAAATATTGAATAAGACCAGTTACCATGATCTGAGGAGCGGACGCCTCAATGTCAGAGATCAGCTGTCCTCATGATGGCAAAGACACACATCTTATCGTCCTGTGTGTGTACCTGCTAAAACAAGAGACATCAGAAGGCAGAGGAAACAATACTAATTCATAACCATTTTAATATTTTTACTTACCAAAGATCATCCATTCCATTGGTCCATTAACATTTGGTATCCACAAAACTGAGCTGGAGGCCACATCTACAAATTAAAAATGAATGTAGAGTAAATTCCTCAAAATTCTAACTATTTTGACATACAAATAATAACAGCATTAGCCTATAAACAAAACTTCATATCACACTGTGGCTATGAAGGTTACAGTATATTCTGAAATGTTCATATAGATTGTTACTGTTGCTGATTTCTTACTCACCACCACCACAGCAATTTTCTGTCCATTATTTGACCAGACACTCATATGTTTATTGAATTTGAGTTAGAGCATTAATCACTTATAATAGACAGAACATTATTTGACAACAATGATTTAAGGCAATAATGGCCCAGATTTAGCCTAGTGGTTCCTGCTTCTGAAATGGGATTTTTCTTCTGATTTTCGTTTTATTAGGCTATTCAATTTATTATTTCAATATAATTTAAATCTTGGAAAACTGGACAGTCTATACAACGTTTTAAACTATGTGATACGACCTGAAATAATAAACGAAGTAAAGGAAACTCTTTTATTGTGATGCTGGTGAACATGAACTTATGGAATACAGCATTCTACTAAAAATAGCCTGTTGCTTACCACGTGAAAGGCAGGTTGCCCAAAGAGGGAAACTATTAACTAAACACAAGAAACAGTACTTGGTCTAAACATCTACCTGAAAGTAAACCTCGACTGTGATTACCATTACATCGGCTAAATATTTTAGCTATAAATAAAGCTTATTGGAAATCTGCGTCGCGTTCAGTTGGTTAAACCATTACAATGAAATAAATACCGAAACAAATGTAACTCGTGTTTTTCTCAGTAATACACTCCAAAGTAAAATAGAACATGTATTGATTTTAGTCACATACTCGGAGATTCCCACTCACCATGGTGACCTCGCAGCTGCTGCTCTGCAAAGTCGATACAGGATCACTACAGCTACGGAGACCGAGAGTAACCAGACTTCATCGGGCTATACATACATAGCACACATTAGTCTCCTGCATTTGCAAACTGCGACCCTTAAATCCACCAAGAGTGTTGTGCCATACAAACAATTTCTAAAACATGACGTCAATGGGATAATATTTTAGTTTAGCTGAGAGTTTTTGTCCAACTACCAAGATAAGTCCTTAGTGGAAATTAGCTATGTCTTCCGTATTATATGAAACTAAGGCACCACTATCTTCATCTTAAGAGTATATGGAAGCAAGCACAGACTACACTGCAGTCAAGATGAAGATTTTCTTAGAAACGGCTATTTAGTACATTTTATTGATATTTAGAGCACAGTCAGTGCACATCCCAGTTTAAAAAAAACCCGTTTAGATTACCATCATCTTGCATGAATAGACATTTAATAGCCCAACCCCAACTGCAACATATAAACTTGTGAATAGTTGAAAGAAAATCAATCTTTGTACTTTTCAGTTGATTATTATATTATAAACATTCTCTGGTTCGATCTTTTTAGATGTGAGGAAGTCTGGCTGGTTGTCGATTTTGATATCGCAAATTTGACGTGTTCAGGATCTATGCTCTTTGTCAGACAGAAAAAGCAATTTCAAGATGTCATTCTTGGTTCGTTAAAATCATTTTAGATGTGCATTGTAAACACTATTGCCAATGTCTCTCTACAACAGACTTTGAGTAATCAAACAGCGTCAAAATCGTTTGAATACATAAGCTAAATTAGTACAAACATTGACTCAAGTGTACTTCAAGCCAAGAAGGAAAAGCCTGCGCGGAGCTCAAGACACCGATATGGTTTGCAGTGGTTAATAGTTATTTGCATTGTTTTACAACCAGTGAGCGTGAAAATGAATGCAACAGTAACTCATTGTGCTGATTTAGAATAATAGTCAAGGTTCTGTCTATCTATGTCAACATAATTTCTTTATCAGTCGTGCAAACAAGTACATTTGGACTAATCTGGAGCAACATTTATTATGAGGGTTATTATAAGAAAAATGTTAAATAAGAATCAGAAGACAATGTATCACTGAAACAAGATTCATTAATATGTGATATTTACAATTGCAGTCTCAACACAACAAGACAACACTGTGCCCAACACACTAGCGTCAGTCAGATTTCTTCCAGATGCATGATGACGGGGCGCAGCGGACGGTGTTTTTCAGAACTATAACATATTTATCAAATGTCTCTTATTGAAGTCCATTGTGTCATTAGCTTGGCGTGGAGGGCGCTGATAAGCTATGCAGCAGCTCCATCTGTCTCCTCTTGTCCTTGGCGCGGTTGATGGCCATCTTGAACAAGCGACAGTAGAGCTCGATGGCAGCGGGTGTGTCGTCGTTCCCGGGCACCGGGTACGTCACCAGGCTGGGGTTGCAGTTGGAGTCCACCACGCCGACTGTGGGAATGTTCATCTTTGCAGCATCTCTGATCCCCACGTGAGGCTGGAATACATTGTTGAGAGTGGAAAGGAAGACGATGAGGTCCGGTAAGCGGACTCCCGGGCCGTACTGGATGGGGGCGTTGGTGAGGAGGCCGCCCTGCCAGTAGCGCGTGTGGGCGTACTCCCCACAATCCTTAGCGGTGGTCTCAACCAGGTGGCCAAACTGCCGTCGACGGGTGACAAACAGTACGATCCCGCCACGATACGCTACATGGGCGGTGAAGTTCAGGGCTTGTTGAAAATGCTCCACTGTCTGGTCAAGATCAATTATATCTTGGTCCAAACGGCAGCCGTAGAGATAAGGCTCCATAAGCCTGAGAAAAGGGAGAAATCATATAGTAAAATAGGAAATTGATGGTTATGAGTGGAATGTTTAAGTCACAGCAGAGTACAGTGCTTCAGGTTTCAGGGCTAGAGCAGTACCCTACTTTTAATATTGCCTTATTGATTTGTCAGTAGTCACTCGATCACAAAAACAACGGCTCACACCATTTTCTGTTACGCTCTACTTGCTTGCTGTGGTAAACTTATGTTAGTGCATAAAGTTATTGTCAATATTATTCGAACATTTCCTGCATAGGTTTTGATGTAAAAGCAGGGTGTGATTTTATTGTGAGACCACTTTTGGTTGATTGATATAGAAAAAATTGGACATCGCAAAACCTTCATTTGAGGCAATATTAACGCTATTGCTGCAGTCTGTCAGGGAGAATAACACCAATATAGAGGGAAGCCTGTTTTCAAACTGTTCTAGCCCTATTAAATTGCATTGGATTTGAATGTGTTTTCCTCAGCATCAATAGGTGGAAATGGACTATGCACATTTTAAATGAACATTTGATTTATGTTTATTTCTTCACTGCAACAATGATTAAAGTATGGTTCCACCTCTCTCTCTCTCTCTCTCTCTCTCTCTGTATCTAGTTATTGAAGTAAAAGTGTGTGTTACATTTACATTATGTGACTGAATGAACAATTCCAAATCGAATGTCAATATAGTTCAAATCCCCCTGAATGACAAGGACTTCGAGCATTAAGATTGACTTCAATAGTTTCCTCTAAGATGTGCACATCATACCCACCGGTGCCTGCAGCCCTTTTTGTGGCCAAGATGCACTCTGGCGTCGAAAAGGTCTTTCAACGAGAAGAGTTCAGACACACGGAAGAAGTCTGGCTTCTCCAGGGGAAGGTTCATTATTTTATCTAAATATGAGGGAGAAATTGTATTGATGAGAGTCTAGGATAGGGCAGCATTGTTCACGTCGTCTTATACACTATTTGGCTCACCTGAAACATCTTCATTTTGAGGTGGAGGCGGTTTGATGGACGCTACAGTGGCATAATGACTTCCGCCACAAGAGTAGCCAACTGTAACAGCCCGCGAGTGTCGGAGCCCCAAAATACCTAAATATAAAGACATATATATCGGTCAAAAACACCTGACATCAACTTGTAACAAGGGGGTACTGCTAGCTACTGGCGTTAGCTGTAAGCTAAGTTGCTAATTTATCAGTAAGAGATGCCAACCTTAAGACCAAACAATGCTACAATAGCTTTAATATTTTCTGACATACACTCGGAAAATTCAGACGATACCGTTACTCTGTTGAAAATTAAAAAGACTTATGTGTATTACCTCTTGTCATCGCCCGGGCGGCCATGCTTGCTTGAGAACCATGGAAGGTCAGCAAACTGCGCCTGCGCGTTTGTAGTCGAATGCCGTAAAGGTCATATTATGTCGTGACATTTCCTCAAAACACTGCAATGCCCATGATGCAATTTTTTTAAACTTCAAAACTTTATTGTAAAACATGTACAGCACACGACTGCTCCTTTGTAATTTAGCTATGAATGTATACTATAACAAAAACCAACGTTATTCCAAAGGAATAATTCATCAATTTGAACAAATGTTTGGCAAAAATACTTTTATCATAAAAACGTATATGAATGTATATTGTATAAATTAATACAATCTATCCAGTTCAGGACAAGCCAATATGAGTTTTTAAGAACAGCAACAAAGTAAAATCCAAACACTAATATTTCATCAGCAACATGAACTTTTTTGTTTGTAAAGACGTTAGGTTAAATACCTACTCAGGAAGTTCATGGGGGCTTTCTTTAATTGAATACATAAACAACTAGGTGAACATTAACTGTCTCTCACAGGACAAAACTATTTCCCCATGGAATCCAACTAAAAGCAATATGTGCTGTAAAAAATTAAATAAAAATATTAATAATAAAACGATATACACTATAAACTTGCCACTAGCCTGCAACAGCAAAACAAACATAAACATAAAGTGCAAAATAATTATTCAGGAACAGACTGTGATAACAAACATCTATATTATGCATGTTTCCAATACAGTATGAAGTATTATTCTGTTATGCTGCGGAGGTTTCGTGCTGCATTCCCCCTGAAAGAGATACAAATAATTTCAGTTGAGAATGCTTTTATTGGACTGTGGAGAGAAAATTACCTGGGCCCCATCACATACCTGTTGACTGTCATGAACTGTAGCTTTCTTTTGACACGTTGCACACACTTGTTCTGCACAGGAACACGACTGTGAGAAGTTACGCCCTGCAAGCATCGTGTAAAAAATATATCACACTCTCTGGCTCTGGACAAATTTTTTTCCTTTAACAAACTGCCAGACTAAAACACTATTCTCAGTGCCATTTATGGGGCTACTGTGTTTAGCAAACATGCAACAGAATATCCGGTTTCATATTAAAAGGGATTCCAATATTGCGCCAAGAACTGTGATGTTTTCTAACTTAATTGTACCTTCTTGCTTTTTTCAGTCAGGTAGCTCCTGTTGTACATGCTGCTTCTCTCGTCTGTGTTGAGAGCTATGCAGGGGCTGATGGTGATGCCAGGGTCAATAGCACGTGACAAAGACCTGGGCAAGGCAGAACAGGACACACATCAAACCAGTTCCTATGCTTAATAATAATAAATTCCAAAGTCCATCTTCAAGCCAATGAACATAGCCTGTAAATATACATTGACATCAACCACGAAGAGTGTTACCATGTGTTAAACAATGTCACATTATTAATGAGGCAGACCAATTGTTGCTCAGATTCCACTCTTTAATACACAGATGCACTTAAAAAGACACAGCAAAGGGTTTTTTTTCCGAAAGAGTAAAAGAAAAAAAGAAAAGAAACACTTCTTACAAAATATTTACAAAACCTGGCAATGCACAGCATGTTCAGTAACTTTATTTTGATAAAGAAAAATAAATAGCCTTTTTTTCCCACATATGAAATTCAAGAAAACTTTTAACATGATAAAGAAATGAACACACTAAATATCAAGTTTAGCAAGACATAGAGCAGTAGTTGTGTGGCTTCTGTGGAATCTGGAACGGCATTTGAGTAAGTCAGATACTGTTGTAGTGGCTGTCATCAACAACTGAACTTTACAATGAACTAAGGGCACTGTGTATGATGAAAGAGTATGGTTAGGTATAGTTTCATATCTCCACGGTAGTTATTGAATTATTGGTGTGTGGTATCAACTGGTGCTCTCAAATAATCTTTAAAAAGTTGCCTATTAAGGGTCAATAATATAATCTGTTCTCACAGTGTACCCTGGCCTTATTCTCTTCATGTGCAAAAGTTACTAAGGCCATTCTAAATCTGTGGTGAACAGCAGCCACAGATAAAAACAATTAAATGGTGGACAGGGTACAATCTGGTAAAGTGATGATAAACTGTAATATACTGGGTTTTATGACATGACATCTGACCCCTTTGTTTTTTAGAATAAAGGATACAAAAATGTGAATTTAAGAGGATTAGTATATTTTTATAGATGTAATAGAAGCATTAAGGATAGTTTAGCCATATTGCCCTTCTCTGCATAAGTTGTTGCTCCTAATAAAGCAATGTAAAGTAAAATATTCAAATGTCTTGCATTGTCCAATCCCAAAATCCCAAAATAAGTGTAATTTGCTATCATATCATAGTGTTTGAGTTGAGCATTTCTGCACGAAAATGACTCAACAATGAATCAATCTTCAATATAGTTTGCGATGATTTATTTGGATTTACCGTTCAACAGAATGTGCATGGATACTTTCATAAACAAATTTTTCTTCTTTTATTGACATAAACCTAATGAAGGGCACTGTTGTAAATATAACAATAATGATACAAATAGAATTAGTTTTAACTTTTGCACTTAAAAAAAAAAGTATATGACTTTACCTTCATATCACCAGTAAATGTGTAAGATAATAGAATTACAGCATGTATTTTCACCTTGGTAAATTAAAAAGATACACCCGAATTTCAAGTAGTTGACTTAACCTTTAATATCTATTTTGTCAAATTGACTTGTTGGTATGATTGGTCACTCCTTTTTACATAAAATGTGAAAGATATTTAGGACAATGGCATTTTCAATAAGAAAGTATTCTGCACTCTGATGAAGTACTACCCATGCAGTCTGCCTCTTATACCAATCCATCCCTGTATTGCTTTTCAAAGCTGTGATATGAATTAAGCTGAGTATGATGGCACCATTATGTTACACAGATGTATAAATGTACAAACAAACAAAAACAAAATGCCTTTTTTGTCTTGTTTTATTGTATTAACAAACATTCCCTTGGAGCCTATAAGTAAATTAGCGTGATTGGACCAGCTTTTTATTTATCAGCAGGGACCGATTAAGAAACAACCTTGTATAAAATTGGATTATGATGTTATGGGACATAGTGACCAAAGACAATACTTACAATGTGGAAAAGCCCTGGTTCTTCTTTGGATTTCCCCTGTGGTCTGACTCACAATCTGCCTCATCTATAAATTCTTCCGCTGTCCTTTCTAGGTGTACTTCTTTATCGTCTATCTTCACGCTCTCGCTTTTAACTTTTATCTCACTAAGCAAGTCCACTTTCTCCTTTCCCTCGCTCCTTTCCCTGCTTCGAACTTGGACATGGTTGGTCCTATTAGTTTCCAGCTCAACAAAAACACTCTTGTCCTTGGACATATGCACCATACTCTGCATGTCTCCCTGTGTAGGGCACTCTGACCTGAGGCCTGGCGTGGCACTCCGTATAAAGGAAATCCTTGGCTGCTGCTTGGCAGTAGACAAAAGACTTAAAACAGGGGTTTTGAACTTAGTATTTACAACTGTCTCTGTAGAGCAGGGAAAAGCTGCTCTGCTGGTCCTTGCAGAGGACCAACCACTGACTGGAGTCTGTAATTTAGGGCTGACTCCCCCGCTCGGATATGATAGGGTTGCCGATGCAGTCTTGCTGATTTTCGACGAGGTGATATGGAATGCAGTCCGATTGAGAGCCCTAGTGTCAGTAGCGGGGAGTCCAAAGCTCTGACGCCACTTGATTGACTCCGAGCGGGAATGAGAAATGTTAGGAGTCAAAACTGGTGGAGCCTTTTCCAGTTGTAGGGTGAGATCCTGAACGTCGCTTCTCCCAGTGTCGAGCCTTGTTTGCTCGGTTTTAGCAGCCCCTGCCCCGTCCGCCGGCTCCAAAAAGGGACTGCAGGACTGGACTGAGGACCGCTGTGACTGTGCACTGACAGTAGAGTTGCTTGGCAGCGAACGCTGTAGCCTTGGAAGGGGCTTACTAGTCAGCAGAGATTGTACAGACAAAGGACTGATACTTTTAATAGGAATTTCAGCCAGCTGATTTTCCTGTTTGATGTCTTCAACCTGAAGTGTGCTACAAACCGAGGCAGAGCCATTCCTGGAATCATCACCTTCTTTACTTTTCTCTGCAGTGGAAACTTTGGCCTTCTCGGCCAGAAACTTTCTGATCTCTAGTTCAATGCTATCGTCGCTGTCCACCGAACTGCTATCTTCCTTTACCGTATGAGCGGTACTAAGAATCTTCATGGCATCTTGACCCTCGGTTGCTTTCAGTTTTTCTGTTTCGCCTTCATGCAGACCATGATCTTCAGTTTGTTTATGTTGTAAAATGTCCTTTTTATTCTTATGTACTTTTTTCAAAGCGCTGTTCTTAGAAATAGGATCAGGTTTGAACTTTTTGGTCTGTGAAACACTTCCCGCCGTTGGTTCTTCGTCCTTGAGGCACTTCCTTGGTTTCCGCTTTAAGTCCCTGTTTTTTTTCTTCACCTTCTTTTTTGTCTTGAGCAGGTCTTTTATAGCCGTGTCTAGGTCCTCGTCACTGTCAAGCGAACTGCTCTTCTCTCCACTTTTCTCTGTCTCGTGTAATCCAGTTGTTAGGTGCATTCGACTTCTCTGAGAAAACCCCAGTGGGCTGGATTCTTTTCTGTGCTCAGATAAAGGTTTCAGGGCGGCCTCTGCCACATTATCGGTAGATGAAATTGTGGAAACGTTACAGATTTCCTCTCTGCTTTTTCTTCTCCTTGTCAAAGACAATTTTGAAGGGTTCTTTTGGGTTGCAACCGGCTTTGCTTTCATTTCCTCTGAATCATTCATATCATTAGGCTCTTGAGCCACAGCAGAGCTGGGTGGCTGTTGGTTCATTTGGGCCTTCTGTTCCAGAAATTTCCTGATTTCTTGCTCAATCCCATCTTCACTATCAATTGAACTTCCATCACTTTCTATATCTGGGCCGTTGTCAGGAGGCAAAGATTCGGTGGGAGCACAACTGCTAAGTCCAACACCGGGATGGAAGACCACAGGCATAACGGTTTTCGAAATGTCCAGTATTGCCTCAGCACACATGAGCTCTGCAGGTGTACTAGCCTTTGGAGGTACAGGGGTAGGTTGTTCATTTAAACTGTTTACTTTAAACAAAAGCAAACCATTTCCTTTACCTTTCGAGCTCTCTGAAAGTTTGTTCTTGGGTACGGAGGCAAGCGATGGAGGGGGTTGATTAGATTTCCCTTCTTTCTCCATTATGTTCTTTTTCTTCTTCAGCTTGTGTTTCTTCATATGTTCTGTGCTTGTACTTTCAATAGCGTGTATAACTGACTTAAAGGGCTTTTGCTTGGGTAAGAATGGGGTCAGGACACTTTTCTCCTTGATCTGCTCAAGCTGGTAGCAGCGAATAGCTTCTTCAATCCCATCATCGCTGGTGGAGTCGGAGTCCTCTCTGATTTTGAGTGAATTGAAAGCTTCCGGTTTGTTTTGCTGCACCTTTTTCTCCAACTGGTATCTCTGAATGGCCTCCTCAATGCCGTCATCACTACTGGAATCATTTGAGTCTTCTTCCACCTTAACTTTGAGTGGGCACTGTACTTTGTTGAGGACGTTGATTGTTTTAGATGAGCTCTTGGTTTGCTCTTTGGGTAGGACAAAAGTTATTGTTTGCGTAGATGTAGTTTTATCAGAATCCAATTTCCTAACTGCATCGTCATCTAAGGAGGCCTTGTTTTTGATATACTTTTTGATAGGTATAGTAGCTGATGCTGTGGCAGTCTCACCTTTGACACTTTTCGGAAACTGGTTACTTGCGATCATAAATCTATTGCTGTCAGAGTTCTGATTGGAAACCTCAGGAACGGGCGAGGTTTTCCTGGGAATTTTGGATGGTTGGGGAAAGGCGAAGCACGGCTCCGGCTTGCGTTTGTGATCATCCTTTTCCTTGAGGTATTCCAGTATCGCCTCCTCAATTCCACGGTCCACAGAATCATCACTATCAGAGTCACTGCTCCCGTGGTTGATTTGGGAGGAAACGTGTGCCGGTCTGTTTTCAGTGGGGCCTTTAGTTTTGGACTTGGCTCCCACATAAGGACCCATCGCGACCTTGCGGACTTGGGGATGACCGTCTTGACCTGATGGCACATTTCCCTCGATCTCGTCGGCCATCTCGAGTGAGGACTGGGAGCTCCTGAGGCTCTCTATGATCATCTGGACCTTATTTGAGATAGGTGTGCCTGTGGTGGGCAAGTCGTTATCAGAGTCATTGAAGCAGATTGGAAGGCTATAGCCTCCGGGTGGGCCACATGTTCTCCATTCTGTTTGCGTCGCTGCGACAGGAGGTACATTCATCAAGTACATTCTAGTGAAGTGAGGTGAGATCCTCAACCATTGGAGTGCGGCTGCCTCCGATCAATCACATTGTAAGATCTAAGAAGAAAACAGAAAAGACAGTGGACGTCAAATCAAACGACACTGATAATTATGGAAGAGTATACAGGATAAAACTAATAGGAGTGGACGTGGAAGTTCGAAGCTGTCACCATCTTTTTAGTTCTACTTTATTCTTGAAATTTATTTTCGTCTCTATTCACAAAATTGTATTCCAACTTATTATAGACATTTCGGCTTTATTCGTGAAGTGGATGAAAAAAACAAAAACTTCATCCACATCTTTTTTTCTGCTGCCTTAATACTCTGTATCTATACTGTAGATAATTAAAGCTCTTTTTTTTTTAACATTCTACCTGATTTCTCTAACAAACTATTCTGATAACATACAATAATGTTCATGTGTCCACAAGCTGTATGTTTTGTAATTGCTGACAGAGCTACAGATAATGCTGAAATGTATTACTATTTCTGATATTACTACCACCCAAGTCTTCATTGTTTATATAAACAAATGAAGACTAGGGTCTGGTGGTCATTATATCAGAAACAGCAGTAAAATTGTATAACTGTGAACTGGAAGGCAAATTTCATTGTTCTGTAACGGTGCATTGACCAAATAAACCTGATTCTGATAAAATCTAGGAGTTGATTCCGACAAATTAATTTAGTCAGCTACCTTCAATTTGATTTAACCATCAGGTTCAGATAATAAATAAGGTAGTATTCCCAATCCATACACATCAACATATAAACAGTAGTGTCCGCTTCCACTAAATTTATGAGTGTCTACTCTGTTTATTCAATTTCTAAACCCTTCCTCACAACCTGGATGTGCAGCCAACTAAGCACACTCAGTGCTCTGCTACCATCCTGTGGAGGAACTCCATGTGAGTACTCGTCAGTAGCAGGCTGTGTGTTATCATGTAAAATTGTTTCTGGGACATTTTCTTGTTGTGTTCTGCTATTTTCGGACGTGGCCAATAATCATACAGCTGGTGCATGGAAGGGAGTTCACTGTTATAAACCACAACTGGACAGGACCGTAACACTGCTATTTAACTGAAGTAAAAGAAGGCAGTTATGCTGGAAGGATTTACAAACACTTCCAAACCATTGTATGACATTGTTGTCCTAATGTCTACTTTAAGTTGGCTTTATAAAAAAAATTCCAACTTAAAAAGTTGGAAATTTACCTACAGACCCCATTATATACCAGTTAAGAAATGGAACAGGCCAAATACAAGGCCACTTCACAATTTGTACACTTGGCATTGTCACAGAAAAACTGAACTGTGCTGAACTGATCTTAAAAGCTGAAGCAATTAGATTAAAATTGACTGTGTATTGGACTGCAGATTCTAAAAAAAAAAAAAAAATGTTTATGTATATGATATATATATATATATATATATATAAATGTTTTTTGTTTTATTTTTATTTTCTGTAACAGTAACTGTGTATCTGAATCCGAATTTGATGAAAATGGGGGCGGGACCTGATAAGCCTTTGGCTTCTTCCGTCTCCCTTCGGACAACACAAAGTATGATGTATGAATATTTGCAAAGTATGATGTATATTAATCAAAAAACAGCAGATGCGAATTTACTGAGCCTTGAAGGTATTAAGGGAAACAATTAAAATAAATTGTGCACGCAAATTAGTCAATTATACCCTTGATTTAATGTAATCTTCAAAACTGTTACTATTAATAAATTGTGGATGTAGGAACTAGGAAGTGAATTTACAGGTTGTTGAGGATAGTCCATCCATCTATTAAGGAGCACCCAGTGTCCGTGGCTAGCTGGCAGTTGTGCTTTAATACAAATGTCAAATTAACGGTATTAAATTGTCATGTTTACCCAATTGGTCTTCGTCCCGTCAACACTCCCTCATTCAGTTTTAATGTGATATTGGACATTGTTAAGCTCTCCTCTATCGACAGCTCTAAATGTGCTAACACCCTGCTGTGTAATGCAATACAGAATACATTCTGAAAACGTGTCACGCATCACAGCATGAGCATGCAGGGCCATGGGAGGCAGCTCAATCACCAGTGGAAAATGAAGTAATTGGAAAGTGTCTAGTATTATAGGCCTATATTATTGGATTAGTAATAGCCTACTGATGCATTCAATGTGTAAATATATTTTTAATTGAGTAGCTGTTGAGATTAAATCTTATTTGCTAGCCTAATGAAAAACAGTGCAACATATTTCATAAGGTCATACTTTAAAAAAAAATCTTAACCAACAAAGTAACAAAAACATATTAATTTAAAGTAAACTGTTGTCTCATTGGTTCTTGACCAAATGCACTTTGCTACTTTCCACCACTAGGGTGATACATCCCTTTTTTGGATTACGTGGATAGGTTTCTAAAAGTATTTTTTTCCCTTGAAAAAAGATTGTTTTTTGATATCATTTTAAAATTGATTTTACGAGACTGCATTTTGTTTGTGTTCCGTTACATGGTGCAAACCCAATTTTTGCAAACACATCCAAAATTTGGTACCTGCCAGGATCCGTAGATTGAGGACGGTTATGTGCCACCTGCACCAGGCTACGCTACGAGACTTTCCTGTGAATAACCTAATGACCATAGTTTAACACTGCAACGGGTAGTAGGCTATATAGTTCATCGAGGAAAACAAGCACGCTTTCGGACACCCAGCCACTGGAGAGCCACTACCTTCCCCAAATACAAAACCTCCGGCTCAGGGGGTAATGGACATACCGACCACAGCCTGACACCAAAACACAATATGCTCAACTGCTAACCTGTCTCTTATATTATTATAAAACCGCTTTACCCTTGTAGAAAGGTGCTAATACTCAACAGGAAACCAGGAAGGGTTCGCAAAAGACGCCCCGCTGAAAAAAATGCCGAGTAGCGGATAAACCGAGCTAAAAACGGAGCATAACGTTCGTATGCCAACTTTGTTTGACATATCATGTGTACAAAGAAAGTTTCAACACATATGCCAACATTAGTGATTAGCATTCGTCGTATTACACAGTCAACGAGATGTTGTTGGGTGTATTTCCCATCCCGGACGCTTCCCTTGTTGCAACGGAGCGACCCCGGATGTCCCCGTAACCCTCTAGCGGCACCGACTGCACTGATGCCCGGCGTGCAGCGTTAGGAGACTCCGCAGAGCAACCATGTTTCTTGGTGCCCGGCCACGGTTGTCAAAACCAACTGTATTCGGTCAATAACAACGCTAAACGAAAGTAAATGCGTTTAACGCTTCAATAATAAAGAATATGGTTAAGTATGGATTTGTTTAGTGCGAATTGGACGAGATGGAGGGAAACATTTGGGAGGGATACCCGTAGCTGATCGGCGACTTGAAAGACACAGGCGGGCCTCCCGGCTGCTGCAGCCCCGGCATTTTCTCCGGCAAAGAAAGCCTTTGTATTGAGCCACGGCGTACACCATTCCTCGCATCGGCTATTCCACACAAAACACAAGAGTACAAGTTTAACTCACCTTGTATGTGACACAACGCAGATGCTACAGTAGAAGTGTGTTCACCGCTGCGTTGATTTGAGCGGTTTGTGGAAGCCGTCGTGGAGATATTTCAGCGTCCGTCACCGAGCTCACAGTCACCGCCTGAGAGCTCTCCACGGCTCGTCCCCCTCCGCTCCAACCAACCGCCGGGCGGACCAGCTTCCTTAAACCCAAAGTCCAGCCTAACGAGGACCATTTCAAATATGGCATCATCTTGCCTTTTTTGTTGTTGTCAATAAACATTTACATTTTAAATGACTGTATTTTCCATGAGAACATCACAAAACACAGTGATAAATCTAATTGGGATATTAATGTCGAATTAATAATAAACAGGCTTTTCCGGGAACAATTAAGTGTGCATTAACCCTTTAGAATACTTTTTTTTTAACAGTAGGCTACCATAGAGAGTTAGTGATACAGTAGCAGCCTATCACTCGCCTTTTTTTTTTATCAAAAAGTGTTATCCCCCATATGGCAGACTGGTTTCGATTAATTAGGCAACTCCCAATATGCTTAATAATGATAGGCCTACCAGCTGTAGGGTGGATGGAAATCCTAAACTTTTTGCAGCAGTAATTCAGTGTCAACTACATTTCTGCACAAGCTATAGCTAATTTGCAATGCAGACATTAAAATATCATTCAGGTTTCAGGAACATGTAGCCTATTATTTTTAGATGGTTTTTTTTTTACATTCAGAATATTCTGAATGGGTTTGTCCGTTGGGAAATAATCTAAATCAATATCTAAATGGATATTGGTGCTTGCAATGTTAACAAAATCAGGTATACTGTAAGGGCTACTCCAATACATACATTTGTTTAAAATAAAAAGGTTTTAAAAGCTTTTGTAGTCCGTCAATTTGGTTCACAACTTTCATTTTGTAAAACATTAACCAACTCAAGGGGACAGTTGCTCTACACATGGTGGGTTAGGCAGAACATTGCAAAGCGTGTATTTTTTTGGGCAGAGTGTGTTCTGTTGGAAATGTCAAAACTAAATGTCGACACATCCATTAGAGACCTTGCCAGACCTCAGCCTCAATGAAGCCAACACCATAACAACAGCGGATCCAAAACAAATTTAATTGATCAAAACACAGATTTAAAACTGGGTTAAAGCCTAAATGTCACCAGGGGATAATAGGCACATTCACAAGAGAACGTTTCTATGGGGAGTCATTGCAGTGATGGGCTCACAATGGTTGAGGTGCATGGCTGAAAAACCTGTTTTATTATCTGACTCAGTTTTAAATATATCAAGTCTGTAGGGTGGGCCTACCCATTTTAGCATTCAGGGTGGCCCATATGACACTGCATCACGTTTACTTCACTGGAAGTGCACCGTAGAGGACACTTTATAATGTTTTCCTGTACACTGGGCCACCATACAGGGCACTTGTGTTTTGTCTACCATAGGGGAGTCCAAGGACTTCTACAGGTAAAAGTGCTTTATTGTTGCAAGAGTGTCACAACAACTTTCATATTCTTAGTTTTTCTTTTGAACCTATTGAAAATCTCACTCTCTTTTCACTCGCAGTAACCCTGAATGCCACGATCTTATGCATGTTTCTGTCTGGTACAAATTAAAGAGTGGCTCCTTCTGTCTGCAAAGTCTCATGGGCAAGACACCAGACCCCAAATTGTAAAGTGCTTCCGATAAACCTGTTATATAAATGTCATATTTAAGTTTGTTAAAAAATAGGTAAATAGAAGTACCATAACACACATTTCTAACCCCTAACAGAACCAGCACATCTAACCCATAGATATCTTAAATCTTCGTCAGACCGTCTTATTTAAAAAAATAAAAATAAAATGTTTATATATATTTTTGAATGGTACATAAAATTTAACGTGCATTAGATTGTATGTAAACAAAAGGGTCCTTTTAAGTACTGTTGCCACTTTCACCAGTATTTTTTTTATTTTTTTCAAGATATGTTTTGGGCATTTTTATGCTTTATTGATAGTGCAGAGAGACAGAGGTGAAATGGTACAGAGAGGGGAGTGACATGCAGAGAACGACCACGGGCGGGAATCGAACCTGGGTCTGCTGCTGGGCCCGGCCCGGGGGGTGGGGGCGCCCTACCAACTGAGCAAAGGGCGCCCCTATTTCACCAGTATTCTTGATTTTGTATTTGAATTAGAGAGACAAGGAGCAAATAAGCTCTGTCTGATGTACTTTACTTTATAATATGTATATGTATCTGTGACGTAGGATTGTTTTAAAAACGTTGCACTATTACCAGTGCCACAGCTGTTGGCAATTATTTTGTAAATCAGCCCACAGACTTCACAGTAGATCCCATGGCCTTACAGGCTTGGCCCATGTTGGATTGTTTCAGGTGTTTGAGATTGTTTTAGATGGATTTTCTTCCAGGGTTTTTCTTCTGATCCCTAAAAGCAGCACGGCTTCTCCAGAGGCAATTAATCCATCAAAGTGTCAGGTTGCCTACCATCTGGCAACATGCTCCGTTTGGCTTTGAGTTCACTGTCAGTGGATTCTCGTCAATGTTTTGACTCAAATATATTAACGTTTATGCCTGTATTCCCCTTATTTATGACTTTACTTGTACAATTTGCATCAATGGTTTTAGGGCTGCAACTAAAGTTTCACTATTGATTCATTTGACAGCTAATTCGAAATGATCCAAAAATGGTATATTTGATGAAATGTAAACATCAAAAACAGGGGGAGCTCGTGGTTTAGTGGTTAGAGCGCAGCTCATGTCAGAGGCTGAAAGCAGAACTTTTTTGGCTCTTTGTTTTCTCTTCTAACTTTAAAATAACTAACACAAACTACTGATTATCAAAATAGTTTTTCCAATCGTCCAGAGGATTTCCTCAACTGTCTCTAAAAAATGATATCTATCCACCTCTGCTTGGTATCACTGTTGGTCAAATCCTCTTCATTTTAACAATAATGTATATAAGATTTGTTTTTTAATCCATCAGCTCCCATGAGTTTTGGATAGCATGCCTTACTGCAATATGCCATGCTGGCTGCTGAGGGCTTGTATATGTAGCTCCATTCATGTAGTCATTGGTTGGCATTTCAAAAAGTCTGCGCAACCACACCTAGTGGTAAAATTATTTGCCTGGCTGTTATAAACAAATGTGTGTCCTATTTGCAGTCCATGGCTAATGCACTGTTGAAGAGCACACCAGAGCTAGTGAAAGTAACAGACTGACTCACTCACACTGTCCAGCTGTGAAACGATCCACACAATAGAAATTCAATTCATAAGGCCTCAACCTCCTTTAATTCATTAACATAGGGGCTAAACATGTTTGGACTATACTATGTGCTAATCTTGGCAATCAACTTTGGATCACTACCGCCATAGAGTAGGGATGTTCAACATACAGCACCGTTGAGTGAGAATCTTTTGAATTTCAGGTTATATTTGCCACAGTTTAAAATATACATTAATGATTGTAACAGTTTTTTATTTGTTAGGTTTTCAGTGGTATAATTTCTTAATTTAGTCGTAGTCCATAAAAAAGAGCAATTTGAAAAATAAACCATATGAGGCCATTAAGGCATGTCCATATGGTGCTTACATTGTGTTCTGATAAGGTATTCCAATATCCAGAAACTATACTATTCTCAGCAGTTACAGTTTGAGCCTCTAAAGTGGACAGGACAATGCCCCTTTTCCCTCTTGGAAATAAAGATGCAGTTCATTTTGCACCAGTACTCTACTGCTACAAAGGAAGCTATTTGGAGTATAACACCAATGGTGATGTGACTGAACCAAATGGCTCTATTTTCAAAAGCAGCCACTACTTAATATTGGTCTATTTCTGACCTTGAAATGCACTTTGGCCGTTGTGTGCTTTCAATTGCATGCAAATGAGGAAGTGATGGGCTCGATCTCAGTACTGGGTGATGAACTGAACTGAATCATAAGATGCAAAGAGAGTAGATGTGAGTGGATGATGTGGGCGGCTTTCAACCGACATCACTTATTAAGCAAACAAATAAGAGGCAGAATGAACATATAAAGCAGTCTCTCTCTCTCTCTCTCCCTTTCCTCTTATAAATGTGTTCTTCAGTGGGTGCTCAGCCACGCAGGCAGCAAAGATACCCGAATGAAAAATAGAGGTTCAGCACCATGGACAGCAACGCCCACTAACTTCCAGCCTCCAGAGAGTAAGAGTAGGAAACATTACAGATGACCTAAGTTGTTAATAAATCCATCTTGAAAACTGAAAAACACCTGACAGACAGTATGTGTAAAACCTTACAAACATGTTAAAATCCTTACCTCATTAATCATTTGCAAAGCCATACAGTTCCTTTTACAGTAGAAGTTCATCTCTGTTTCCTCCTATGCATGCACAGCTGACTATCAGAGATCATAGGTGACAACAAATGTATTTCTTATCAACCCCTATTCTCATGGCGTGGACGGGCATCCCAAACACACATGTGAGAACACGTGATGAAAACATTGCTCTAAAGCGCCTCTACTGGTGAAAAGTGTTAGTATGGAATCAGTAAACTATTGAAACTGAACACATTAGCAGTACCTTTACCAACCTACCTAGCTTATTAATAGTATTATAGTAAATTAAAAGGATGATGGTGATGGAAGACGATCAAATATATTCAGAAGCATCTAGAATTTTACATGGCTGATACCTTGTGCTGACTTGATATTTAGCTTAAATATGTTGTACATTGGAGGAAGTATAAATAAGAAAAGAGTACACACATTTACAAAACATATTTATTCAATTGTGTTGTCCTTTGAAAGGGGCAGTGCGTAATAAAGCAGTTTTTTAGTGTCATCATAGTGGTGAAAGCTCTAAGTTTCAACGATCTGTCTATACCCCTCCCGTTCAGAAAAACGGTGGTGGCCTTCAAGGACAGGGAGCTAGTTATTAAGGATGGCATCATCCACCACTGCCTCAAGTAATTTCACAAAATCAAATGATGAGGCAAATATGTATTTAGTTATTTATTCTATGGTACTTCTTCTTCATCTTCCAACAGGTGCATTTCCCCAGGACTAAATATACAAAGGACCCTGCTCCTATGTAGACATAAAACGTTCAATCTTAAAGAAGCAACCAGTTTTATTTTCACGCGATACGCGATATAGATTTTATACTCCTAAAACATACGCATGAATATAATATTCCATTTCTACCAAGTCTGTTCTGAAAACCCATATTCCCTTCGCACACTGCGCCTTTAAATAGATACATCCAAGACAAAACATAATAAAACAATTCTGTTGTCCAAAGGGAGAAGTTTATGATTGGTGTGAAACACAAAAAGAACAGCTAAATTACAGACATACAGTAAATATTGATTTTCGAAATTGAATTGATAAAATTCAAATTAAAACAGGCATCAAACCAAAGAGACAACTGAAATGGTCCCATGAAGCCTGGCCTATGATGCTCCATATACAAACAATCATTAGTGTTGTTATTAAACTCCCCATCAGCCCTGTCCAATCTGAGCCTGAGCCTAAAGTCACCTCATGGCCAAGAATCAAATGCTTCAGGCAGAGCCACGAGCAAGACAGCACAGTGCTGCTTGTAAAACAAACTGATTTATGACAGAGAATGCTGCCAAAACAGTAGTAATCACAATGAAAAGCAAATACAATGAATTCATCCTTACCAAATGTAACTACATTATGTTCACCTGCTAATTTTCCACCAGAGGGCAGTGTAGACCTGTATTAGAACATGCTCATTGTACTTCCCGGATTGTTTGTTTTTACAAAACAGCCATAGAGAATAGGCAGAGTCTTAGGATAAATGCAAGTCAATTAGTGCAATAAAAACTAATAAATTATAAATGTAAAATGCAATACATGTATGTGTAACTTAAAGACCTACTTCACCAGTTGAAATATGAAGGTGTATTGAACTGGGAGATCCTATTTAGTGTAAATGTGCAAAAACAAAATTAATCGGTTCATCCTAGCCTGAGATAAGGCTGAAAGAATGTTTTATGGTCTCACTGTCTAACGTAACCCTACAGTTTCCTTCTTGGGACATCACAGTAAGGGTTAGGATTAACAGGACAGCTGGGCCAAGGGAAGATTTAGGGAAGACTGAGGGAAGAAAAACCTGATTCATTATATAATAATAGTGATTTTATAATGATAGAACGCCGGTTCCATATGGGTGAAGTATTCCTTTAATGTTTATTACAAAACATACATTAGATGAATATTGTATTCGAACCCCACTAGTTATAAGTCTGGGCCCTGGTGAACAAAATATTTGAAGAGATTGTTTTTCTTTTTCTTTTCTTTTCTTTTCTTTTCATTCTTCATATCTTCTCATTTAATTTTTATATTCTGTTTCAAGGAACAAGACAATTTCACATCTTCTCTCATTCTTGATTTGCAGCAAGTTCTGAGCCAGCCTCAGTGCTATGGGTTGAAATATTATCCATACTAAAACATGTTTTAGTATGGATAATATTTGGGTACTCTGAACTATACCCTGAAAAATACAGTATTCATTTCATGTTCCACGGAGTTAATTGGAGCATCTGCAGTCATTAGTACATTTTCATCCTCACTTGAAAACCCTTGCCAATATGTATTTTTGTTTAAAACCCCCCAATATGATGTGAGATGTCTCAAAGGACACATTGACTTTTGTGGAAGTCATAATTCATGTGGCGTTGCAGCTACAGGGGGCAGCAGAGACCCATTATCAAGCTTCCCTTTTTTTCCCTCACAGTATTTGTTGTATTCATATGAGGGAAAGGTGGCAAAGTAACACGCTTTAATTACGACACAGAGTTCAATCTCAATTTGTCTGTACTCATACTGCATCATCTCCTTGGAGGAGCCTGACAGGCTGATATGATAGCCGATATTTATTAATCAAAATTAAACTGATCCACAGCTACAAAATGCCAACTGGCAGAGGCCATTATTTATCTTAATGTGCCTGTCAAACACCAAAAGTACACATGTCTTGCCGGCATGTTAGGAGCTGACTGTTTGGGGGGAGAGGAAGGTTCTGCAAGTGCCAGTGCAAGCAGACAAGCCTTTTATTTTGGCGGGTTAACTGAGCAGATGAGAGTGGGAGGGTCCGCTAGTACTTGTTAGTGGCCCTGTCAATTTTCTGCTACCAGTACCATGGGCGATGATCATAGAAAAGGTATATGAACAGAAGGACAACATATAGTAATCAATAGTGAGAGGGAACTAGGGGAAAATAATGGATTATTTTTTAATGTGTGCTTGAGCCTGACACAGATATACTGTAGAATGGAGGTTTATCACAACAAGCTGTAAAAGAGCTTGAAGATGGTGCTCAGAGAGGAAGCCAAGACCCCAGCCGTGGCCCTGCTCCCACTCAGCACACCCATGTATGCACACACGCAGGTCCACCCACACACAAACACAGTGGGCCGCTGCTGATCTATGGACAAAAAGAAAAACAAATAGCATAGCAGCACATTTAAGCCAACCAGATAGACCAGGAATGATCCTTACAATAGATTCATCCAACTCAATATCAGTGAAGAAAACAGAGTGACTGTGTATTTTAATAGCCAACATGAGACATGTCTAAGTAAAATACTGAATCTCTTTCACACTTGTTTTCCAGAGATGCATAATATTCTTTGTGATGCATATGTTTCCTCCCCAGCTTATCTATTTTTGGAGTGGATGTAAGCCTCTAAAAAGAGAACAATATTTGTGCCTGTCAGGGTTTTGACATGTAGAAGGATGTAGGACGATGCAGCGATGTCACTGATCTCTGACATCCTATTTGCACGAATGCTTCAAAACACGCTCAACATGAGTGAAGCTCTGATGACGGAGCCAAGGCATCATGTTTGGGGTGAGAAGGCACACTTGTTGTTTATATTCATTTTACTGAGTGAGTATTTTTGGACCTTTTTGGTAGCAAATGCAAAGTGTGCTTGTATACCAAAACCAAAAAAACAACAATCGGGGAGAGTAAATCTGCTTAATTCAGCCTTGAGTAAGTGCCTTTGTCAGTGTTGGCAAACACACTGACAAAACACGACCTCCAAAAGAAAAATTGTCCAACAAGTCAACATGAGCAGTTGTCTTTTTTAACATCCGGCTCTCCTGCTATTTGCTGTGCTTATTTTCTTTTTTTTTTACCACAAGTAAAAAGTCCTTTGCTTTCTCACAGTCGGAGACACAGTGATGCGTTGCAATGTCGCACAGAGGCCATGTTGCATAACCGCTTTTTCATGCTCGACCTCGGAGACAACCTTTGTCCTGATGTAATAAAACCTGTGTTTTGCCTCACAGATAGATAGATATTTTTTTTTCCACATCGTGTTTTTTTGTTTGTTTTCCTTTGTTTTCGCCTACAAATCCTCTGATGGCCTTTGAAGCCTGTGCGTGTGATGGTCAGGTGTACCATGGTTGGACATGTGTGGGAGGATGAGATAACTACTGTTACTGCTTACGGTTTTTCAACACCATACTGTAGGTGATTCACAATAACCTGACATTTCAAATACCTTTACATACGCATAGAAGCATAAAGACTGGATGCATTAGAACCACTTTAGGGTCATCATTATGTACTATACACTAGGGGCCGTGAATGAATCTATTAGCTCATGAAAAATATCTCTCCCGTGAATTAATTAATCGCAGGTCACCCAGAGACAAAGGAGGAGAAAAAAAAGCTGATTTAGCAAAGTACGCCAAGGTACAATGATTTTTAACTAACGTTTGCAGATGCGGAGTGTGTGTGTGTTGACCCTCAGAGCTGTGAGGACAATATCATGTCGAATAAACACTCTATTTCTAACCCCAACAACCCCTCTATCATCTCCACACAGTGGGCTATTGATTGGTGAAGAAAAGTGCATTTCATTTCTCTCTCAGCAGGTCGGCTGTGCCCAGCTGTCCCACTGACATTTTTTCTTTCTGAGCTTAATGGAATATTCCAGAGAAAAAGAGAGAGACACACACACGCACACACACACACACACACACACACACACACACACACACACACACACACACACACACACACACACACACACACACACACACACACACACAGTGTCGGGGTGAGTAGATGTGTGTGCATCCAACACCTTCACTCCATTGGGAACCCAGGTTTGATGAGTTCCTGTCGTGAAAATCATACGAAAGTAATGCTCTTGGGAGATTTTTTCACCGCTCATTCATTCGGCTGTTTGAATATGATTAATCCACCTAGCAGAATGCATGTTTGAAGTCGATTGTATGCATTTCATGAGCAGTGGAAGAGATTTCAGTGATCAACAACACATGGCATTAACAAAAAGAACGAAACGTAGTGGTATTTGTTTCTACAATATGTAAAAGCATTCTTTCTCTCCTATCATTGATGATTCACTAAGTAACAAATTGGACATATTGTAGTGGTTGGTATCATCACATGCATTTACAGATCGGAACCATAAAAGGGAAAACCTAAATAAATAGGTGAAGAAAAATGATGCAGCTGCACAACAGCTAGGTCCCTAATTGGTTTGAGGAAAATGAAAATGTTGTCTGTCATTTGCTATCGCTTTTATATTCCAGATCCAAACCCATTAAAACAACTTACTTGTTAGACAGGGCGTTTTGAGCCTTGAACATTGAGTGTGCCGGTGGCGGGTAAATTGGTTTAGGAAGCAAGTGAAAGAGAGACAGCAGGATGCATCACAATAAGGCAATTTATGTAAGTGTGAATATGTCAAATGAATACTGGTAGTGTGGTGATTGTGAAGCAAAGCAAAATTTGATTTAGTACCTCACATAAAACATAGGCCTTTATCGGGTTAGCAATTGTTTCATAAACATTTGAAAGTTCCTCGCTTTCACTTTAAGTAAAGTATTTGAGTTACTTAACTGAACTAACCTAACTGAAATACAGCAACAGAAAAATGGCCACCTAAGTGGTGATAAGCATGGATAAGTTTGATGCCATTTTATGTCGACTTGCAGAAATTTGCATACTTCTTTGATTTAAATTATTTTTTTAAGTGAACTTCTGTTAGGCACAACTATCGCAGCTGTCTACTAAAAAATGACAGATTCATAAAGGGACCTTTTCGTCACTGCTGGTTGATTAGGGCAAAACAAAACAAAAGACCAAGAAGTTGTGCATTACGAGGACTTATGGCTTTGTTTTTGTTTTTTGCTCCGGAGGCGAGCAACATTAGTTCTCTGTAATGTAACCTCTGAAAGGCTGTATGAGCCAAGAAAAACCATTAACTCTTACTTAGAGAAGGATTTTGTTCCTGCAGTGAAAATCGAGTTTCACATCTTCAGAGCTTTTAGCAGTTGACACCTTGTGCCTTTGGGGGGTGCTTGTGAATTTCAAAGTACAACCATATATCTCCTAAAGGGACGGTATCCCAGAATGTTCTTTCTTTTTTCTCTCTATATATAACCCTTCCTTTGGGACTTTTACAACCACATCCAACCTCATTATAAGGGAAGATGACACCATGTGCAGTCGTCCCTCTCTCCCAGAGGGCCCAGTGAGAAACACAGTTGCTAGGATCGCTGATAAACATGGGAGGTTTGGACCTACAGGCGAACGCATCTGTTTTGATGTGACGAATCCAGTATAAGAGTCCAGGCATGAGCTGGAATATTAGATAAATGAAATACTTTGAGGAAACCCAAAGATGCTAATGTTGTCAATCAATCAACTGCAAATACTGACCCAAAAAAATACATTTACATCTACAGTGTGTAAAGTCAAATTAAACATGTAGTAATACAACAAACCATATCAGACCTAAGACTTGCCCTCTAAAGCATTTTTACTATCATATTCTGTCAGTTAATGTCAGATATGATTGAAAATGGCAGCATTGTTTGTTGAGTTGTGTGTGCGTGTAAATATCTATCGATTATTTACGATCCAATAAAAACCGCAAGATTAACACTGATTGAAGTTGTTCACGTCCTGCGGAGTTCCTGGCAGCCGGTAAGAAAATGTATGCGGAGTGGATGTGACTTTTTAACCAGAATGCCCCCGCGGGTTCACGACTGGGATTGGAGTGAAAGGTTGTCTATAAAATATGCATGACGCACTTGGGGCGAGTGCTGGAGTAAGTGTGAGCGAGTGAGTGAGTGAGTGTGTGTCTGTTTTTCTCTCTCTCTCTCTCTCTCTCTCTCTCTCTACAGTGTGTGTCTGTGTGATGGGTGGGGCGGTGCCAGGGGATTACTTGAGAAAGCAGGAGGAGATGCAGAGGTGTAGTTTTAAAAATACACTCACATGCTGGGAGTAGATTTATGCGGGCCGCAACTGTATGGAATTATAATGCGGCCATAATTCAAACGGAAATAAAAATCCACATTGGCATTTTATTTTTTCGTGTGCACCGAGGAAAACAAGGTGTGCAAGCCCTCATTGGATTTTCATTTTCACATGCCTGATGTATGCATAAAAGAATGTAAAGTCAATTTCACGTGTAATATCCTTACGCTCAAGCGCACACTTCCGACATCATTTGCAGTTCAATGCCAATGCAGCATGTCTCTGTTTACTACACAAAAGCATTGACATATGATTGCCTCATAATGTAAATGTCCTTAATTGATTTGACTATTGTGTTTGCAAACAGTTCAGCCAACATGGAGCTACATTGTCGTTCAATTGGAGTCTTTTTTTTCCGATGTATGGAAGTCCAATATTCCCTCTCCTTTTGGGTATTTGGGTCCCATCCACTCCCAATTGGACTATCCTGTCTCTACAGTGACTACAAACTCAGCCATGTTCACTAGCTTGTTGCTAATTTGTTGGAATCTTTCTTTACAGATTGTTGGAATAAAAATATTGATCAATGCAGCTTTTTTTCAGACGGACTTTGCAGCTGCAATCATATCGCTGCAATGTCGTCAAGGGGGTCTGTTTGCCCCTGTGATGGGAGCTGTGTTGTCAAGAGCAACAATTCCTTGGAGGCGTGTTTCAAGGTGAACTGGTGCAAGGTGAGATTCATGTGGGGCCCCCTATGGCCCTATGATGAAAGTGCTTTTACAGACTGTATTCATGTAGCCGCCATTGTCCGTTGAAGCGACAAGGGGGCTCCAGAGTGTTGTAGATGACATGACAGGAGAAGAATTGGGGCTTTTTTTCAGATTGATCCCTGGATTAAAATAAGTCTGACAGAATGGACATCCACACAGAACTACGTTTTCAGAGCCATGCGCACCATGCTGAGAGATACAAATTTGAGCTCACCTCACCTCACCTTAGCTCAGCTAAGCTCGGTTACACCGCCCTTCCCTTGTTTCCACACATACCTTACTGCATGACAGCATCGAGCCAACTCAACCTTTAAACAAGGCAAAATATAAGTTGGAGGGCATTGCTGTGCTGCATTTTCCAGTAGCCTATACCGTGGAGAGAAAAAAAAAGACATCTGTGTTGAAAGCTCCCTGTAGCTCCGGAGAAAATGCAGTAGCGGACATGAAATATGAATTCAGCTTTTGTAGATGGCAGAAAATATTTGTTCTTGAGTGCTCCATCTTGCTTCTGTGTGAGGCACGTATGTGTGTCTGCTGTGGCCCTGCAGGGTAAAAGCTTTCAAGAGTTTGTCTACTTTTGTGTGATTCAAAGTACTGGCGAAGAAATGACAACCATACTATTGCACGTTATCTTAGGACAATAGCTTATCTCATGAGTTAGAAAGCACAGTTGTGTTCAGGCAAAGCACATGTTTATTTTCTAGTCCTTTCGTTCTTTCTTTCTTTTTGTTTACGGTTGATTAAAATGGCCTGCAGCAGGGCTTGGTCAGCTGTTCCATTCTTGAACAATTTTTTTTTAACTTGCTGTTTGAGCGATCCTTTTTACATCAATCTAACCAAACCAAAAATGGAATGAAACTGCTCCCCAATGGTTTCCAGCCCCATATTCCTTTCACTAAAACATGCAACCAGGCCTATTGACCTACCCCTTCTATACAGATGGAGTCAGTGCATGATGGTTTGGGATAATGTCTTGCAGCACAGCCAACCCCTTTTTGTCGGTTGCTAGGAGACAACAGTGTAAAGTGCCTAAAGGTTTGAAAGAGATTGTGTAATGTTTCACAGCCCTACCTTTTTCAGCCAAAGTGTGAGAATGAAACACGGATTGCAAAGATAGAGGGTTTGTTCACAGCATCAGTCAAAGGGAGCCTGGAAAACAGGTGAATTTGTTCATATTCGCAAGGCAAAAAAATATTGTTTGACTAAAGCCGAGACCTTGTAGGCCTACATGAGTGTAAAAAACATTTTTCGGTGACATGGCAACATCACAAATGATCAATTCCACCTTATACGGTACATAATGATTACATAAACTGCTTGATCACATTGAATGATTTAAAAAAAAGCCTTTCAACATTATCTTTCTTCTCTGTCAGTGTTTGAATGTAAATAACTTGGCGTATCTCCACCAACAGGGGGCAGTAAAGGTCTGTATCAGCTTGACACTCATTCATTGGCAACTTTATTGTTTTTTTGCCCCCCCTTGCCTTTGCTCTTCATTATGTTTACATTTTCCAACCGTCCACTCGAAACTACGTTCCCACAACAGGAGTGTGGATAAACACCAGTCAGTGTATCGGACGAGACCCATTAAAAAATAAAATAAAAAGAAAAACAATTTGGACTAAAGGGAAACTTCCCAGGAGTCCTTTTTTGAGATCATGAAAATCCCCTCCCCAAAAACATCATTATGCGCAACATGGTTCAAGCAAATCTCTGTCGAAACTAGTCCGAGGCGGATTTAAAACGCCAAGCCACTGCTATGTAACACCCTTTGACTTCAGGCTAGCAATTAAGCTTGCATGGTAATGTGAATTAATTAATGTGCCTTGTATAGGAGAAAACATTCATTATATTCATGTTTTTCGCCCATAACATACTGTAATGTATTGCCCTACATTGAATCCTCTCTCCAGTAGTTGTACAGCCTCTGAATCTAAAATATGCCTCGAAGAAAGATGCAGTGTGAGGCTTCAGAAGAACAATTTAATATGGGCTCTGTAAACTGACAACTTTGCCTGGAAGGAGGACACAGAGCGAACCAGCACTGTGAGCACTGTGGTCTCACATCAGCTACTGTCTGATACACTGGACTGAGAGAAACACAGTGTATGCGCACAAGTACAGTGTATGGGGTTAGAAGGACCAATTATCTGAAGCAACTACAGTTGTCAAGCTGTATCTTATTTAGTCTTTTTGTCCTGGTAAAAAAAATACACATTAACCAGCAAAAGTTGTCCTTATACAGTAGTTTTTAAAGGGCATTCGCTGTATTTGGCTTGTTATCATACCAGCCCCTGACATCTTCCTTGAACTTTAAAGCTATAGTGTGCAACTTCTGTCGCCCCCATGAGGAATTCTATTCCAATAAATAATGTCAGTCTGCCATTCACCACTAAAAAATGTTGCGAAACCCCCACTCAATTTGGATTCTGCTCTTTCCCCTGCTTCCGGCTGTCATTGTGTTTGAAGACTGGCTTTTTCTCCTCTATCCCCTCTGTCTTTCTTATCCATCTCATTGAAAAGAGACATGCCCGCAGCTACACTGAATGAGAAGACTCAGTTTGCTTCGCTCTATTGAGACATTTATTTTTTTATTGCACATTTATAACATAAACATGTGCCTTTTTAGAATGCCCAGCAGTGTGTAAGTAATCCCAGTGACCTGGAGATTCATTTCATATTCATTTACATGCATAGGCTACTGTGTCTAAATGCATAAGCACAGCGAGGCTAGAGTCTTGCCAGCTGTTATGTGAGGCTGCACCTTGGCACATCAGTGCTCTCAGCTAAATGCTAATGTCAGCATGGTATCACTGACAGCAACAGAATGCTCATGTTTTGTTGGAACATTGTTTAATATGTGTTCCATTTTAGATCAGCATGTTCCATGCAAACATTTGTTAATTAGCACTTATCACAAAGTAACCTTGTCATTAACCGAAGTATTGGACAAATGGAAACTGACCTGAGATCAAATGTTAAGGGATCACCAATTTATAATGTATGTACCATCTTTTAGCCAATCAATAGTTGAGATATTAAAAAGAAGAAGGACAAAAAAATTGAAAGCTTAAAGATGCTACAAGGAACTTTTAAATATTTCCGAAACAGTCTGATAATCTTAATTACATGTAACAGCAAATGAGACCATCAGCGCAAAGAATGTAATTGTATATGGTTTTTCTTAATGCCTTTGTCATGGTTACATTTACCCAGGAACAACAGCTGGTGTGGTAAAAACACTACTGCTTTTGTCCAAAGGGGGTGCAAGAATGAACACAAACAAAAAGTTCCTTGGAGCACCTTTAAGTAAACAAGTGCTTGGTGGAAACAGCTGATTGTCTCCCACACAAAGTTTTCACAAAAGAAATGTCTCAGGAGTCGATGGATGGACCAGACTAGAACTGCACATTGATTGATTGGAAGTGAGTAAATGGATATTGGCCGAGTGTTTGACAGGCATTGAGAAATAGAATTCCAATTGAATGCCAATGTTGCTTTGTTCTGTTCTGTTAGCCATGTGAGTACTTTGAGGGATATGGTAGCTAATGTGGTAGCCACAAGAACTTGATAAGTTGGCATTCAAAATCACAGTAGCCTATCTTAATATCTCCACTTAAAGACACTCAAGGGGAAACCTTCACTTCCAATTTGACCATTCCCCGCTCTACAAGCTACATCACAGTAAATGTCAGTAGTTGCATCCAAAACTAACAAAACTAATTTCAAAGTAAGACAAATAGATCAAACCAGCCCACAAAATAATACCTTTGCATGGTACAAAATTACAGCCCTGTCAGTTAGGATTTGATTTGTTTGTGTATCCTCTTTTTGTTTCAAGGTTTCAGTACCCGTCTTGAATTTTTTATCAGCAGGACTTGACAGACACAGACCTTTTTAAAAGCATTACTCACCGTTTATATTGCCTAATGTTTGCGCTGGTACTGTAATAGGATTTAAATCCTGTCTGAAAATGTAGAGATGAGACTTAGTGAAAGGATTACTGACGCAAAAAAAAAAAAAAACGCTTTCCTTGTTGGCATTGCCTTTGTATTCTCTGTGAGTGCAGGGTCTTTTCTTCCCCCTCTCAGTTGTGCAACCCGGTGAGCTCTTTCTCTCTCTCTCTGATGTGATTTTCATCTTTAGGGACTAGGCGTAGAGCAGTAGCTTCAGCTGAGGAAAGGCTTCGGGAGTTTCCTGGCATGCCTGGAGGCCTGTATACCTGAGGTGATATGGGATTTGTTGCAAGAGACTTTTACTATATAGTGGCGGTGTATGGGAGGTGAAGAAGTTGCACTGAAATAATGGTCCATTCTCTTTGTCTCGACAGGATGCAAGTGAGCCTGGACCAGGGCTAAATGCTGAGGCTTTTTGTTTGGTCGCCTACAGCTACACTTCCAGGGGGAAGCATAGCTTAAGCCTCACTGGGATGGAAAAGAGATTTGTTGAAAAAGAGCAATTTTGTTTAGCAGGGTGTGTTCCGAGCCTCCTGAGGGAAGTCATCAGCTGAAAAAGGTCTAATGGAAGAGAGAGAGAGAGAGAGAGAGAGAGAGAGAGAGAGAGAGAGAGAGAGAGAGAGAGAGAGAGAGAGAGAGAGAGAAGGTAAACTACAACAGGGAATAGATATCAGGAATTTTTAATAAGGAATCACTCCGAAAAGATTGTTGCCAATTTAAGCCTCATAACTGAAAAGTGATCAGTTGCATATACAATCAAGATGCCAGCATTCTGGGAATTGTCAGTATAATTGGTCTTTTTGCATTTTTGTGATTAGTAGAAGCAAGTTTAACATAGACAAAGAAATAGTGGTGTATTCAATTCCTGTGAGGAGCCACACAAGTGTGTATTAAGTGGTTTGAAAAAAATATAGATTTAGTTTGATTGAGAAAGTTGGTTGACATCAGACTTTTCTCGTACCTCTCAATCTCAATGAGCTCAACTCATTTGAGGAACAGAAAAAAAATGGAAAAAGGCAGGAATTTGCATTTTCTTTGGCTGTGATCTGTTTTGCACTACATTTTGGATAGCAACTTGACTACTGCAAACAGCTTGAACCGAAATGTGTCACAGATGCAAACCTCGTACCATCCTACCATCTTCTATTTTAATGAGGTTGCAAAAGCTGACTTTCTAGAGATAAAACACAGCTTAACTACGACAAAAATATGACATAACGGCAATCTTTCAATCATTACAAATCTATAGCAACCAGAACTCTAGGTCTTTGAAAATGAAATCAGGATGAATTAATTTTGGATTTGGGCAAATGAGATTGTCTATAATAAGGAATCAAATAGTATTAAATTGAAGTGAGGATTTTTCCATGAGAATTTTTCAAATGTAAATGATGAGCTTACAATGATCCCCGTGACTGTTTCGATTGGATCCTCCAAAGTTAGGCGAAAACACATTTCCCTGGGTGGTGTTGTAAGTAGGACACAAAACACCCATCCGTTGGCAGGCACCAGATGCACGGCACAGTGCGCAACTGAACAAAACTGCAACCTGAATTATTAATCTACATTTGTATAAGCTTGGATAGACAGCACGCCTTGCTGTGATCACACCGTCTGTAAGTCACTCCTAATGCAACTCACATGTACTGTCTGCAGCTATAGTCCATATGCATGAATGTAATGAATGGGTTGACCTCGTGCATGTGTATGTAATCACTGTATATTGCCGCACTTACACTGTCTATACGGGCCGAGGATGATGAAGGTGGTCAGGTGGAGGCCAAGCTGTCAAACACAGGAACATTCTACAAGGCTTGCATCTGTCATGGTTGTGTCGGAACACTCAGTGCACAGCGGGCAGGAGGGAAATGAGGACGAGAAGCCATTTTCACACACACACACACACACACACACACACACACACACACACACACACACACACACACACACACACACACACAATGCCCTGCTGTTTATACACCATACAGAGGCTGTGTTATCCTGGAATGTCACTCTGTGTTTTTGACGGCAGTCAGTGTGCCGAGAGAGAGCGATAAATCAAAAGGCTACTTGGCCTAGAAGTTAGCCAAGTGATCCCTTCACACATGCCAGAAGCAATTGGATTTTTATTGCAGAACTAGTGAGATGGAGATGATGGCCTCAGTTGCTGCCTTGATGATTTGGGAAGTATTTGACAGTGGCTTTTAAATAAACATAATATTTTAAATGTTTATGAAACAGTCTAATTTTTCCTGATGATCATAAATGACTTGTAACAACAAACGAGACCATCAGCGAAAACAACAATTTTTCTGTATAGTTATTTTTAATGCTTTTGCTTGGGTCTGATTACCCGGGAACTCAGACAAAACCATTAATGGCAGGCAGACTGGAACATCCAGTGTTTTCCGTAATGGTTCTTAATCAAAGTTTATTTTGTTACACCAGCGTAATATTACTATTATTAATCTTACATAGTCACATCTTGCTTCCTTGACAAATGCATGCGTTGCGTGCACGCATTTGGGCTCTGGTGTCGTAAAAACACTACCGCTTTTTTCCAACGGTGCCAGAATCAACCAATAATAAGCAGAACATTTCCTTTCCCAGTATGAACATAAAGACGTTTGTGGGTTTTGTCTTACATAAGTATAGCCTCTTTTGTATTAGTTTCATACCACATTACTGTATATTCCTTTGTACATTTACCGCCCTGTCATACACCCCATTTCCCTCACACACAAACTCACCCACATTTAGATTCTGATTCATTGGTTTTTTTCACTCTTTATTTCCTTTATTCTCTTTGTTTTATAAAATGAATCCTGTGATGTTTTATTCTAGGCCCACTGATGCGCTGTTAAAATCTAAAGTCTTGATGTTTTTATTCCCGGTACACTGAATTCATATAAAACTTTAACGATATCTGTACACAAACTATAGGTCATTGCAGCAGTAACTATGAATACAGTATAGAATATCAGAAACAGAGCAGGGACCATGGTACAAGCAGGAACAGCACTTGAATTTTTTTTTGTCATTTTTCTGTATTTTCTGGTATTAAAGGTGGAATCAGTGATTCTGTCAAAACACTTGTTGACAAAATCACTTTTTGTCAAAATCAGTGAATATCTCTTCAGGATCTGCTACCTGTCCATACTGTTTGTGCGCTGAAAAAAGAATCCATTGCTAATACAGAGCCTAGGCTCTGTAAACTGGTATGTAAACATAGGGTATGTAAACAAAGCGGGCAACTAACTAGAAACGTGCCCGTTTACAGAGCCTAGGCTGTGTATTAACATATGATTTTCTTTCAGCTCACACACAGTTAGTCCAGTAAGAGGATCGTGAGGAGATATTCAAGAAGTCATTTTGACAACAAGCATTCTCCAGAATCGCTGATTCCATTGTTAACTGTCTGATGCTGAGGTATTTGCAGTTTTTCTCTTGTCTTAATTAATTTCTCAGCAAAGTAATTACCATCAACAATGGTTCAGAAGCCAATTCTGCCATCCCTAATTCTCACAGTGGCTCTCAAACAATCAAATCTACTCCACCTCTACCACTCTGCGGTGTGCAAATGCTGTCAGTCACCCAAATACCCTGCCACTTTCTCTGTCCATCCCTCTGTTATGCTTTATTATGTATCTTCTCTTATAGTCTGCACACATCTTTCCCCCTCGGGTAACTCTGTCCCAGAAGCCTTTGGGTTTTCGATTAACGCTCAGCTCAGCTCTTGGGAAAAGGAAAAAGCGTGAATTCTTTCTGGGGTCAGTAGAAAAAATTACATGGCGGACGGGTTGTGCCCTGTAGCCTGATTGTGATGTCCAAATCTGCAGTGGACACAGTGGGGAATGGATTGGGAAAGAATGCCTGGAGGATTTTTTTTTTTTTTTTTTTTACAATTCCAACCCACATTCAGATCATGTGCAAACGGAGAGGTGTCAGAGGACAGTTTGGACATGCTTTAAATACGATGAATGTCAAGGTACAACGATAATAATGAGCCCGGTCTAATTCTCATCTGGGCATATAAAATATGTATCACCTGCTGTTGAGTTTCAAACTGTAAAGTAAAACATTTGTATAGGATGTGATTAAGGGATTATACCTGACACATTTATATTGGATGACGTAATGGAGAAAAAAAACGGGATACATTGGGATACATTGCATAATGCAGGGATTTGTCATTTCTGTTGACTTTTTTCAGTATAAATAACAAAATGCAGATTGAAAGTAAAAAATGCTTTCTTTATGTGCAGCTGCAAATTAAGCGTTAACATTGTTCGCTTGTAAACTGGCACAATCTGACACATTGTAGAGAACCTAGAAAGCAAGTCCCTGATTCAATTACTGCTCCTCTTGGGAGAACAGAATGCCTTACACACCGTTAGAAATAGCTCTAATGCGGCTCGTAATTTCATTTTCTGCTGAAGCATTATTCATCTTTTGCCTTTATCGCCGGAATCTTTTAGGAAAGAAGGTGTGACAACAAAATCTCATCTCCCCTCTTTCGGTCTCTCAGCACCTTGATTTTGTTACAAGAACCCCGAGTTAAGTGCGTCCTCTTTTGTGGGCCACATGCGTCCTGTCATTTCTATAGTGCATCCGCGTCCCTGCCGTAGTACCAGTCGTAATGGAAACATACTGGTATAGCGACTCCAGTCGGTCCCCGCTGGCTGCAGGCCTCATTAGAGCTGTGGAGGGCTCAATGGCCTGTCACACCACATCTCTCTGCCAATTTATCTGGGCCTGACCATTGTTGCGTGGCTGTGTGTGTGTGTGTGTGTGTGTGTGTGTGTGTGTGCGTGCGCGCAGTATAGTGTGTTAGTGTGTGTGTGTAAGACCCAGGATGTGTGCTATGGTATCACTAGGTCACTGTGTTAGAGGTGTTCATTGTCCATGTGTCTTTTTGCAGCTTTTCATTTCTCCAAAGGCACCTTGTATCCTGTACCATGGCCTGTTTGTTCACACGGACACATCTTCACAATGTCGCCTTTCATTGATGGCATATGGATGTTTTAGCAGAATAGGCGGGAAAAGTTTAATGTAAAAGTGTAAAATAAATAATGAACCATATTGCCCAGATTGATAATAAAGGAGGAAAAGATAAGGATTAGGATTTATTAAGTCACAGAAATGCATTTCACTCACACCATTGCCATTAATTCAAACTGTGGGCTTGTTGTTTTGTTTGCATTGCACTCTGAAAAGCCGCTTTTTAGGAAGTTTCAGGTGATTCAAATTCCCTGCAGGCAACAATACAAGGACCTGTTCTCTAGGTGAATCATTTGGGCTGTCAGGAGGCATTTATGTAGACTAAAAAGTGTAAAGAACGCAAAGAAGAGTGACAGAGTGGATAGCTTGTGACTGGGTGGAGAAGCATGAAGGATGAATTGAATTTGTGAGCCCCAAATGCACACAACAAATATATACAATGGATGCACTATATTCTGAGACTGAAATATATTCATTGATCATTTGTTGGTCACTGAATACCAGATGTCATAATATTTTAAAAAGCCAATTTCATGTGACAATTATCCTGGCCAATATATTGCGATTCATGATATTATCCCAATAATCATCAACATATTCTTACCAAACTGTATAAGATTTTTCGTGAAAAACAATCAAACATTCTTGTGGGGGAAACAATGGGCACGCCGAGACTTCAGCCACGGTGACAGGTATGTGATTTAGACATGACTGGAAAGATGGAGTGCCACCTTGAGGCAATTCAACATAAATCAGGAAATCAATATAATACTGCATGATAGCAAGGAAGACAATGGAAATTCACCACGAACCAACATATTACGTCTTGTAATTTATCATGATTCATTAAAAAACTCCAATATATCGTCCCATCCCTTACTGATCTGTACGACGTACGTACATCTTTATTACTTGCACAAGAGCCATGATCATCTAATACATATATGACTGACAAGGCTTGTCTACCTTCATCCTTGATATAATACAAACCTCCACAGTAGTCAGCAGCAAGGAAGCACATGAGTTCGCATCAGATGTCACATTGACTTTTCAAATATGGTCACGACCCCTCTCCTCGTCTGAGGACTCATTATTTTTCCTCTCATCCTCATCTATCGCCTACTCCTTCAACTCTTGTGAAGAGACGTCGTTACTTTCACAGAACACACTGACACAGGAAGAGAGAGGCCTCAACCTGCCTTCCGGGCAAAAACTATTTTTTTTATAATGAGGGTTCTTGTACCCAGCCTCCCAAACAACCTAAACAATTTCTCACCAATGTCATATTAGAAAAGAGGAATGATCAAAAACAGGGAATTCCCTCACAGGCCCCCTTCATTGATGAGAGTTTAGATTTAGAATTCTGTGTGAAGTGGTGAGGGCGTAACTTTCGAAGCAGATGCACGTCGCTAGTTTTTGATGCCGCTGGAGATTTTTTGTGAATTACATAAAGTTATAGAGCTCAATAATGTGCTTTTTTTCAGTCAGAAACATCTTTCAAAGCCCAATCCCACCTCAAATACTCTGCTCACAGCGAATGTTGAGAAGGAAGACACACAGTAGGCGTCTGTGCAGTGGTGAGACAAAGGCATCCCTTCCCAATGTCACTTTGTATCACAGATGACAAAGTAAACACAGCTATTGTTGGTGGTTATATACCAGCAAAGCAAAATATGGCCTCATTCATTATACATCAATCTTTTATTGTGGTGGGTGACGTCAACGGGTAGAATGCAAACACTGAACTATAAATCAAAACCACAGCTGTCTGCAGGGAGTAGTCCAAGTCCAATTGAAATCACAACTAGCTATCTTTTTATGCAGTAAAAATGGAATTTTCTTTTTCAGTCACAAAAAAGGGAAGTAATTGGCTCAAAAAGATATTTGAGGATATATGGGAAATGATCGTTTGGCCTTCGAGTGGGCGGTGTTGCAGAGTAATTACCACATCTAAACTGGATGATTTTGACATTTGTCCACTGAAGTTTTGTCCAAAGAGAGCACAGAATATGAAGGAAAAAGTGCAGAATTAAATGAGGTAGTAGAACATCACATTTCATATCAGTTTGACTTTTAAAAAAACAACAGAGGAAGTACAAATTTAAGCAGGATAGGCTTTTCTGACTTATAGCTTTTAAAACCTTGGTATGGATCAAGCTCCTAAAACACTAAATCCAACATGTCCCATAATGCAATCAATGGTTTCTTCTTCTCTCTTTCCTTTAAGACCCAAGTCTTTGAAACTCAATTGGTACCAAAGATTTCTGTTGAAAATGCGTAGTCCCACCAACTCATTATCGGGGAGTTATTTTAGCTTTTCACAGACGTCACATAGCTCCTGCAGAGCCACAGAAGACCCCACACAACCCTCTGGGGGTGCCGAGCAGCGCTAACCTTGACTAATAAAATTGACTCGTGTGTGAATTAGGTGGGTTTCTTCTTTAACAACTGATATCTGAACAGTTTTGATTGTTCTTTCCCCAATTAAATTCCCATTTACTGCAAAGAGATTTGGAAAAAAAATACCCAATCAGCTGTTCCATGATGTTAATCAATTTCCGCGACTGAACAGAGCAACAAAAGAACCTTTTACACTGTAACCCACCCCTCTCCCTGCTCTTGGGTTATTCCTTTACACACAAACACACCCAGAGGTGTCTTATAATATTCTGCTTTTATTTCCTATGAGGGAATATGTTTATATTGTAGTGGTGTTTCCACAGGACAGATGGAAAATGATACGTTTCATTTTCTTTTGGGGATGTTCAACAGAAAACAGACACTGAACAAGGGGACATTGGTAAAGAAAAAGCACACATACACTACTTTGGGGGGAAAAAATCTTGCAAAAGAGATATCCAGTAATGTATGGAATGTGGGTATGTTTAATAATCTTAGATTCTGCCTTTCAATGAGAACAAACAGGAAAGTTGCTCCTGATATCATGTGATTAGGCACAGAAAGTTATTTTACATTATAAAAGCTCTGCAACAAGACAATAGTCTATTCTGATATTATATTCTTATAATGTTGAATTAGAATATGAAGAAATAATTGCTGTAGAGTTTGGGGAATTACATAAATACCATGTATTATCTGCATTAATACACCCCATCTGTTGCCCGAATAATAATTGACAGCTTGGACTGAATTGTTCTAGATAATATAAATGCATTGATAGTAAAATCATACAATATATAGTGCCAGATTGCGTCATTAAATCTCCTGCCCATTGTTTTCTTGGCACAGGGTGTGAGTCAGTGCCACATTGACCCTATAAATTGGAATTTCTGTCCCACCTATTATAGAGAGTGTAATGAGATTGAAGGATTTGATTGATTTTGTTTTAGGACTGGAAGATTTATGCTGCCATTGCGCAAAAGCCCCAAAGTGTTGGTAACCTGGTTTTGCGATGATGCATTTGTCTTGCAGCTATTGTGCAGCAGTGCCGGCTGTTTTATTCCAAGAGCTGTGAAAGATGAACAGTATAGGTTAAGGAATACAAATAAATGTTTTACTGTTTCAAATCACTGCTCAAGGCCATTCAGGTATCATGCTGCAAGTTAAAACATTCATGTATGGAAATTGGAAAACATGTATTGATAACATGTAACAACAAATAATGTGGCATTGTACCAAGAAAAAAAAACAATGAAGTTTTTTACCTCATTAATTTGATAAAATCATACTTAACAGTCAGGAAATCATGTTTTTGTGTGGAACATGAAATTTCACAAATAGCTTGAATTCATGTGGGTGTACCCCAAGGTTCCATTTTGGGTCCCCTGTTATTCAGTTTATATACTATACTAATGACCTACCTGAAAAATTACCACCTACTGTAACCCGTCAGATGTAAGCTGATGATTAAGTCATATATATACATGCGAAAAACAAGAGACAGACAGCCTCTTGTTTTTGTCATGATTCCGACTGTTCTGGAAATGCATCGCTAAATTGATGGAGTACTCCCTAAAAATATACAGTATGCAATGTGATATTGCTTGCTGTATCTTGCCAAATAAAACCCAATCTTTCTATTAAATCATGTAGAAGCTATTCTTATAATATATACAGCATACACCAAGTTTATTTTGATAATGATAAGTAAAGCAGTGATGCATTTGTGCATGCAAAGAAAGCCATTCAAAAATTAGTACGAATTAAGACAATCTGTTTTACATCAAGTTGGACTTTAAAATCCTACCACGTAGCCCGGTGAAGGTGTAACAGCAGAGTTGGCTATCCATACAGAGGCTGATGTGTTCTGTATGTGGGTCAGGACAAGAGCTTACACAGACAACGCACCACACTGTGGCTTTTCCCTCACCTATAAATTGTAAAGAGTTTGACCTTTTCCTCATGCATACCACTGCACCACCGCCACTGAAGAAAGAAAAAGAAAAAAACTATTCAAGGGTGTTTCCATTGAAGTCTATGTTGTAAAATCGTTAGATGGAAGCTTCTTGTGGCTGCCAACATTTATTTATGCAATATCCAGGTGCATGTGTTTATGGTTCAAAACTGCAAATGAAACGACAGAGCTTCATGTATAGATTTTGCTGTATATGCTGAAGTTCTAGGATTGGTTATGGTTCGCTCAATATTTCTCTCCATGCCATGTTCAGAAGACATCAATGTTATTATCCCAATAATTCAAACTCTCATGTGACTAGACATCTTTGAAGATTACAATCTTTTCATGATTAAAATCTTTTTATAATTATTTCTGTAACTGTGTTGAAATACTGTGGGTAGATCCTGCATGGCATGGGCTCCGGGTATTATTGATGAGATCTCTTTTTATGCTATTTCCACTCACACTTTGTCTTTCTAGTCTGGGGATGATTCCCCTTGGAAGCTATGAATTAGTAATGCAAGTTCTCCGTGTTGCAGAAAAGAAAAGTGCAAGCTAAAAGGGAGGAATGTGAATTTGGACCCACCCATTGCACCATTAACAATGTACCTCAGGAAAAAGACAAAACATCCATCAAACTAAATTGGATTTTTTAAAACTAAATCTGTGAACCCATTTGACCCAGACCCACAACGTTGACCTGTTATTGGTTTTCCAGGTATTTGGTCCAAAATTGATGTCCTCATATGGTCAAAACTATGATTTTGACAGGATGATTGCGCTAGACGAAGAGTCAAGGGACCACGGTTACTACAAATGATTCTGTAGGGACAATGAACATCTACAGTAGTGTATATTCTTGCATGCTGTGAACTTTCTGTAGAAGCTATCCTGGATATCATGTGTTATTCAGGATTGACCTTCTGGGGACCATGAATGTCTGTGTTACATCTTGTGCCAATGAATGCCGCAGAAGATGTTGAGATATTTCAAAGGATACAGTGAGTAAAAACTTTGACCTGCTGGTGTCACTGGAGGATCACCAAAGATTTTAGGATTCGTCCACTGAGGAACATGACTGTCTGTACAAAAGTTCAGAAAAAAACTTGTGGTTAGATCGACAGACCAAAATTAACACCCCAAGAGCCATGCCGTTAGTGTGGCTTAAAATCACCAAATAACATGAACAGTTTGCGATCATTGGTGGATGATGCCATCCTTAGTAACTAGCCTCTTGTCCTTGAAGGCCACCATAGTGTCTATAGATTCTCAGAGCATTGCCATCTAGATGATGACAAAATACACCTTTAGAACACCATTACTGTACATACTGCACAAACACATGAGAACGTTTTGGTAAAGGTATAGATAGATAGATAGATAGATAGATAGATAGATAGATAGATAGATAGATAGATAGATAGATAGATAGATAGATAGATAGATAGATAGATAGATAGATAGATAGATAGATAGATAGATAGATAGATATTTAGGAATATTCAACTCCGTCAGAGTACAACTCTGCTGTATCTGCCAGCCTCTATGCTTTATGGAAATGCCCTTTATTGAACTAATGCAGAAGTAATGAATACAATCCTTTAAGAAGACAAATTACAGTATGAAGAAAGAACAATATAATAGATGGCACAGATCACCATTACGCTAGGTGCACATTGCTCTCCTCAGACCTAATGCAATAATGCATCTGGATATCACAGCTGCCTATTAGTTTTTAATAAGCACCTTCCTATCCGCGGTGGGCCATTAGCAGCCCCGAAAATAATAACAGCAGGTTCCAAAGAGTCCATCCACAGCCTGAGCCAAAGAAGTAGACAGAGATGGAGGCAAATGTGGAAGTTCCATGCGGAGACGCAGTGAAGAGTGAAAAGTTGTATACCCAGAACATGCTACCCTTAAGCTTTCAACAAACTGAGCAGCCTCGGCAAACATAGAAGACAACACTGATGGGTTTTCCAACATTTGAATGTTGAAAAGATCATTGCAGTGTGTCTGGAATAGGGAAGGGAGCAGATATCCATGTGAAAGGAGGGAACTTGACAGATTTTTCTTCTCGTAACGGTTTCAGTTTGGGTGCATCTAGCTGCGACGGGGCCTGAAGCAAGCCAGTTAGCCAGTTGCCTAGTTAACCTTGACAGAGGCCTCCTGTCAGACAGACCACAGTGGTTTGGAGTTCCGCCGCTGTGCCGAGAAAAAGGCCTGTTCCAACGATCTCCCTGACTCCTTCTGGCTGTGTGACCCCTCAGCTGTGAAGGGCCCCTTTAATGCTATAGCAGATAAGTCTTTCCATATACAGTATATACTGTAGCTTTGCAACCTATGGGGAGACATCTTTGCCCGTGTGTCCCAGCCTGTCTTATCACTTCCTAATCACACGTACATTTTTTATGAGAGCCTCCAACACGAAGATTAAACCTGAAGAAGTCATGATCTATTAAAACGTCTGTGATAGTATCAGTTGCCTCAAAGCTTCGCTGTCCTTTTGACTGTGACTCCAGGTATAGACAAACTAGGCAGCTAGTTCTTTCAAATGTTTACAACACAATTTACTGTATCCCTTATATACAGTTATACATGCCTTTAAACAATACTACATTCTACAGCTGACCATCAAAAGTACGTAATTCACATGGATTATGTTACAATCGGGACATACTTTTACATATTTATTTTGTCATAAGATTGCGCCTTGAACTTGTATATATCAGTTGCATTGGTGGTTGTTTTTGCTCAGAGGTTCAGTCGATGTCACGTTACATCCGCTGCGCAGTGGATTGTGGGTCAGAATTGCCAAAAAAGCATTCTTTTTTCCACACAAAAATTACATCCCTGAGTATGTTTAAGCATGCTGCATTTCACTAGCCTGGCATTCCCAGACCTGCCACTAGGCGCTGGCAAATTAAATTTGCTGCGCGTGTTGGTCTGGACAAGCTCCGTTGAAGCTTTATCAAGAAAACCAGAAATCTGGCTATGGTTTCAATTGGTTCTATCTAATATGGGCGCGCCAGAGCCCTTTATATGGTACTCTGGGGAGGACGTAACCGGATGACGACAGTGATGTGCATGCGACGTCGAAGCCTTGATAGTAAACATCAAAGATGGCTGCGGATATGTTGTGTGAGTTTGAGACTGCTTTGGCCTCGACCCTTAACGATTTGGAAGACGGCACTCAAATCTTTCATTAGCAAGTAAGTGGAATGTTCTGTTTTGCCGACCAACAATGGCAAACGTTTAATTTAACAGTTTAACAGCTGTTTGCTAAACGAAAGGGGCTTACGTCACCTTGTGCATCGCTCTGATTGGTTGTAGTGCTATCCAACTGCGTGCAGTGGCATTTGAAATGCACGAGTAGGAGCCGCCCCTTGAGTTGGAAATTACTATTGATCGTGGCCAGACCCTCTATCGTTCAAGATATCAGGGTCTGGATTTCCAGGTTAGCATTTCACCACATGTATTAAGACATCCCATTGAAATGCAGCCCTTGTGCCCAGTCCTCAAGATAGATTAATACCTCTCTCATGTCAATGCGGTAAATGTGAAGCTACAGATTAGCCTAGCATAACAGAAAGACTGGAAACAGCTGGCCTAGCCTGGTCCATAGGTAAGGAAAGCTCACTGATTAACGTGTAATATTTTGGTTGTTTAATCCATACAAATCCCCTAATTACGTTTGATCAGAGCCATGCTACGCTTTCCACTGTTTTCATAGCAAACAGTTATGATGAGAGTGGTATTGATCGTCTCCTCTAACTCTCAGCTAGGAGGTGAAAAAGATTATTTTTAGCATGACAAATTATTCCTGTAATGAGCTTCCTGTACGTCTCTTTCTGTGATGTTGTGAGAATCTAAATCATCCTCTATCATCATCTTTAAATCATTGTTGACCAAAAATCTTGCTGTGTTCCTGCTCCCTCTGCCAATGATTCCCTCTCTTTATATCCTCCATTCATCCCTCTGCTTCTCCCTAGTCTGGATGGGAAGGCTAAATTAGAGTGTAATTACAGTCAGCGGCTCTTGGCTGTGTAGCTCTAATGGAACAGAGGCTCTCCATATACCTCTGTAATAGTCTGACAGAATCCAAATGAGAAGGGGATCACGTTCCCGACTCGGCACACACCTTACACAGATATAGCTCACACACCTTCTGAGGCTGTAAAAATGGAACAGACGAGGGTGGCGTGTCTGATAGCTGTGACATTTCAAATGATTGCCATGTTTTGTTCGCATGCGTTTTCGGCTATGATGTTTGCATTTGAATGCACCGCACACTCTCGTGTATGTCTCGTGGCACTCACTGCTTTGAATAATAGTTAGACTAGTTAGAGAAGTTCATGAATCATTTTTGTTATCAGTCGAGTGGAATTTTTATGTCGCGTCATTAGAAGTACAGTATATTTAAATCATAAATTACGCCAGTCATGCATGCATGTGCACGGACAAGCATGCGCACACACACACACACGCACAGGCACACATGCACACACAAACAGACGTTTGTACGACTATACTTTTGAGGAGATTCATTGACGTAATTCATTACGCAGCCCCTTACACTAACCCTTACCATAAAAACTTAATGCCTAACCCCAACTCTTACACTAAGCCTTACCTTAACTTAGTTCTAACCTGAACCCTAAACCAATTGGTTAAGTCTTAACCCTGAAATAGCTCTGTCCCCAAGAACCGTCCGAAATTCTTCAGGTCTAAAACTGAAATTGGTTCTCACAAATATAGTTATACAAGTGTACACACACACACACACACACACACACACACACACACACACACACACACACACACACACACACACACACACACACACACACACACACACACACACACACACACACACACACACACACACACACACACACACACACACACACACACACAGAGTGATGCTCATTATCTCCTCGGAGTTGTCCCCATTTTTATTCCTCAAGCAGCCCGAGAAGAGGTTTATGAAATCTCTCCTGGAAGAGCGCAGCACCACAGAGGCTCATCCTGACCCAGATTCATTTCCTCATTGTTCCAAAGCTCAGGTTCAGATTTGGAGCTGCAGGTGCGCCGTCGCTGTACATTTCCCGTCCTTAATTATGCACTGACATCTATCTTCTTCCCATGTATTCTCTCAGCTGGAATGGAAGCATCACAGTTACATAAGCCTTTTAGGAGGAAGGAGTGGCATCACCGCAAAGAGGGCTAATTTAATATTGTTTTCTCGGAGAAGTGGTAAGGACCAGGCAAGCTGAGCAACAGTAATGAAAGGGGAGGAAAGCTGTGTGTGTGTGTGTGTGTGTGTGTGTGTGTGTGTGTGTGTGTGTGTGGTTAAGGTTCAGAGAAGGACACAGAGATGGAAATGACGCAACAAAAGAGGATTGGAATGGATTGAGGAAGCGGTCATGGTCATGGTACGAAGCGATACACTTTGAGTAAGGAGCATGAGGAAACTTGTTCAGATGCCACTTAACTCGCACACTAAGATGTTCCAACAAAACATCTTGCAGAGGAAAAAGAAAAACTGTGGCGGGTACAATATAATTGCCCTTCTTACCACCAAAAAGTTTGCTATCACTTTAAATGTATAGTTCTCTATTTGTCCTGCTTGCTTATAATAAAGCTTAATTGAATTGAATTGAAAAAAGGGGAGAAACGAGTGAGAGAATGTTGAGTATGGGGGGGGTGGGGGATATATATTTTCAACGGATAACTTAACAGAAAAACAAGCAGCACAATGTAACGCAGATTACAAAATCGAGAGAATTACCACAAATTTAACCAAAATTCTCCCATCGACCAAAGCAAATCCTGCAATCTCAAGCGAGAGATCTCCAGGTATGCCATCATTATGCATCATGCATGGATGATTATGGTTTTAATTCACCATATGGCTCTTTGTTATATCCTAAGAGCCATCCACGGTGGGGCTGTAAACCCCTACGCCTTGTTGAAGGAGGCAGCTATAAAGTGTTGGCCTGGGCTCTTCCCAGCAGTGTGGGCAACTAGAGCAGCTTCAGATGGAATATTTAATGTAGGAGACTGAATCTAAGAATGGATTGCTGCAATGCTTTCTCACATCTCCTCACCACACACACACACACACACACACACACACCCTCCAGTTTCGCCTCCTCAGTCTATGCCGTTCCTATCTCTTCACACGCCAACATGTGCAACACAAAACGCATATGGGCGTGTTTTGTTTATAGTGTTTTCACGAAGGCAACAATTACCGCTACGTTGGATGTGTCCTATTCATTCATATGTTACTGCATCATGTAAAATGCACACACACAAGTCTGTGAACATATATGAATGCACCCCGAGACAGAGACAGAGATGTGGGTGGGGGGTTGGAGAATTGCATGGAAATTAAATGCACGGAGTAGGAGGACAGGAGCCGCGATGAATTATGTACCGCTGAAATGATTTCAATTTCCCATAGTTCTCTGCACTAGACAGGCGCCTCACTCTGCATAGACAGGTAAAAGATGCAAAGGCATTGAGAAGGACAGGGAGAGATGGAGAGATGAATGGAAGGTAATTAGGGAGGAATAGAAAGTATAGTAGGCATGTTAGCAGGAGGGACATTTGTTAATGTGTGAAGTATATTTTTAATTAGTTTCAGTACAGAGGGGGGAGGGAATGAAGGACATGACAAGGCTGAAAGGTTTTACTGGAAGTATGTTGGAGATGGAGTGCTGGGGAAAGAGAGGGGGTTTCATTAGATTAAATCAGTGGTTTCTAACTGGTTTTCCTAAAGGGGCCCTATTTTTAGCAAGTACCTTTCTTTCTAGCACACACATGCTGAGGGAAAAATAAAATACCTCATGCAAAGAATTATATAGGGATTTTTGTATGGGTATTTCCTTTTACTTTCTATACTTTGCAAAAGAATACACTCGAACAGTTACTGCAAGCCTTATCAACAGGAGGCTGGGATCTCACAAAATATGCCATCGCTTTGATTTGGCAAATTTTTAGTAGATGAAACTTGTTTGTTTATGGATTGTTACTTAGGGGCACTTTACACGACAACACGAAACGGTGCAAACGCGGAAAAATTCCCGCGGTTGCACTATATCATTTACAGGAAAACAGCAAACGCAGGCATGAAACCGCAGGTTTTTGAGATCACCTCCGAGGGAGGATTTTTTGGAAAACTTAACGGTTTTGGTTTCCTGTAAACACCGAAACCATTTCCCCTGATAACGCTGACGTCACGGCTCCACCCTCACACATGCGTAGTCTATAACATTCGCTGTCAAAATACCCACAACACAAGCGAGTTATAAAGTTAGAAGACAACATGAACGGTGTCTCCACGGCACCATCCCTGTGATCAGCGGAGAGTGACGTGCAGGGCTAAAATATAGCCTAACACTCGCCAATTTAGTCTAAGCGATTAGTACGTTATTGAGACCACCGGCCACTTTGTCTGGGGAAAGATTTGTGCTCTGCCGGTTTTTCTAGCCAAATAAACGTGTGTAGCTTCTATGCCAGGGCAGGGACACGGCTCTCTCTACATTAAAAAACACTATCCATAGTTCAGCGCGCAGCGGTTAAGTTACTGTTCAACAAAAGGAGCACTAAGGCTACGACTTCACAGTAAAAGCATTTCACTGGCTGAACATTAATAGCATTTCACTGGACACACGTGAGTTGACTTTTATTTTGAAGTACGACTAACAGGAAGGTATCCGCTCACGAAGCCCCTTCACTATCAGCAAGTCCTCTGTTTTTACGAGTTCAATGCGGTGAAATAAGAGGACAGAAAGCTTGTCATTTACAATACTTGTAACCCCAAGCTTACACCAACCGCTTTATGAACGTTAGTGGCATTAATTTTCGGTTACAGTAAGGTTTTATGCATCAAATTGTACCGGAAGAGCTATCTACTAGGCTGTGTCACCGCTGACTATTGGCTTGGCATGGCTGCTACACTGCTACTACAGCGATTTCGGCCCGTTTCCTCTGAAAACATGTGTACGAGTGAAGATGTCAGATAAATTGTGTCTGAACAGGGTTTTTTTTTAAAACCAAAAACTGGAAAACTGTCACGTTTTCACAGTGTAAAGTGCCCCTTAGCAATACCTTTACAAATGTCATCATTAAACTGCATTCAATTCATAGTAAGGTTGGATCTTGGATTTAAAATGATGTTTCAAAATGACGCTTCAACAGGCCATTCTTGTGAGCGCAATATCTCAACAACGCTTTGAGGGATTTTCTTCAAGACACTTTAATTGGAATATAATCTGATACTCCACTTTTAACCACGTTGTAGTTGTGATGCACAGATATTGCGGGAAGCGGAACTGCTGAAACCATTAGCATTGGATGACCAATACATTCTCATTAACATTTCCTAGTTCAGTATTGATGTTATCTTGACGATAGGGTCGAATTTCTACTCCTTCCACTATCGTACCTAATTAGCCCTGCAGTAAGCGGATATTTAATGGGAGCTTTGGGCTTCTATTTCTTGGGCCAGTGATGGGATGTCAGAAGTGATTAAAGTGATAGTCAGTCGCGCAGTGCAGGGCCATTGTGCCAGGGCCATTTTTGATGGACACCGGAGTGCTGAAATCATTCTCTGGTAGATACAGTATGTTGTGGCCCCTAGCAAGATGAATGTGGCTCAGGTATAAATTGCAGTGTTGCCTGGTTCCTTTTAAAAACCAAAAACATTTAGTATTCATGTTCTTCTTTTGAGAGAAAATGTTCTTTCACCCGAAAAACTCTCTGAAAACTAGGATTTCCTCTTCTCCTGAAGCACCTCCTCTGGATTTCATTGACCCCGGACTTTTATCCGTGAAAAGAAACTATTAGAGTTTCTGTTTCATATTTCTCTCTCTCTCTCTCTCTCTCTGTACCAGATTTCTTTTTCATACATAGGAATCAGGGCCATACATTTTAATTTATCGAGTTGTACAGTCTGAGTAGGTGGCAGGTATGAAGTCCTAATGAGAATCCCACCTATCTTTCCTCCCATACTCTCTGATCAGAAGCTACCTCATCTTGTTTTTCATTTGTCATTCAGTTCCCTCGAGAGTTGTTGTTTGCTCACTGGGAGTTATATTGTGTACGGCGCGATGGCAGTCCTTCCATTAGCTATTGAAAGCCCTTTGGTTTCCTCATCAATGAGGCGTCTGATGGGGATGAAATTATCACGGGAAGGGTGGTCGGTGTGAGTGTGTATCAGCGGCTGTGATTGTATGAGATCTGCAAATTTGCATAATAATGTCTTGTTTCAAATTGTTTTTTCTCGGTTTCATGGATATTCACAATGAGTGTTGGCTCGCTGCAGTGGTGGAGGTTTTGTCAAAAAAACTAAATAGAAAAAGTGTCATTGCATTGTTATCGTTTCCTGCCATTTGGTGACTTTTCCTTTCAATGCTTTGCTGATTAGTTTTTAATTTGCGAGCCACCTGCTGTCCACATTATTTCGGCCATTTAGATGAAAGCTGTTTTGATCAGTGGTTCTCAGATGGTGGGTGTGTGTGTGTGTGTGTGTGTGTGTGTGTGTGTGTGTGTGTGTGTGTGTGCCTCCCACAATAAGGAGGGATCGCTCCAATGGTTCAACAGATGCCAGCTTTTGGTCAGTGCCTGAAAACATTTTCCAAATTTACTTTAGTAATCCGACTTTCATTTGCAGGGTTTCACACCATCAATTCCTAATTTTACACCTCAATTGGCAAAATCATTTTGGGACAATCAAGTGCATTGCCAACCTGAGGCCAAAGTCAATATAGCCGTCCTGGTTCTCATTTTATATTTTGTATTTTTGTCTTGCAGATACAGGCTGTGTATCACAGGCAGTGTTATAGAGTAGGTCGGTTCCTATCTTGGAGACATTGGCAATGCATGAAATTGTACTGTTTTCAAAAAAGGGCAATGAGAATAATATATCAAGCAAATTACAGGGCACACACTAATAACTTCTTTATTGAAGGTAGAATTCTCAAATTACGGGACGTAGTAAGTTACCACACCGTACAAATGATGTACAAGGCTTCAAAAAAAAGCCTTCCTGTCAGTTTACAAGCAATGTTTGAAGAAAGAGGAGTCTCGTATGATTTAAGAAGAAAAAGAAGATTCACAGAGAAAAATATACGGACCACACTTAAATCATTTTCGATTTCTGTAAAGGGTATTAAATTATGGAATGAACTTGATGAAGATATCACAGGGAGTTGCAGTTTGCGAAATTTCAAAAAAATTTATGTTTCTAAAATTATGGAAAATTATAGACTGAAAGCAGAGCACTAATAAGCGGAGTAAATGGCTACAGGAGAGGATAACAATGACTATTTAAAATTAATCGGGAAAATGGATAGCATGTCAGTTGTGCAAAGTCAATGATTAAGGAGAATGAAAGTTGACTGGGTATTGGACTGCAGCTTAACAGACACAAAAAAAAATGCATATTTGTGTGTTTTCTTCCTTTTTTTTAAATTTTTTTTATTTATTTATTTATTTTTTTGTGATCAGTAAATGTGTATCTGATTCTGAATCTGATGAAACTGGGGGCGGGACTCGATAAGCCTTAGGCTTCTTCCGTCACCCTTCAGACAACACTAATTAAGATGTATGATGTGAAAGAGATAATTGTGTATTGTGTGGAATTGTCCGAAAGAATAATAATAAATAAAAATAAATAAGAATAATAATAAATAAGATGCTAGTTGGTGGCTGAATTACTTACTGTGGCAACCACAACATTTGTACTGAAAAGGCTACATATCTTGTGGTGTGTACTACACAGACTTGTGATTCAGGGCATAATAGGAGTTTATGGCAATTCAGGGGCCTATTTCAGGTAGCTGGTTTTGAGGCAACCCAGAGTTTGTTCGCTCTGAGTTAGTGGAAACTCTCGGTTTTCCGTTTCAGGTAGCAGGTTCAGCGCAACCGAGAGTCAGTTACTGCGGCAACATACGCCGTGGGTCTAACCTGCTCGGGAGGTGGTTAGACCTACCCTGAGTTTGTTTTCACTTTACGCTGCAGCTCCGACTGAAGAAAGAGTGTCACTGTCACACGCGTCCCTGTACAGTTTGAAGCAAAATCACTCTATAGAAATCTCCATCGGGATGTTTTTATTATTTCCTGATGATTTTACGTTTGACCGATCATTTATCTGATCAGTAGCCTTGTTCTCAGCCCTCGGTCCGTTCATATAGGCGGCCACCTTACACATCGTGACATGCTCTACATTCAGATTAATAAACCTATTTGTATTGTATGTTTTTTAACGTCTGTGCCACTGAACATATTTATGTCAGGTGGATTCATGTAATGCTGCGGCTGCACGCGATCGTTGTAGTTCACTTGTGCGATCCTAAAGTCACTGACAAGCCTCGTTAAATAGCCTAATATGAATATAAAAATTATATAATAATTTAAACTGTGATCTTGAGGAAAATGGATCTGTTAATAAATCAATCAGGCTCTTCAATGGAAACTGTCACCTAATGTGTCTTGACGTTAATGTATTTCACTCCCCATTTAAAAGAAGCGACAGTCTGTTTTGTTTACTGCACAGTAGGCTTTAGGCACTGTCAGAAATGCTGTGCCGCGCCAGCTTTATTACTTTACAGCTGATATGCGTAACTTTTTAAAATAGACAATGGCTTCTCATACGGAAGGGAAATGATTATCTTGACAAAAAATGTTTGCTCTGTTTTTTTTCTGAATTGCCGAGGAGATTAGATCAGAGTTATGAGACAATATCCCGTTAATTCTTCTCCATAGGCTACCATAAGCTCATTCGTTAATATTTGTAACTCTAGTGGGAGGAGCGGAGATTTCTTTTTTTCTTTTTTGAGAAGTGGAGAAGTGGGAGGATCAATCATTTGTTTCTTCTGTTTCCATGGTGAATCATGTTATCAGCGATCCATTGACGATGGCTTTTATGCACACGCTCCACCCAGAGTGAACACGCTCAGAGTTGATAAACCCAACGCTGATCCACTGTTCTGAAACCGAAAACCCAGAGTTGCTTATCAACCCAGAGTATGTAAAACCAGCTACCTGAAATAGGCCCCAGGTCGCTTGATTATAGCAATCAGACCGGATTTTGTTCTTTGATGAGGCTAAGATTGGGTCATTTTGATTCTTGGTGGAGCCCCATCAAACCTGAGCCAAGGCTTATAAGCCCCACTCATGTCTTGAGAGATGGGAGGCTAATTTTCCAAACTACCCTTCGGAGTGTTCATTTGAATTCCAGATTTTGTAAACAGAAATGGATAAAATGCTGATATTTTGCTGATTGTTTTGCACGGATAAAACATTTTTTCACACACCCCAGTTCTCCTGATCATCTGTGATTTTTTGGCACTGTGTCCTTGTGAAATACATGGTTATTGTGGGACTAAGAAAGAACATGGGAGGAGAGGAGGATTCTTGCAGGAAGCTGCAACCGGTATGCTTGCGATATCTGTGATAGGTGCTTTCACAACAGCAAAACTGATTGCGCATTCCTGTGCCATTTTTGGAAAAAGGTTGTGTAATCTCCCTCTTCCTCTCTCCATTCAATCGCTTCCCCTGTTCTTTTCCCTTTGCTCTCACAACACCCAGGCGTTTCCATTTTTAAGATTTTACACAGTCACTATCACAGGAATCAGTGTGAGCACACAACAGATGAATGTGCAGTAGCCACGTCAGTAAGTCGGTGGAAAGCAAAATATGAGATTTACCACATACCTATTCCTCCCTTATAGCTTTTAACTTCAAATCCAACAGTATCTGGTCAGGGTGAGCTGTAAGAGAATTGAAACCATATGTCACTAATACATAGCCATAGACTTCATGACTGACCAACCAGAACAAAGGAATCCCATGCATAATTTAAACTCCACTGTCTCTACCTGCCTATTGTTCCACCACACTACCATAATAAAGTATATCTGTGTGCATGAATGGAATGACTACCACTACAAAACACTGATATAAATGTGTTATACATTTCTACTGTTTATGCTTGAAACATGTTTTTCCTTATAGAATGCAGTGCCCTCAGCAGGTGTTTGGCACTGCTTTGTAAAATACATGCATTCAATATTTGGAGAGCTGATGTTGGCAATGAGCCAAGATTAAAAATAAGGCCAAACATCCCTTTAAATGCAACTAGCAAGGCATATACAACAATATATCTGCTATTTGGTGTGATGTATTTGCCCGCATAGACTTTTTCCACAGCTTTGTTTTTTCTCTCTCTGAGGTTCAGTCATAAATCATGTGGCTGTGAAGAGATTCGGCGCAGTGATTTGAATGTGGAGACCCACAAAGGGAATATTTTGTGTGCATGCTGAGAACATCTCTTAGGGCGATTCACATCCAAATATCCCGCCACCCAGGAGTTTTGTACTGTACGAACATAGGAAATGCATATCCTCAAGGCACTGCTTTGTGGAGCATTATATTTCATTTTGCACACAACCACTCTATAACACCACCATGCTGTGCTACACACAACCCCAACCCTTTGGAAAGATGCATTCAGAATATATTCCTATTTACATGTTAAGACCTGGAGAAAAGCAGGGCACCAATATGCACTGAACAAAAAGCAGAGAGGGAGATGGATGATGCAGTGCTAGTGTGGGCAGATCATTTAGGTTTGCTCTGCACATAGGACCTAAAGACCGTGCAGGACAAATAGTTCAGGCAGAGAAAATGATAGTAATTTAAAGTTTGGATCTGCATCTCGTGAGGTATAAATGATGGAAGCAGAGTTGAAAGAGAATGGTGAGTAAGTGGGAAACTCAAAGTGCCTTGAGCGTATGACTGAAATTCTCAGCCCACGCCCAGTACTAAGGGTGTAAAGATAATCTGATATGATGCAAGAGTCAGAGGATTCAGCTACGTCGATACATGCAGACACAGACCCAGCCTAAAAATCAATGAAGCTGTCAAAAAATCTTTCCAACTATTTCTCTCTCTCGGTGCACTCCTGCGGCTCTACTGCCTTGCTTCGCTGCATTCTACCATCACATAGAGCACCTGCAATATCCTCACACTGAAGACAATGGTACACTGCTGCTGGCTACAATGCAAGCTGTCTCCAAGACAGGCATTTGTGTGATACAATATCCAGACTGCAGAATCCATCAAAACCTGGTTATTCATGTATGAAGGCAACATGTGTGCTGACAGTGAAGTTACTCACAAGACCTGTCAAGAAAAATCAAGTGAGTTAAAGTGAAGAATTTGAAAATCAAATGGGCTTTGAATCACATCATATCCCATTGTTGCAAGATGTCTGTTCTTGTTTTCGTTTGGATTTTGTACCTAAATACCTATTATTGAATGTCCTAAGACAGGGCTCCCTTTAAAGAGGCTATTAAAAGTTAAAGGGTGTATTCACACATGCTGTGTTTAGTTCGGTTGAAACGAACTCAGGTGCACTTCCACCTTCGGTGCGCATCTTTCAGACAGGTGTGAATACAGCACCCGGGGCGGACCAAACAAACGCTCCGAGACTCAGCTGAAGAGGTGGTCTCGAGCCGAAACGCACTCTGCTGCAGTTCGTTTGTGGTGTGAATTTGGCGGACTCGATCCGACCCAATTGCAGGAAGCACTGCGCCTTTTCTTTCTTTTCTTTTTAATAAATCGCCATCAGCTTCACATTATGGGAAAGTGTTGTTGTCGCCATTGTTAGGAAGATTAGCTGTGGTTTGACCGGGAGCCCCGAGCGAAAATATTACATTTGATAATGACGCGTGCGGATCAGCGATCAGATGGAGAGGAGCGTCTCCCGTAGCCTACAGTGCCAACAGGTTCACGCTGCGCTTTGCATGAAGTGTGTGTTTTTATTGTTCTTCGTCAATACTATCCCAGTGTCAGTTTGGTGCTGAACTGCGCCGAACTGACACCCAGCTGATACACAGCTAAATCAGCTGTGTTTCAGTTTGAGCCTATTCTTCACGCGAGCCGCGCGTCCAGCAGCAAAAATACAGTAAAAATGATGTTTCACATCGTAGGCTAGAAGCCACATAACGTGGCATTGACATGGGGCTACATATTATAACCATATGAAACAATAATAATTTGATGTGTTTCTTCTTTAATTATAGGCTAGATGTAGGCATTTTTATTATTTTTAACCATATTATATCAATGATATATTTCGCAGTTTTTACTTCGTTCTTCCTGCTTCTCTCCACCCCAGAATGTCTGTCCAATGAATGAATGACATCAGATCACGTGTGGTTTTGCTTCGTATTGCTGGTTCACTTGCAAAAGGGGCAATATGAAAGTGGACCACACCAACAAAAAAAAAATCCAAATTCTATTTGGTCTGGACCAAAGCAAGTGAACTAACGGACTTTCCATGTGTGAATACACCCAAACTGTTGAAAAAAGTAAAAAACAAGCAGTTATGCCGTTTTTGTCTGTACCAGCGATATCCAGATAATTATGTGTTATTCATAAAGCACCCAGTTGTCACAATAAGATACAAAAAGATCTGCCATTATCTTTCTTTTTTTTGAGAATTCCAAATAAAGCAAACCGATTTGCATTATTGCTAAATCGTATCCACAGCAACAGGATGGACCTTTGTCCTCATGTTCAAAACTAAGTAGAGCAGCTGTGTGAGAAATAATATTCATACACGCAACTGCTGAGTTACACAAACCGAACCCAGTCACCTCAGCATTGGCCACATGAGTTATGTGTTCCTGCATTTAATGAAGGCACACAGCCACCACAGCAGCCCATACCTTTCACTGTCAATGTCTGTCTCCCCCTCCCCTTTGCTAGATCAAACTTTTCCTGCAAACAGCCAGAGGTCCATAAACAAATGTCGTTTATTTGACTAGCCTATATGTAATTAGGTGCCCGAAGCATCCATACAACAATGGATTCCATGGTTACCAAATCATAGCGACACTTGTTTGTGCTTGTAATGTATTTGCTTCCTGCAGAGATAAGTGCTGTGTCTGAAATCGCGCACTTCTGTACTTACACTTACTTTTTTGAGTGCACTTTGCGCAAAACCGGAGAGTGTGCCAAAATGCAGTGCACTGTAAGTTCCTCAGTCGTGCACTCAAAACGGTCTAAAACTTGAGTGTGGAGCGATGGACACTCAACGGCCGCCATCTTGCCTACGTAACGGAGAGGACGGGACATTAAAATCAAAATAGAGGAGCTTGAAGCAACCGTGGAGACGGACGCGCTCTACAAAAGTTAAATTACACATTGTTTTTGTTTTTCCGCATTAAACGTGTCTGTTTTGGCTATCGGTAACACAAGCAGAAAAAAATACCACCGAAGAAGAACCGTCAAAATGCAAAGTCATTTCCGGTAGGTGCGCGACGGCAGTTTGGACAGTACACTGTAGAAATGAGAGCACTGCGTCTATAAGTAAGTGTACTGTTGGGATAATAAAGTGCACTCAATGTAAGTGCACTTACGTAAGTGCACAATTTCAGACACAGCAAAGGTAAACAATCACCAATTATGTGTTTCATTTATGTGTTTCATTTTTTTCCCTATTAAATGCTAATTGGAATGCAATGCTGCTAATTGAGACCTGATTTTGGAAGCTGTGGCACATCTTGCTTGTTTTTTTTTCTCTCAGAATAAATGAAGCAAATGATTAAAAAAGAAGGAAGCGGCTAGATCTCTCTTTCTGCCTTTTTCTCCTTCTCCCAGTGCGCTTTGCTGTGTGCATGTCTGGTTATAATGTGACAGGTTTGTGCTTCTCTACTCCCACGCACCCCAACCTCTGACTCAAATTCACCTAGATTGTGAAATTGGCACACCTCAACTCTACCATATTATCCATGTCTCCTCTGAATGAAAACAGCTGGCCGTTACAGCCATGTAATCCAATGATCCAATTCATCCTCCCACATAATAACATTGAATGAGCCCCAACATACATTTACCCAAACACAAATGATGTTGCTTTCCTGTTTCGTGCCCATTTATGTCATGTGGGACAATAAAAGGGACGGGAAAGATTCCCATGTTAACAGACTTCCAAGAATACCTCAAAACGGTTGTATAAGAGGTTGTATGAAGATTGAAATATGTAATAATGTAATACATTTTAGTTCAATCACCTCCAACAACAGTCAGCTGGTGTCAGGCATACATATTTGTTTGGTTTTCAAATATTTCTTTATCATTATAGGCACAAGTCGGATATAGAGTATTATATTCAGGACAAATCTCTGTTTCCCCAATTTGGAGTTGGATGTTGAAGTGAAAATTATTCAAAAGTTGGAAACGTATAATTATGATGCATCTAATATGAATCTGGAATATCAAAGTCCATAAATCAATATTGAATTTGTTATTAAGGCCAGTAGTTAGATACTCACTGTTTAAATCTGCACATACACTCACTGGCCACTTTATTAGGTACACCTGTTCAATGGCTTACAGAAACAAAAAGCTAATCAGCCAATCACATGGCAGCAATTTAATGCATTTATTAATTTAGACGTGGTCAAGACAATGTACTGAAGTCAAACCGAGCATCAGAATGGAGAAGAAAGGGGGTTTAGGTGACTTTGAACATGGCATGGTTGATTTTGCACGGCAGGATGGATCCATACTTTCATGTTGTTTACGCCAAATTCTGAACCTGCCATCTGAATGTCGCAACTGAAATCGAGACTCATCAGACCAGGCATAATTTTTCAATCTTCTATTGTCCAATTTTGGTGATCCTGTGAGAAATGTAGCCTCATTTGCCTGTTTTTAGCTGACAGGAGTGGCAACCGGTGGGTCTTCTGTTGCTGTAGCCCATCTGCTTCAAGGTTGGTCGTGTTTTGCGTTCAGAGATGGTACTCTGCATACCCTGGTTGTAAGTGAGTGGTTATTTGAGTTACTGTTGCCTTTCTATCATCTCAAACCAGTATGCCCATCCTCCTCTGACCTCTGACTTCAACAAGGCGTTTTACGTCCACACAAATGCCGCTCACTGGACATTTTTTCTTTTACGGACTATTCTCTGTAAACCCTAGGGATGGTTTAGAGTGAAAATCCCAATAGATCAGCAGCTTCTGAAATACTCATACCAGCCCTGCTGGCACCCTCAACATTGCCATGTTCAAAGTCACTTAAAACCCCTTTCTTCCCCATTCTGTTGCTCGGTTTCAACCTCAATAAGTTGTCGAGATCTACATGCCTAAATGCATTGAGTTGCTGACATGTGATAACAAGAAAATGAACCGCCGTACCTAATAAAGTGGCCGGTAAGTGTATAAAGCATGTCTAATAATCAGTTGAATCACAGTCTTAATGTTTATTGAGTAAAATTCTCAGTCATTAAAATTTGTGTCTTATATTATCCTAATGTGGCAGCTATCTACTGATTCAAAATATGTAAGGGTTAATGCCCGACGAGGTGTCCATGTATCATGTATTAATGGACACCGTGGAGGCGAGAACAGTTGCCTTCAAGTCCATTAATACATGATACATGGACACCTCGAAGGGCATTAACCCGCTTATACCACAGTCTCCTACTAATAAAAATAATAATTAGACCAGTTATATTTTCATGCCTTTTTGTGATCAAATTCGATTTTTTTTTAAAGAAACTAGATTTGTTTCGAACGAATAACAACTTGTTTCCACAGCAACACCTGAGACCTTGTATAATAACTGGAATACCCATCGCAAACCCATAAGGTTCTTATGTAATGAAAACGTAGTTCAGTACTCCAGTCAATAGGAACAACCAAGGATACGACCTGGCAACGACAGAATTTGGCTTTAACGGTGCGTTCAAATTGTACTGGGAAGTCGGACCAGGGATAATACGAGCAACGGGAGACTGCGGCAGCTGTTAGCCACAGAGCTACTGTTATGCTAGCAATATACAAAGTCAAAAAACATTGCGCACGCTGTACAAACAGTAAATGTAATCACCCAACATGTTTAACAACAGTTCCACCGAGCTAACAAAGCATTTCCCCCAAAATAAATATCGCATTTCACGGAGAATATGACTGACAAACATGTGTATTACGGGCTACAGCCAGAAGTTACGTGAGGCAGTGACTGACTGACAGCGGTCGCCTATGTCCAGATAGACAGTGAAGCCGGGCTTTGGTGGCTAAACACAAGTAAACTCAGTCACAAACCTTTTCTCAAATTAAACAGGGGTCTTACTCACCTTTTTAACAAGATCACCATTGACGTTTAACCAGAGGACATTAAGTTTAGCCACTTTATTGTACTACTATAGTTACTACAGCTCTTGTGTTACGAGCGCCATCCTGTGGTGTCCAGAGGCTATTGCACGGCAGGATATTTTAGGCTTTATAAATCTCTTATCAACACAGCTTAATCAGCGGCGAGCCGGCGACGCATTAAAGTGGACAGAATGTAAACAGTTCCATCTAGGTGTTCATACATCAGGGGTTAATCCACACCTATGGAATGTTCTCCAGCCAATCAGAATAGAGTATTCACACAGACTATGGTATAATTGTAATTAAGTTGCCCAGCAGTGTTTGTCCAATTCTGTTTACTTGAGCCCCTGGACTTTAAAAAAAAGTCTGCTTGAAATCACCCCAAATCTGATGTGCCATATCCTAAGTGAAATGGCGTGCAGTGGAGACCAACCACACAAGGCACAACTGTATTGTATGGTGTATGTGCCAGTCAGTGCAGATACATCAGGACCTGCAGGTTACAGCCTGAGCCGTGGCTATATTCTGTATGCATCAGCCTCTGTAGTCCGCTAAAAGCTCTGTGGTGAGGGAGAAACTCTAGTGCTCTTCTGCCTCTTTACTTCTGTCAAAATGATTCAAAATGGATGAACATATCCGTGTAGAAAAAGAAACACACGCAGCTAGCCAAACTATTCTTTATTATGCTGTGATTAAATAAGATGCTAATACCCGTATTTTTCCTATGTGTAGGCTATAGCCTTTATTTGAATATATTGAAATATCCATTTAATTTGTTGCTGATTGATTCAGACCTGTTAATCCTGTAGTAGACTTATAATACTACAACAGCCCATCATTTAACTTGTGGTTGATCTCCTTTAAAAAAAGAACATACCTTCGACTGACAGGAGTTAGCAGTGAAGGCTGGCCTCTGGAAGTGGAATGGCTTGACTTTTTTCATGATGTTGAACCATTACTGTAGCTATGGTGATGCTAATTAACTCTATACACTGTGTTGGATAGAGTTACAAGTTGGACATATCTATGTACTTCATTCAAATTCACAAATGTATTGAGGCAATAAAGATGGCTTCTTTTTGTAGTCAACATCTGCTCCTCACTTGGTGAATGGGCAAAATAACAAATGTACACCACATACACTGTTGTACTCAAGAAACTGAACACAAAAACTACTTCTTCACAATGAAACCTCTGATAAAATGAAAAGTATATTTGTTATTTTCTCGAAGATAGATATTGGAAATTTTGCTTTACGCCGTACTCCCACCTCAAACTCTGCCAATGTGGACTTGCACTCGCCCATATACAGGTGCATGCCAAATTTGAGCTCAACAGGATGAATCATTGTTAGCCATGCTTGGCAGCAGGTCGGTCGAATATATTGATCCAGACTAAATTATTTATGAATACCACTGAATGGATTGCCATGAAACTTTGAACAAATGTTCATCGTCTCCCGATAACTTTGTTAACAACCTGACCTTTCCTCTAGCAACACCATGAGTTTGACAGTTTTGTTTTGTAGAATCTTTTGAAATAATTATAAAGATTGGTTGTTTTCCCCATGAATTGTGGTCAAATTGTTTATTACTTTGTCTAACATCTGCATCGCCAATGACATTCATACCCACCTGCTGTATTCTCAAGTTTGGATTAGCAAAGTCAGGCATCCAACCTCCTTACAGGTGAAGTGATTTATGTTAATGTACGTGTTAAATCGCTCTATATTCATACAGTGATCACTTATTTAGTGTGCACGCTTCATAACATAGGTCTCTCGGTCACTTGCTATGCATGTAATCAGCAAATACACTTTTCTGGTATCCCACAACCTAATATCTAATCAGAAGACAGAACGCTACAAATGGGCATGTTTCTCTGCCGGTGGACAAGCAGAGAACGACAGAGGGGTGAATGTTTATAAGCCTACAATGGCGGAGCAGGTAAAAATCCTTTTTAATTAAATAAAACATGGAACATAAATATACAAGGGCTAATTGCAGATTAAATTTAAATTTTGATTAACTTGCCCTTCCTGTGCCAAAGTCATAACATGATTATTACGAGAGTGCACCGGTAACTTTGAAGACAAGCTTTATGCGCAGAGACACACACATTTGCACACACAGTTCATTGTGACACATACTGAAACAGAAATCAAATTGCTTTTTTCATGTGTTTGTTGGCACACACGGTGGGAGTATTATTCTGTTCCCTGCTTCGTTCTTTTCCGCTCATTTGCTTTCACTTTCTCTGCTGCAGTCTCTCTCTCTCCCTCTCTCGTTTTTTGCATCGTGTCCTCAAGCATCTCAGAATAAATAAATTATACATTTCATTATGCACTCATTTCACAGCTCCGTTCTGGAAAGGGGACTAAGCTCATTTGTCCCTGAGCCTCTGTTTATCCTAAATGACTGCATCAGACATGATCACGAGCGTCTGGGAGCCCTGACTGTCTACGCTCGTTTGTCATGTTCCAGACCTAATTCCCACAAAGTCCACATTCGTCTTTCTAATGCTGCAGCCTGCCGCTGATCCTGGGATTAGATAGAGCAAGTAGACGGAGCAAATATGTGGAAGCACATACACACACACACACCAAAGCCATGCTCACATAAATTATAGCGGCGGGTACTTGTCACGTTGGTGCTCACACCTAAAACCAACTTTTTTCCTATTTTCAGAGAAAAGTTGTTTTCTAAATAACAGTTGATACTAGGGGTTTAAATCACTGGTTTCATCACGTCACGATATTAGCATTTTATATTATTATATTGTTACATTTCATCAACTCACAAAAAAAACTATTAAAATATGAATTTATTTCTGAGCTCTTCCAGATATTTAACTGAAAAACAATCCATTATATTTGTGGAAATAGTGTCAAACATAAACACACAAAGAGATTGTCAAAAGAAAAGTGTATTTTAAAGACTGCGATATGCATTTGGGCGTTTATATCAATACGGTTTGACCTTTCGCCAATTAATCGACACATCGATCTATATTGATGCATCGTTACACCACTACTTGATACTCTGCTCTTCTACATATTGGTTTTAACAGCAGCCTTTACCGGTTATTCTGAGTCATGCTCTACCCACTTCTTATATTCGTGCTTTGTGTTTGTGGATGCTGCTGTGCCATGTCGACGGGCCGTGTGCGGTCGTGTTCCGCTAGCTAACCGGCTGACGTTAGTTATTCCTTGTACTTGGCCCTTGTCCTGCAGACCAGCCCTTCACGCTGAGGGTCAGTTTGACCCATGATTTGTAATGTTAGGGACCAGGGAATTGTCCAAAAAAAATCACCTCATTCCCTTCACACATGGACGCACACAGAATGACTGATTTATCTATATATGGCGTTCATCTGCCCCGAGATACAGATTGCATAGGTGCACATATGGCGCCCTAAATCACCTAGATTCCCACGTGCACACACAGGAAAACACACTTATGTGGTCATGTAGAAAAGCAATGCCAATAGAAAAGCTTGGACTCACTCTCCGCCCCATATGGACCCTCATGGCCATCTGTCCCACTGTGTACGTGCCAGGCCCAAGCTTGATGAGTCTCCTCTTCCTCTATTTAACCACAGTGCTGCCACATTGTACTGGGCCTCAGCTGTGAAGCCTTTCCTACATGAACTGTGGAAACCCGGCATGAACACTGTCTCTACACTTCAACAAACAGAGAGTCCCAGAGGAGCAACTCCCGAGAGCTGTCGACTTTAAAACTGTTTCCACATCAGTGATGTTGCAACAGTTCATATGGAATCTACTCTTGAGGGGACAAACAGACAAACGCTACATACATCCATTTGGGACTGTTCCAAAATGGTTGGAATCAACATTCAGTACATTAAGATAATATGATCACATAACAACATAATGAGAAAGAAAAAACCTTAACATGATCATTTTAAAGGATAAAGTTAAAATGTATCCTATGTCAAAAAATGGGCTTGGAGCTGAGCGCAATAGAAGTAAAAAAATAAATAAAAAAGCACAGAGATGGTATAGCTATATACTGGTTTAGATTTTTTAATGGTATTTTATTACAATTAGAAAATCATCATAAGGATTATCCTTTTAAATAAATAAATAAAAATGCACACTTTTTCTGAAATTATATTAGCCTATAAAAACAGTGCAGATGTTGTTCCTATTTCCTTTGGGTGCAATTAAAGGGCAAATCAATTGACAAACAGATGATTAAATATTAATTTGGTCTTTATATTTCCTCTTCCTGGCACCTCCTCCATGTTTCATATAGGCTTTCTTCCTCTTTCTAAATATGTACCTGGTCCCATGCTGGCAGAGCCATAGTCGTCTGGGTGAGATCTCATGAAGAAGATGACTCACACTCCCAACCCCTGAGTCTGTGTAGCACGAATCCCCGCGGGAGCCAGTCTGTTAGGAAGGCTGTTCCAAGGAGCCGATAGTCTCACTTTAAAAGGTGTGATGCTATCCTCAGACATGTCTCCTTATCCGAAAAAAAGCAAGCTTTTTACCAGTCTGGCAGTGCCTTTTTAGATAGAAAACAAGTGAGAGAAAACCCAAGGTTATTTTCAAGTTATTTGTTCCCTGCATACCCCTATTGATTACATGTCTCTTTCGTGTGTATATTACAAACACACTGAACTCCTTGTGGGATAGAACAACAGTTGCTAAAGTGAGGGAGATAAAGTGAATGGCAAGTGGAAACTATGGGCCATATGTTGCACATCATTTGAAAGAATACTGGGGTAGAAAGAGTGGTGTGAAAAGTGTATATGTGCTTGCCACAACAACACCAAGGACACAGCCTGTCAACTGGTTATTTGAGGGTGTCATATGCTGTTCAGACAGGAAAGCCCCTTGAGGCCAATTTATGGTTAGTAATGTTTGGTTATAAAAACAAAATTCACTTGATATAGTGTGTACTTTAACTGTTCAAAATAGCGACATTAGCTGCTTTTGTAGCGCTCTTCATCAGGGCGATTATTTGCACATTTTGTTTTGGATGAGATAACGTTAGGTCCTACCACTTTACCCATTTATGATGCAAAGGCGATCTCTGACCAATCACCTGTGAGTACCTGGTACCTACTTATTTAGAACCTCAGGTAGGTGCCAAAAAACGTGCGTACCAGGTACAAACAAAAAAAAGGCGAGTAAAGTAGAGCGGGTATATATGAAAAAAAAACACTATACATTAGACAAAAAAAATAGTTTAGATGACGATGATCAGTTTAGAAATGAGAAGGCAAATGCAATCAATAAAATCCATTTCACTTTTGAAACCTAGTTAAACCGCTGGACCGATAGGTAGCATGATGGGTGTCTGCCCCTTTTTTTTTGCAGTTTGGGAAAATGACAGTGAGGTGTGTGAGGCCTCTCTGCTGTGTTAGACAATATCAGTTGTGAGTGCCCAGTCAGCTGAAAAATGTTTAAAATCTTTTTTGTTTCGGAGCGCAGTGGGACCAGAGGAGTTGAGTGAACCAGCAGTCTTATTATACAGCCAGAACGAACAAGCAAACACGTTGAACCATGAGAAAATTGGGGAGGCAAGGCGAGCAGAATACCTTTCAGATAATACAACAACTCACTCACAGCTGGATGTAACCGATTCTCCCTGGAAGAGAACGTCCAAACAACTATGCAGCAATATCAGCATTTCTTTTTGCCTTGGTGAGGATTTATTCTTCGGAAGATTCTACAACAAGTGTTAGGCAACTAGATTCTTGTATAGCTTAATGAGTGTTGCAGCAACACATAGGCTTTATTATTTATTGTTGGTCAAGTTTGCTGTCCTCTGCGGTGGAATACAACTAAAGATGTGCGCCAGAGGATCCCTCTCCCAGCAACATGGACAACCTCAAACATTCATCAAAGACTGTTTGAAGTCAAAGAAACAGCAAGCACTGCTTTCTTGGAGGCTTTCCTGCCACAGTCAGAACACACACTCTCGCTCTTTATATATATATATATATATATATCTCATGATAATATATTTATCATCAAAATATGAGAGCGAAAATCCTAGAGTTACCAAACTACCAAAGTTCTGCCTCAGAACACAAGTGACAAGGAAGAGGTCTGCATGCCAATCTGTGCAGTTGAACGACTTTTCAATGCTACTTTCAGAGACCCATAAGGGCGGTCAGATCAAGTCAAATTTTATTGAAGTAGCCCAATATCAATCCGTCAGCATACGAGACACACTAGGACAATATTCAGAAAAGGAAAAAATCCCTAAAAAAAAAACCTTCCACGGGGGAATAATGTATATAATAATATAATATATGTATATGTAGAAATGTATAGATACATGTACGTTTTTATATGTTTGAGGAGTATGGACCCAGGAGGACATTGAGCATTTTCTATCATGCCACTCAAATAGGTTGGACCTGAGCACCCCCCCCCCGACACAAGGAGGTTCTTAGCTGACCCAATCAATTTATGAACAGACACGAACCTCTATAAATCATGTTCACTTAATTAGTCACAGGTGAACTCTAATACAACCTTTCTCCAAATATGTAATTGGAATTAATATGCCGTGAATTGATTTTAGTGAAAATAAAATGGTCTAGAAGGGTGCATAGCTTTCTATAGCTTCCACTGATTTTTTTTAGGCCAAATACACAAAGGTGTGTAAAGACAATAGTCTGTACTGAACCCTTCATGAAATATAACTAAATGCAAAACTATGCAAGGGTGAATATCCTTGGGAGTTTTTCTAAGCTCATTGTTTAGCAGAGTTGACCATCTGGACAATTTCATGACCAGAAAAGGTTTTGGTCCGGAGAGTGACCAAGAACTCAATTGTCAATCAAGCAGAGATTATCCCTTTTGCAGCGTTTGGAGAATCTGCATAAGGAGCTCTGAATATCTTGTACTAAACTGTGTTACAGAAAGTCAGACATACAAAGTAAAAGTTTTCCAAATCAGAGGTCGCTCTCAGAGTACGGAGAAAAAGATGATGCTACCGAAAAGCTATTAAAAAAAGAAAAGTTTTTATTTTGGTCGAATGCTGCCCCATTAGGACACAGTGGAATAGTGAGGCTTGAGTAATCTTTTCAGCAACAGGGACTACAAGAGGGAAATGGAATGAGGTAATGAGCAACAAGGGCTCATTTAAAAAAACACATTTGAAGACTTGTTCCAGACAATGTTGGAATGGCTTCCGAAAGAATCTCCCAACGTCCTTGAGTGGTCCAGCCAAAGCTTGGACTCAAATCTGTGATCCCAGTGCAAAAAAATAAAAAAGTCAAAATCAAGTGAGAAAGCACTAATCACTGCTTCTTGTGCCAACCCTAACCTTGACCCTTAAAAGTAATGCATTTTAATGAAGAAGATTTAGATTTTTATCATGATCAGTATCAAATGAGGAACTGTTAACAACATGACATTGTGGAAGAGGTTTAACAAAATGTTGAACCAGCAGAAAATTATTCACGAAAACTGCAGCACTTCTTTGGCTTTATGGAGCGAAATAACATTTCAGCTCCTTGTTGAGCTGTCAGGCCCACAACGTTATTGTTCTTGTACACTAGCATCTGTGTGGTCCACAGCAGTCCAAGAGTTGTTTACAGCCAAGAAGAAAAAAAGGCTCTAAACCAGATTGTATACAGGTTATCTCCAAACTACAGACATACACAGGTTGCAACTAGCTGGTGAACACAGCAGAGTATTTGGCAACTAAAGAGCCACATATTTCCCTTTGGAAAAAGCTGCTTACGAGAGCGAATATTGGACCTAAGTGGACAGAAAGGAATTATAATGTCGTTCAGTTACTGTTGGATGTGTAAATGCAACACGTTCACCACATCAACACATTTCTGTAAACAAACAAATCTGTTCTTGCCGTTTTAAAGGCCCGGTGTTCTGACATTTTCTGCTCCCTTGTCAGATTTTGCTACCTATCAGAAAATGCTACCCTACGTCATTGGTAGCGTATAGACCTCTATCAAACGATGCACCCACAGAATCACGTTATTTTACACCACTACTCACCCTATGTAGGCCTACACTGTAGGAATATGGGGAGCATATTTTGATGCTGTTTAATAGCCTATATCAAATCATGCTACCCTATCAGAAAATGCTACCTTACGTCATTTGTAGCGTATTTGAGCTGTAGACCCATTAACTATCAAACGATGCTCCCCGTACATAATCACGTTATTTTACACCACTCATCCAATGTACACTGTAGGAATATTGGGAAAATATTTTGATGCTGATTTATAACGTGTGTATTGAAGATTTCAGGGGTACAGTAGGCTTTGAGAGACCAATTGTCTCTATCAAATAATGCTGCCACTACAGAATCACATTACTTACACCACTACTCACCCCATGTAGCCTACACTGAAAGCTTGGGGAGCATATTTTGATGCTCCTTCATAACGTTATTATAGATTTAGTAGGGTATAATGTGACATCAATTGTCTCTATCAAATAATGCTCCCACTACAGAATCACGTTATTTTACACCACTACCCATGTACAACCCCCCTCCCCCACCACCGGCGAAAACTTTCTCCACTCCGAGTCCGGTAAAGTTAACAGATAGAAAAGCCTATCATTTTAATTCTATAGCCTATTCAGCAGCAAAGCCAGTGTCTACATGCACATCTGTACATGCTCACAGGTCAAAAGGCACAATTTAAACATATGTGTAGCATAATTACACAGTTAAAAACATGTTTTAAAGAAAATACTCGCCATCAGCCAAAAAGGTAGCAGAATGTGATGGCTGGCCACGCAGAACCACTAGGGAGCAAAATCTGATAGGTAGCAGAAAATGACAAGTCACCGGACACACCGGCCCAATAATCGCCGTCGTAGAGTCTGTAGGGGGCGGGGACACAAATCTTTTTGGTGTGTGCCGTGAAATCGGTCGTCGTAGATGTCGTCAGGCTTCTTTTGAGCCAATTGAACATGTTCAATCGGCGGTGGGCAGTCTTTCAGTTGGAGCAATTTGATTTGTGGAGGGCTAGCGAATTAGTGAAGCCCGGAAGTGAGGCGGGTAGCACAAACAGCTAACAACAGTTAGCCATTGTTTTAATGTGTTTGTTTGTTTCGTTCAGCGAGTACTCACATGCATCAAACCTTGTTGACTGCACGACACTGCTAAAAATGGTGCTCTTTATGGTCCATAAATATAAATACGTATTTTTATCTATGTTTATGGTCTAGAGAGCCGTCCCATCATTTCCGGCTTCTGTATTTTTTTCGGGCCACAATACAGATTAGCGCCGCCTGCTGTTATGGAGACAGTACGTCCTGCGCAAGCACAGAGCGTACGGAAAGTCAGCAATCGGCTTGGTGTGTTCTTTGCACTTTTTTGGCCGCGACAGTAAGACTGGACCGGCCTGAATCGGCAAACTGCATTTTCGGGTAGTCGGACTGGTGTGTCCTGGCCTTTAGACGAAAAAAAGCAGATCCACCAAATTAATAGGAAGGCTTTTCTAAAACGTTTATCCATTTTAAATCCCTCCACTATCATTATCTTCTCTGTTGAAGAACTGTTCTTTTCTATAGGCCTTTTTGTATTGTGCTAAATGTACAATGGCCTGGTTCTTAGCGTGTTGTCTCATGAATAGTTTATATGTCTGTCACTTCCTTAAGTTAACGGAGCCACTGTGGCAAGGGAAACAAGGAACAAACCAAACATGTTCTAATTTCAGCAAAGAGTGAAATATCAGCAAAACCCAGACCCATCAACTGACTTGAATGAGACAGCTTTGGTATACAGTCATGTTCAGACAAGGTTCTGTGCTTTGATACCTGTCATAGCCCTGTTAATCACAGGAAACTGGGTTGTAATGTACAGTAGGAACTAGAACGAGGAGGGAAAAAGCTGAGGATGAAAAAGGAGAGAATGAGAGGAGAGAATTTACGGGAGAGGCCTTGAGAATTACTTTGCCGTTATTGCTGCTCTGGCTAACAGGCGCTAATGGGCTAAATCTGGCAGCAGGTGTTAAGAGCTCCCTTGCTTAAGGGATGGCAGGGGACAGGTGATTGGCTGAGAGGGCAGTAATATATAAAATGTGTCATTATGAAATGTCAAATGAAATAAAAGTATCATTTGTAAAATTGCCATTTTTATTAAGGGGCATTGTAAATTAAACTTTCAATTATGAAATAAAATGTTTTCATTTATATTGTTTATTTTTATAATTTGATATTGGCTGTCCACTGTCCCATGCCCTTGTGTAGTTGTTGCCCTGTGTTTTGCTTCTCACTCCGCCCTACACTACTAAATAAAAATAAAAGAGAAAATAATTGGTCAATCAATATTATATGTTGTACAGTGAAAACCATATCTACTTGTAAAAATGTAGTAATGTTACAGTCCTTAAAAAAGAAAGGAAGGGTAGCCTGTACTGGAAAGGAGTCTATTTTTAATCCCATATCTTTTCCAGGCTTATATAAACTCTTATAAAAGGCTAATAAAATATGAAAGATTTGGAGATTTGGTGGCTTCAACTTGCACGCAAGCTCAAGCAAAGACCATGTCTCTGACGGCGTCTATGCTACTTCAATTGCTCCCTGCAGCAACAGCCACGCGCCATGCATTTTTCATAAGTCCTCACTAAAGACCTAGTCAGATACAGTAAATAAATATATAACTGAAAAATAAAAAGGGTATAAAATTACTCTTTCACTGCTTTGATGTGAGAAAAAGACGTATTGGGAAAGATTGGTTTATACGGCTGGTGTTTATAGCTCAAGTGCAGAGAGGGTGATGATGAATATTAATGACGGGGTCAGGAGGTTTAGTCTCGGACCAATGGTGGATAATTGAGTGTTGTTGTTGGGTCACAGTCTTGCAAACACATGCCCAAGCTGTGAAGCTCCACTTGCTATAGTCTTTGTATACTTACTGTTAGGAAAGTTAGGTTGTAGAGTCTTTATTTAGGTCACTACTTACACAAACGCTGATCCATAGCTGTCTAATTGCATCATATTGAACATTTTATACACAGTTACAATTCTTTTTGGCAGTTGTATATAGGACACATTTCCATCCTTTTGGACAGAAAAAAGCAAGCATTCAAAGTATTTAATCTTTTATTTTCCTCTGCAGTGTTCACTTGTACATTTTAGGGCTTTAGATTAAATCATGCACATTAAGCAAGCACATTATAAGGTGTTGGTAAGGTTATTCAGTTGTCTGCATGTGATTTGTTGCCATTCCGTATGAAGACATCCCTTGGTGTTAATAGGGGGGCTCATTTACACCAGTTGAGGCCCGTCATTACTTCATCATGACACCTTCAAACCTCAAAGGTGTAATGCTAAGTTGGCGTAAAGTGTTTATGACAACCAAAAATCATCATTAAAAAAACCTTGAATTTGTCAATATTAATTAAGTTGTCAATTACAAGTGTGGTTCTCTATGCTATATGATGTGTGAAAGTGTCTGCTGTGAAAGAAGTCTCTAAGCTGATTAACCCAACGCTGAACCATGTTCCCTGGGCAACTTCTTTTTTTTCCCCCTCTTTCTCTCGATCCGTGTTGTTCCGCCCTCGAGAGACTTGTCAAGCTGCTGCTCTGCTCTCACAACCGGAGGAGGATCGAGTGGAGGCACAAATCAAAGATGGCAACTTGAAACTGCTGCTCACATGTCCTTGTGCTTTTATTAAAAATTATATTGCCTTCCTTCCCTTTTATATTTATGTTTTAATTGCAATGCATTTCATACTGCATGCTTGTTCCCCCCCCATCAACGTAGTTTTAAGAGGGAAAGCAAACTGGGTATGATACTGAGTGTGCCTAATTGGTTACTAGGTTGGCTTTTACATTGTTTATTATTTTGCAGCTTTTTAATCTTGACACGTTTGACATTTTCAACACGCAACTTCCATATTTCTTGTAAGTCAAGTCAAATTTATAGACCATTACCACAAATAATAGCCTTGGGGGGGCTTAAATTGACAGAATTTAAATAACTAACCAACAGTTTTTTTTTTATAAGCACCACATGCAGTCTCATGGTTGGAAGTGGGTAGGTAGGTCTTAGTGTATTTTTAGAGCATTTCTGTGAAAACAATACTATGGTGCTTGAGAGTGAACTGATATTGGACAGCTGACAATAAGCTAATACTCACTATAAAGCTCTGTGAAGCCGAGGGGATCTGAAGAGTCCGTGATAATTTTCTGTAGGTTCCTCACTACTAGGGAGTCCATTCATATTTGTCACGTTTTTACATTGTCATTTTATTTTATACCTTGCTATTATAAAAAGTATTGATCATAGCCTCTTTAACCAGATTGAGCAGATAGTTCTGCATTGCAGGAGCAAACGTTTTGGGGAAGACAAAATGAAATCCATTGTTGGTAATAGCTTTTGATATTGTTTTTTTCATAGGAAAATTCCCAATTAAGTTGATAGGTTTATATTTTAGTTGGACCATTTCATTAGTGAAAAATAAACATGTTTACATAGCACATTCTATTATTATGTGCATAAATTAACGTTATAATTACTGTAATGTTTGCAGCACTAGATCTCGCCAAACTTAATCAATAACTAATTCAACATGAATAATGTAAAAGGTTACCTGATTAAATGTGAACGGAAGAGTGAATGCATGACCTATTAAGTTGCAGCTTCTTCAAATATTTAGATAAGATTAGACACATGTTGCTTCTCTCTCTTTCCCACTGATACATATCATTGTTTTACATCCACAGAAAACCATATTATCAAAATACACACACACACACACACACACACACACACACACACACACACACACACACACGTTCCAATTGTAGAAGCAAAAAGTACCAAAAGAGACAAATATTTGCCATCTAAGGTGCTAAAACATAGATGGTATTTGTCCTTCTACTCCCCTGTTACTCCAACTGATGCAGGCCGGACTGCTGGTGTGATTTCCAATTACGTGAACCTTTGTGGTGTGGGATTGTTTCCTCAATAAAGAGCAGAACTCCATACAGGGCGAATAACCCCGTGCAGCTCCCTATAGTCCCATTTTTTATTCAGTAACTTTCAGTAATTATTAGCTCGACCCAGCTGTGACACAACTTCCACAACACATAATCTTGAGGAGAAATAACATGAATTACTTCAATGTTGTATTTCAATTTAAAATGATGTCAGTGTTTATTTGACAAAATGGGATATAGCTCAATCTAATATAATATTGGGTATGGGTATATAAATGTATTATTTGTACTAGTGCCTTGTGTGTCTGTATAGTTTTTGAATCAGACTATATGTGGAATTTCTCCCTGTCAGTTGATTTTATCGTCACCCTTAGGTAATGAGGTTATTGAGGGAATCCAACAGTAAGGCAGAGCAAGTAGAAAACGCCTGTGTATAGAATAAAAGGAGTTTTGATATATGATCACAAAGCTTCTCGTACTTGAAGCTCTTCCTCCCTTTAAATGGTCTTTTGTTATGAATCCCTGGCTCATTTTCACCGCTTGAGCGTGAGTCATATATTACAGAAGAGTCAACAGTCAGAGCCCCAGCGGAGTTGGATCAGCAACTAATCGGACTCACTTCAAGACAAAACACAGGAAATCTTTTACTGTCCGTTTGTTCTTTTTTCGTTTCTTCTTGGCTGTCTCCTTTGCACTGACTCATCCGTTTATAGACACACATGTTCACAACTCAGGGTGAAACTCACATTTTACACACACACACACACACACACACACACACACACACACACACACACACACACACACACACACACACACACACACACACACACACACACACACCTTCTACTAGTCACAGCTAACAGTGGAGGTGTCAAGATTCCCGTTATAAATCCTTCACTGAAGTTGCATCCTGTCCATGTGTGAGAGTTGGCCTTCTAAGTTCCCACTACTGTGCGAGGCAGAAGAAAGGAGAATAAAAAGTGTGTGTTTCCAGAAATAACACACACACACACACACACACACACACACACACACACACACACACACACACACACACACACACACACACACACACACACACACACACACACACACACACACACACACACACACTCTGACAGATGAATGTCGAAAAAAGGGGCGTATAAGAAAGAAACCTAATATTTTTTTACAGTTTCATAGTGTCTTATTTATTTAGTTTCAAGATGTGACTGTATGTTCAAAGAGCCTTAATTTGAAGTACTTCTGTGGAAGTGTTTACTATTTATTGAGCTCAGCATCTGAACAGTCCCATCTCTGACAGTCAGACAGCAATGCAGGCACTTTGCTTATTTGTACTTTCATCAAGAAAAGTGCTGATGACATGGACAAATTCAGATAAGGAAATATTTCAAAGAGAAGCATTTCATTGAGAAGAAAAATAATACTAATGTGGTGCATTCACAGCACAAAGGAATAAGGGATTATAAATATTTACATTGAATGTTGCAATTAACAATGAAGAGGCCACTTTAAAACACATTGGCTTATTGTCGCAGGTCTCAGTGAGTCCATCTATCCATCCAATGTTACAAAGCTCTTCATGGGATGAAAAGGAAGGGCTTTTTCAAAGTTGAGTGGTCCTCTTGACCTTGGAATCAGCAGTTTCACACACATCTCATCACAAAGTTAATTTACTGGGCTTTCCAAAGCTTTCTGCAGCAGATGAAGTGTGCTCCACTGTCATGGAGATATATGAGATGCTAATAACATGACCTAAATATGGAGTCTCAGTCATGTAATAACAAGTGCCTGTATACTGGGGAAAGATTTGGATCCTTGTTTGGCTTTCCTTGATCCTTTTCAGGGTGTCCATTGATGTTTCTGGTGTATGTCAGGTTAGTTTCCATAAGCCAATTCAAAGGTTGAGGGTCTGAATTTTTTCATCTTAACACAAATACTTGTTCTCCGGCCTGCAAATGTACTGTTTTGGTTCACTCTTACTGCTAGCATTAGCATCATGTTCGGCTAAAAAGAGGCTGCTGTTTTCAGGAAAGAAGATAAAAAATTTAAAAAAAACTTCATGTTACCTCCTCAGCACCAAACAGCAAACACAGTTAGTGGTCCTAGTGGAGCATTTAGCAGAAGAAGAGCCAGATTCCCTCTGGGGTGAAGAGACCAGAGCAAACAAGGAGCTAACATATAATTGAATATTGGTCGCATTCTATTAACACTAGGCTACTGCAGTACTTTTACTAAATATTGCAATGATATAATACACAACTTATCAACACTCATGGAACTTTTTTGCGTAATGTGTTCCTTTTGATTATATTTGCTATGTGTTTTTACGGACAGATCATTTTGAATACAGGACTGTTTTAAACTATTGTGTTGTATTGTTACTTTTATATTTAATTTTTTATTGTCTTAGGGAAAGGCTCTCAAAACTTCCACCACTGTATGCTGCAAATGTTCTATTTGATTTGAATGGGCGTTCCAATATCATAATGGTTTCCTTTGTCTTTAAATCCAGATTTATTTTCGCCCTTGCTCTTTTCTAAACCAATCAATCTCTTGCCCTTCCAACTTCTGTAAATGAGTTGAATGAAAAACTGAATTAAGGTGTCAGGGGAAAAAAGACTTATTTCCATCCGTTTCACCAAGACTATTTTTTCTACTAAGCGGAGAATGGGTATGTTATTGCGCAGATGGTGTCGGAGCTTACATTAATATTAAGCCTTTACCAGACCAAGGTTTACGTGGGGATTTTTACAGAACATCTGTTTGGCTGTGTGTGTTATTTTTAATACAGAACAGAAAACATTGCAAATTACAATTAAATTACACCGCCTACTTTCTCTTTTCCCCTTTGCAAAGTCAAAGTACCAATTGTTTTCTCTGCAAACTTACTAATGGCGACAAGTGTTTCAGCTACCTGTCCCTGTAACATTGTCCATATTTTAGCCCAATGTGGGCGTTTGTGATGACAGCACACATTAACACATTTTCCTGAGGCAGATCACCTGGTAATGAGAGCTAAAGTAGCTTAGAGGCAAACTGACCACGTGGACTATACTGGGACTCTAACAGCAAGCTATAAGTATGTGTTAGCTGTCAGTTAGTCTAGCAACTTGGATACAAGAAGATGAAAAGCCCAAGGCTGTTTGGTATTCCTGCGGAGGATGACGACATTTAAAAAATAAAATATAAATAAAAAATCAGCTCTGTGATTTCTGAAGGCGTACCCAAATATGCAGGTGCATCACTTGTCAAATCGAATGCCCATTTTGAAATTAGATTCATCTTTAATTTATGAGTGATTAGCGAAAGGTATTCAGCTACAAGCGCTGGGAATAATAGAAAATCCTCAGTAGGCAGCGTGGCATATTTGATATAAAGATGTGTTTGTTTCAACTTCACCTGCCTGTCCATTTCCCACGTCTTACTCCTTTGTTATCAAATAGGTTGAGATACACAGACTGGTAAATGAAGTGTGGCAGTAGACACTAAGCAGAAGACTAGAAGTGTGTGTGTGTGCGCTTGTGTGCTTAAAATGTTTTTTCTCTTTGATGATCTACTTCACCAAGCTGTGATAAATTCTGAAATTGGATGGCAGGGAGTGTTGAGGGCCGTGAGAAAAAAAAAACCCATCTGTGTGTGCGTCTCTGGTGGGCAGCTTACGGGGGTATTACTGAAAGTGGAGCATGAGTGAATTGTCTGGCCTGGCCTGGGTGTCTGCCCCTACACAGTAACCTTCACATGACCTTCAGCATATCTCTGTACGGCAGCAGCTTCACTGGAGCAGCGACAGCCAAGTCTCGCATGAATCCACATGGATACACCTCTGGGGAAAACACAAAGGTTGTTGGAGAAAGGCAAAAGGGAGATGAAGGTGAAAAAATAAATTATGAGATAAGACAGGTAGATGAAAAATGTGGGGAGGTATTCACATTTTAAGTTTGTGTATGTGTATGTGTCTGCATGTGTGTTTAGGTACGCATATATGTGTACATGCATCACTAATCATCATTGGTTCTGTTTGTCTTGTTGTTGTCCTTCCTTTAACTATAAGTGTCTACTTATGCATTAGCACTTTGTATTTATTGCATCGTGATTTTTATCCTGTGTCCTTCCACTGCTGCTGGGCTGTTGCAACAAACAAATTTCTCCTACGGGGGATTAATAAAGTTGTATTTTAAGGTGCTCACGATAGAACCATATGTTAAGAAAAATACCTAAATTGCACTGGTAATTTATCTTTAAAGCTAGCCTGGGTCTGTCATACAAATAAATCAAAAACTCCACTGACACCTCTAGCTATCTTATTAAATACTATCAGAGGACAGGTGTCTTCCAGTCTTACAGTTGCTCTAGCAAATCAACCTTCTAAGCTTAAAGAGGACCTATTATACTACTTTTCTGGTCTTAATTTCTTGTTTTACACTGCTATAGAGCAACCTGACACGAATCACATCACAAAAAACTATGTAGATTTTCGGGAAGCTCTTTCTCTTATTTTGGCGATCCAGCACGTCCTGTCAACACTTGAGTGTGTGTGCTTCGGGCATCTCCGCTCCCTCCGCCTGTGCTTCGGCGATCTCCGCTCCCGTCCCCCCCCATCTCCTGCAAACCCCACTCCGTTGTGATTGGTTGCCTTCCTTCCGGAACACATTCAGTGGCGGGAAGCGCGAGCATGGACCTATAAGGGCGCGAGGCAGACGCGAACAGGGAAGTGACAGCATTACCATACATGGAAACATCCGCGTGGTGACTTCACAAATTTTTATGCGACATCACAAATTATGAAAGGCTAGACCAGGGGTTTTCAAAGTGTGAGAAAGTGAGCCCCCCCTCAGAGAACAAATTTCAGAGGAGCCCCCCCCCCCCCAATTTTTTTTTTATTATTTTACAAATTTAAACATGTTTTTGAAACATTCTAAACATTTTTGTGCGTTTTTAAACACATAATCCAGTGTTTTAATCCTGCTTCCTTTGAGCATGGATAATACTGACTGAGTGTGCATCGGAGTGAGAATGATAGGCAGACAGACTTGCCCAAATTATTGACTAGTTAAATGTCAGTCACACACCCAGTGTTTTTTCGCTAGTGCCTCCAATGTCCTGCTGGAGGAGAATAGTGGCCAGTGGAGAACCAGACCCTCCTAGGGGGTCCGGGGGTATGCCCCCCGGGAGATTTTTTTTCACCTTTTTAAAGTGAAATGCATGAATCTGGTGCACTTTGAGAGGACAATTAAGAGGCTAAATATGAGGAATTTTGTGTGAACAAATAATTTGGAGACACTGGGTCTGATGAATTAGAAGCTATTGAAGAAGGACACATGGATTTTCCATAAAAATATTAATTTAAAATAAACAAAATGTATGCAGGGTCCTCTGGGTTGGGCTTGGTGCTCTTTTTCTTTAACGAGACCTATTTCTCTAATTTACTGAATGCATTTAAATGCAGTGAGGGGAACGAAGCAGAAGAACTTGTGTCCAGCTATGCCGTGATCTTAGTATAAAAAAGAAAAACTAAAAAAAAAAAAAAATTTTTTTTTTTTTTTTTTTTTTTTTTTTTACATATTCATCCGCGCCCCCCCTGCCATAACCCCGCGCCCCCCAAGGGGGGCGCGCCCCACAGTTTGAAAACCGATGGGCTAGACCGCTTTGAACACGTAACTTCTCGACTGTGTTTAGTGCTCTGCACAGACACCCCAGACGGTCAGCAGGGAATACGTCGAAATGCATGTAAGTCATTATTTGATAATTTAGTATGGTTAAGCATGACTATGAATCATCATGACAACGTTTATAGGTCATAAAAGTCAAAAAGCATCATAGGTCCTCTTTAAAGCAAAGCACATTTTCCCAAAATGTTTAACTATTCCTGTGAAGGAGTGTTAAGTTAAGTAAAAGTGTATAGTAAATTACAATATAACTCAAGGTCAGGTCCTTTTAGATCTAGTGCACTATAATATTCTCTGCATGAGAGTGATAGCCAGAGAGATGATAAAGCGATAAAATAAGCATTCAGCTTGTTGCCTCCAGCAGGCTTTTCAGCATATCCCTGATCTCCATTTTGGATCACAATACCCCCAGTCAGTCCCTCTTTGACTGATGATTGATCCTTTGATGGACGGCTGTGTGGTCTACCAGACAGGCTATCATGCTGCTTGGCTTCTAATGAAATGGGGTCAGATGAGCAATGACAGACGCATTGAGGAAATAAATATGTGACAGGCTTTGATGCCGCAATCTCTAACGACAACCAGCCTGAGATGAGACAGTGTGTGTGTGTGTGTGTGTGGTAGCTTTATGTACTGTCATAACGGTCACTGAGGTGAAGGATAATTCTTGTTCATTCATAGTTTTGGCCATCATTCCTATCAGTAATAACAGCCTTACATCATGCTCACACAGTTAATTGCTTGTATTTGAGAATGCGATAACTTTTGGCCCTTTTAGCTTTCTTTTTAGTCAGAAAATGATACACATTTTTAACAGGCTGAATTCCTTTTTCATTGTACTTGTACAGATATTTGTGTGTAAATATGTTCCTGTGCAATAAGAATACTCTAAATTTAGGAAGGAAAAGAAAGTTAGATTTTTTTAAATCACAGCGCTATCTAGTCACTACTACATTAAGGCAAAACATGTCAAGTAAATCTCCCAAAAAATGTAAAACCAGCTTCCTACACACATATTGCCAGCTCTTTTGAAAACAGCCATGAGGGACAATGGATTACAGAGCCGATCAGACTGCAAAACAGAATGACCAAATTGTGACACACATGCCATTAATCCATCTGTTCATGCAATAAACAGATTGTAGATCAAGTCGGTTATTAATCTGACATTGCGACCCAGAAGGACTAACAGCTTGGCAAAGTCCGGTACCCTTAACCTCATGCTCCTTTCAGGTCATTTGTTTTGAGAAATTTGATTAACTTCGAATTTGCACAAATAACAGTTTTCATTTTCCAATGAAAGTGGGTTACAGTCCATCCAGTTTAGCGACCATTCTTTCCAGAACTTGGTATAATAATAAAATTGTAACCCTTAATGAAAAGGTCAGACAATTTCAAACCAACTGTCCTTTGATGGCAGGTTTACCTGCAGCCATTTCTGTGTGATGGCTGTCTTGCTGGCAACAAGAAGGACTATTCTCACCAGGAGAAATATTTGGCAAAAAATTCCCACCAGGATCTTGAGTTGGTAGTTTTAACCTGATTTTCCCAAATATCATTCCAATGGACTTCACCATTAACAGTCTTGTGGCCATTTCTTGTACAGGGCACTTGTTTCCAATGTTACTTTTAAGAGGTGTGGGACTTGCTCTGGGGTCCCTTAACAGGTTAATCCTCCCATGATGCACTCCTCATGGCAGCTGACTCCGGACTCCTCACCATCCTCATCCTGTTAGATCTGACTGCTGCCTTCGACACCATCTCCCACACCATCCTCCTCAATAGACTGGCATCCATAGGCATTCACCACACCACCTTCAACTGGTTCCAATCATACCTCTCAGGCCGCACTCAGTTCATCAAACTCAAGTCCTTCACTTCCCAACCCTCCCCCGTCACCACAGGTGTTCCCCAGGGCTCAGTCCTGGGGCCCGTGCTTTTTATCATCTACCTCCTCCCCATCGGCAATATCTTCCGTCACTACAACATCCACTTCCACCTGTACGCGGATGACACCCAGCTCTATCTCTCCACCAAACCTGACTCCGCCCTTCCACCATCACACCTCTCTCAATGTCTCTCTGATTTAAAAACCTGGTTTTTCTCCAATTTCCTACAACTCAACTGCAATAAAACTGAGTTTCTTCTCACTGGTACAAAATCCACACTCGCCAAATTCAGCAGCTTCTCTATCCCCATCAATAACACTCCCGTTTTCCCCTCCCCTCAGGTTAAGAGTCTGGATGTCATCCTCGATAGCACGCTGTCTTTTCAATCACACATAAACAATATCACCCGCACTGCCTATTTCCACCTCCGCAATATCAACCGTCTCCGGCCCTCCCTCACCCCTCACTCCACTGCCATCCTGGTCCACAGTCTAGTCACCTCAAGACTAGACTACTGCAACTCCCTCCTCTTCGGTCTCCCCCAAAAAATCCTCCATAAACTACAACTGGTCCAAAACTCCGCAGCAAGAATCATCACCAGAACCCCATCCTCTCACCACATCACCCCTGTCCTGCGCCAGCTTCATTCCCGGTTCACTTCCGCATTCAATTCAAGGTCCTCCTCTATACCTTCAAAGCCATCCATAACATTGCCCCCCAATACCTAACAGACCTTATCCAAATTGCCACTCCCTCCTGTGCACTCCGCTCCTCCTCCTCTGTTCACCTCACTGTCCCCTCTGCCCGTCTCAAGACGATGGGGAGCAGAGCCTTCAGCCGCTCTGCTCCCCTGCTCTGGAATGCACTACCCCCCGACATCCGCAACACTGAATCCATAACCCAGTTCAAATCCAAACTCAAAACCCACCTTTTTAAATCTGCATACACCCCCTGATCCTGCCTTCCTCATCACCTCACCACCCTATTGTGTATTTATTTTAAACTGTTTTTAATTCTATTTGTGTACCTTGCTTTTAAACAGTATATGTTATTGAATTCTTTGAATGTAAGGCGACCTTGAGAGCTTTTGAAAGGCGCCTCGAAAAAAAATGTATTATTATTATTATTATTATGGCCATATCCCTCATATTTTACTCCAAAGACAACCAAGCAGGTGGAAATTCAGACCAAAGCTGCAAGAAACTGCTATTGTCCTGTCAAAATGAACCCTCCTCAAGACTTCATAGGTAAGCACTCCACTAGTGGTCCAGGCATTGTATTTGTAGTTGGAGCCTAATGTTATTACACTATAACTTGTGTATTTCCCTTCAAGGAATGGAATTAGATGGCTGAACATATTTCCTTGTCTGGAGCTAATGAGGTCCCACCAGAGTGAGTGTGATCAACATTAAGACATACATAAGTGATGCTGCATTAAAATGCTCTCTGAGGCGGAGTAAGCTCCTCTCTGTCTTCCCTTTTCTCTTCTTCTCACTCAAGCTCTCTCCTCCCCTCCCTCCATTTGTCTTGTGTTCTCCTTTTTTTTTCTTCTTAATCAGCTAGCCTTGTGCCACTGCTGCTGTATCCTGCCATTGGCACAGTTTTCCGTTCGATGTAGTTAGGCCCAATGAGATACCACTACATCTAGGTCAATTTTCTGTCGGAAGATTAATTTTACATGGACCTATTTCGAGGGTTTCCCAGTACACTCAAACATGCACACACACACACACACACACACACACACACACACACACACACACACACACACACACACACACACACACACACACCACCGTACAAATTCGACCTTTCCACCATTAAGGAAAAAATTAAAATCAAAGATGATTATGTGAGAAGCCAGACACACGAAAATAACATCCTTATTTAGCTGTTTTACAATGCAGGCAATGAATGAGGTGAAAGGCATCATGGTTATTATCCTTTAGGAACAAAATAATCTGCTGAGAAGGGGGAAGTCGGCGATTTGGATGTGTAGATAATTAAATCCTGGCGTGTGAGAGGACTAATGATGAGATTTTTCTCAAAGCCGCTCTACCTTATCATTTTCATCTGCGCCCCGAAAAACAGCCCCGACTGCGAATCATTTCTGCACTTTTATTCATCACTCAGCAGTTCACTGCATGAGAAGAACTCTTCTGAGAGCGGGGAAAGGCTAAATGGAACCCGATATGAACCTGATGCTCTGCCCCACAGCCAAGCACGTAGACGGCCCGGCCAGAGCAGCCCCACTCAAGTCAGGCTCCCGCTCTAATTATGTGAGAATATGGCCTGTCTGCACTTTTGACAGATTCCTTAAGATTGCAGTATGGACAGTATGGACAAAGACGAGTGTTGCAAAATGTAAAGTTGGTCAAAAGTCGGTTCATATCGTCTGCATATAGTTCGAACTTTGCAATCAGAAAATAGGGAATCTGCATTCCCATACAGATAAAGATTCAAGCATTATATATTGCTTTGAATGATTTTAATTAATTTGTTAGAGATTCAACAGGTTGCATTTCTTCAAGTCTCTTACTCCTTTCATTTGTTTCACATACATATGAGATTCAAAATATTCTCACATCTTCTGCTCCACATCTGTTGTCTCTATGTTGCTCAGTGGGGGATTAGGTTTCTTATTCCCTTTGTTTCAACCACACAGGGAATGCCCTGTCGCTGTATTTCCTCCCAACATTTTTGGATTGCGCTCAGTTCTGCAATGTGATAGATCTTTATCTGGTTCCCCAGTGCTATTGATCCGCAGCTTTGCAAGAGTGGAGGCATGACAAAGTGGTAATCTCGCACAGGCTGATCGATACCACAGTATTACATGATTATTCTGGAACTTGTTTGTCGAAATCTCTTGTGCTTCCCCTACTTTTCCAGCCATTAGAGTAAATAAGTCAACGAGGGGCAGAGGTTATATTTCAACACCCAAAAGTTTCTTATGCGGCTCTGCGTTGTTGGATACTACGGTTTGTTGGTACGTGGATGTTTTCCAAAATAATAAGTCCACAGCCACTGTGTGACATACGCATTGAAACTGAAGCAAAATCAGGACAAATATAAATTTGACCCAGCGATGGCGCTGTATAGGAAACATCACGGGATCACCAATGAGCGTAGACATACATTCTTTAACCAAATGTTGAAGGAACCCATCCAATGGTTGTCAAAACGATTTATGAAACAATACACTTGTCATCCATGCAGTGGTATGAGTGTGGAAAGTCATGAGCTCTCTAACATCAGTATAGGCTTCATCTGCTGGGGGTCTTGGATGTCTGTTGAAGGGTTCATGAGAATCCATATGAACCAAATTGATGGACTGAACGATCAACCAACAGACATAATCACTCATAGAGCTACACCAGTATTGTGGCAGTGAAAGAGATCAATAAGACGCATTGATTTGAAACTCTGAATAATAATACCCAGATATAATGAATCCCAAACCCATTTCAAGAAGTACACTAGTGAGGTAAATTCCATTTACATGAGTGATGGAAATAATAAATGAGAAACTCGAAAACGGAGTAAATAAGTAATATCTGAAAAAGAATCGTTAGACAGAGACATTAACTGAGCAATAGGAAGTTCATCAACCCCAAACCTGCAACCTGGGTTTGAAAAAAAAATCTAGTTTTAATTGGCTGAATACATCAAAATATTGCACTTCAGTTATTGTTCATGCTCCATCTGTCAGGCATAAATGTTGACTTAATAATTTCACCTTGTGGTTGACCTATGAAATGATGCTCAGGATAAAGCTAACGGGTTGAAGCACTTTATTAAAAAAAAATTATGAAAAAAAGCGACATCATGCATTATTTGCTGATTGCTTTACTATTGATTTATCAGTCATAAGTAATGAAGGGCCAAAATCCTCGATAACTGCACACTGTTTGGGTTTTCGCCTTTAAAGCGTATATTATTGCATTACATTATCACAATCAAAACTCTCTGTTCTTGTCTGCTTGGCTTTAATTTAAGCTTTTATTGCCGTGGAAGATCCGTTCCTCTACTTTCAGGGGAAATATGCAAACAGGATATGGTGTTAAACCTTGTGATAACTGGCGTATTGGACATAACCGTGAGACACTACCCGAGCCAATAGCAGTGAATCCCTTACGTAAATTTATATATAACATAATCATCTGCTACTCAACCCTGATTAACTTAAAAGGACAAAGGGTCTGATTTTCTTTTTTGCGGTCAGAGGTGACATTTACGCAGTGGAGCGTATGCCCTGTCCAGCGACTTTATTGGCATTTACATTATGTTAGTGGCCTTTTAATAGAGCATTGACATTGGTGGGAGCGAGGACGGAATGGTAGAATGGCCCGAAGCAGGAGACGGAAGAATCTGCTATAACATTGAAAAGGCAAAACATCCTCCCACGCTTCATTCTCCACTGACAACAAACAAACACAACCAGAAACAGAAACGAGAGAAAATATGAAATTATGCAAGGGGACCAATCTCATTATGTTCCTCCGAGCCTCTGGTTTATTTGTACTATATTTGTACACTGCTGCAGGATTCAGCCTTGCATTCTCTTTGTTTCAAAATGAGAGTTGTTTTGCAAAACTATGATTAATTTGTCTTTATGAAAAACTAAAAATCTTTGACAATACAGAGTTAAAACTTTTACCTTATGATAACATCGTACAGATGCTAGCATAGCACATTCTAGCCTACAGAATGCTAAATGTATAAAATGAGCAATTCATTCTAACTGAACAAATACACCAAGTTAAAGGTTAACAGTGTTGGGAAAGTTCTTTTTCTACGTGAACTAGTTCAAAGTTCAGTTCACACCCTTTAAAATGAACTAGTTCAGTTCATAATTCAAAATTCTGAACTAAGTTCACGGTTCAAAAATGAACTAGTTCATAGTTCTTTTTTTTCAATATGTTGCTGCAGGCTATTATTTTTCTAAATAATTGCCACATTCCATACAGAACCACAGACAGAAATTATTTCAATAACATTCAGTCCACACTAGAAGCCAGCTGCAGCTTTTACCCCTACAGTATATTCTCAAAAACATGAGGAAAAAGTTGTTGTTTGATGGTCTTTTTAATGAGGAATTATTCAAACAAAAACTTAAGGTGCAAATGTTTTTCCATTTTTATAATTTTCCAAACCTGGAAACAATTCACATGAAATGTCATTCAAAGAAAGCAATACTGAAAATTATACCAGGCAGGTTCTACTGTACAAAAAAAATTAGCCTACAACTTAAAATAGTAAATCCCCTCAAAGAGACCATTCTAAACTGCAGTATAGGGCCTCCTGTTAACAACAAAGTCCAGAAGATGTGTCGACATACTTATTAACACAAACACAATCTGAGGTAGGTAACAATCATACGAAGAAGAGGTAGAACCTGAGGCTAGGTCCATGGTCTGAGTCATGGGTCTGAGTAAGCGCTGCTGCATTCATTTGTTTTGTCTTTTTTCCCACGGTGTTTCGCATTTTGATGACGCAGCGGCGGTGCGACGCTGTGGTGGCATGTGTTGCCAGATTGGGTGTTTTTCAGCTACATATTAAGGGCTGTTTACGATGTCTTTTAGCGGGGCTTTTCTATGGAAATCTGGCACTCGATGAACGATTGAACGACTGTTCACAAACGCCAGAATGAGCGCGTTCGCAAAAACGTTCATGAGGCAGAAATACATACGTTCAGTTCACGTTCGCCCCCAATATGAATAAGTTCATGAACGATCGTTCATTGAACGCGTTCAGGCACAACACTGAAGGTTACTGTATCCACTATACCACGAGCGCCCCACATACAAATCAATTTTTTTATAATTATTCCTTTTGTCTCACTTTGGTCAAGAAATCGTGCAAACTGTTGATCATATATGATAAATGATAAATGATAAATGATAAATATATGATATCATAAAATGATAAAGTGAAATGACATTTCATATTACAAATGTCATTTCACTTTATCATTTTATAATTTGTATAAGCTTGACTTCACTCTCCCACAGATTTGCAATCTACATTATTTGAATTAGTCTCAGAAAATTGTGCCGCAATTATGTTGAGCAACTTGTTTTAAAACTTTGTTAATGAGGAAAATTAACATGAAAAAACATCAGAAAATAATAATGAACTGGCACAACTTCTGCAGAAATAATCCACACAAAGTAATAAGGAGAGTGCATCAAATTTACTAAAACATGATACATTTTGTCTGGGTTTAAATTCAATTTATAAGCAGGCAAATGCTGTTCCCTTCCACAAATTGGTCAATCATGACCCCGAAATAATTCCTTCCCTCTGGTGAGACTTTGCGGCTTTGTAGGGGAGAGTTGTTTCTTGGCTGTGAAGAGACCAGAAAATGTCATGGGAGACTCACTTACTTACAAATTGGCAGGTTGAAATGAGGCACACACAGAGGAAGGTTTGCGATTCCATGACAAATATTCCCTATCAGAAATAACCTTCGCAGAGGGTGAGGCCACACTATTACACTAATTACTGCCCAGACACTGTCAATCAGGATATTCATTATGTCTTCGGCAGAGAAGACATAATGCAGTGTGTGTGTGTGTGTGTGTGTGTGTGTGTGTGTGTGTGTGTGTGTGTGTGTGTGTGTGTGTGTGTGTGTGTGTGTGTGTGTGTGTGTGTGTGTGTGTGTGTGTGTGTGTGTGTGTATGTATGACAGACCAGAGCTAAACAGAGGTTTCAGCAAGGGGAATAAGAAACCTACCAACTGAATATCTGTAGCACTGTCATAAGGAGCAACAAATCAAAAGGGTTGACGTTGGGCTGGTTGGGAAATCCATAAATAAATCCATTTGTGTTGAAAGGCTGATTGTGGAGAATGTCACTGATGCTTGCACTAGATGATTGGTATACTGCATATTATCACTGTAATATTTTCAGTATTGTCCCAGATCCTATCCTCATATATATTTCCCCTTAATCTTTGGTATTAAAATGGAATGAGAATTCATTTGGAGCAGGGAGGAGGTCCCAATTATTGTATACGGTGGGTGTGAGGTGGGAAAAAGGATGAAATTAAATGTGAATTGTGTGTGTGAGAAGATGTACCATTGGTGTGTGTAACAAACTAAATCGGACACAGTCCTTTGGAGCGAATGACAAAAGGGAGATCAATGAGGGAGAGAAAGTTAAAAGGGGTGAATGTATGCAACGAGTGAAGGATGTGAAAGAGGGAGAGAGAGTGAGCGAGAGAGGGAGGGAATTAGAGACGGCTGTATGATTTTCTCCAGCAGCACTTGATCAATCCGTTCCAATAGCCAGTTGTTTGTGTGTGCGCCCAGGCATTTTTAATCAGTGAAGGGCTGCCCTCACTGCAAGCCCCACAACCAAGTGGACATGTCCAGTCAGTGCTGGTTTGTATCTCTGCCCCACACACGCGAACAAGTTGCAGCTTTGACCTGAAGAGTTGACATGTGTATTGTGTGTGTGTCCTCATCGCTTTATGCTGGCAAGATACAATTCAGAACATATCCATTGTGCAAATAATCTGCAAAGGTGCAGATGATCCTCTCAATCTTGTTACTTCTTATGCCAGGTTTTCATGGGTCCAGAATATTGCAACTTGTCTTGTAAGGGATCTGTGGAAAACCTTAGGTGCGAAAAAAATCTGAAGCCAAACCCACAAGAGGGAGAACACCAGAGAAGCAATATGAGCTATTGGTTAACAAGCAGCTGCAGTCCCAATTAATGAGCAGAAGGATATTAGTAACATCCTGAGAACAGATTTAAAGTCACAGGATGTCCCTAAATATATATTTTTTTAAGATTTAAGATTACTTTCTTGCAATAATTCACAAAGTCCCCAGAATAATCTTTACATCTGAATTAATTCAAGAAAGTAGTCTTAAATTCAAAGTCCTGATCCCCCCTCCTGCATCATAAACAATCTTTCTAGCCAACTGGATGACAAATGGACAGTCAGCAGATGATCATTTTTCTAACCAAATGGAATGTCTCTGAAACAAATAACAAAAAGCAAAGTCATTTTACTTATTTTGTCTCACCATTTGATCAGAGATGAACCTGAGAATGCCAAGATCTATTCGTATCAGCGCCAGTGTTAGACATGTTGATCCTAGACCCTTTGAGTAAATGAGAGCAACATCCAGTTACACTGAATTTGGTCCTGGTCTTATTCTTATCACACTCATTTAGTGTCATATACTGTATGTGATAGGCCTAGGTGATTACCATATGTGAAGGTTCTTCCCTAATTTGGAAGAATCTTCAAATTGATATTAATATTAAGGATGAATCCTAAATACATACTTTTTGTTTATTGTGATAAAACCAATAATTGATAGAAGTACGTCAAAATTAACCCCATCACTGCGTGAACATACACTTTTAGTTTAAGTTTAATTCAATGGATTGCAGTGTTGGCTAGGAATGATTATGCTCCAAAGGACGTTATTTTTTTTCCAGTATCAGCTGAAATTTGCAAAAAAAATAACCCTCAAAATTCACACCATCCACATGTAAAAGAGAAAAAAAAATCCACATCATCCATTACTGTCTAGAAACCACAGGAACGTGCTTTCTGACCTGACCTTATCAGCAGGATGATATATCACGTTCGTTCCTTCCAAACCTGTAACAAATCACTGCTGGAAAAATAAAAATATGTTTTATGATTCGACCACTCTGTGCTGAAGGTTTGACGGCTTTGTCAATTGAACATAAACTTGTGTGTCTTTTTCGGGCTGATGCTTTCGTCCTAATTGGGAGGACGGTCTCGAGATGCGAATTGTTTATTGATTATGAGAGTTTGAGGAGAGAGTGGTGGTTGTAAGTGGAGGAGCAGGATAATGGCCTCAGAGTGGCAACGTGGCTTCCAGAGAGGGCGTGGGTTGGGGCATGGAGCAGATATACGTTGAATGACATTTGACAAGAGGAGAGTTTTTGAGATGTGGTCTTTCTACTAAATTTTTAGCTACCTTTTAAAATAGCTACGAGGAACTTTTAAATATTTCTGAAACAGTCTCATTTTTCCTCCGATGATCATAAATGACATGTAACCACAAACGAGACCATCAGTGCAAAGAATGCTATCCTCATGTAGTTTCTTTACCGCTTTTGTCCAAAGGGGGTGCAAGAATTAACACAAACAGAAAGTTCCTCTGAGCACCTTTAAAGCGTCTCATACCTCCCTGAGGCCTTTTTCCATTCCAGAAAAACATGCACGCCTACGCACAACCCACAAGGTGCGCTGCGGCAACATTTAAATAATAATAATTGTTTTTATCTCGGTGCCTTCCGTAACACTCAAGGACATCTTATAGTTAAAACAAGCAAAAATACAGTTTAGTCCCACCGTCAACCATTTGAACAGTTTATTTTCCCTCCTTGTATAACATTTTTCAGCGTGATTAGTTTTTCTTCCAAACATTGTTTACCGCCACAGCTTTCTGGAGCTGTATAAAAAAAAACACTTTGACTTTCATGTATTGTAATTGACCTTACTGTATGGGTCCCAGTTGGTAATAAGTGTTCGGAGTGCGGCTTTGTAATTTCTTGCTGGAGCTAGTAAACGCATTACTAGAGATTTTGCCCCCAACAGCCAGCCCTGCAGAAAATAGTTGATTTGTTGTCTTGGAAAAAAAGACAGAGAGATGGAGATGAGAGCGCAGTACATTCTGTGGGTCTGGAAAAAAATACGTTATAGATGCAGTGTCATTTTCCTGGAAATGAAATATATGGTAAATCGTGACTCTTCAGATTTATAACGGAGATTGTGTTTTTTGGCAGGTCATATAAATAAAAGGCAGTTTTCCTGCTTCAACATTCGCCTTGTACTGTGGTTGCCGTATTGCATCAAGTTCATTATCAGCCTTGTTTCATGTTTGCAGGGGCTACTCGCAGCACTAAAACTAAAAACAAAAAACTCCTATTTCAATAAGTAATTAAAGCCAGCTCATTCATCAGCTACATAAACAAGCAGGTATTATGGATTGGAGATTTATCATAATTAAAATGGAGTCATGTGGCTGTTGCAGGCTGATACTTCATCAGTTCTCGGTGGCCCTGAACACATTTTAAGCTATCATCAGCACACACATTAGGGCTGGTAAATGACCAATGTGTGTGCTGAGAGCTGTGGTGCAGATATGAGTGCCAACACACAGCTCAGGCTTGATACACGGAATGACTTACATGTCAGGAGAATATAGCTTTTGGGGAGTAACAAGAAAATAGCTGATGCTCTTTTTTTTCTAAACAATTTCTAAACAATATTCATTCAGAACTGCAGTCCAACATGTTTCACTTTTGATTCCCTACCAGCAATTTACCGTGTTTTTGTAACAACACGAACAACTGAAATAGGATACATAGAATTAACAGCATCCTCAGGTTGTTGCTGTTAACTGAGTTTTCATGGATCAGCATTTTTATTTGCAAACATTAAAGAGATCCTATTATACTACTTTTCTGGTCTTCATTTCTTGTTTTACACTGCTATAGAGCAACCTGACACGAATCACATCACAAAAAACTATGTAGATTTTCGGGACACTCTTCCTCTTACCCTAGCGAGCACAGCAGTCTCTCTCTACACACTGCTTTGAGCTTCTCCGCCCCTCCCCCCCTGCTGCAAACCCCACTCCGTTGTGATTGGTTACCTTCCTTCCAGCAGCGGGAAATTTTCAGGAAGGTGGGGGCATGCAGCCGGAGCTTGCCTGAGCGGCAGCATTACCATACATGGAAACATGACAGAAACGACCCGAGCGTGACAGAAACTATCCGGAAATTTGAACGAGTTCGGCTCGACCGGCTGCCATAGTGTTTAGTGCTCTGCATAGCCACCCCAGACGGTCAGCAGGGAATACGTCGAAATGCATGTACGTAATTATTTGATACTCTAGTATGGTTAAACATGACTATAAATCATTATAACAATGTTTATAGGTCAGAAAAGTATCAAAGGTCCTCTTTAAGAATAAAGGGGAACTACACACACACACACACACACACACACACACACACACACACACACACACACACACACACACACACACACACACACACACACACACACACACACACAGCACTCTAACACCACACTTATCTCTAGAGCCCAGGATTTATGTTGATCACGTTCTTTGCTTATATACCTAAACAACAACATCTCTTGACTGTAAAATCCACCGTAGATTTATGGATACCAGCCCTTCTTAACCTCCTGACCCGTTGCACAGGGAGGTTGCAGTTGGGGGGGAAGGCGAAAGCCAGATTAAGGATGGGAGGGGAAGGGAGAGGGGGACTGAAGAGATACAGCTGGATCATTACATTGCCCGAGGCACGCTCTGAATCGATAAGAGTACAGCTATAATAACCTTTGCAAAGTGCTCCTGGCAAGGGAGAGCGTGGGTTGGAATAAAAACAAACACCTGCCTGAGTTTGTCAATAGACATCTGCATTACATTAGGGCAGCTATGCAACTTTTGATTGGTTTATTCGCTTGGTTTTGCTGCAAAAGGATACAAATATCTTAATCATTTTCAGAGATAGACGCCTGTCAGGTTTGAAGAAAGCAAAGATAACAAATGAAAGCGAAAAAGCAACATTGAGATGAATGATCAAAATTCACATGACAGCGGAACACACGGGCGGGAAATTGTAAAACATCCAAGATGCGTTTACAATGACAATGAAGGGGGCGATATATTCCAATGTAGTTCAGATGCAGCGGCTGATTTATAAATTCATTATAAAGGGCTATGTTCCACATCCATCTTTGTTGCTCCGATATGCATGAACTGTTGCTCGCCTCGTCGCACGCTTTCAATCAGTGTTCGCCTCTATCAGGCCTGTGGCTCGTCAGGATGTTTACCGATGGTGTCAAAGCCAAAGCACAGGGAGACGACAAGAGAGAGAGATGTAAAACAACAAAGATAATGTAAGAAGAATAAAGAGGATTTGAACAAAACACAAATGCATCAAAACGGCTCAACGAAAAACGGCACAAAAGCCCAACTCGTATGAGCAATAAAGTGCTTTGTGGCCTGATATGGCCCAAATCATCACTGAGATAATAACTTTGGAAAGCCTTAGTACATGCGTAAACGTTGATGCTGTACTTTTAAAAAGTTGTGTTTTCTCTATATTTTTTGTGTGCATTATTATTTTTTTGTGTCCACAATGACCATCCCACTTAAATTTGACTCTCACTAGACTAGACTTCTTCTCTTAATGCTTTTTTGAATCGTTACCGTCTCCCACCTACATTCGCGCCAGAATCACGCAGGCAATCAGCAAGTCAAAAATAAAAACAAAAACACATTTTGGATAACTATTCAGGCTAATTATTTAGACATGGCAAAGCAGTCAAAAAAGAGAGCACACATTCCTGTTAGACAGATACGTAGTGCAGCTTTAAATAAACTAATTCAATCTCTTCTACAATTGTACACTGCAGGTAATGTTTACAGCAAAGCAAAACGGAAAAACAAAGTGTGAACGGAGGCAGAAATTGGTCAAATTGTTGGATAGATCCCAGGAAGAACCATTATTCTCCATTTAGAGGAAACTATTGGTAAACTGCTAATTCACTAATGGACTCTATACGGACACATAAAAACAACAGAGTGGAAATAGTGGGGGAGGGGAGAAGGCACATTTGTACTTATTTTAGTGCTTTTCGACCAGCCAACAAACTCTGTTTGAAGACAAACGAGAGCTGTTTGGAAGGTCTCACCTCCCGTCAGAAGAGAAATAAGTTAACCCGGGATATGTGCTAGTTTAGGGTTTAGACTCCATAAAAGCAGACCCGTCGCCAGACCTCAGTCTTAAGGGGGGCATATGAAATGCATAGGGGGGCACAATTATAATTAGCCTACAGTATGTATATTTATAATAGTCCTATACTCTATTCGCGCAGCACGTAATCATCACGTTAAACTAACCAACAGCGGTAGCCTATAGCCTACAACACCAGTCCTCATAATTTAAAGCAATAGGCCTACATTACATAGAAGCAATGTTATGAATATCCATACAACACTTGACTATTCAACATATTAGATGTGGCCTAACACCAGACGCATATCTCAAACATTGCATTTTAAAGCAGTCAACAAAGGGATATGCATTGCCATTATACACACACACACACACACACACACACACACACACACACACACACACACACACACGGTAGCCTACTTTGAGTGGAGGCAGGGCTGTGCTCTCTCCAGTCCCTTCTATCAGTACAGCGGGAGGCGGCGTTTCTCCGAGCTCAACCTCCTCATCAACATATCTTTCGGCCTCCGGGTTCAAAGCAGCCTGTGCGCCAATGAGCTCGCTACTGCGCTCTCCAAAACGCGCATCCATCTCTCCTTGCACAGCATCAATAACACTGTAAAATACTCTTGAACTCAGTCTTTTCGTCTATGTCACTTTGTGACAGACCAACTGTTTCCTCAACTGCAAATCCGCGGAGGTTCTTGTAAATTGTGCGTCTTCTCGGCCGGTCTCCGGCACAGCCTCGCCCTCGATGGCCGTGGCTGGAGGAGCGCAGAGTTCCCACAGTGCTAAACTGTGGCTTCACGCAATCAGAAGTGTCACCGCGCTGAACAAGTCCATAATTTCGGTTTGTAGTAGTCTGTTGTGCGGCTCGAAAAGTGACAACAGTTTGACGATGCGATTTGGCAGAGGAGACTGTTGGTGGGCTTTTCAACCATTACCGAATATCGATTATGATGAACTATAAATGAAATAGTAAGCCGGCGAAAACTCATCCAACTTCACTTTCAAAAATGCGCGGTAACTGTTGAGCGGCTACATTGACGTAGTTACGTAGCCTTACTTTCTCTTCACTAAGGTCGTGATAGGCTGTTGCAGTGTAGATAGACTCCCATCAATCAAACAAAATCACACCATTGTTTATTTATATTTTAAATGTTTTGATGATAAAGAATGCAACATTAGTATTTATCAACACAAAATTAGCTACTGAGATAGTATAAAATAAGCACAAGCATTTCTGGGGGCGGGCCCGGCCCCCTAGGGCCCGCCCATAGCGACGGGTATGCATAAAAGGAACACTCCTCTTGGTGTAGATATAAATATCACTGGGTGGAAAAGGGCAGTGTGAACATGGCGGGGCTTAATATACAGCTCTCGGCTACCGCTCACACGAGACACGGTGCACATACAATACGGCAGCAAATTGCATTATGGGGGATGCATTTCCCCCTACGTCAGCACATCTCCCGCTTATCTCTCTATCGCTCACGTCGTGTCGAAACATCCAATTTTCTTTAATCAGAGGAGTTTGCCGTGCGGTTAGATATGAAATGCGATTAGATGCTGCCGAGATAATGATGTAATAGTGGATGCATGCCTTCAATACACTGAACCGGCATGTGTGCTATGTTTGTGCAGGCGTATGCCCTTTTTCAGCAGCAAGCTTTCCTCACTGGGACGGTGATCTGGGAGAGAGAGATCAATAACCAATTGTAGCTTTGTGTGTGTGTGTGTGTGTGTGTGTGTGTGTGTGTGGCAGGAACTGGTCAGGGTCACGGCGGTAGAGCAGCGGCACTCCACTTACCCTCAGTCTCTGTGTGTTCATAAATCCCGAGGCTAAGTCCATCAAATTGTTATGTCTCCCAATGGCAGCGATGACAGACAGAAGGTGAAGGGAGTGGAGTCAATAAATTGAGTCGCTGCATGTGCCAGAGAGTTGAGAGTAATCAATTACACATTAGATTATGCTTACTCAGCCGAGGGCTATCGCAGGTGCCTTTTAAAAGTCCTCCACACCCGAACTTTTTATAGTTAAAGAAGCTCCGGGGAACTTTTAGTTTGTGTTAGTTCTTGCACCCCCTTTGGACAAAAGCGTTAGTGTTTTTATAATGCCAGCTATAGTTCCTGGGTGAGGAACATGACAAAGGCAAACAAACTACATAAAAATAGCATTTTTTGCACTGATGGTCTCGTTTGCTATTACTTGACTATTTATAAGTTCCCCGTAGTACCTCCAATGAGTATTGAATCAACAACCAGAAATTGTGGTTTCATCTAAAGTCTGGTAAGCAAGCTAACCAAAAAATTTGAAAAGTAACAGAGCATTACTGGGATTAGTAACTGTAATGTAACTACTATATTTTCTGTCTTTATTTAAGGTGGAACGCTATGTAAACAAAGGGTATGTCAACAAAGTGGGCGCAGAGTAGACAGTACTTACAGGTAACTATTCGTCTCGAGATAATCACTGATTTTGACAGAGTGACTTTGACAACAAGCTTTCTCCAGAATCGCTTGAGAATTTTTTTTCCCGTCAGTGCTTTGGATAAGATAGAGAGACATTCTTCTGCCTGATTTTGAAAGAAGGCTGAGCACTGTCTGCTCCATCATTGCACATCAGAGCCGGCCCGAGGCATAAGCGAACTAAGCGGTCGCTTAGGGCCTCCGACCGCCAGGCCCCTGATATTAACATCATATTATGCAAATGTAAGTTATCATACAAAAAAGGAATAAAATATTTTGGTTTTAAAGAAAAAGAGCTCCAAGCCCAACCCAGAGGACCCTCCATAATATTTTATTTTATATTAATATTTTTATGGAAAATCCATGTGTCCTTCTCCAATAGCTTCTAATTCATCTGACCCAGTGTCTCCAAATTATTTGTTCACACAACATTTCTCAGATTTAGCCTCTTAAATTTTCCTCTCAAAGTGCACCAGATTCATGCATTTCACTTTAAAAAGGTTAAAAAAATCTCCCGGGGGGGCATACCCCCGGACCCCCTAGGAGGGTCTGAATCTCGGCTGTCCAATATTTTCGCACAGCTGCACAGTGGAGGCACTAGCGGAAAACACTGGGTGTGTGAATGAAAATTTAAAAAAAAATTATAATATCAGCAGCGCTAATATTGGAGAGGGACCCCCTAATCATATTTCGCTTAGGGCCCCATGAAGGCTTGGGCCGGCTCTGTTGCACATGCATGTACTGTAGACATGTTCCCTACTTCATTGATACAGATTTCAAAAAGATTTTCAAAGACACAGAGAAGAAGCAGACTTAGATGAGTTGACGGCTCCTCTCAGCACGAGAGTCTAGTTGGCCAGCAGGTGGTCCGCTGGTATGACATAGACAGGCTGCCACCTCCAGATGGAACTGACATCTAACAGCCTATCTCTCTCTCTCACCCATTGTCTCTCCATCTAGAAAAGCTGATCATCGTGTGACTTAAGCTTCAAATATATGAGAATGTTATGAAAGAGTATTTCTCAAAATATTATCGTAAACCTTCAGTCTTTGATGGGCCGCGCTACAATAGCTTTAAACACAACAGTCACGTGTATCAATTTATAAAGTTGATACAGAGAGCCTGTTAGGTAACAGTTGCGTATTTTTAAAAAGGGGACATTATGAAGAATTCACTTTTTCAGTGCATGAGTAAATACAATTGAGTATCTGTCGTGGAGTGGACCCAGACCCAGATTATCCCTTTAGTTTAGACTAGGCACTGAGCCACAGGGCAGAATATGTCGGCTGAATATAAAGTAGTGTGGGATATTAGCAAACTGTGTCTTCCTCATCACTTCGATAACCACCATTAGCTCTATATCCAACCGCATTTGTTCAAACTTTACACCTCCGTATCCAACTCCTATCCTTCCATAGGAGAAAAATAAATCAGTATTTTTATTCCCCTCCTGTGGCGTTTCTGCATTCCCTGCACAAGGAGAGAAACGCATATTGAACCTCACCTCGAGATCGATTCCAGGCAAACACATCATATTCCATCTCGGGCAGAAAATGCAATACTAATCCCCCCCATTATGGCCCGCTACAGAGGCACAAGGCAAACTAACCACAGCTAATAACCACAGCTACCGAACCCATGAGAGTTACGGGCATTAGCACACTGATCCAGTCAGGATTTCGACAACACCACAGCACTGAGACTGCTCTGGTTAAGGTCCTCAATGACATCCACTTAAACACAGACAGTGGCAAAAGTTCTGTTTTAGTTTTACTGGATCTCGGTGCCGCTTTTGACACAGTTGACCATGGCATATTACTAGATTGACTAGCAAACTGGGTTGGACTCTCTGGAACTGTACTAAACTGGTTTGAATCCTACTTAAAGGACAGAGACTACTATGTGTCAATAGGCAATTTCACATCTGAGCGGACACATATTGAATGCGGGGTCCCCCAAGGTTCCATTCTTGGGCCTCTTCTGTTTAACATCTACATGCTCCCACTAGCTCAGATTATGAATAAGAACAAATTATGCTACCATAATTATGCAGACAACACACAAATTTACATAACCATATCACCAGGAGACTACAGTCCGATACAAGCACTGAGTAAGTGCATTGAACAAATCAATGATTGGATGTGCCAAAATTTCCTTCAATTGAACAGCGACAAAACTGAAGTAATTGTCTTTGGTGCCAAAGATGAACAATTAAAAGTCAGCGCACAGCTTACATCTGTTATGCTAGAAACCACACACCAAGCCAGAAATCTTGGTGTTGTCATAGACTCCGACTTGAATTACAAGAAACACATTAAATCAATTAATAAGTCTGCATACTACCACCTTAAAAACATATCAAGAATTAAAGGACTTATGTCTCAGCAAGATTTAGAAAAACTTGTCCATGCATTTATCTTTAGTAGACTTGACTACTGTAACAGTGTCCTTGCTGGCCTTCCAAAAAAATCTATCAGACAGCTTCAGCTAATTCAGAACGCTGCTGCTCAAGTCCTCACTAGGACCAAAAAAGTGGATCACATTACCCCAGTTTTGAGGTCTTTACACTGGCTTCCTGTCACTCACAGAATTGATTTCAAAATACTGATGCTGGTTTATAAAGCACTAAATGGTTTAGCGCCAAAATACATTACTGATCTGCTGATACGTTATGAACCGTCCAGAGCCCTTAGGCCGTCTGGGACAGGTTTACTTACAGTCCCAAGAGTTAGGACTAAACGAGGAGAAGCAGCTTTTAGTTTTTATGCAACAAATATCTGGAACAAACTCCCAGAAAACTTGAGGTCTGCTGCAACCCTCAGTTCTTTTAAATCGAGTCTGAAGACTTTTCTGTTTCCATTTTAACCTGTACTTTTTATTTTATTTTATTTTGTTTTACTTCTTTTCATTCACTTTTAAATGTCTTCTAATGTGTTTTATGTATTTTAATCTTGCCCCTGTAAAGCACTTTGAGTGGCCTTGTGTTTGAATTGTGCTATATAAATAAACTTGCCTTGCCTTGCCTTGATATAACAAAGCTCATGTTGACGCCAGTAGCCTACTCGTTTCCCATATTTTTTGCTCTTTATTTCTCCCCATATCTAAGGTGACGTGATGGTGCTTCATGTTAATTTCCAAGCATTTGGCTTTACAGGTCGGCCAGGAAGAGTGAAACCTCCATCCTTAAAGCCAGCTGGAACCTTGGATTCAGATCAAACGTTTTTTTTTTTTTTTTTTACTGCTCGCAGACGATGGAAAACATGGCCTTAACCCACCGGCATTAAGTCGTTCCCCAAATATATTATATATAATTATATAATATAATATTTGCTTGTGTGTGTAATGGGTGCCATGCATTTTCCACATTTCCGTGTACTCACTCAGCCGAGTACAAGTGTTAAGACACATCAGTGAGATGTAAAATTCAATTTAATCAGAGAGAATGTTTGTGCTTGCAATGTTGGAGACGTTTGGGTACGTGTCCCAATATCCCTCACATCATGCCTGTGTGTTTGCAGACACCAGTGCATGTTGTTTGGAAGGATTTGTGAGCTGGAAGGCTTTAGCCATGTTTTTCCACCAGCCTGCATCCAAAAAGAGTTTGATCTGAATCCAAGGCTGTGGGATTCACTGTGGGCCATGAGGATCAAGGTCTCAGTGTGTGTGTCAGTGAAGAGAAAGGGACTGGGTCTACAAATAGATTTTACACATTTCAAAGTTGTACATTTAAACAGTATTTTGGAATAAGCAAACATGTAGACATATTTGATTGGTTGGTGCTGGATGATAACCGCCATGTCAGACACAGAGAATAAATCATGTTAGCATTGGCAGCAGATTTATTCTGGATACTATTTGGTTTAAATTCCAACCCATTAGAACTCTTTGATAAATCAATATTTCTCACAGATTGTTGCTGAAAGAGCTGAAACACAGATATAATGGATGGATACAAAGAGTGCTTGTGGCAATACTATTTTATTTTTAGATAGACACAGGCACCTTTAACTTTGGAGGTGGGCGGGAATAGTTGTTATACATTAGAATATTCAACATGTATTCAACACATTTATAATTCATTATCTACCAGCAGGGTTAGCAATAGTTACAATAATCCATTTATAATGTGTGCAACATCTAACATAGAGTATATATAACAATAAGATTTACAGATGCCCATTGTTCTGCATCAATCTCAATACTTTAATAATGAAATGCAGGATGAAATAAAGCATTCTTTATATTGTTCCATGGCTACTCATAAGATACTCTTCACATACAGTAGCACGGCTTGTTTACCACCAGCTGACACAAAGCAGCCACAAGGTGACCCTGCTGAGACAGCTCTTTACCTCCCATTCATGACTTCACGGTAGCAATACCACATGGCAGGACTGGTGTAAAGGCCGGGGGGGAGGGAGAGAGAGAGAGAGAGAGAGAGAGAGAGAGAGAGAGAGAGAGAGAGAGAGAGAGAGAGAGAGAGAGAGAGAGAGAGAGAGAGAGAGAGAGAGAGAGAGAGAGAGAGAGAGAGAGAGAGAGAGAGAGAGAGAGGCCTAATAATTTCCAGCTGCTCTTATTTGTTGCTGATTGAACTGAGGCCAGCTGTGAGAGGAGGGAGGTAATTTAAGCACCTGTGGTGGATTTAAGACCTCTTGTTTCTCCTACATCATCATTTTGTCTCTCACTCTCTCTCTCTTATTGCTTTTTTTCCGTCTTTGTTCTATATATCCCCGATGGAGGTTATTCCTGCTGTCGGCCTCTCTGCGCAACAATCCCCATCTCATGAGCTGAAATGATATGTGCCCTCATACGGCGGGGCCAAAAGTAAATAGAAACTCAGTCCCAATGTGGAGAAACGCCACAGCCCATATACGCCAGACAAATCTTTCTGCTGTTGTCCGCGGGGAGGATGGGAATTGGAAATATTTGAGATAACATCCTTAGCCTTTTTGCTGACTGGATTTAATCTCCAGATAACTTTTGTTTTTCTTCGTTGTCTGCGTGTCACACAAAAGAGAGAGAAAAGTGTGAGTGTAGCTTAGAGAGGCTTATAAGTGACTGACAGAGGGAGAGCAGCGGAGGGCTTTACACTTTGAGGGTGATATTGACAACGTGGGAGCATTATAACTAGATTAAAAGCAAATGGGGTATTACAGAGGGAACCTGACACAAGAAGAAAGATCAAGAAAATAATTAGGCAAAGATTGATTCTTTTCATAGTTGCCTTCTCCGTGTTTTCACTTGTACAGTATGTACAGCATGTATTTGTGTGCTGGGAGTCTGCCCCTTTGCGTCATTGTTAAATGAGCCCTGTATGCACACCATAGATAGTATATAATAGATGCACACACGTGCATAAGTAAACATGCACATGATTAATGATGAGCGCAATCCACATTTGTAGAGCAACTTCTTTTAAATATAATATTCCAATAGATGAATCAGGGTGTCCTCTTCAACCGTGCATACATCCTTTGAATATGAGAACCTTAAAATATGGATTAAGGCTTTCAAAAAATAATATAATGACAGATTCGTGCGAATGTCGCTAGTTAGCCTGCTATCGGTGTATGAATGTGTGTTTCAATGGTAACGTGGGAAAGGAAAACAGGTCTCCCTTGCAAAGGAGTCTTCGGACTCAATGGGATTTACCTGTATAAATAAAGGTTGAAAAAAAAAGATTTGGCTTTATGGTTTATATACACAAGAAAAGGGAGAGGTACTGTCAAACAGATTACGTTGCATGTGCTAGAAAATGAGAGTTTTATTGCATTTCATAAGCATGTGCTATATTTAAGTCCCCCGTTTATCTATGCATAATCCATATTCAGGCCAGAAGTTGGTGAAATAGATGATTAGGTCTATGCGTCATCACTGCCAGACAGCACCCATCTGTGCCTAGATGGGTAACGTTGCATTAGTGTGTGTGTGTATGTGTGTGAGAGAGAGAGTGCGTGTGTGTGTTGGTGTGTCTGTATTTGTGCAAAACAGACAGAGAGAGAGCAGAGGAGAGGAAGAGCAAGAGCAAGGGAGTGAACATACTGCTGCCACTGAGCATGCACAGTTTGAGTGTATTTTTACAGGCTTGCTGTAACAGGGGAAAGATAGGCTGGATGCTGCTGGGTGTGAGGCGTGTCATTAAAAGTTTTGCAGGCACACTGGATAGCTGTCAGAGCCCATGCCAATTAGTGCCACTTTAGGTGTCAGCCTGGTCGGCATGGAGAGAGACGAAAGGAGAGGAGCGCCATGGAGAACCTTCCTGCTCAGCTGAGCGTCCTACAACACATCACCCTCCGCTTGATACAAATAGGAGCAGAAGCCCTTTGTTTCATCAACATGGCAAACTCACTTTTCATCCTCATAGGGTGCGTCAGGGATTAGAGTACACCCCACTGAAATGAGGGCAAAAGCATCAGTAACATCCAAGAGTCAAGGAAGACACACAAGGGCCTTGAGGACGGTTTTCAATGTTCTCTGTCTGTTAAGGGGAGAGAGTCTGCAGACAAAAAACATTGTTATTTCAAGCACTTGTCAATTTTTCGATTTTGATCTATTTTGCCTCCATATTATAATGTCTCTTCTTTCATACTAGTATGAATAAAAGGTCCATAATGTTAATTAACATGTTTATTTGACTAAACATTGTCTGTTTGCATTTGTATATTTCTCCTACACAATAATCTTGAATGGCTATTATCTCAAGTTTTTTTGTAAAATTGTAATAAAAAAAAATGTTTTTTTTTAATCTAAGTAATCAACGGGAAACGTTTCATGATGCTATTTGTATGTTAAGTTAACCCTTTCCATCTTACAGTTAAAGTCAGCCACTTTCCTGTCTTTACTTCAATGTGCATGTACACACAAACACACATGCAAGACACAAGCATGTAAAACCCATTTGTGCAGTAAGCTGCTGCATGTAATGTGCTGTTAAAGTCAACAATATGCCGATAAAAAGAGTAGAACATTTGGGTTTTAACAAGTTCAGGAAAAGGCTTCAGAAATGTTTTATTACACCTTTACAGGAAACTAAATCTTGGTGAGACACAAGCTTAATGAAAACTTACTTTGTTTACAGTGAAACTGAACATGGCACCTTTTTAAATCTGCCTAAATCTGTTAAAAGGACGGACGAGAGTCACAAACCGGATTATACCAGCTATGAACTTCTACATACAGTATATTAAGCTATGGGCATGTGCCTACGAAAGACAATATTTTTATAAATCAAATACCAAACCATATATCCAAAAACCAATGCTTCTGCTTTTTATTCAGAATATTACCAAAAAAAAACAATAAGGCATAACCACTCAGAAATGTACTTTTAGTTTTTTTAAGATAGTGCTAAGAGAAGCATTGCTGGGAGAGGAAGAGGAGGGGTTTGGAGCAGTACGAGTAATGGCGAGCATAACAAACATGTTGCAGTAGAGCATGGGGTCAAACAGGGTTTATAATGAGGAGGGAATGACTGAACAGAAAGATGCACAGCAGCCAAACATGTGTCAATGTACTGCAGTGTATACTTTTCTGCACTTAAAAACAAAGCAGAAAGTGCTTATTTTACCACAGTTCTACAACACGCTACATTGTTTATTACGAACATGTTTCTTTCCAATCCCCATCTTCAAGTAGCAGAGCAAAACAAAGTTCACCCACATTTTACACTTTGCAGAACAACAGTACCAACAGGGTCAGAGAGACCTGAGGGGCAAACATCCTTCAACAGTGCACTCAGCCAACACCAGCGGCCGGAGGGGAATTCAATATAAAGCCACAATATTGACATTGCTCTGGATGTTGTAGTGAAACCTCACTGTGTACTAAGATACATTATGCATATACCTTACCTATTCATTTTCAGGGTCAATTCTTCCCATCATGCACTGGGCTAAAGGTGTGAGAATAATCTTAAGAACTATTTGTGTGGGATGAGCCAGCACATGACAACCGGCCTAGCAACGACCCCTCACCCTCCCTTCACCTCTCTTATGAGCAGGGTAGGGTAAAACATGAAATGTATCTTATGAAGACCAGCAAGAAGAAGACGTCATCGGGAAGCCAAGCCTAACATCTACGGCCAGCCTCTAACACATAGTCAACCAATCAGAAATAATGTATTTGTTTCCATATAACACTATGTCCCACCATTTTGTTTTCAGTCTTACTGGGGGACGCTTTTTGAGAACCAGTAAGCTCCATGTAGGCCTACATGTTTCTGCTCACTCAATTTAGATAATACATCTTTAAGCTTTGAAATAAATCTTCTACTTGTTTTTCCTTCTTCAACTCTGGTTAAAAGAACATGAAATATTTTCCTAACAAAGGCAAGAAAGAAAACACCATACATCCTAGACAGTTTCTGGATTTAATTTTTTTTAGATTCGTTTTTTCAAATGAGCACGTTGGATGGATTGCCATGATATCTGTTACACACGTGTGGGCCCCTCAGGTTAGATTGTAATAACTTTGGTGATGCCCTGGGAAGCAATAACATATAGTTCAATCATTTGTTTTATGACCAAATAGCTACTTGGTACATTCCCATCAGCCTGCCCAGTACTTGTTTAATGTGAATTATCAAATGTAAATATGCTAATGCACTAAAATTAGATGGTGAACATAACTAAAGTAAAGCTTCAAATCTAATAGCATGTCAGTAGACTCATAGACTTGTCAGTAATAATGGTATATATATTCAAAGTATTGATTGATAATAGGGATTTTACAAATTTTAGATCAAGGCATTTTAGAAATGTATGTTTTCAGTGAATGTTGAAAATTCAGAAGATATGAATGTGTGTTTTTATATCTACAGTGTTAATAACTTGGGCTGCAGTTTGTTTCAAAAAAATCTTTTGAAAAACACAAAGATTAACTTGAGCTCAAAAATTATTTGCATCAACAGGCACTATCATGGAGCATACACAATTATATAAAGGTTTCTCGCCTAGAGTAACAAAACCAAAGATCTTTTCTAATTTATGAAAAGGTTACGAAACCTAGGCACAACCAGAATCAATTCAGCATTTTCTCTGCTCGATTTATGCTGAGCCTTCTGGAGATGTCACACAGATTTGTCCACAGGCAGTGTTAGTCAATTTGTACCATACAGTTTGTGTGAAATAATAGGAGGCACCCTGTAACTATGAAGACCTTTTAATTAAAGTGCTTTCCAGCTGTCAACTTCTTTAAGAAAAGATGACATCTTTAATATGTTGCAAGACGAGAGTAAGCAATTCAACTCACAAAACAAGGGGCCTTTCTGTTTGTTCAGTCTTGCATTTATCTTTTAATTAGTTTTCATTCATTTTCCTAAAGCATGGTGTAAGGCTGAACACGTTTGGGAATCTATCTATGTCGATCTGCCTTATAGTAAACTGTAGCAATCAAGCAGACAGTATGTTGATTTTTAATTTAAATATAGGTGAGGACCTGCAGTTGTACAGTATCTCACAAAAGTGAGTACACCCCTCACATTTCTTCACATTTTTCTTTATATCTTTCCATGGGACAACACTGAATAAATGACACTTTGATACAATGTAAAGTAGTCAGTGTGCAGCTTGTATAACAGTGTAAATTTACTGTCCCCTCAAAATAACTCGACACACAGCCATTAATGTCTAAACTACGGGCAACATGGAGGAGTGCACAGGCTTCCAGGTTGCAACTGGAACCCTCTTCCACCCATTTATGACAGCATCACAGAGCTGGTGGATATTAAAGACCTTGCGCTCCTCCACCTTCCGTTTGAGGATGGTAAGCTGAGGGTAAAGGTTATGGACTGGCCAAGCATGTCTCCAGTCTTAAACCCTATTGAGCATCTTTGGGGCATCCTAAAACGGGAGATGGAGGAGTGCAAGGACTCTAATATCCACCAGCTCCTTGATGTCGTCATGAATGGGTAGAAGAGGGTTCCAGTTGCAACCTGTGAAGCTCTAGTGAACTGCATGCCCAAGAGGGTTAAGGCAGTGCTAGAAAATAATGATGGCAAAACAAAATATTGACACTTTGGGCCCAATTTGGAAATTTTTTCTAAGGGGTGTACTCACTTTTGTTGCCAGCAGTTTAGACATTAATGGCTGTGTGTCGAGTTATTTTGAGGGGACAGTAAATTTACACTGTTATACAAGCTGTACACTGACTACTTGACATTGTATCAAAGTGTCATTTATTCAGTGTTGTCGCATGGAAAGATATAATGAAATATTTGAAGAAATGTTAGGGGTGTACTCACTTTTGTGAGATACTGTATGTGCACTGTGTCCATCCACATTGTGCATCAATAGCGGTAGCAGAGGCTAGATGGTGTTCTGTGCCCCCAATAGAGCCTTCAGGGCAGCGCAGCGTGGAAGGCGCTAACCCTAACCGGTGTGGGCTCCGTTGGGGGCACAAAACACCAAACAATGTAGCAGAGCTCCCGTTTGAAGATATTTGGATCCATGCAAATGAGATCCTTGTGATGAATATGAATCTCTCCATCAAACTATCACTATTCAAAAACATCTCTTAATAAAGCAATAACTTTATATCAGCCGATAACCCTGCATTGACCTCCATTTAAAATGACATAACCACAAGTTAATTACCATAAATATTGCTAAAAGCAATCATCTGCAGGCTGCTCATGGGCTTTCATGTTTTAATGTTCTTGTTTTTTAAATGCTCTGTTCATAATAGGTACATTTGAAAATGACTAGGGTGTAGACATGAAATGGAAATGAACAACATCCTTCATCCAACCATATAACAATCCAAGTCACTTTTGTGGGCGGCAGTGGCGAAGTGGGCAGGGAGGTCGCCTCTGGAGTGCAGGGTCGGGGGTTCGATCCCACGCCTACCCGCCACATGTCGAAGTGTCCTTGGGCAAGACATTGAACCCCAAATTGCTCCCGATAGTTAGCTTGCACCCTGCGTGGTAGCTGCTGCTATCGGTGTATGAATGTGTGTGTGATTGGGTGAATGTGTACGAAACAATGTAAAGCGCTTTGAGTCTGTGAAAAACCAGGGAAAAGCGCCATATAAGTAGAGTCCATTTACCATTTACCATTTAAATCCATCGTCATAATTCCAACATAAGTACACACGCTCCGATGTAGAGAAGGAAGGCAAGATGTAAACAGTTATGTTGTAGTTCTTAAATGTACACTGACCTTTTAGTAAGGAAACATATTTCATTAATATTTCATAGCCTGTGTCATCCATTGTCAGATGACGACTATGGATTGTATTGTGATAGTTCAATGTGACAGACTGGAGGGGGGATTAGGCTGATCCCCACCAACAAGAAAAACCTAATGATCAAAGCATGGAAATCAAATACAGAACAGAAATCCCTCTTTTTCCTAAGGCAAATCCTACACAAATACACACACACACACACACCACAACATTTTGGTCTATCAGTTACGACAAGTATGAATCACACTGCACCTGGAGCTACATTTTCTGTACTCTTAGACGAAAGAGGCCATTTTGCTGCTGCCTTCTGGTCATCTCTGCAGTTTCAACTCATCCTCCCCTAGACAAAGTAGCCTTATTAACCTCTTAGATGCTATAACAGCTCCTCCCATGATAACACGTGTGTGTGCGTGTTTGTGTGTGTGTTTGAAGGGAAGGTGTGGAAAGGCCATAGAATGTGCCCTTATAAGTGCAGCTGAGTTGCACAGTTTTCAAATGGAATATTAAAGTCAGCTTTTGTATTTTACTATATCTATCTATCTATCTATCTATCTATCTATCTATCTATCTATTGCACTCACACCTAATTCAATGTACAGACAAACTATCATGATAGGATAATAATTGCTATTATTAATGATTCCCAGTTTGAGAAACACATTGATCATTATGTTATTGAGATGCTATACTTCCAACTAATGCACATGCAGTACTTCACCACCACTTCTGACTTCAAAGAGGGCAGCATTACACCTCCTGCAGCCTCTCAATAATGGACCGGGGCCCCTTAAGTGATCTCTAATGGAAGCTCTTAAGGGAGAAGGCACTCATTCATATGCCATATTTCATCCTACAATACCACCACTGCTGCAAATGGGTCAAAGAAAATGCCATTGCCCACAGGCATTTGACTCTCCAGGGAATTGCCAGGGTCAGGGAGTCAGGATGAATTTTATGGTAATCCAGATTAAATTGGGATTTTTGCCCCCTCCCCTCTCCTAATCTGTAGTATTAATCTAGAACAAGCAGAGCGCGGTGTAGGAACATGCCTCGGGCATATGTGATAACTGTTGACAAATATAGTTGACGCATCATGTCCAGACAGGCTGAAAAAAAAAATCTGAATAGTTTGACATTTGAAAATATGTTTCAATGATACCTCTGCCAACTTGAATCCATTCATCTGGGTGAATAAAAAAAAAAGGGCGCTCTACAGTTTGTGTATTATGCAAACGTTTTTCCTCGCAACCTCAACTGTAATTTCTGATGAAATTAATCAAGCAAGGCTGGGGTGCTGTTAAATCAAACTCATTGAGAATTATGACACATGGGAATGAAGAGACCGGAGGGGGGCTGTTGAAAAAAAAGAGCATACCGTTCTAATTAGCCACCTGCAATACAAGCACACACTGATCATCCCGCTATCGCACTCGTACAATGTTGTGACTTATGTTCTCCATAAACCAGCCAGCAGAACAGGGCTCAAGCCTAATGCTTAGCGATAAACAAAACCACAGTGGCTGTTGGGTCATCAAATCTCCGTCGCCAATGTCACCGGAATACAAAATATCAGAAAGGAGAGACAGAGAGTGTGTGTGCATCAAATATTGATGCGCCCTACAACAACATCTGTGCTGTGTGCCATTTATGAAATATTCAGCGGTACACACAGAGAGAGGGAGATACATAGTGGTTGGTCATGATCTGGGTGCTCCATATTTTACAGTATACATGTATGTCCTGAGCCGTGGAACTCAGTGCTGCTGGAGTAGGGCTCACAAACACACACACATACACACACTGAACGCCAAGTGCAAGAGTACAGCAGCAGTGTACACATTAACAGTAAACTATCAGAGGTAATTTCGGGCCAAGAGTGTTGGCATTTCATCCGCATTTTATGTGGACTTGGCTAATGACAGTACTGTAGCAGTAAAGCCAGTGCATTGAAAACCCCACACAATATTTCTGCTGTGCTGCCTGCCAATCCCTGGTAAATGCTGCCCAATGGTTCTGCAAGGGACAAGAGAGGATCATGGGATAGCGAAATCATGATCTTTTTCTAACCCACCCACAACAATAACTCTTTATCTATCTATCTATCTATCTATCTATCTATCTATCTATCTATCTATCTATCTATCTATCTATCTATCTATCTATCTATCTATCTATCTATCCTTTGCCCCCCTCCAGTCATTTGTGCATCCACTACCTCCCCACCTCCCTTGTTCTGTCTTTCCTCCGTCTCCTCCCTTGCCCTCTGAGTGCGCTAGTTCAAAAGACACAGCGATCACTCGGGTTTAACTAAACTCCCTTAGCCTGTCGACACATCTAGAGTTCAAAGAAAGACAAAAGGAAAGAGTGGCTGTGGGAAGAGTCAGCCCCCCCCCCTTCTTCAACTCCCATACATCTTTTAATCATGACACTGACGGAGACTATTTTTTCCCCTCTCCCCATCTCCCTTGATATGCCGGTATTTTCGGTTCCCCTTTCTTCTCGTGCATTGAACAGACCCTTGATCTCTCTCTCTCTTTCTCTCTCTCTCTTCCCCTCATGGCCGTCTCACCAAATAGCCTATCCTTCTTCTTCTTCTCTCCCCTCCATTTGACAGCACTCCCTTGCCTTACCCCCTCCCCCTACTGTAGAGCCTTAATGAGTGCACTGGCAAAGGCCTGTAAATTATTCAATAACTGGGAGAAGATTCTCTGATCCCCCCTGTTATTCCAAAAATAGACTTTATGTTAGGAGTGAATCATTCAAAGCTATTAGGACATGGAGATGCTCATTGTTCTATCCTGATTGAGAGCTGAGGGACATCTTAGATATATTTTGTGAAATATTGGATTAATCACGATCCCGTTGCTTTGCATTTACTGACATTGATGTGCGATTCTGTTCTGATATGTGGGAAAATAAGACTTCATATTACGGTATTTTGATACAAATTTACAGGCAGAGATGAGGTCCCCCCAACGTGTTTAAAATCGTCTGAAAATTAATCGCTTGCACTGGGAAATAAAAAGTGAAGGCCCATAATAATACTGTCATCGTAGCTGAATACTAATCACAATGGAATCCATTTTACAGCAAGTACAAGGCAATTCTATTTCACAGAGACATTTATGATCCCTAGAGAATGAAACCCATTAACGCTGGTAATCACCTGACTTTTGCTCTAGCGAGAGGTGACATTTTTGGTTTTTAATGAATCGTCTCTACAACTATTGGATGGGTTCCAGTGACTTTTGGTGCAGTCATTCATGTCCTCCTGAGGCCTAGTTGTAATCACTTGAATTCATCCCTAACTTTTAATTCATAGCATTCAACAGACCATACGTTTACTTAGACATTCCTATGAACATCAGCTGTAGTATTTAACAAACTAAGATAGTGAACTTAGTAGCTCGAACGCACTGCGGTGCTATATGTAAATGTATATAGGAAACTATTAAAGACTTTTTGGAGCTTGACTCATGCTAAAAAAATGTGATTCAAGATTTCAATATGACCATTTAAATCTGTTTTTTGCAAGTCCACCAACTTTGTCGAAATGCAAAGTGCTAATAACCAGCAGTAGCGCTGTCATAATGTCACAGATGCAATACATTGCACCAATCATATGTCAATTATTGTATATGTATTTTTTTTGTCAACATGACATGTAATATTGACATTACATTATATCTACAATACATTTTTACTTTGTGAGAGTTAAAAACAGTTTTATTTTCCTCAATATATGATGAATGTAAAGCTATAAAAGCTCCGTAATACAGTATAAACTGGGCTGAAGCTATTTATAACCTCTTAAAGTAATCAATAAAACCCTCTAAACTCAATGGGAAGTCAGAGGCAAGGCAGTGCAAGTGGCAGATACCTGATCCCTTCACATCCTTAAAGCCTTAATAATAATAATAGATCAAATTTGTATAGCGCATTTCCCAGTGCTCAAAGACGCTTTACAAAACCTAAACAAAACAAACAAAACGTAACGTTTAAAGGTTAAAAGCAAGGGTAAAAAGGTGTGTTTTTAGGGCTGTTTTGAAGGATGAAAGAGTGTGTTGTATTGCGGATGTCGTTGGGGAGGGCATTCCAGAGGGCGGGAACGGCTGCAGCAAAGGCTCTGTCTCCCCAGGACCGGAGGTTGGTCCTGATGGGGTGGAGGAGGTTGGCATCGGAGGACCTGAGACAGCGGGTAGGGGTATGGCGGTGGAGAAGGTCCGAGAGGTAGCGGGGGGAGGGGGGCAGGTTGTTAAGGGCTTTGAATATGATGAGTAATATTTTGAAATCTATCCGGTATTTGACGAGAAGCCAGTGGCGGTCTTGGAGGACAGGGGTGATGTGGTCTGAGTGGATGGTGGATGTGAGCATACGGGCTGCGGAGTTTTGAACATATTGCAGTTTATAAAGTAAGTGTTTTGATGAGCCGGTGGTGAGGGTGCAATGGGTGGCTGCAGAGATGGTGTTGGTGCAGAGGTAGATCTGAGTGTCATCAGCGTAACAGTGAAAATGGAGGCCATGAGGATCTGACCGAGTGGTAGGATGTAGATGATGAAAAGTAGGGGACCAAGTACAGAGCCCTGGGGGACACCATGAGTGACTGGGAGGTGGGGGATTTGCAGTTGTTGACTGAAATGAATTAGCGTCTGTCAGAGAGATAGGAAATGAACCAGGTGAGAGCGGTGGCAGTGATGCCAAGTGAGGACTGGAGGCGGGAGATGAGGATGGAGTGGTTGATTGTATCGAAGGCGGCGCTGAGGTCAAGGAGGATAAGGATGGAGAGGGAACAAGAGTCAGCAAACTGCTGCAAAAGTGGTCTGTGTTCTAGTTTGCATGTTCAACTTCTAAAATTGTTTCAAAACTAAAGCATGTATCAACATAGGCAATAAGCAATACACCTACTACTAATCTGCAAAACACAGGTTGAATTCCGGTAAACTTTTTCCTACATCATTTTAAAAACCAAAGGGAATTTCTACATCAAACAATCTGTTGTTGTTTTAATGAATAATCCAGGAAAAAAATCATCATTCTGTGAGCAGTCTTGATCTGATCTAATGTTGCACAAGGCGTGAGTCTGCTAACAGCAGGGCGTTAGTGAGAGGAGGTGGTTACGTTGCTGAGAGGCCGGAGGTGTGTATCCTGTCGCCTGCAGCTCTTCATCTAACAGCTCTCTGTGGATGCCCCTTCTTCTTCCATTACTCCCTGCGCTATTTAAAACATATCTGCTGTCAAAAAATTGTTTACCAAAAAGACAGTTTGAGACAGCTATCATTCATTATTGATGAACAAAAGCAAAGCCATTGCGTTTTCTTGTCACTGCTACGCAATGAAAGTCAACTCGTTTGTCGCCAGTTGAATTCTTATAGTGTGAAGCAGCAGCAGCAGTTCAAGAATTGCGGTTGGAACTAGTACAGCAAATAGTGTATTACAGTGTAGGGTGTACAGTGTAATGGCTGAAATTAATTAATTGATTACAAATTGTAATTCTGGATAACACAGGCATTATTTCGTGTGCGTATAATTTGATTCCAGCATGGGAACCCTACAGGTACTGTAACAACTGTGATTTCACTCAATGGCTATTGCAGACAAAATGCTGAGCATAAATAATATATCACAATGGGTTCAATTTAATGAAAATCTTTAGGCTTGTAACCTTAAATTTGACTTAATTGTGACATAGTTTCGTAATTTAGTGGAATTCTGGTGGACAACTCAAGTTGTGTAAAAACAAATCATTACAACTGCCACTACAAAGAAAAACGCCTCCCAGAAACAATGATATTAAAGATCACCGAGGGAATTGACATTTGTATGGGCTCAGCATTATCATCTCAACCATCCAACAGACATTGTGTACACACACACACACACATATATATATACCTCCCCCACAATAAAAATACTCCATCACACAATGTGTCACAAGAGGATCAAGAGATGATGAAACAGCTTCATGTGGAGTATAAGACGGCAAGCTTTTGATCAGATGCCCAACCCCCACAGCCCACCTCATCTTCTTCTCTCTCTCTCCCGCTGTTCCTCTCTTATATTTGCCGCCTGATGTTGGGAGGAAATGTGCCCCCTTGAAAATGAATCAGAACAAACAAATGAGATCGGGTGTGTTGACCTCACTGTATAATCCCCTATAAAAAAAAATTACTTCTGATGCATACGTACATAGCCTATAGTGTTAAAGTAGATACACATCACGCACGTACATAGCCTATAGTGATAAAGTAGATACACATCACGCACAAATAATCTGTGTGTTTTTGGTGTAAGTGCATTGAATTGTGAGAGTGGAAAGAAAGAATATCATTTATGATTTCTGGGATAAAAATGTATGACCTGATTAATTAGTGGATATGGTGAGAGCTCAAAGAGGAGGGTATTGGGAGGGGTCGGTGATAGGAAAAATAAAAAGGATGATTCTTGATGAGTGCGGAATGTGAAAGAATAGGCCTCTGTGAGCTCACGCAACGAGAAAAAAAGTAATTCATCAGTTATAATACTCTAATAATGTTGAGTTCAAAATGGTTTATGCCATACAACCAGAGATATTCCATTTTTATTCCATGCATTCTTCTTCTTTGTCGAAACCCGCATTAGCATAATTCAACACGACGGTCAACAGTTCGGTTTGAGATTTGACTGTTATGCTAGCAGCGATTTATGAAGCCTTGAGCCTCTGGCATAGATTATAGTGCTGGCTTTAGATGTCTCAAACACTCACTTCCTTTTAACATACCCCCAGAATTATTCATTTATTTACAAACTCGTAGTCTTCAGCCATCGCATGAGGCAATTTGTCGGACCTTGCGCAGTTCCCTCTGAAACCACAAAAATAAACCTTCAAACAACTTTTTGCATGCATGCAGTTGAACTCCTCGAGACCTGTAAACAGACTTTGATGTGCAAATAGATGTTGGAGTTGTTTCTCTTTCACAGAGGATGTATAAACAATCATGAATGCGTTCAGGAAAAAGCTTAAAAAATGCTTCCTTATCAGCCACAGCAGTGATGCATCTCCCACAGACCACAGAAAGCTTAAACTTGAATGGATTCTAACAAACTAAATTTGACAAGATTAGGTTCCACTCATGTTGCATTCAGCTTGATTCTGAAATAGTCTCAGTTGGGGTCTTGCAGATATGGGTCATGATTAAGCAAGAGGTAGTCTCGCACAGCCAAACCAAACTACAGCTAGTAGTATGGTCCGGAACCAAGCTATATCGTTTCAAGTATAGGGGGAAAACTGGGCTGGCCTGTTTTCACTTCTTTAAACCAATCACAATCGTCTTAGGCGGCACTATGCCCAGGAAGCTGCAACGTTTCCTTTCAAAATAGTGCAATTTGGTGCCGACCATGGACCTATTAGAAAAGATGCCGACCAACACCGTTAATGAAGCGCGCCAAGTGTACTGCAGCAACATTATGAGCATGATACTATCAAACCGTTTTTGTTGTCTCCCGTTCAGAGCGGAGCATAAACGGTAGGTTACAGCAGGGAAGAGGAAGTTTGACGCTGTTATCTGGCGGGAGCACTATACTAGTTGTCGATATCCGGTTAGCAAGACTTAGCAAAGGGTAAGGAGAAAAGGTAGAGTAACAATGGGGCGATTCCAAAACAAGGTCTTGGTCTCAAGACTGTTATACTGGTTTTAACCCTCTCGTTACCTTTTTCCCTACGCTCATCGCCAATACAACCAAGATCTTTTTTGTTTGTACTTTAATTTAAAACACTTATGTTACATTTATTGTATATATTTATACTATGTACATACATGTAGTGTACAAGTGCTAGTGGTGCTTTGCTGTGACCACACAGTTTTAATCAGCCCATCACCCCAACTGCAACAAATTTGACATTTATTACTAACCGCCTCTGATTAATATCCCTGTAAAATAAAGTCCATTTGTAGTTCTGCTCTGCTCCAAGCCAAATTCTCCAAGAATACACAGACAGCAGTGTGACGGACAGTGTCCAGGAATCCTTTTCCTTGTGTAAATAGACAGACGTCTCATTTCCAGACAGAAAACATGACCTTGTCTCGCTATCACTCTTTGTTGATCAGTTGCTCTGTGTATATATATCATTATGTCGTTCCAGGTCCCTGACTCAGAAATCCATACCCTGGACAGCGACATCAATTCACAGTGAGTATAGGACTAGTGAGGCCTGATTTCTGTCATTCTAAAGATTTGCCATTACTTATCTGTGAAAACACCTTTGTCAATAATCAGGGCAGAGTAGAAAATGAAAAAGATTGTTTTTTTTTGCATCTGCTGCTCTGTTTCCCCAAGTCGCCCCATGCTATTGTGAGAGTGGGTTTTTTAATTGTGTAAACATATGCTCCGAAGAGAACTTGTATAACCACATGTGAACTGTGTACTTCCTGAAGATGCCCATGACCTGGCTGACCGAGGCTGTCGGTTCCCAGGCAAGCAGGCGGCTTGTAAACGCCATTTTGATGTGAATAAAAAGGGCAGCGGGAGAGGGGAACGGCGGAGTTGGTTTTGAAATGCATACCTCTCTCCTTGTATGCAAGAAACTGAGCTCATTTGTCTCTGTGTATCTTTGTGTCTGTGTCCCTTTGGTCTGTTTGAACTAACGCCTGGGTCTTGTCTTACACACAAGGTATAATATCCCCTACAGTATCATTTGAGGAATCTCAAAGAAAATGGGTAATTTTCATCATCCTCGAATATTTTTTAGGAATTTGCATACCAGAGCGGTGCCGGCGTCTATTACTGTAATGGGAAGATAAAATGTAGATTCCTGGATTTGAGTATTGCAGATAAATAAAGAACAAAATGAAAGGGAAAGAATGAGGCAAAGACCGGAGATTATTATTGTTCTACTTTGCATATGGCTGATTGTGGAAAGAAAATGCGTTTTGTCCGCAATGCTGCTGTGTTGGCCTTTGAAGGGTGCTGAGAAAAAAAGACAGTGGCTACAAGAATAATGAATGCATATCTATGGAGTCAACAAAGCTCGGAGCTAGCAATGGCATCTACTGTAGTTGTCTTTATAAACAGTTTGTACTGATTGTGAAAGCATATTGTACGAGAGCTACATTATCCTGACTTCTGAAGAAACCTGTTTCAATTAAATGCAGTGGTGGCCTCACATATTTTTTCTTTTTTTTTAGAAGATGGTCTGGGTATATAGCCATTGGTTTAAAGCCTGATCTGGATGAGACCATAAAAAGCCGCTGCCAATTCCTTTCTGGAGTCGTTGAAGGTTTCATTGGAGACCTTGGCTCCTCCAAGCTATACTCCATATTAATTTGCTTCCCTTTCTCAGATTAGACCTGTTTCTAGCCGCGGGTGGGTCCCTACAGAGCAAGAGAGAAGGGCAAATGTTCTGTAGGTCACTGATTATAGGAATTGGGATGAACATGGGGAAAATTTAGAGCAGAGAGAAACCTTCCCAAATAAAACCAATGGTTTTATTCTCTTGCCCTTCAAGAGAGAAGGGCAAATGTTCTGTAGATCACTAATTATAGGAATTGGGATGAACATGGGGAAAATTTAGAGCAGAGAGAAACCTTCCCAAATAAAACCAATGGTCTGGTGCCTATATTAAAGCCTTAAACCCCATCGCTGTTGTAGAATTAAATTGCATTCATTGGAAGTTGGAAGTAATTGAAAAAGCAGCTAAAGGTTTGCTATAGTACATTCCCCTTCAGCTCATTTCCTGTGTGAGTCCTCTGTGGGTCAGCTCTGATTTCACACATCAGTCTGCAGCTCTTTCACACTCACAAGTGCTCCTCTTCTCTTTCCAATGTACCTGGCACAAAACGGGCATACATTCCAAAGATCTAACATCTAAACTTCAATGTTAGATCTGAGGTGCCTTACGGTGGAATCCTTTACTGTATTCTATAAGAAATATAAAATGTGTATTGTATAATATATATCGTTATTGGCAGTGGAAGAAGAAGTACTAAAATCTTTAATTAAAGCAGCAATACCACAGTGTAGTTTACTCCAGGTGAATTTCCTGCATCCAAAATACCTGTTTTTCACATTTTTTTGTGTGGATGGGTTGGACAAAAGCACAGAGAAAACAGCACATTTTCAAAGGAATCCATATATGTGTGGACATGGACTTAGTCACTGATGCAACACAGGCCAGGAGAGGAACAGTGGAGATGTTCAGTTGCAGAGAACATCCAGAAAGGCTTTTTTTTTGTTTTTATATGTAGTGCTATAACAGATTGGGAACTTTGCCATCCATCAACCCATTTTTTTATTGTTTTATTTATTTTAATACAATTTGAACTACCCCAAACAAAATCCATTCACCAGGGACAAACAAATGCAACCTTGTGTAAAACATACATCAGCCTGGGTTATGTGGATGACTCAAGACCATATTTTACCACATGTCAAAAAATATTTATATGGTGGTATGAGCAGGGCTGTACAGTGCGACAGTTTTGATCGCATTTGCTACTGAAATTGATCACGTGCGATGATGAATACAAGTCCATTCGCACTCGTGCGACAGGCTGCTAATGAGGAGAGGCTGTCTTTGAAACACAGAGGAGCGCTGCACAACACTGCTTAGAGTGCTCTACATAAACACTCCAAATGGGGGTAAATGTAGACTTAGGCCAGTAAGTTATTGAGTCCACCCTCCACTTTGGCTGGTGAAAGATATGTGTCCTCGAGATCAGTGCTCGTGCAGCGATTCTAGGTATAAAAACTTCACCAAACGGTAATAACCGGAAGAAGACGGCACATTACCGCAGTTAAGTTAGCGCGTGTGTACAAACAGAACATTTCCTGTGCGCCTACACATTAAAAGCCTGTTACTAGCCAAACGTAAGTTGACTTTTATTTTGAAGCCGGTAAGAACAGGAAGTTAGCGCTTTTTTTCTAGCTTGAAAGGCAACTCCTTCAGCTGCAGCGAGCAGTCAACAGTAGCCTAGTCTATTTAAACAAAGTTTTAAATAAGCCACTGAAAAGCTACTCCCAACACATTCACAACAACCTATTTAATTTATGCTAAATTGTACCAATATGTATACTTATGTATTTAATAGGCTATGTTTAATGTTTTAAAGTTTGGTTTTAATTAACAGAAGGACATTATAATAATAATAATTCTGAATCAGCAAAAAATTGCAATTAGCAGGTTAGATTCTTTTGTCTAAATTGCAATCAGTGCACCTCTATTCAATTTTCCATAATTATTACTGCACACTCTAGGATATAATATTAATTGAGAATCTCAAATGAGACCAAGATAACATGCTCAAAGGTAATTAGAGCGAAATGCAAGGGTTAAGGTTATGCAAGTTTTCGATCATACTTTGTGTGCTACCAAATTTATTTGTGCTACTGAATTTTTTTGCTTGCTAGCACCAGTGCTACCACCTAAAAAAATAAGCGTACAGCCCTGGGTATGAGGCACATTTTTGACCATACAATTAGACGGCAGCACTATGAACTTCAAAAAGTTTTTTTTCTATGATATTTTGGCAATTTTCAGCTTTGTATGGAAGTACAGAGTTGAAATGGGGAGACAGAGAGAGAGGGGGATGACATGCAGTAATGGTCCACAGGTCAGATTTGAACCTGTGACCACTGCAACAAGGCCTGAGCCAATGTGGTATGCGTTCTATCCACTACGCCACTGGAGCACCCAGGACTTCAAACATTTCTGTCCATCTTTAGTTGCAAAGATAATGCTGTCCCTGTTATGATACTGCAGTCAGTGGCATTGACAGCTCCTTTCTTTGGTACTTAACATTGTACTTTGGAAATAGGAAAGACAGGTCCTACGGGACAACCTTGAATTTCCTCAAAATTTCCCTCAAAGAAGAATTGATTGCTTGTGCTACCCAGCTCATTAAAAGCAACCTACTACCCCGTGCCATCCGTCCTTATACAGAGAGGTCGGCAGCGGTGGCAGCTCTCGGCCCAGAGAGCAGCGGGGGGTGTCCCCAAACTGGCTTTAATTAAAACATGGATAAAAGTGCACCAGCTGAGACGGAGTGTAGAACAGGAAGTTAAAAGGCAGCGTTTGTGGGAAAATGAAAGAAATTATCTGCTTTGGTTTTGAAGCTATATCAGGGTTTTTCTGGTTTCTAAAAGCATGAATGTCACTGTCTAGTTAACAGGTTGTGTAGTCGTAATTGATGGCCCATTATGATGTGGTGTTTGCATAGCATGGTGGCATCTGCAATCGTCTAATACCATGGAGAACATAGGCAATCAGATGGCGAGGGAGCTGGAAATCCTCCCTTCATAATCTCAAGCCAAGAACCACAAACCGAAACCATTTTCATACCGATGGGATGTTGGGGAATTAACGAAACACAAAGGACTTGGTTTTTTCTTCTTCCTCCTGTCTTGCAGCCATGTTTGGTTAAAGGGTGCCAGTCATTGAGGGAAGCAGCCTGGTAGATCAGTCTGCACAGGCTAATGGGAGTTACAACTCGGGCAGTTCGGCCCAGTAAATTCTAAAAGGCAAGACAAGTCCCTCCTGGCATTTTCTGGGAGCTTTGCCTTACAAAAGAGACATCCCAGTGGGTCATCGGGCGACGTTTACAGTTCCTCGGCGGCTATAAAGATGTGCTCCGTCTTTTACCGTTGGCCACATTTGCAGTACAGTCACATTTTTGGATCTGCTGACTCTGCTGTAAATTTTTACATTCTATTTTCCATTTTTTAACAACTTATCATCCTTTGTGGCTTATTTTATCCTGGGCTTGTCTGATTAATGTTTCCCATTTCACAGCGATGTTTACAAAAACTCTCGGAACTTATAGGGTCAAAGTGAATTTATAGCCTTTTTTTAATTTAAATAGCCCTTCCCTTCCATTTGGCTGGTTTTAATCACTATCACCACTGGACAGCTCGGGAATGAGTAATAAACCGTGCTCAATCATTCAGTTAATTAATTAAAGGCGAAGCTGAGTCTCTCTGGGAGAGTAACTGGCTCTCGACGGAAGACCGGCACACATTAGCGGCTGTTCAAGAAACAAAGGGGACAGCTTTGTTATGTGTAATACACAGTCAAACATGCTGCTGTGAGACCGTCCATTTGCTCTACGTCACGGTGAATTATGAAACCTACCGATCTCTTGGTTCAAAATGGAAAATTTTATATTAAGGTTAAAATATGTAAATAGATCAAGACCAAGACAACAGGGAATGCAGAATATTAACTTTCATTCATCATATCATCATCTTTGGGTTATCCAGTTTTAAAGTCAATGAATTTAGACCATTCCTAGTGCTACCCATCTCAAACTACTCATAAGAAGTGAACGGAAATAGAAAATTTGCTCCAATACTGCATCAGTTCCAGGACATGTTTACGGGACAAACTTCAAGCCCTATAGCCAGAACTAAAAAGTACCCTGAAATAGTATACCTACAACCAACAATCGTAGAGTGTATGCCAATCCTGCAACATTAGTGTTAGCAAAAAGGTGTTTGTCAACTCAACACTGATTTGTGTTCATCAATTTGTATCTAGCAAGCACGACATGAAGATACACACACCCTAACAGGATATTGTGAGTTTACTCTAATCTTGCTACAAGGGAGATAACAAGGTTGTCGTTGTTTGTTTTCAGAAAGATAGCACTCCCGTTTCTGGGTCATGAAAGAAAGAGAGGAAGGGATTCTTAGATAATGGGTCACATGCAGAGCGAACAGTGACATTTTGATAGCATTCTGTTTCCTTAATTGAGTATATAGAGAAAGAACGGTCATTTCATTTTAAAGGAATAGAAAGCATAGATGTATTAACAAATATGTTTTGGCCAGAAAAATGTGATTGGTTCATTTGCTATTGCTACATGGGAGCATACTGGATATTTATTATGTGGGAGTATTTAACTGTAGAAATAATGTGAGCTAGTTCATCAAATGGCTATACCTTGACCTTATGAAGATGTATCTTATGTAAGTACAAATGCAGTTTATTGTTGCATCCACAGTTGTCGCCGTTTCCCTTCACAAGTGAAAACAACTTGGAGAAGCTGAGATCTAAATCTGAATATGTTTTAAACATCATAATCAGAGGGCTGCAATTAACATATATTAACATTAAACAGCCTGCATGAAGTTATGCTGCAATATTCCACTTCAAGCCTCCCTCGTATTATTAACAAGCCCAAAACATAACTTTTTCATCATGTATATTAAATTTACTCCTGTTCTGAACCAGGGTAAAATGAAAGCATTTTCTGTGATTGTTCACTTGATGAGCTTTGACAACATTCTGAGGGCAGTTTCCCAGAGTTCTCCCTGCAGCCCTGGGGCTAATGAAGCCCTTGCTTGCCTTTCCACACTTTGCACATCTTGCAATTTGGGGAACTGATCCTTCCAACTGGTCCGATATTTCTGGCACACCATCATTCTCTTTTTCTTATTTGTATGCATACACACATTTCCAAACTGGCGTATTATCTGCTGCTTTGCATCTTGACAAATAGTCTTGACTCCTGGAACAGCCTACAACATCAAATTAAAATAAATACACTCATAATTTAAAGTTATTATTTTGAATCAGCCCCACTCCACTTGTAACTGTTTTAATTAGGCTATTGTTCTGCTTTATTCAATTGATCTGAATGTTTAAATTGTTGTTGTCTCTTTGTAAGCTTGTTGTGTATTCTAATTGTATATTGTGTATCTGTAATGTGTCTCGACATCATTGTAAAAGAGGGTAACCCTCAATTGATCTTTCGAGAATAAATAAAGGAAAATGAAAATGAATGAAATGATATATAGCTCCTTTTGCAACACATTAAGAACTAAGATGAAACTACAGCCGAGGGGAAGGATACATCACCTACCAAAGGAGAACACATATTTATTGTAGACTACTGTTTTACCAAAATAAAAATAAAACATTTTCTATCATCCAGAAAGAAAACAATTGCACTTTATTTAAGACATACCCTCTGCAACGGTATGTGACAGCATGAACCAAAATGATGACATGCGAACGCGCCTTCTTTTAGGCAAAAGGATGATCAAGTGAAACCTCTAGACACCTGTTCAGACTTACAGGCTTCATGAAATTGATATAAATTACATGTGATGCTATATTTCCTGGAACTTGACAGTCAAGTCACGCTCCAGAGAACTGAAAGTTCTGAGCATTTCCTGCGATGGGCAGCCCTCTTTATTGCAGAAACCTCCATCTATAGTAAGTGTAGGGGGGCAAGCGTGCAAGGGTGAGCCATGATGTGAGGTTAGGCGAAGCATAATCGATTCCCCATTCTCTACACACACCTTTTTATTGGTGTTATGCCTGTCAAGCTTTCCTCAAGCTTTGACGTGTCAACAGTACACAGGGGATGTTTCAGGTGTGTATTGTTGATAGGTGTTGGGTTTATTATACCTTGCGTGTAAGACAAAGACCCAGGCGTTAGTTCAACAGACCAAATGAGACACAGACACAAAGATACACAGAGACAATGAGCTCAGTTTCTTGCATACAAGGGGAGAGGTAGGCAACTCAAAACCAACTCCGCCGTTCCTCTCTCCCGCATGCCTTTTTATTCACATCCAATGGTGGTTACAAGCGTGTGTGTGTGCGTGTCTGCTAATGATTAATGATGCTGGGAACTTTCTGTTTATCAGCGCTTCCTGCTTGCCTGGGAACCGACAGCCTCGGTCAGCCAGGTCATGGGAATCTTCAGAAAGCACATATTTCACGACAACATGTGGATATACAAAAAGCATATGTTTATACAATGAAAAAGTAATATCCTACAATAGGATAGTCCGTCTTACAAGTGTCTGAAGGAACTGATACACTTCTGCTTTAATCAATCCAATTCTTGTCTACACAAGCAGTGTTCGCATAATTTTGTGTCCCGAAGTGCTTCAAGTCTATGTAAATCAGTTTTTTACACGTGTAACTACAGTGGCTCAGCGTGTTGGGCTCTGAGGGCTGCCTAATATTGTTTCACCAACATTCAAAATCGTCCCAAACTAGGTAACAAACACATGCTTCTAATTTCTAGCTGTCAACCATTGACTTAAATGTTCAACTATTTGCTATTGACCATAATGATTTTGTCAGCTACTGCTAGCAATTGAATTAGGCTAACATTAACTCTGCGGATTTGTTGAAAACACTGCTTAGCTTACTTATTTGTTCATATGGTTCCAATTTTGATGTTGCACGACAAAAAAAGGCTTTCAGGATGAGACATACTAATCCATTTTGCTAATGTAACCATATCTACAATACCATTTATTGTAGTATAAAAGCAGAACGGAATTGCTATTGTTGTCCTAAACTCTTAGCATCCAGGACCGGCTTCTAGACACTGGAAATATTAAACGGTGGAGGTTTTAGTCATAAAAACAAGTAAACACGGGGACTAACACCGTTCGTTAATGATGTCTTTGGTCCTTGGTATTTGAAATAATACTCTACTACTTAAGCTATTTAGCTGAACATGCTAATGATTGCAGCTTAGCTACAAAAAGTTTAAACACTGTTTAATCCACTCCTTACACACTTGCTCTTGTGTTTTAGGTTTTGGAAATGCAAAAAAAAACAGTATCCCCAAAATCTCTAAATATCCAAATATAATTCTTACTACAGCCCGATACACACCACTTCAATAAGTGGAGAAATGCAAAGCTTCACTGGCCTGCCATGACTAGTTACTATGTTGGGACGGTTGCTGGTCATGTGAGGAGTTTAATGACCTGTCAGTTGGAGAAAGCTGGGATAAAGAATTGCGATAACAAGACTTTGGTCATCCAGAAGCAACCATTTGATTGACTGTACATTTGGAAACAATCACCTCCAGAAAAGCCCGAAACAAATTGTCCCTGCCGTTTTTTCTTAAAATGACAAGTGCAACGACAGCCATTGGGTCTTTTTCAAACCAACTTCATGCTTGACATTCTTGCCATGCAAGACATGCATGAGTTTGACACTATGGGTAGCTTTTGAGCTTCTGCCAGGAGATTTAGAGTTGGATCCACTGATAGGAAATGGAAGGGATGGGTGACATTGGAGGCATTAATTATCACATGTCAAGGCAGCAGTTCTGGATGAAATACAGGGCTAAATAGATTGCCAAGCCAGACCAGGAAGAAGTTATAGACCTGCTCAGACAGAGAGTGTAGATACAGTAGCTGCATATACGGTATAAGTCTGCAGTCAAAATCTGATGCAAATGTAAAATGCAAATCACTAAGGGCTGGCGGCACTGGTATTATAGCATTTTTTCTAAAGCCGTAAAAGCTGTAATGCTGCAAAATGAAAAAATGGGAAAAGAGGATAAAAAGACTACTTCATTCTCTGTAAGCAATTGTTTTACATAACCAGGTGTCCTTTAGATCATATAATTGGAGTACCTTTACAGTACTTTAAGGCCACTCTAATAAGGTATTCAGTTACTATACATCATAAAAGCGAATGTCCTTCAAAGGGCAACCAAGTCACCTTATTAGCTCCCTGGGAATTGTACAACTGAATTAGAATGAGGGGTACCATGACTAGCCTGGCACAGAGGCTGCTGAGGAGTACGGGGAGTCGGGGGTCAGAACAGAGCATAGAAATGTACCTGGAGAGAAAAAGATGGCGGGGCCATGAGAGAAAGCGAGACGGTGTGGCTGTGTGTAGTCGTAATGTGTGTGGGAAAAATTGAGAGAGGGAGGGTGGGAGAAGGGGTGAAAAGAGGGACTGCATGGGATGAGAGCGAGAGAACCATCCTGGAGTAGACGATTGGAGCTGCTCTCCCCTGTTGTATGCACCAGATGGTATTCATTGATTATTCATTGCATGCGATGGATGTCACTGTCACCGCACACAGCTCTGCTCCATTCTGCTCTCTGCCTCAGTGCACCTGGGGGCAAAGATGGTGGTGGGGAGGGCTATGCAGGGCTGCTGTGTGTGGAATGGATGTTGCAGGTTTGGAAAAAAATCTCTAAATGCAGCACACATATACTGTACATGCATAAGCACATGATGTGGATGTCCCAATTTATGCATGTGCATTTGCACAGATTTGCGTACATACAGGGATCAGTGGGATTTAGACTTGAACGTGATCTTGGTTTAGGATTAGTCCATCGGTCAATGCTGATTGGTGTTCGGGCATCAGTAGATAAGTACCAGCAACCTGTATTCTGATCTACTTTACATGCATTTATTGAAGTAGATTTACCGTGTGCCATGTATCGTAATGTTAGAATGAGGATTGAGGTTTGACATGATTTGGAGGGCTAATGACAACTATTCACACATTTTTTAGTGACCTATAGATGACACCCTTCACAACACATGCACACAAAATGACAGACGACCCCAGACACCAAAGAGTTCAATCACTAACACTGGGTCTCCCGTAGAGCTTGGCCCGAGCTGTTGCACTCCATCTCTCTGCGATGGAATTCACGATTGCTCTGTCACTCCCAATTTGCATTCTCAAAGACTTAGGCAGAGACGGTGAGAGATAAAATGTGGCGACGAAGGCAACACAATTTCGATTCTACGAGGAGGTGAGAAAGAGCAGCGTAAGGTGTTTTTATTTGTTATGTAACCTTTTAGAGTGTAGGTTTAGAGATGGTACATGAGATTGAGGTGAGGAGGTCGAGCTCATAATTATGCATTGATGGTGCGAGGGGTGGAAAATTGCCAGCAGGTATTGATCCGGTTACATCCAATGCTGTTCTCGGTGCCACTGTCAGGGCTTGAGGTTGTCAGATGAAACAAAGTAATCAGGCGGCGCTGACAGGATATACTGCAGCACGGCAGCTGAGTAAAATGGATAGGCCCAGCACTGACTTAGTTTCCAAATTGAATATATTGGAGAATAGCTAGGAGTCCTTATGTGAGCAGGTCTGTACGGTATTGAAGTAATTGCGATATTGACATGTTATGGTGGAGTTGCCTGACAGCGAGGAATCAGGGAAGACACAAAAAATTGCTCCGCTGTAATGAGTCTCTCCACAGGTGGGGAATCTGTGTGCGAAACAGGATGTGGTGACTTTTTGAAAATATATATGTGAGTGTCTGTGCTGGAGAGAGGAAAGGAGTTGGTTGGTTGTCAAAGCCCCTTTTCGATTTTAATCACCCAGATAATTTTGGTTTCATTCCAGGTGAACAGCCGATACTGAATAATGAATGGCTGTGTCGCAGACTGTCCTCAAATCATCTGGAAGCAGGGTATTACAAATGCCTGGATGGACCAGATCCCCTTGAGTCGTTACAAACATGCTTCTTGGACTGGATTGTACTTCACAGAAGACTAATTGATAAAGAAGTAATTCACTTGTCACTGTTTTCAGGTTTTGGTCCAAAAGAAGCATCTGAGTGATATACCATATCTGCTTTCTCAAGATGCTGATTTTGACTTGAGGTTCTTGCCCCGGACAAGGAAAACTACATTTACAAGATGGTTAAAAAAAAGAGATTTGTTTAGCAGATGGAATATTTTCAGGTTGAAAAAAAAAAGCAATATGTCTGATGGACTTTTTAGAATCCAAGTACTACTGTAGGCACAAACAACACTATTTCCCCATGTGGGGACCGTATATTACTGAAAACCAGAGTGGAAAAAACATTTGACTGGCTAACAGGCTGGAGCTTGTTGCTCTATGCTTCCCTGTGATGATTGGCCAGTGTTCCCGATTTGAATACTGGCACCACTCAAAACACGAGCTAGAGTGTGAAATCTCCCGTGTGCACAGATGGCACACATTTTGTAACCACAGCTTGTTAGCTATACACACCCACACACAAATACGTACACATGAACATGTACACACACACACACACACAAGGCATGACCGCTGGCAAAAAGACCACCCATATTGCCGGGGCAAAGTGCTGTATGCGGCAAAACTGTAATCGCTACATGTGGCCACTTAAGTATGGAGGCAGAGTACTGCGTGCTTGATGGAGCACTGTTATGGTTAGTTACACACTGTTCACAAATATACACAATTTATGCGCCTATAAATACGCAGACACACATAGCCAAAAGCCTTTCGACTGAGGTATAAAAATGGTGGGGGAAAATGATCCACGCATTGCTCGTTAGTCTTCAGTAAGCCCACAGGCAGTCGGAATTCAAAGGTTCAAAGCAGCAGACTCTTTTCTAGGTCTTGAAGAATTAGACCCAACAATCCTGATGCATTGGAGTTGTGTCTGTTCATTTGCTGAGCATATTTTAACAATGATACTTCAAAAAAATTTAAACCCAAGTAAGGCTCAGCAATTTTGCACCCTGAAAAAAATACATTCATAAAAAGAAAAATAGACTGCCCCTGGGATTAAAAGTTACATTTTTCTTTTTACTTTGTTTAGCCCAGGTGCCTGTACCTTTAAGATGGAGTCCTACCTGGGAGGTGAAGCTGGTCAGCTGACAGGCAGTGTCCTGAACACATGATGTAGTCATTGATGTGAATCATCATTTTGTTTGTTAACGCAACGTATGTATTCCTTGTGGATGTATTTACTAGTTGATGTATTTGTTTTATGCATTTCACTTCGCATTTGTTACACTTACCTTATTGTTTACTGTTTGTACAGTTTCACAGAATTCTGATTAAATTTCATAAAGCATGAATTCGCTATAGATTTTTATAGGAGCGTTTAACTGGTTGGAGAGATAGTGTGCTCTTCTATTAAAACCAATACAGCTAATTTGATTTAATAAACCTGTTCTGTAAGAAATATAATGACTATATTTAGAATATGCACTGCCAACAAATGCATGTACATAGTTTCCTTGTAACAGCAAAGTTAGAGACAAGCTAACTGTCTTTGGTATTAAAAACTTTAGTTTGTAAGCCTAGTTTCCATCCTGACTACACACACTGCCCAATATAACAAAAATCCGAAATTTTTCCTCAAGTCTTTCCTCAAGTCTTCACTGCATATGACAGCCTCCATCCTTTCACCTTCAATCCAGAAATAAAATAAAAGAGTAGACAGAGAAGAGATCCCTCAAAGAATGCCACGTTTTCTGTATAGGACAGACGCATCGACAGTGAATGTAACGCAGGCAGCTTTTAAGTTTCCTCCACAATGTTTTGGCAAAGCAAACTAGCAAATGTATTTTGCTAGATTGTTATATTCTATTCTGTACACAGTTAGAAGATACGAGGTTTGGCTTTGGTGTGGTGTGTGCATGTGGTACACACAGCTGTGAGTTTCTCCATGCAAATCCCCTTGTGAGAACAGTGCATTAAGAAAAATGCTAATTAAGGACACAGAGCAGGTGTTTGAATTGCTGACAAGGACACATTTGTTAAGTAAACCAGTGCACTGAGAATCGCAAAGTGTCCACGTCTGAGTTCTTTTTACTTTGCCTTTTTATTGCAGCATAATTTAAATTAATTATTTTTATTGCTGTTTTTTCTGTCTCTCTCTCAGTTCTCTCCTTTATGGTTCTATTGATTTATTATTGGCCGTTATTCCATCCCACACCGGGCTTGTAATAGTTTAAGCACGGGGAGATAGCTCCCAGCTCCAATGAAACTGTGAGACCCAGGCTTTATTTCTGTTTTGTCCCCCTTCCAGTGTGATGAATCTGAATTGAACATTTTGTAATTAAACTAGAAAAAGGATTGTGTTTGTGAAACTGTTGGTATGCATCATATTTCATTACATTTGGAAGGGCTAAGAATAATTGCTTGAGTGCAGGGCCAAATGTTAGTACTGCTATGATTCTTATGACTTTTGTTTAGATCTTAAATGAAACTTTAACCATTTGGTAGATCACATAACTTTTTTTTTAAATTGCAGTAGTTGAAATTACTGATTGGTTTGACAATTTCAAGTAGCACACTACTAGCGGGCCATACCATGGAGAATGAATAGCAGAACGGCACTGGCAGCGCACGTAGCATGTCCTGTGGTCACCGCTCCTAGAAAACACCGGTTTGAAAACCCAGCGTAGCACCACACATGGCAGCGATCGGTTGCAAGTAGGCTAGCAGACATATCCAACAATACAATTAGCAATGAGCCAACTATAGGCCTACCTTTCATAAGTTGCTGCCTGATTGGAAGTGTCGCACAGATCGTTTATCCAGCTGGGTGATAGTGGCTAGCTGCAGTGTTGTTTGACCCAGCTTCACAATGTCCAGCTTTTCTTAAAAGGTCATTTTCTCAATAAAAAACTTCCCCAGTAACTTGGCCATTAAATCCACTCCTTCTCCTCTGTAATCCACAGTCTTCTATCCATGGAAAGTAATGTCGGCTAGCTAGCGGTAGTTCAAGTAGGCTACTTCTCCTTCCGATTGCGACAAGGCCAGCTAGAAGGCCTAGCCATGTAAAATTATACGCCCAACTTTGAAAACTCGAAATCTGATTGGTTAAAGAACATGTCAATCACAACATCGTCCCCATTAGCGTCAACAGAGAAGAGATTCTCTCGGAATTCGGAAGGCCTCGGACAGATATTTTTTTTTACCCGGAGACAGCGCAGGGAAATAATCTGATTGGATAAGAGCTCTAATATACTGTATATTAGTACACTGGAGGCAGTGACAGTCAGGGGATTCTATTCAAAACAATGATGATACGTAGGGTATTAGTTCAATCCAATAACTTGTTAAGCATAAGTAGCTCTGCTCTTTCCTGTTTTGAAAGTTTTATTGACAAAGGTTGTACACCTGTAGGAATATGATTGGTTTTCACTGGTCAGCTGATAAATGAGCCCCTGATGTCATAGCATAACTGAATCGAATGCAGGCACAACTTTGGCTTCATACAGTATATTGTCAGGCAAATATCCCGTCAAGTGTATCTATGCTCACTGTTCCTCTTGCTGTTTCTTGGTGCACAGTCAGGGATTTTTGAGACCTTTTCCCCTTGCCACATTAAATCATTTAAAAAAGATTAGTTGCCATTTCTCTCACTTCTTGAGAGCAGAGAAGCTGCACGGATGAGTCATATGAGGTCGAATATGAATTAGCAGTTTGTGTCAGATTTAATGCCGTCCCGTTTTCAAGGCTACATAACTCTAAGAGGCTGTGTAGACACTGCCTGAGGGTCAGTTGCAAAGGTGGATTATGAAATATGACAAGAGGGAAATGCCTATCGTGACAACATTGCATCAAATTTTAGGGCTGCAATGTAAAGTGTAAACTGCATTGCTATACAACATTTTTTGCAGGCCTCCTGTTGGCACATAGGCAGTATAGCTTCCTATCACTGATAAGTGGTTTTATCCTTGGGGGGGAGGATGATGCACCACCTTTAAAAGCTGGCCCAAGCAAGGTCAAACCTCTCACTGTCTCCGTCCTATAGTCCCAGAAGTGCTGCTGCAGTAGTCCTGGCATTTAGAGGGCAAGGTTTGCACAAGGTAATTAGCGTATACTGGACCTATTTTGGTCTGGAGTATACAAGAAATCGGTGCAGAATTGTTAAAAGAGAGCCGACATTAAAAAAAATGATGAAATGAAATGCAATGCAACTGTTGTGGATGGGGGGGGGACTGAAATTACAGGGAGTTCTGCTTCTGCTGTGTCTCTATATGCGCCAATCACTGCCTAAAGATGCAAATATATTCAGCTCCTGACTGACAGCTCCTCATGTCAAACGCTGCGAGACCTGCCGCAAAACCTCTCTCTTTCTCTGCTTTAGTCTCTGGCTGTCTGTCTTCCAAATCCTTTCTGGGGAGTAGAGCAGCTTGTGTTGGCCAAGCACTCGGAGTGAAAATAGAAGCAATCATTTATTAATCGATTGAAACATCAGAAGCCTAAAAGGGAGTGGGAGCAACAAAAAGCGGTAAAGAAAGACTGGCATGGAGGATACGGGAGAAGTAAAAAGGTGGTTGTCTGGGTGAGTGAAATGGGTGAATGGAGAATAAAAGAGGGAAAGTAATTGAGTGGACACAAAGTGGACAGTTTTGCCTTAATAAGACGTCATTGCAAACAAAGACATAGGAGAAATTGTCAACTGATGGAAAAGAAAAACAAATAAGTGTTTGATATTGAGTGATGCAGCCAGATTGATAGTGAAAAACAAATTGTAAAAGATCCTCAAGTGATTCTGGAGAATGCTTGTTGTCAAAATCATTGAATATCTCCTCCGCTACCATTCTCAAAACCCAGTGATAATACACAGCTGGACCTGGGCATGTTGCTCCGGTGGGCCCTTTCCTTTAGATACCAGTTTGCAGAGACTAGGCTGTGTATTAAGACCAGATTAATTTTCAGTACCAGCAGTAAAGACAGGTGAGGAGATATTCACTGATTTTGAAAACAATCGCGTTGCTGCGCCACACTGAAATCTGCGATCAATACAGATATGTGACCATGGAGCATGCACGCGTGAACCGAAAATCGGACTGGGTGTGCGACCAGACCAAATGCAGTAATAAAAACTATATAAAAACGTCTTTCTTTGCACTGATGGTCTCGTTTGCTGTTAAAGTTAATTTATGATTATGAGAGGAAACATGAGGCTGTTTAAAAGATATTTAAATTTTACTCGGAGCTGCTTTAAAGCAAGCAAGATTTAACTTCTTTTGAACTGCGGCCCAAGGGGAAATCAGGATAAAAGTTGCTAACATTTCCTTATTTTAGCCACTGTGAGGGACCGTTTATGTCAGACCGAATGAGGCTGTATAGCAACAAAACCCTTGAGTACAGTGAACCGAGCACCAGTGCGTTTCAGGGCTTGTGAATTCTGCTTTTCATTTGTACGATTGATAATTAAGACATTAAAAAGGTACATACCCTCGCTTTAAGACATCTAAAACATTTGACAGGGTCTTTAAATACTTATTATTTTCACCCACAGCCCAATAAAAGACCAGAGTGTAATGCATCTGTGCAATCTTAATGAAGGAAAAACCCCAAAAGGCAGGAAACTAAGAGCATTAGTTTTGATGTGACCGCAATCTCCATGTGAACAGTCATGCAGTAAAGTGTGCAGTCACATGGTAGCTTGGGGCTTTTTAAGGTAACCATCCCATCAGATTTCTCTGTTTTATTGACACGAATCATTAACTATCTCATCTCAGATACAACACATGTCCAGCAAAGCGCAAAAAGAGTGAAAAGCGTTTGTCCTCCGGCAAGGGTATACATTTAAAACGGCATTATCCTTCACTAGCAGTGGGGCGGGGAGACATGGAATGAGACAGGATTATCCTCTAAATTAAAAACCCCCTACTACAGGCGCATGATTTGAATTGAAGATAGGAGCACCGGGTTTCCCAGGATACAATACTTGATACATTCTGTTATTATTTTTTTTCTTCAGAGAGATGTGAGCTAGATAAGATTCCTCCCACACAGTCCAAATAAACAAATACAGAGAGGCAAACCGGTGCCAACAGTTACAGTGATACTAGAACATTTAAAAAAAAATGTAAAAAATTATTTTAAATAAATTTAAACAAGCCAAACAACAAAATTCAAAGGAGCAGGAAGAAAAAAATTAAATATCGTAGCAAAAACCTCAGTTCCCAAAGGTGCTCTATCTCGCCCCTGTCCCTTTTTTAAATATATTATCATACAGCAAAAGACATTCAGAAGAGCAGACCGGAGTGATGGAAAACACTCATGCAAAAGAAGCCTTTTTTTCACACAGAGTCACTAACACAGGAAAAATCATCTCAAATAACAGCGCTGTCAACAGTCAGTGCCTTCAGGTCTTTTTAGTGGATGTTATTGTCGATTGCTGTTTCTCTACAGACGTTTGATTTGCTACTGTACTTGATAAAAACGATATGACGGGCCGCACCCAGTAAGGCTATCAAGTCTTCTGACCAGACTCACCTCCCAATATTTCTATGTGTCCATTTGACCTGGGGATCCAACAGTTTATTACCAACAGTCTTTAGTTTTCGGGACCCCCGTTGACCAAAAGAAAAGTTCAGCTGGGAGGATTTCTGCAGAAGAACCAGAGCCAAACGGATGAGCTTAGGGTTGATATTCCTTTATATATAGATGTATAAAAAAAAGGCGTGATGTTTTTTTTTTTTTGGCATCTGTTCTTATTTTTTCAAATCTTATATATTTGTCTACTTTTACAATCATTTTCTATGCGGCAAACAACTCAAGAGTTTCATTCCAAAATAAATTACCTCTGACAAAAATGATGGCAGCTTTTTAAATACAGTCTACTCTGAGACACTATTGAAGTCGGATGTCATATTATTTACAAAATAGTTTTTTCAAACAATCATTGGTGATTTTGTGGTAATTAACTGACACTGACTTTTTTTCTTCTTACAAATCACATTTTGGAATGAAACCCTTCAATTACATATATTTTTTTCAGTCTTGTGTAGATGCACATTCAATCCACTTTGCATTCACTGTTGATGCTGTCTCTCAGTACGTGATAACATGAATAGAATGGTCTTGCCATTTAGTCTTTTTCTTTCGCAGATATATTTTTGTATATAGGGCAGATCTCTACACAGACAATATGTATTTAAGTAATCCATTTTCCGTGGTTACAGTTCTTCTGAGCGAATAACGTGGAACAGTGTGACATTGTAGAGCACCTGGTGGCCATTGTTCCAGGCATAGAGGGCGCGGTCCCGCGGGTTGTAGTCCAGCATGGAAATATGTGAGTACTTATTCTGGAAGGCAATGTCGATGTACTCGTAGGTAGAGGAGTTAGTGGAGTAGGCGTAGTAGACCTTGGTGCCTCCTGAGTAGCCATTGGTGACGTAGAGCGTGCCGCAGATCATAAAAGACTCGCCGGCACTCCTTTTTGGGTGGTTGGTGGTCCAGCTTTTGGTGATCTGCAGCGTGTTGGGGTTCAGCTTGCTGAGGACTATATTACCGGCATTCTGGTTGGTGGCGTAGACGGCCCACAGGCCTCCCTCGTCCACCATTAGGTCGATGTCGGAGTGGCCGCCCCAGGCGTAGTGATACGCGTTGTTGAAGCCGGCGTAGTCAAGCTGCCGGGACTTGCTGATGGAGGAGGTGCGGAAGTCGAACTTGATGATGACGTGGCTCTGGAATTTGTTGAAGTAGATGGAGCCGTTGTAGACCACCTGACCTGTTCCGGACCACGGGTGGGGCAGCCGGTGGGACGTGAAGTTGTCCGACGTCATAAAGTCCTGCATCGACTTGTACTCCCGCACGAAGCGGTTGTTGTGGTAACCGTCCATGTACCAGACCTAAACATCAGGACCAGACGGAAAGAAAATAACAAGGATCAAACACAGCAACACTTGGGAACTCAAAAACTAGGACTGTGCCCAAAACAATCGATGTCAATATATTGTGATATTTATTTTCGGCTATCTGTAAGATTGTTGTGTTTTAAACAGGTGCCATTCCTGGTGTTATGGGAGAGTGACAGTTGGAAAAAGCATGGCCGACAGAGATTACCAAATTACAGCGGCCCCCTCCAAATACAAAGACAAATATCGTAATATATCGCAATATGCATCGTATCGCAATGCTTTTTGATATATCATATTGTGACCCATGTGTTGCGATGCATATTAAGTCCTTACCATTACCTAGCCCTATTCAAAACCCTAATCATCTTCATAATTCATCAGTGTGCCTTGAGTATCAGAATCTGCTATACTGATCACGCACACACTGGAAAAATCAAATCACAACGTCAACAAGCATCCCCATTAAGTTAGCGCTGAGACTTCCTTCCGGGAGCAGACAAGGCTGAGATCCGGCTGCTTCTGAATACAAACAGTCAGGATGACAGGCACAGGGGTGGCATGAGCCGGGCCCCGCGGGGATAATGCCCATCAGTCCTGATAAAAGGCCTGTCTCAGCTGCCTCGGTCCAGCCTCCTGCTGGCCAAGAGAGCCCATATTCCGGAGCTGCTCAGGGGCTCAAAAACCTCCCGAGTCTCACCGGGACTGAGACACCTGAAGCCCTTCCACGTGCTGCTGTGATTGACTTCAAAACTGATTCACATAAAGGAAGCAGGTCTCCAGGGGGCCCAGGAAGAAACAAAAAACTAGGTTAAGGAAAGCAAGAGATAAAAGGAAACCTGTCTGCTCCCATCAACTACACTCATTCTTCTTTTCCTGCCCCTTTGATAACGCAGCACATCTTTCATGTGTTCTGTTCAAAATGTATTAGTTTCTACAAAAAAAAAGGTAGCCCATACAGTATGCTAAATATAATCTTCGTCAGCAGTAAACCTCGCTCTTGCTGCAGGATCCTTTTAAATATACATATGTTGTCACAACTATTAGCCTTGAGGAAGTGAACCTTAAGGTGCACTATGTAACTTTGTGTGTGTGTCAGAGACGTGAATATTTTCTACGGTATATTCTCATAGCTGAATAAACAAACTTTCCTCACAGACAAATGTGATCCCTGGAACACTGTTTGAAGTTAGAAAACTTCCTTCATAGTTACCGTTTCACGGTTTTTGTTAACAGCAGCAGGGCCCACAGTTTTGTTTACAAACATTCTCTAGTCTTACGTTTGGTTTCAGGTGCCTTAGATTATTATTGTTCCATTTATTATGATAGAATTATTCGATATTAAGAACAACATGTAGATCAAATAAGTTTTGTAAACTAACTGCGGGCTCTGCAAATGTAAACAAACCCCCCCCCCTCCCCTGAAACTGCATTGTGCACCTTTAAAGTTGTATGCATCTATACAGTTCTGAAAGCTGCTGTGTGTTTTTTAATCCCTTTTCCTCCCACGTGACATTGTCTCTTATTAATGTGACCAATAAAGTCGGTTCACAAAGAGCATTGTTCATGCTTAACGTACAAATAAAGTTTCCTGCTCCCCCCTGTCTGTTGGGCAGCTTCCCATTAGAACCATATACATTTATCTCTGGCCCCTTTGAATGTGTTTTAGTAATGAAGGCCAACCCATCTATTATGCCAACTCGTATGCAATCCACTGATAAAACAAAGGTGACCAATTAAAACAATGTTTCACAGCGAGAATCGACCTTCACCTACGATCAAAGTCAACTTGCTTTGAAGCCAGGGAAATTATTTGTATTTCAGATTGTCAGGTTGTTTTCTTTTGAAAAAAGAGACAATTAGGGTTGCGTTGACATTGACATTTTACAGTCAGTGTGTGTAATGACTGGGGGGGGGGGGCTTTGGGACACAGGTGCGGACCCAGGGGCTTCTGAAAGTTATTCCCAGAGGGATAACCACTAAATCGCTAATGTGAATATGGGGAAGGGGAGAACACAAAAAACACACAGAACTGTAAGGGCCACACAGGCTACCTTTAAGATAACAAACTAAACCACCACTGCCAAGCAGCTGAAAGAATACACAAATACCTCAACAGTTATCTTGGAACTCTAAACACAGAGAGCACTCAGAGACAACCTCTCACTATTCCTAGAGGGTGAGACAATGAGCAGCCAGAGCACTGGGGGTCTCAGGGCATATGTAACCTCCTCACACCTGGGCTCAATCAGGCAATCAGTGCCACACACACCTGATTGCAGTGAGTGAGCATTAACCATTCTCATGGAGCCGAAAGATTCCGTGCCCTCACAGTTTGACATTATTCACTTTATCCCCAAATGTCAGCATGTCAAATATTGTGAGACTGCGTCTAAGGATTAATTGTTTTCATTGATGATTAAATAATTTCCAAGGATAAGGACTAAAGATGCCAGTAAACCAAATTGCTTTTCTCCTAAAAAGTTCCATTTTGCAAAATGGGCCAAACCTCCAATGTTAAATGCTGTCTCAATACAAACAGCAACACTTTCATCTGTACTTTTCAATGTCACATAAGGACTATTCCCATCCGCACTGTGTGACTGTGTGTGGCGTACATACCCGCGTGTCTCCTTCAGGTGCCAGAGGGTCAGTCATCCAGGAGCCGAACCTGGACCCAGACGTCTTGATGGTGATGGGATCGCTGATGCCCGTCAGTTTGCCGCATGCTGCAAGGGAAAGAATTGAGATGGGAACCTCTAGAGCAGCACAGCACCCCATTTTGGGTATTTATACTAAGTCAAAATCTATTACAAGGGATTTACTTTCATTTACTTTCAAAATCCAAATGAGTTTGCCTGGAGGATAAGGGAGTTGATGCCCAGCTTGTTGATACTTCTCTCCCTTTTAAGTGATGTGCTGTGGGAGGGGTGCTTAATATTCAGTACACGCATGCTAATGCCTGTTTGACTCTTTCTGTTTGGATGTGTGAGAAGGGAGAGCCTGTGTGTATCGTGCTCCTCTGTGCTGCTTGTAAGCCGGCTGTAGTGAGTTAAAGCCACTACGAGTAACATGGCACGTTGGCGTCCCCTTTGGACAAAAGCGGTAGCAAAGCTGTTTTCTAGCTAGTGCCAGGCGTGCGAGTGTGAACTGAGAAGGGCGCAGTATAGTGCATGTCCGTGTGTTGAAAGTGTGAGGACTCTTTTCGGCTCTGTGAGAGTGGTTTTGACACTGCATCAACTAATGCCAGTCATTGCTACACACACCTGATTGCAATGAGTTGATGCAGCAGTGTCACCTAACTACTCTCTCTCACGGAGCTGAAAGACGTGTCCTCACAAAAAGCGAATGAACGAGAGACGGCAGTTAGTATGGATCACGATTAGGTAATGTGTTTGTGTTGTTGATGTAAATAATGACTATTTCAGATAATGGTTATCTGATGATGGTGAAGCAAAGCAAACTTTCTGTTAGTACCAACCGCTCATTCATTTAGGAGTAAACACTGCAGTCTAGTTTCGCTCTCGTGAAATTGTATACACGTTGCTTGGCAACGCCCTCGTCCCGCTCGTAGCCTATCACTCTCCCTTTTGGCTTTTCTTCATTGCATTTTCTTTTTTTTCTTTGATGGTTCAGCCCCGTTATCAGTCATTATGACGACAAATAACTGTCTCAAACAAGGCTCCCGCTCCCCTTCCCTCACCTGGAGGGATAGGCTTCTCAAATCGCACTGCTGCTCCACACTGAAATCTGCGACCAATACGGATATGTGACCATAGAGCCTGCACGAGCGAACCGAAAATCGGACTGGGTGTGCGACCAGACCAAAAGCAGTAATAAAAACTATATAAAAACGTCTTTCTTTGCACTGATGGTCTCGTTTGCTGTTAAAGGTAATTTATGATTATGAGAGGAAACATGAGGCTGTTTAAAAGATATTTAAATGTTACTCGTAGCCGCTTTAATTAGTTTTGATTGAGGTGTTGTTGCGATTTTGACCGGGCTTTGCCAAATAACAATATTCCTCAATAACCCTTTTATTTAGACATGCAGTTAGTCAGATATTTGTGCAGGACAGGGTCAACTGAGATTTTGATGATTTCCTTTTATCCCACAAATGTGATGAGTTGGTCTGATATGCTAATTTCAAGAGCTGGACTATGTGACCCTAATTTAGAGTTTTTATTAGCATCCTTTCCCCTGAAGCATTGCATCCATTGACCCCTGACTGTAACACTCATCATCCCTCTTTCTTTATAACATCCATTATCTCTCTCTCTCTCTCTCTACCTCTTCATTTCTGTGGAAATTCATCTTGCTTAATAGTCACAAAATCCAGATTTGATTTTCGTTTCCTCTGCTTGTCTCCATCAGTTATAAGTCTCTTTCCGTTTTCTCATCCGATCGAATTGCTTTTATTCGAAAAATACTAAAAGGAAACCACAATTGTCATTATTTGAGTATTTTTTGTGTTTCTATGTGCAACGTGTGTGTGTGTGTGTGTGTGTGTGTGTGTGTGTGTGTGTGTGTGTGTGTGTGTGTGTGTGTGTGTGTGTGTGTGTGTGTGTGTGTGTGTGTGTGTGTGTGTGTGTGTGTGAGTACATGTGGACATCACACTGCGGATGCAAGCCAAACACATGGTCACATGGGCGGCATTTACTATTTCCCCTGGTGGTTGATCCTCTTACATAACCCATAGTAGGATTAGAGACCCACATTAATATGTTGGCCATTGATTTATTTCTCCTCTCTCTGCGTGCCTCTATAGTTTAATGACACTGTAGTATTGCAAGCTGCTTTGGGAAGCCCGCCGATGGATCTTCATTCTAGAAGATGCACACACGCAAGGTCTAATCCCGTCGTGACCTAAATGGGCCAAGGGCAAAGCACAGGGCAGAGCAAATAGAAAGCCAAATGTAAAATTGTCTAAAATCCAGTAACAGTTTTCCACAGCCCAAGATTGTGAACATGCGTCCCATATGTCAACATATAGTTCACTCTTATGCCTGATGAACCAGTTAATGTTCATCATTTTGCCAATTCATTTTCTCACGATAGACTTGTGTTGAGCTGTAGTCAATTGTAATCCCTCATTGCACTGAAAGACTGTGTGTGACCAACCAACTAGGGCAAGTTAGATAGGTCAAAGTTCAAACAAGAAGTCAATATGTAAACTGTGGTTGATTTTTGTCTGATAATCTTGTTATCACACTCACTGTTTCCCTTCCTTTTATCTTCCAAATGAGTTTGACTTAGTTGTTTAATTCCCCTGGGTATCTTTATGAGTAATGGGGTCCAATATTAACCTACTATATTGTGCCAAAGTTAGAACAGTTTTGGTTATTTCACATGGGATTTCTGTAATTCCTGTGTCTTGTCACTGGTGTGTCAAGTCGTGGGTGCGACTTACTTAGAACAAAAAAACAAGGCACATACTCTCTGATGATGGGATGTTTGGTAACTGTCACCACACCCACACAGCCCTAATGCAACATAAATACCTAGGGCTGTGTTAGTCATTAATATTATAGTGAAATATTTGAAATATGAAACCACTTTTTCGGTGGGGCTGTAAACATTTCCTGTGTGACTTCTTTTCAGTGATTTCATCCAGTTCCCAGACCTTAGCAATTAACCAAAGGGGACGATAACATCCAAATTGTAATTAAACCAATGTCCAAGATCAGGGAGAGGTTGTTGGTAAAGAGACACATATTGATTTTGTGGTGTTTGAACCTCACTATTATATTACGCCTCGTAACCTTATTCTCTGCAGAGGAAGTGGAAGGTGTGAAAAACAACGCTTGCAGAGTTGCTGGTATGACATTCCTGCTCCATTCATATTTTAGGGGCTGGATTTGCCTGGAGCTCTCTGTGTTTGTGCCTCCACATTGCTTGGGACACGACGCAGGGTGATTTATTTATTTGATTATTGCCCGGCAAGGTGGCATGTCCCTTTGATCGATGGCCATTGTGTCCCAGCAGCCGCCGGGCTGTTAGTCTCTCCGGCACAAAACAGCTTGAAGGACAGCTCTGCGGGGACCCTAGTTACTCTCTATTCACTTTCTCTGTTCGCCTTCACTTTATCACTCTTTCTCCCCCCCCCTTCCCTCGCCACCTTCCATCAATTTCCCCCGTCGCTCTGTCTATTACTCAATACACACAGTTCTCCTGCTGTACTGTCGATTTTTTTCTGGGTCCCTGTTGTTGATCTGCTGATGCAAATTCGACCCGTGACCTTCGCTAGCTTTTAATCTCAATAATGGGAGTGTACTCGAGTGTATCTGTGTGCACTATATGCCTGACTGCCTCTGCAATCTAGTGAAGATGAAAGGAGTAGCAACCACTGTGTTCTGCCTAAACCAGTCTCTCGCTGGGTGACCTCGCCTTTATCTTGTCTGATCTCTCTCTCTCACACACACACACACACACACACACACACACACACACACACACACACACACACACACACACACACACACACACACACACACACACACACACACACACACACACACACACACACTTACTCCTGCTGTTCACCACTCTCCTATCTGTCAGCCTGACCACAGATGTGAGGGGCGTCAGTGGCATTTAACCGAGAGTGAACACACAGACAAAGCTGCAGTCCAGTGGGTATTGCGGGTAAGCAGACCTTGCCGGTGTGAAAAATAATGGCATTGTAATATATTTAATTAATTCATTTCAAATGCAATCACTTTGTCTTAGGGATGGGTATTAAAAATCTATACTAAATTGGTACCAGTTCCTGATTGGTCAATATCGATAAACAATATTACTTTTGATGTTTATGAAACAGTCATTTATAACATTATTCATTATAGCATTTTCTGCTTCTCAACTGTCCCCTGACGATGATGAAGCTGCCAGCATCAAGCAGCATTTATGTTTGAATTTGTTTAACTTTATGATCTGTGCTCTCTAGTAATGGCAAAACGTTCAAAGACGTAGCTCACTTTACTATACTTAATAAAATCAAAGCAAATGTAATATTTGTATGTGTGTTTCTAAAAATCCCAGCAACCTCAGAGCAACACAACGACCTCATGAAAACTAACAAATATCACACTGAAAATCTGTGTTCGACAGCTTTGACAAGATGGCAGCAATCTTTTTCGTAATGCTATTTCTGCCAAAAAATATATAATGATTTACCCAGGGGGCAAAGTGATTTTATGGACATGGAGCGTTGTAAAAGGTTGTTCACCAAAAATGACATCTAGGACCTTCCACGATCACAACCTGGGTGGACAACCTGGTCAACTAGCTGCTGGAAAGATACAGCGGGCCGACATAGCAAATCAGAACCACTGTTTAAGTGAATGGGGGTGAATGGGGATGGGCTAATGGGGAATTCTTTGAACTTATAGATATCATTATGAAACTTTGTCAGTTGATTACTGACATTAAAACAAAAACTTTTTGTATTACAGTATTTTCCAAAATGTTTAAATAAATATGAAAAATCATCAATATCTTACTATTGATGCGTAAATTTGCATATCTGCAAAGCCCCAAAATCTAGATGTTGGAAGAAAACAAAGTCAATTTGTTTTAAAATTTTGAAAACAAAACAAGTGTCCAACTGCCTGAAGCCTTTCCTAATCACAGTTCAAATTTGATAAATAACCCATAGAAAATTATTTTTTACACAGTTACATTTCATGTGCCATGGACCAAAAGTGTCCTTCTGGAGTCTCCAACTGGTATTTTAGGAAGCAACTAGACATTCCCTTGGAAAAAACAGTGTAAAAAAATAATTTTCTATGGGTTATTGATCAAATTTGAACTGTGATTAGGAAAGGCTTCAGGCAGTTGGACACTTGTTTTGTTTTCAAAATTTTAAAACAAAATGACTCTGCTTTTGTCCAACATCTAGATTTTGGGGCTTTGCAGATATGCAAACGTACGCATCATTAGTAAGATATTGATGATTTTTCATATTTATTCAAACATTTTGGAAAATACTGTAATACAAAAAGTTGTTGTTTTAATGTCAGTAATCAACTTGCAAAGTTTCATAATGACATCTATAAGTTTAAAAAATTCCCTATTAGCCCACCCCCATTCGCTTAAACAGTGGTTCTGATTTGCTCTATGTCGGCCCCCTGTAGCTTTCCAGCAGCTAGTTGACCAGGTTGTCCACCCAGGTTGTGATCGTGGAAGGTCCTGGATATAATTTCTGGTGAACAACCTTTTACAACGCTCCATGTCTGTTTTTTTTTTTTTAAAGGGGTTTTGCCCCCTAGGTAATTTATAGTATCAAAAATAGTTTGGATCTGTATCTGTATCAATAAGCAATATCAGTGTTCATGTCGGTATCAATAAAATCCTAACGATACCCATCCATACTGTGTCTCCATTTCCCCAAAAAGAACAGCAGTGGTTGTAACCAAAAGCTTTTCTTGACATCTTCTCGCACTGTGAATAATTTCAAACAGGGACACAATATACCCGTGATGTGCTGCTTGTGAGTGTCTGCTCTCTGTAATACATCTTAGTCAGTGTAGTGTGGGTGTGCATTTATTAGCACTGTGGGCTGTGACAGAGGTGTGAAGATACTGAGACAGGGGCTAACAAGCAAAGATAAGAGCGCAATGGGAAGTTGCAAGATGAGAAATGCTGTCGGTATCTCTCTCCCTCTGTACAATAGCCTTTGCTGTTTGTTTGTGATGCTCGTGTGTCAGGAACCATGTTAAACACATTGTGCCTCAACTCACTTTGATTAAAACATTCTTCGCTTAGTCGATATAAATTATTATTATATGCTCCCATAGATTCAAGTCTAAATTAAAGTAGGAGTCAGCGATTCTGGAGAAAGCGTGTTTTCAAATAGCTACAGTGGTCCCCTTTGGTGAACATACTCCTTTACAGAGCCTGGGATGTGTATTTACAGCAGATTGTTTTTCAGCACACAGTATGGAAAGGTGAGGAGATATACACTGATTTTGAACAAGCATTTTCCAGAATTGCTGACTCCACATTTAAGTGTCAAAGCAAAATACAAATTTAAGGACAACCACAAATTGACATCTTCAAGTGGTTTAAGTCTAATAAAAATCCAATACCCCAAAATGCTTCATTTCCAATAACACCAAAGATAGTGAAGCAATATGTCCTTAAGTTTGATAAGCTGGAACCCAGAAAATGTTTGGCTTCTTTGATTGATACATTTCTTGAGTCACCGATTCTGGAGAATGCTTGTCAAAATGTTGTCAAAATCAGTGACAATCATTGAATTACGGGGCCTAGGCTACTTGTTTGTACACATGTACGAACAGGTAGCGTATCTTGAGGAGATATTCACTGATTTTGACAGCAAGCATTTCCCAGATTCACTGACTACAACTGTTATCAATTAAACATTGGCCAATGGTTTCAGCACTAGTGCCTTGTTTCCTAGCAGGAAAATTTACAAAAGACACTGAAGTATCTTGGGTGTAACTCCGTTTCTATGAGTACATGCACAGCCCTTTAATGGACTCAATTATGGGCTTATCTTGACAGTGTCAGAGTAGACCAATGGTGAAGTCCGTCAGAGGGCTAACATGTACAGAATAGAACCTTAAGTGTAAATGAGTGTGTTATAAGACAGTTTAACATGCATTTGAGTGGTATTTGAGTAGCAGAGCCACACACATAATGTTCCTGTGATGTTCTGGACCATGTGAATATGCCTGAGGGTTTTCTCTTTCTGCGTCTGTGGGAGTGTTCGGTGCATGCGCTTGTTGTTTTGAAAAGCAAAGTGTGTGCCAACGACTTTCTGTGCCTACCTAATTTTTGCATGCATGCTCGCAGTCTCTCCTCAAGATTTGACACTCTGTTGTGGAGCTCCTCGTAGTCATAGGCCCCCATCTCCTCCTGAAGTTCGTTTAGAACTGTCGTCAGATTCTGGACCTCCTCCTTAAACTGCAATACCAATTTGGCATCGGCCTTGTACTCCTCCAACACTGGTATCAACGGTCTAAGCTCCTCCATTTTCGCTTTAATGGCCTGAAAGGATTAGAATAAGCTCGGTTGAGTGTCATGCGCGACCAAAAAAAATGAGACTGTCCATAAAAGAAAAATGGAAGAAAAAAAAACACCTGTCTGAACCTGACTACTCTGACTCTATCCTGCCTCTGCCCTGACCCCCTGTTTGTGTAAATGTTCAGTGTGTGTGTTTGTGTGTGTGTTTGTTTGCTGTGTGTGTTGTCTTTGTAAGTGTGTGTGTGTGTGTGGTGTACAAGCAAACAAACCCCAGGAATATATTTTCCACCAGGTGGATCCGTCCCCGGCAGTGACAAGCCGTTTTTAAAAAGCAAAGTACACCTCGGTACAACGACAACAAGTGGGAAAGCTCTTTATTGGTCATCATCGTTTAAAATGCAACATCGTATTAAGGGTTACATGCTTTTACATGTCACACACAACAAAGTGTCTCGAAATGTTAACGTCTATAGTTTTCACTTATAGATTTGTTGAGTAACCAAATATGCATAGACAAAAGCCAAAATCAAATCAAATCAAATGAATAACAGCAAAATTATATAATACTAATAATAATAATAATATTAATAAAATGTATTTACGTTTGAAAAAAGCTTTTAGATGGTAAACTATGACAGCAGTAACATGCAGGAAGAGATCAGTGGTGGGTTGGTCTGGGAGAAAGGGGGTGGGGTTTCTTAGTCTCAATGGGTGCTAAAAAGGTAAATTAACTGTTTTGTCGCCCAAATGCTCTCAGTACTGTGGCCCAGTTCAGGGGGAATCTGGAATTGACCTGCCTCTTCTTCCCTGTGGCTCTCTTTACATGTCTTAAAGTTAGCCCTGCAAGCAAGAAAATGACACAACTGTTGACAGGGGCTACAGCTTGCTAACCTTTCTAACAGACACACAAACAAACAAACAAACCAAACAACGCACACACACACACACTTAGTATATGCACTGGAGACAATGTGACAGAGAATTTGCAGACATGCACTGGATGTGGCAGTGGGATGCATGGAGGTTTTTGAAGCATGCAAGAGGTGATAGGATCGCACAAATGCACTGCTGCAGGTGAGGTGATATCAACACAGAAGAACATTGGTATTCATTTTTGTAAGGTAATGCATCAGGGTACTTCTTCGATGCTAAATGTTGTAAAAAGTTGGTATCAAATGTCTTGTCAAATGTGTATTGTTGAAATGATTTGATTGTGAAAGTTGTTGACCTTATTTTGTTAAATGTAAATATTAGTTGATTAAAGTGACTACGAGGAACTAGTGGCCCCTATGGACAAAAGCGCTAGTGTTTTAACGACACCACCGCCTCTGTATTAAAGATCATAAGGAAGGATGTATCGCAATGAAGTTATGTTTTTATACAGTATGTCACTATGTGACACAACAAGATAAACTGTGGCTAGTTTACGATGGTGAAGCAAAGTAAACTTTGATTTAGTACTATTAGGGAAACAGGCCTTTCCGGTCTGCTATATCAAAATAGTGTTCTTTTCACTGATGGTAACGTTTGCTGTTACAGGGGATTTATGATCATCAGAGGAAATATGGAACCATTAAATTACATTTAAAAGTTCCTCTTAGTCACTTTATTCAATTAGATGATCAATGGCTAAATAATTGTCAACTGTTTTGATGACTGGTTAATCGCTTAGGTTGATTCAAAATAGCTTTAATTTACTTTTGAGAAATTTATCAGTTTCAAATAGGTAATTAGATTAGATCAAATCTCCTTATTTCCAAGTCGATTTAGGATTCCATCAAAAGTTTTGACAAAGTGAATTTGTGTGACGTTCATGACGAGTTCATGTACCCAGTTATCTAACAGCATGCATTATAAATGTCTTAGTATGTGATGTGTTATGGTGGTTAAGTTAAATACTGGAACACACTTAACAGTAGGAACACACAAACACACAATGGGCTGAGGCTGTGACAGAATGGTGGGTTGGGTCAATGGCTGGAGATCTGGCTTGCGTACCTTGTATTGCTTGGCGATGTTCTGCTTGTGGTTCTCCTCCACCTGCCTGAACTTGGTCTCCAGGCCACGGAGCTGAACCTCCATCTTCTCCACGTACTGAAGGTCCCTCTGGGTTCGTTGGTCCAGCACCTGGATGGACTGGGTCATGTTCTGGACCTAATGCCATTAGAGACATTGGACAAATCGAACAGATTTAGTGATGAAAATACGTCACTGTTTTTCTAATATTAGACTGCAATGTGCATTGGGCATGAGGACATGCAACAGACTTTCAATATGTTGTTGTGTTTTGGCTTGGCTCTCTTCTTAGAGTGACTCACAAACTCTGACACCAGGCCAACTATTCCACATGGTGGAAGTGTAGAATGCATACTGTTAAGACATTCGGTTTCTCCAAAAACTGTTGCTCCAGAAACTACATGAACTTGGCAGATTTTCTATTTGTTCAGGAGAGATCTGTTGCTGCAGCTCATGTAAGTCAGCCACTCGTCTTTATATTTGAATATTTGAAAAAAGTATGATTTCATAAGTGTTCTTTTAAAAGTGTTGTGTATGAGGGGTTGTCCTACATTCAATGTGTGTTGAGCCGTGTTGCATCATCAGATGTTCCGCTTCGGAAGTGTGCAGTGCGATGGAAACTTAACTGAGCGTATAGCTGCCTCCCATGATGCCATTGGGTTTCCAGGGAGCTCATTAGAGCATGATTCCTATATCTCATCCAGCTGGTAGACAGGTGATTTGAAGACCTAAGCATATGCCTGCGTACATATATGTCTTTGTACAGTGGGTAACCGTAGTGAAGGTGGCTACTCTGGAGGACTGTTTGACTTTGATTGTTAGCATCAAGAGAAGTTAAACGGTATTTACCTTCTCTAACAGCTGCCTCAGTTGTTTGGTGCGGGCATCCCGTGAACACATGGACTGCTGCGGCGCCACCACCGTGCAGACACACCTTCCCTCACTATCCTGGGCCGAACTGTACACCTGCCACGATTCCTCTGGGTTCGCTGGCAACACCTGAAGACGAAACAGTGGGTAAATAAAAGGGGGTAAAGGAGGTCAGTTAAACGAGAGGGGTACATCACCAGAAAAACTAATTTCTTGTGTCTCTCTATTTGATGCTAAAGCTATTTAGCATTCATCACCATATGGACACCAAAATATAGCAAGAACCCCACAGTCCTACACCGTCATACAGTCCATTTTAAAGGTCACATATTATGCTTATATTCAGGTTAAAAATTGTAATTTTGGGTTTCTACAAGAAACGGTTTTCATGGCATTGTCCCAAAAAAAAATTATATTTCTGTCAGTACCATTGCTAAATCTCCTCTTATCAGCCTCTGTCTAAAACCCCCTGTTTTAGAGCCCGTCTCTTTAAGCCCCGCCTTCCAAAAAAGCCCAGTCTGCTCTGATTAGTTGGCAGTTACAAATCTGACAGGGGTATTAGAACACAGTATTATAATAAATATTAGGTGACCTTTAAAGCCACACAAAGGCAAGATGCAGCCAAACGAGACAGCCGAATCTGCTCCCATTATTCAACCCAACCCACTGACGTCAGAAAAAGAGAGAGGGGGGCTTTTTTCTTCTCCCAGATGGGACAGACAAGTCCAGTTACCAACCTGCTGAGCGGACATGAGCGAGTAAGTGACGTTGACAAAAAAAAATCACTGTTGGTCAATTCAATTAGTGAGAAGCAGTGACTTCACAACATTTCAGAGGGAGCAAACGCAGCGACTGCCAGTCAGCTGCACTGCTTTCCACGAAAGGATGTGCTGATGAGACAAAGAAAACGACTATCAAACACCTGCCTCCATCATATGGGGGTGTTCCTGTGACTATTACTCTGTTGGTCACCGATAGGAATTATTAAAAATACAAATGAAATACAAAATAAAAAGTTATGTAAAAATCCTGGAATCTTCTCATAATCATTTAAAAAGGAAAATGGAATTAGAGTATAATTATCAGCTCCCTGTATCCTCTGCTTTTAGTATGCCTTGATGTATTCATCTTACATCCATTGTTCTAGAAATCAGTGCAAGCATCCACTTGACAGGGCGCTCGGGTTCTCCTGACAGAGAAACAAAGAAACCGCTTTATCTTTGACTCTGCAACAGTATCACAGACACCAGTGCGAAGGAAAAGAATGAGGACTCCCGCTGTTCCAGAGGGCAAGAGAAGAGATGACTTGCATGGAAATCTATCTTGTCGATTGCCCAAGTCTCTCTCATATCAATGCCCAGATGAAAGAAAATAAGCAACTGATAACTTTCCACTTAGCCCAGGGGGAGGCTGCTGGAGCAACATCAAACGAGGGAAGATATCTATGATGCCTATCCAAGTTTTTTTTTTTTTTTTATGAATTATGAATCAACTCTATGTCGACTATATTCGGCCTGTGATTTAATTGCAACACCAACAGACCATTAAAATAAAAACCAACCAGCCCCAGGAAATATGCCAAAAACTCTTGCACTTACTCCCGTGCTCCGGTCTGGGTAGCCCTGCGCCGCCGTGAGCTTGGTCGTATTGAGCCCCACCAGAGAGGGGAGGGTCTGCGACATCCAGTTGGTGATCATCGCCATGGTGCTGAGCACGACGCCGATCTTGAGCAAAGGCACCGACATCTTTGCGCTTTGCTTGGTGGACTTTTTATCTTATTTAAAACATATATATTAAACCCGTCTTCATTCTACAGACTCCGGTAAAAAACAGGGGATGGGGCGACGGGTCATCATCATGTTGCCCAGAGCGGCTTGCTGTTTCACCCGGCGGGACTCCGGCTGCCCGGCTGGTCTTTTTTTGGACATCTCCAACGAACGTTCTGGCACGGTATAGCCTACAAAAGAACCGAAACGGAAACGCTACCAACACTTTATGATCCAATGGAGGATGGAAGAGGAGGAAGAACCGAGGGATGCTGATGAAAAAAGAAAAAAACGTCCTGTGTACAGATAGATAGCTCCTCTCTCTCTGCCTTGTCCCGCACACTGCTGCCTGCCTCTCCGCTTCACCGTTACTATTTCGTTCACGCCCGACGGTCCGCCTCCTGCCTTGCCTTGGTGCGCTATGTGATTAAGTGCCACTGACTACACACACACACACACACACACACACACACACACACACACACACACACACACACACACACACACACACACACACACACGGCTCCGAACAGATGAGAGGAGGGAGGAGGAATAGGAGGTACTACGGATCTATCTATATCGCCAGACGCAATGATGTCAGCCAGGTTGGGGTCCGTTCATGGTAATATCTGGGATTGCGCCTGATTTGCCCGTGCGCACTGTCTGTCTGTCCCTAGTGGGGAGAATGACAATGAGCAGTGCGGCTGAGGTCGGCCCGACACTGAAGCTGTTGATTCTTTTGTAGCGGACACTAGACATTTCTTTCTCCATTGCCCCAAAGGAACCGATAGTTCCCCTGTACCCCCTCGGACCATGCATGGTTTAAAGCTGCATGTCTTTCGTTTAAAACAAAACTACACACCCAAATGTCAAAATATAGCATACACTCCAGCAGAATGTCGCATTCCAGTGACAGTGGGGCGTTCGGATTCAGAATATGTTTTATTGATGGGTCGCAGGATGCCCGGAGCTCACGCGCAGAGGATAAAGGTTTTTTTATTTATCCGCGTGACTCTGGCGCCATCGTGTAGTTGATTTTGGCGTTGCAGAAATTAAATGGGAAGGGCTTTTAAAACGCAAGCAAACAGTAAACATTATGCAGAAATACATTTGAAATTTTATAAATCTAAAAAAAATATATATTGTTAAATTAAGCTCAGTATTAAAAATATAACTAGTCAATTTCCTGTGACTTAACATTATACCAATCTCATGTTAAATAAATAGGCCTAGATAGGGGACTCAAAACATTGTGGGTGCATTATGATGCAGCTGCAGGTAAATGATGCATGTTTTGGTTAAATGTTTTATCCATCCATTATGACATTTCATTCATCATTTATCCACGGTCTCAGTCGTCAACAAGACATCTAGGCAAATGCTGCAGCCTGTGGGCTAAACTGCAGCACTGCATGATACATGAGGTCCCCAGAACAGCGAGAGTGGCTCAATGTGTCTGCTGCTATTTCTATCCGCTCTATAATGCCTTTTTCTGGTCAACTATAACACGGAGGGACTCTCTCTACCTCCATATTTTTGTCTCACTCCCTCCCTTCCCTCTTTCCCTCTCCTCCCACTTATCTCTTCCATTTCTTTATGACCTTTGAGGTGTGAGCTCACAGGAGCAATGCTTCAACAGATTACTGCCAAAGTATCGACAGGGGTCAGCTTTCACGGCTGTGCACCGCTGCCCACAGTCCAGTCTGTTCTTATGTAATACGGTGCAATTCAGCACAGCACAGCACAACACAGCCTTTCTGTAATGACACGGCTTTCAGATGGATTGCAGTTAGTGTTGTGAGCCTCTCAAGTGAGGCATCCAATTTAGCTTTCAATAGAAGGTGCAGCAAATGATCCAAAGGTCAGGTGCCACCTCTGATATGAAGTCCTCTGTCTTCAACACAGCAACAGCAGGAGGGAAGCCGCCTGTGCACTGATGAAAGACGATTGTCCCATTGAAAAAAAAAATCAATGGGACATTAGACAAGATTTATCAGTCTGAGTGATTTATGGAAAGATGTGTGTACTAAAAACACATCTTTCATTAGAAATGCAGCAAACAATATGCCACATGTGCCCAAAAAGGATATAGAAGCAAGCAACACTTGAAGAAGAATGAGCACTTATGCAGTCTGATGTAATAGTTCCTGCACAGATAAGATTATGTAAGAGAGGTTTGATCAAATTCTAGGGTATTTTTGTTGGTGCAGTTGTGGAGAATGTATTGTGTAGTGTTGTGCTGAAAATAAGTTACTTTTGCTTTACAATATAGGACAAAAATGACGATTTAGAGTAAGATGTGCCTGGGGGGGGCGGGGGGGGGCAGCTTTGCTTATACAATGTAATGCAATATCACAACAGCAGCCTTCGAAATGACCGATAAACATTAAATGATTTTAACATTAAAGCGGTATTTCTATTGCAACATATCGCATCATAGCATAAAGGTGTTTGAATTGTGTTTATACAGTAGGAGAATGGAACTTACACACATAATATCCAATGTGAGAAATGTTCAGAAAGTAGCAAAAAAATCCCACTTCCTTAAAGTGAATTATCTCCAAAATGCACCCCACCTACACCTACTCCTCTTTTGCTTTCTCCTTCCCTCTGCCCACCCCCCCTCCCCAAACAACCATACTGAATAATAAATAGCTTTAACCCCAGCTGCCAATCACAACTGCACACATATTGCGATTCAGCTCAACTCCATCTCACATAGAACCTGATTGATTTTTTTTTTGTATGTGGGGTGAGGGAGTATCACACATTAGCACATTAGTAATCCCTAACTGTTTCAAAATGTTCCCCTGCTACCTTTTATATTATATTTTTAAACGTGAGCAGCATAGACGTGGTTGTGTTTACAAAGTAGATTTGATCATTTCATGTGAATTTGATGATCGGTGCTATTTTGTGTGTTTCTAAAGGTTGAGTCAGTCAGTGATTCTGGAGAACACCAAAATCACTTTTTTGTCAAAAATCAGTGAATATCTCCTCACGATCCGCTCCCTCTCCGTACCGTGTGAACACTGCAAATAAATCAATTGACAATACACAGCCTAGGCTCTGTAAACTGGTATGTCAATAAAGCATATGTAAACGAAGAGGGTGAGCCAACAACATGCCCGTTTACAGAGCCTAAGCTGTGTATAAACACAGGATTTTCACACACAGTAGGTACAGGTAGCGGATCGTTGGGAGACATTCACAGTTTTTGACAATGGGTTATGACAACAAGTGCACTCCGGAATCGCTGACTCCACTTTTAAGTGTAGTTCTTTGCACGATGGCAGGTTTTTTTTTCTCCGGCGGTTTGTTGGTATGCATGGTGTCATGGTGTCTAGGGCAACCGTTGCAGGGGCCATCTGCTCTGTCAGGTGTCTGTGAGCGGCTTCAGGATGTGGGCCTGAAGCCATGGGGGAGCAGCTAGGTGAGGAACAGATGCCGCTCTAGCTGCTTACTATTCTTCTCTGTGAGAAACCGCCTGACAGTGGCCAAATCCTCAAGCGAAAGGGGATGGAGGTGAATAAAATGCGAAGAGTAGAGTGCACTACTGATCAGGTGTGTGTGTCCCTCCCTGATCCCTGGGCCAGATGTTAAGGAAAGGGGCCGCAGCTGGGCCCACACACACTATTTCAAACTGTGTGACACTTCTGAAGCGAGTGTGTTTAATGTGGTCATTAAGAGGGCGCCCATTGTTTGGTATCAAAGGTCGAAGCCATACCAGTGCCCAGATGGCCCAGATACTTTTCTTCAAGAGGAAGCGTGCAGTAAAAGGCTCTCTATCATTCTGTCTCAAGATCCACTTCTCACTTTTTATCTTGCGCCTTCAAACAGACATGTGATGTGGAGAGGTCCGGCCTTCCCAAAGTGAAATGTACTGTTGGTTCTTACAGCAGGGGCTGTGTAAAAAGAGATGGGACCAATCAGATCCAGTAAAGATATCGGGTCCAATATGGCTGCAATCCATTCATCGGATATCGGAATGAGGCCACCGATCAGAATTTGTAAATGTTTTATTATTTTAACAATAGAACAATTTAATGACTAAAGACCATAACTACTTGAAATAGCACATGCGATTACATTTACTGTAGTTCCAATTTTTTTGTCTCCAACTTCCAGAATTCCAAAGGCTGAGCCTGCGCTGTACGTCATCAGTCGGCAACTGCGTGAGATAATATTTCAGTGCTTTTTTTTTGTGGCTGTTGGTTTCTTTACACCTTCTTGCACTTCAATTGATATATTTTCTTTGCACCTTCAAAGCCTTGTGAAGGACTGGAAGTTCTGACATACTTCTGTATTGAAGCCGTTCAGTACAAATAAATGGGTTTGAATCCATCTAAACCCTTTTGCATTTTCTGAATCCTGTTTGCTCTTTTAAATTTGAATTGCTGTGTTGCTGAAGCCTTTGTCAATTTACACATGATATCACCACACCAACAAATCCGTATCGGCCGAACTGAAAAGTAGAGGATTCCTAATAAAAGAGCCTGTCAGTTCTGGTAGGGAGCAGAGAGGCAATGCTGTGTGGGCTAGTATCGACTTACCTTCAAAGTGACGAAACGCACACACAGTCCATCACAGAAAGACTGTCAAGGGGCCTGACCGAGCAGAACCCCCCCACCCCCCCACCCCCCATAAAGTGAAACAGGCTCTGTTTTCCCCAAACTTCTCCTCTGACTAATGGCTTCCATCAATCAGAGCGATATAGAGCCCCATGGTTCGGTTATGTCAGCATGTTTTTGTGTGCACACTGCAGCTGCACTGTGTACATCCTGTCCAGACTATATCGGCTGCACATTGGAACATTGGGTGTACAGGGAAATAAAGTTGCACCGGTCATAACTGTGTAGTTGAGGTACAGCATTGATCAAATTACACACACACACGCACATCAAAACCAAGCTGTTGCTCCATAAATAATAATGTAAAGAAAAGTCAGCACACACTGACATTTCTAATACATTTTAGCAGAAATCAATGGCTGGCATATTTTGTGCCAAGGCAATATCACATCAATATTGTTCCGACACATTGGCTAGCAGAGCCAGCGGGGCTTTGCAGCAACCTACTTCCAACACGTTTCATTGAGTTTGTCACTCGGTGAGAGTATATTACAGCATACACTGGGAAAAGACAATGAATTTATTGATAGTAACTCAGTCGCATATTTGATTTTTTTATATTTTTTTGTGCTTCCAATTACCAACCACAATTTGGATTCACACAGCGGTGAAGCTCATGAAATATGACTCCCTGCTCAAGCAAGGGCAATTAAAATCACCAAATTCTTCAATCCGGTGGTGGCAGGGCCTGGCAATAGATAAATGAACTCACCCCATCTTTCTTTCTCTCTCTCTCTCTCTCTCTCTCTCTCTCTCTCTCTCTCTCTCACCCCACCGTGATACTGTCTGTGGGAATTTATAATGGCAGCAGTTAAATGCAACATAAACTATTATATGTATTGCTGCAAATGGTCTTTCCGATGGCAGGAAGTAGGCTAACAACTATATGGTCCCGGTGAACAATCACTCCGATGCATTTTATTGACCTGTCATTTTCTTTACTACTACTGAACTGAGTGGCTTCATATTGCTGGACTAAATGAACTATCCCCCCCTCCCCCCCCGCCCCCCACCACACACACAAACACTCACACACACACTTGGCAGTCACCACAGTAAGTCACAGTGTGGTCAATGAGCATGGTCAAAACACCTTCTTTGAGCCACCGCAGGCATTTGATTGTGGAGCCTGTGATTTAGGAGCAGCAGCAATATAATTCAACAATGGCAATATGTTTGTCTTTAAGGGGAAACGCTACTGGCAACATATTGTATCAGAATAAACCCGGCAGACCATTTGCTAATGAAGAAAATGTACAGATCATGCAATATGTATATCCCCCTGTCTCTAGCCTACATTGCCAGCCCCAGCGGTGGATAGGCTACAGAGCATCCATAGCTCACGCGCCCGTCAAAGCACAATATAGGGCTCACATCATGTAATCCCATCCGATAATCTGTTTAAACAGGAGGGGGGTGTACAGGGGCTAATTCAATCGGGTGCTCTTTCCTACAAGGGAACCATGGTAATCTCTGGGAGGGTCTGAAGCCAATTAACATCTGTTTATTATTCATATTTTGTTTAGCTTTGAATTGCCCTACAAAGAGGTTAGAGAAAAATGGCGTTTACAAATAAAAACCTACTTGGGTGAGTTCTGTGCCCATGAAGATGAGGAGAGTCATAGTGAGGAGCTTGCTCGCAGGCTGCATCTCTTTGCCTCCGGTGTGTGTGGACCAAACGGTCTCACATGCAGATCCAGTCCCGTTGCGTCCCCCCGCGCAGCACACAGCAGTCCTCTCCTCCCGGCTCTATCTTGTGGCTCGCAACTCGCAACAAATCTTGTATTTTCTTTCGTTTCTTTTAATTATATATATATATATATATATTATCCCCTTAGCAACCCAGAAAGCGACTGATCTGTTCGGCGCATTCGCCTCTGTGCATATTCAGTTCATATCGGGGGGAGCCTGCTGCCTGTGTATCTTTTCGTTGCCTCTCCCCTCTCCTCGGTCTCTTCTTGCGTGGCCGGTATATAGACGCACTTATTTATGATCGCTTCGACGGACCCGTGCTCAACATCGGGTTAAAAAGACGCGCAAACGCTTTACTGTCGTGGACGCGGCTGTGAACCCTTTGCTCTAGATATTGCCAAAAGTTTACCTCCCCGCCTCAAGCCTCTAGCTGCCGTATTAAAAGCTCTCGATGACAAAAAGGGGCAGAGTGACGGCGCTGTTCATGGTGCTGAAAACGGAAGTTGCATCTTAGAGAGAGAGAGAGAGAGAGAGGGAGGAAGATTTAAATTGGCACGCGCACATAGTAGGCTACCTATAAGGAAACATGTATTTCCAACAAATCTATTTAAAACAAAAACTGTTATGATAATCTCACTGCACACGCGTCTAGTCTATAGGGCCTACTACCAACAGTATGTCATATTTTTCTGAAGGAAAGAAATGGAGATAACAAACACAATTCTTATTCTCAGAAGTTACATATCGCAAATACGTTTGTTCCCACTCTGATATGTTTCAATGTAACGTATCTCTAATTAGTTTATAATCAACATAGCCTATTTTTTTTTTCATTTATTTCCCTATCTCTGATTTAGGCTTTCTCTTCCTTTTTAAATGTTCCTTTTTAGGCTTTATCTTTACCGTTTATTTGTTGCTATTCTACCACGCGCGGGGCTCCTATTAACTGAACTATTAATCAATCTATATTAATTAATCTGTAAACGTTATTTTTATTACATTTTTTGGGGAGCGCTGATTGAGAGAGCAGTAGCCATAGTGTTGGTTAAAAGAATATAAAAACCTACGTATTAGGTGATAGGCTACGTTACATTCAAACGTATCCGAGTGGGAAATAATAAATTACAAACATGTTGAGAACAAACGTATTTGGGTTATGTTTCAATCAGACGTAGGCTAATCAGGGACAGTTAACGATTAACGCTCGTCATGGCTTCACATGCTGTTGTATGAAACACTGAGGCTGTGTTCGGACTGCCATACTAGCGTCCTACATCCTACATACTCACCATCTATATAGGCCTACTGTAGCCTATAGGCCTACTGTCTACTGAAAGATCCATTGTGTACAGGGGCGCCGCCAGAGATTTTGGGCCCCATGAAAAGATATCACTCTGGGCCCCCAACCAGGCCACGCCAAGCAAATGCAATGTTCTGTAACGGAACGTCCAGAACCCAACAGACCCATTGAAGCTTAAGATACCTAAACTACCTATAACTCTATTCATACAGGCGAGATACCTAAACTACCTATAACTCTATTCATACAGGCGTGCACCTATGTTGAAGTCCAATACTAAAGGCCTACAATACACTGACACTGAGCTGTTAAAATACAACACTGTGCAAATGTTCAACATTCTGCAGACAATTCTCTATACGATGCAAGGTTAATATTCTGGAAAACAAATCTGCTACAGGCCATCTCTTATGGTGAAAATCACATTTTATTTTTTCAATTCTCAAATGAAAAAAATCTCAACATCAATTGTGGTGTCAATGTACATAATATAACTCTTTAAATTAACAAATTGCGTCATCTACATGAATATCAAAAAGACATACTGTCGCCCTTTAATTCATCTATCTTTCTTTCGTTCCTCTCTTTTCGCTTTTGATATAATGACTTTTGTCGTTGAGACATGATTCAATCATCCCCCGTTAATCACTCTCGATAGTGGCACGGGATGCGGATAGGGTTGCCACCTTGGATTTAGGAAAAAAAGGGACACTTGATGTTTGGGGCAGAGGGCTCGGCCATTATTAGGCTACCTGTTCAGTGTAATGACCTATAATAACCATAAACACCTACAGTGCTTTTCACAGTAGGATATATAAGGAGACTGAGGTGGGAACCCTGGACCTTGTAGGGGGGTCCGGGGGAGCATTCCCCCGGAAAGAAAAAATGCAACCTTTTAAAGTAAAATTCATCAATCTGGTGCACTTTGAGAAGAAAATTGCATGCAACCAGTCCCAGGGGCTCAGAGGGGCCAGAAATACTGATAACTTTAAATGTCGCATTGTCAAAAAGCTCAGTCATTCATGTCAATAACCGGGTCTAAAAAAAGGAATCGCCTAAAATAAGGAAATAAATCATCATGGCCCCTCAACTAGTAGGTGAGAAATAGAAAAGCAAGTGCAAAACAAAAGCATTACGTATTAGCTCTGTCTTAGGGGCTTCATGAGGGGCCTTGAAGGCCCCCTCACACATGCAGTAATAAGCTTTCTATGTGTAAATTCTTTACTGTTCATAAAAAAGTAGCTATCCACCCTCTGGGCCCATTATCTCATAATCCGTCTATGAACCAAATGGTTTCCACAATATTTGTTTTTATTTTCGCGGGGAGCAAACATTATTTATCTAAAAAAAAAAAAAAGTGGGGGCCCCCCACACTGGGTCTTGAACTTGAAACGGGCCCCGAGATCGTTGAGACCGCCCCTGCCCGCTTGTCGTGCCGCTTGTCTCTGCCCGGCCCCGCTTGCCTCTTCATTGAGAATTAGTTGGCGCAACAAACGCCTCGGCCCGTGTGAAACGGCCTTAACTACTGAACGAAGGAAATCAAATGAGATTTTGGCATTTCCCCCCCAAAAAAACTGGACAAATTGTGCTGGTGAAAAAAGAGAACAATTCTGGGAAAAACGGGACGGGTGGCAACACTATGCGGAGCTGTTTGAAAATCGGACCAAACCATTACTTCTAAATACAGGGGGGTGTACAGAGTTTTGAAATTGTTACTTTTTGTCAGAAAACTTTTAAATGAACCATTCATTTTATTTGTTTCACGTTAGATACAATGTTTTATTAATGGAGAGTATTGATTAAAGATTTAGTATTGATTTTTTTTTTAATCCTTAAGTTCTAATATTTTTGGGCCCCTGCCAGTCACGGGCCCTTAGAATCGTCCTAACCTTTCACCCCATTACGGCGCCCCTGATTGTGTATGCGAGGTGCGTCGAAACGTTTTCAGTTGAAGTAGGCTATACTCAAGCAATGAAGAATTTATTCTTCTTCTTGTAAGATTCAGGCAGTTTAGACGCTGTTTAGCGTATAACCTCCCTCTGCAGGTTAGATATTGAACTAGATTTTTACAGTCCTGTGTTCATCATCTGTGTTTTAGACCTCTTGTTTTATAATTATGTTTTGAGGCGGAGGATCCCTCCGACGCTCTCTGTCCGGCTTATCAGACAGCACTCAGCTGTCTGTGAGTTCAGCTGGACGAGCCGCGGTGTGTGGAACAGCGATTTGTTCTGATCTCTCTCCACTATCAGACTCACATCACTCATTTCACTTAGTAACTCTAATGTTGTGAGGTATTTATCTTCATCTCCTATTGTAAGAGTTTATGAATGACTGCACGTACAGTTGTCAGATCGCGGACCCCAAACAATGTTATTGCCTAGCAACTTGCTCGAAAATATTTCATTTTCCTGGGCGGGTAGAATTGACCCAGTGCATTGTGGGGCGGTTGAGTAGGAAAAGTATACAATCGATTCATACCCAAAATCTTCCCGGAAGTTAGTACTCATCCGGGAATTTCTCGCATACCCAAACTCACATACCCAACCGTCACATACTCAAATTGAAGTCAAAATGAGTATGAGTAGGACGTTAGTATGGCAGTCCAGACACGGCCTTAGCCTATGGCCGTGTCCGAACTGCCATACTAGCGTCCTACATCCTACATACTCACCATCTATATACTGCATACTCTCTACTCAAAGATCGATTGTGTATGCGAGCTGCGTCGAAACGTTCTCAGTTGAAGTATACTCAAGCAATGAAGAATTTCTTCTTCTTATAAGATTCAGGCAGTTTAGACACTGTTAAGCTTATAACCGCCCTCTACAGGTTAGATATTGAACTAGATTTTTACAGTCCTGTGTTCATCATCTGTGTTTTAGACCTCTTGTTTTATAATAATTATATTTTGAGGCGGAGGATCCCTCCGACGCTCTCTGTCCGGCTCATCAGCACTCAGCTGTCTGTGAGTTGAGCTGGACGAGCCGCGGTGTGTGGAACAGCGATCTGTTCTAATCTCTCTCCACTATCAGACTCACTTCACTCATTTCACTTAGTGACTCTAATGTTGTTAGGTATTTATCTTCATCTCTTATCTATTGTAAGAGTTTATGAATGACTGCACGTACGTCTGTAAGATCGCGGAACCCCAAACAATGTTGTGGCCTAGCAACTTGCTCGAAAATATTTCATTTTCCTGGGCGGGTAGAATTGACCCAGTGCATTGTGGGGCGGTTGAGTAGGAAAAGTATACAATCGATTCATACCCAAAATCTTCCCGGAAGTTAGTACTCATCCGGGAATTTCTCACATACCCAAACTCGCATACCCAACCGTCACATACTCAAATTGAAGTCAAAATGAGTATGAGTAGGACTTTAGTATGGCAGTTCGGACACGGCCCATGGCTCGCAGTTAAGGTACTGTCAATTCAAACGGAACATGTCCTACAGCGTAATTTCACATTAAAATAATTTAACTGGCAAAACGGCAAAACGTCAAGTCAATTCTGACTTTTATTTTGAAGCAGAAACCGGAACTTATTGTTATTTGCACTGAATTGCAAATTATGATATTTTAGAAGAAATACACAGAATTACACCATTGTAATTCTGTGTATTTCTTCTAAAATATCATATATTAGAATGCGTGTGATAAGAGCATTAAAATGAGAAAATAATGGGACAAAAAGAAATCAAGGGACATTCAGGCTAGAATAAATAACAATGCGATTAACCGCGATTAATCACGAGTTAACTATGACATTAATGCAATTAATCGCGATTAAATATTTTAATCGTTTGACAGCACTAGATTATCCAAATTGTATGCTGCTTTACACTTCTGCTCCACTGCATACTGAATATCATACTGTTTACACCATTATATCATACATTTTAAAGCTTTAATTACTTTGCAGATTAAAGGCTTGGCACACTGACACAGGTGTTTCCCCTGATTAGACATCTAATCAGGTGTAATTTGGATGGAGCTGGCAAAGAGTTCAAATATAACAAAATCAACAGAAGGGATTTTTTAATAGTAGGCCTACATATGTTTCCATTTGTCCATTATTGAATGCAGAACATTGACTTACAACAGAGAATTAAGTTAAGTGCAGCTTTCCTCTATGTAGTGTAGTAACTTTGATGTTTAAAGTAGAATCATTTGAAAGTAGTCATGTCAAGGACAATCACATCAAAAATGTTATAGCACGTGAGCGTACTTGAAAGCGGTACTTCTTACCTATAAAAATCAGATCAATTTAAGACCAGGAAAGAGACAGATTTGGATGACGTTTTTTATTCCTTTAGCCTGATACGACCTCTTGGGGTCTATGTGGTCGTGTGCATCGTTTGACTGACATCTCCTTGTGAACTTTGTTGCACCTGTAAGAAGCTGTGTATGTGGAATGCAACCTCCTTGCCACTGGGGCCAGTCCAGTATGTATGCCAATGTGAATGACATAACAATAGGCTCCTAATTGCACGGCCATGTGTTTCTGAATCAGCGCTGCTTCCTTCTGCCTCCCTATGACTGTCTGCCTGAACCACTCCAATAGTTCAGTGGCCTTCAGACAGACTCTCCAGCTATAATGAATTCTCTTTCTGGTGGCACCCAGATGCATAAATCACCTCTGTTACGGCACCGGGGCGGGTTCATATCTGTTCTCTGTAATGGGGGCCTGTCACGGGGCTTTGAGCAGATCTTGTCTGGTCTGTGCACATGAACGAAGCGATACAAAGGTCTGACTGAGAAGAGATGCAGGTTCTGATAATGTCGCATAATGGTTTTCAGTATCGGAGCAACTGGCGTTGTGTTTGCACAGCCTCAAAGATGTTTTGTATATTAAGGGCGAGACACTGCAGGTAATAAGGGTAACATTTTAACTCATAGATATCATCATGAAACTGAAAGCCAATTGATTACTAACATTAAAACAATAATTGTTGGTATTACAATATATTTGTATTGGAGAAATATACAAAAAAACAAATAGACAAGGATTAATAAAATAAACAACTAAATGTTTATTTTGGACATTTTATTTATACTGTGAGAGGACACATTAACGAAAGAAAAATATGCAAAAAAAAAGAAAAGAAAAAAACATTATTTTGTGAGTAGGACAGGCCATAGACTGCACGTTCCATAGTACACTCACATGTATTTTCACGTGCCAGTGGCAGTGCTATTAACAGGAGAGTTGCAGCCAACCTAATGAGTCTTTGATTATGGGGCAAGGGAATGATCTCTGTGACTAATGAAAGTGGAATGCTCCAGGCATGAAGAGGAACATTTGTTTAGCGGCAGGAGCCCTTCCCTGCATGGTGATACGCAGCCCACACACTGGACAGCAGGAGACACATCTTGCTGGCAACGTTGGCCAATATCAACGTTAGTCTCTGAGGCATTAAGCAACACAGTAGATCCATACTAAGCAAAGCAGACCTTTTTAATCGCGCGTGATGAAATGTTCTGTTATTAAGTGTTGCCAAGTAGAACAGCAAAGGCTCTGTGCACGAGCGTTTGTTTGTCTTCTTGTGTTTGAGAGAAGACACCCAGCTCCAGATTGAGTTAGTAAAGGTGTAGTCAGCGATTCTGGAGAAAGCTTGTTGTAGAAATCACTTTTTTGTCAAAATCAGTGAATATATCACTGAATATAAAATCAGTGAATATATCTGCAAAAACAAATCCAGTGTTATTGTAATACACAGCTTAGGCTCTTTAAATGGACATGTTGCTAGCTACGGTGAGCACCCTTTGTTTACATACAAGTTTACAGAGCCCAGGCTGTGTATTAACACCAGACTTTTTTTTATCAGCTAAATCATATGTGTCCTTGCCTCCTTGTCCAGTGACGGAAGTAGGAAGAGGAGTGATGAATATATAAACAATCAAAGAATGTCTGAATGTCAAGTCAGGACACAGGAGATTATGGAGCGCCACTGTGATTTTGAATGACTCCCATGCTAAAGCTATAGCTATGCAAAAGAGCAAAGTTGAGCAGGGACGTTGATTTAATGCGTCTGCTCGTATGGATATTCCTCCTGGAGATTTATTTCCTGCCCATCGAGCTCCAAATGCAAATTGCGGGCCTGTCTTGTTTTGCATGCAGATGTACGTATGTCTCCATCGCAGGTGCCCCGGAGAGGAAGTCACTCCTAGTATAAATTCATGCGCTGTCTGTTTTACCGCGCACACTGTTTCTCTCACTCCCTTTACTTTGACTGTTTACAGAATTTACTAAAAAGCAGAGATTTGGCAAGTTTCACAGGAAAAAAATTAGTAACCTCCAAATGGCAGTTCTCTCTCCAGTTGACTTCTTTTCTTCTTCCCAGTTGTGTGTGTATAGCGCGCGCGTGTGTGTGTGTGTACTTTTTTAACAATTTTTGTATGAGCCAATTTGAGTTTAAGACCTTAGAAGTGAGGACATTTTTGGAAAGTGGGGACATTTTTGCCGGTTCTCACTTTGGGACAAGCCTTTAAAGGGTCTTTTAAGGTTGCTGTTCAAAAGTGTGTGTGTGTGTGTGTGTGTGTGTGTGTGTGTGTGTGTGTGTGTGTGTGTGTGTGTGTGTGTGTGTGTGTGTGTGTGTGTGTGTGTGTGTGTGTGTGTGTGTGTGTGTGTGCGCGTGCAAGGGAGTGGAAGTGAGAGACAGAGAGGGAGTAAAAGGGGCTCCAGTTTAAATTTAGGTTCTAATAGAATTTGTGTCATTCCTCTCAGGCATGCAGCCATTACTTCCCCCTTTCATCACTCTCTCCCTTTGCTCTCTCTGCAGGGATGATGCTACAGATAACTATTAACGCTGTGTTCCATCCGTCTTTTAGCTCTCGGTAATAATGCTCTGTTCATTCCAATGTGCTGCAGACCCTGCCTGGATGGGTGCAAGGTCCTTGGTCTGTTCTGCACGTTTTACAGGGAGTGCTCCATAAAAAGCATGATTGGGAGGACACAGTCTGTCCTGATCTTGAGTCGGTATTATCAATGCATTGGATAATCACTCAGCAATCAGCATTCAGCTCTTGAGACCTTGAGAGGATAGTGGAGAAGAAGGCCTTAGTGCTGTATACAGATAATGAGAACGAAAGATGGGTAGGAGGAGGGCAAAGAGGACAAGATTAAAAAGGCAAAAGTGTAAGAGTATCTGTATCTATATCAACAAATGCCAAATAGTAATGTTTTAGAGGCGATCTGACAATTATTACTTTAAAGATCACCCCTGAATGGAAACAAGACTTCTATGAAATAATGCAGTGCCCTTTGAATGAATTTCATGTGTATGACATTTTTCTAAAAGGCAGCTGCAGACTGAATATGTTTAAGGACACTGGAGCGTAACATTCCAGATCCCTGCAATTGAAAAATAGTTTTTTTGATGAATAATTTTTCCCTCATTTATCTCCATCCGCACATACGGTACTTGTATGAAATCCTTTGTCAGATCACTGATGTGAAACATGGTTTTAGGTTAGGAGTGTTAAGGGCCCCCAATGTACTGTGAAACATTGGATCAGATGATTGCTTTACATTTTTGCATACCAGCTGCGGGGATATTAGACTATACAGCACCAGGTGTACATGGCAAGGCAGATTTCCCTCATGGTGCTGCCATACTGCAGGATGGAGATACTAATGCACGCACAAACACACACACTGCCAGTGCAATTCCATAGCCATTTCATCGATGTCGGGATGAAATTATACAGCTTCTCCAATCAGTACATCCAAAAAACCATTAAAGCTGTATGGGAAGTTGGGAATCACAGAGATGAATTAGGTCGTTAACATCTAACCTCCATGACCGAGACCTCGTTCATCAAGGAATTGCAGGCTCACTAGATACAGCTGAAGTCTTTTTACAGAACACAGAAATAGTTTTTTAGGCATTTCTGCAATTGGCAATATTCTTAACCCCCCTCCACGAAACAGTAATGTTTCAATCCAAGAAGGATAATCATTGTTCAAAGAGTTTGAACATCCTTTATTTTAGCCAGAAAGACAGGCTTGAGGAATGGATCAAATGGTATAGTGTTTGCTCTAATGTAGGTTAAGCTACAATTGTTAGCAGATTTATTAGCTTACTTCTACAGTTGTGTTACTTCTAAAACCAGGCAGCATATCGTAAGCTAACTGCATTCTTGTTTGGGGTTACATCAGAAATACCACTGTGCAGTGTTTACCCACTACTGCATAGTCGCTGGTTCCTGGAGGCCATCGCAATCATTTCAGTGTAAATGTTAGCATCGCTGTCCTGATTTATAACATTTACCCTACAGCAATCTCGGCCCATTAGCTGAAATAGCGTTATGTTAGCGAAATACATCGATCAGTCCTCGTGTTTATATCTTGTAACGTTGGACAGTAAGTTTAGCATAATTAGCATGACCGATGACTTTTCTGTCCCACAAGTTTATCTGTAGCCTAAGCTTAGCACCCAAACCATGTGTGTTTCCCCCTTTCTTTTGCCAAAATTCTAGCAAAATATAATGTATGTAGCCATCAAGGGCATACTTGAGGCATTTTTTTTATAGGCCGATTAACATCTCAAAACAAGCTAAACGAGAGACACTGTCTTGCTAGCTGGCACAATTGGCTGTTGCAGGCTAATATGTAAGATCCTGTTTTTGTCTACCACTGTGTGAAATCAAGGATCCAGAGTGGTAAATCAGTCAACTTTATATCTTTATACTGCCTATGTGCGATGAGAGCCAGTGATGCAGGAGGGCGGGACCTTTATGTTTATGTCACATTGAGCTGATTGTTCTATATAGGTGGTGGCTGCTGTGAGTGTTGCTGAACACACAGTTTTCCACAGTAAACACGAGCACACTTTGCTACGGTAAACACGTCTAAATCCAGGCCCCGGGGCTGAGAAGGCTGCAGGCCAGCCTTCAGGCCCTGCCTTTGATTCACTGACTAAGCACTTTGATTTGACTAATGCAGACATTTGCAGCAACAGCAACACAATCCGAACAAGTGACGGATATCATGTATCCCTATCATGTGTACAGCTTCAGCCATAAAAGCTTTTATTCCAGGGTGAATCCTACACATTCACTGTGCTCATGCTCTACAGTCTACGCTTATTGTAGATGCTCTTTTAGCTAGTACTTCCAGTCTAATAAGCTGATGGCAAGTGCTGCACCACTGTCAATATCTTTACAGTTGAGTCACTGTATGTGCTTAGAAGGTTTCATTGTGTCTATTCTTTGCTTCCCCGTGTATCCATTCAATTAGCTGCTTCAACCCTCTTTTGTAACTAAGAGGCTTGTGTATTTCTCCCTTCATCTTTTAATTATCCGTTCCATTTATTTCTTTATTCACAACATCCAGTGTCTGTGCCTTAATATAATCATCCCCACTCAGACTGTGCAGCCAGTTTCTCCATGTTTCTCTGCCTCTGAATAGGCTGCAATGCTGTTTGTGTGTGTGTTGTTGCTCGGGGCTTTATGTGAGCCAACGACTGCTACAGCTCAGATTTGTGCGATTGTGTGTGTGTGTGTGTGCGTGTGCGTGTGTGTGTGCATGCATGTGCTTGAGCGAAATGGCGCTGCTCATAGCCCCCTGGAGGGGGACCTCTCCGCCATAGAGATCCCATGCATCATAATGCATCAGCTATATACAAAATTGATGACCAGAGGTTATGTAGGTCAGTCCAAGAAATGATAGGGCAGATATGCACAGAGGGACAGCAACAGACAATGGCAGACATGGGCCATAGACAATAGACTGGAGGCCGTCGTGGATCAAAGAAGAAAACAAGCAAAAAATAGTCAGAAGGAATGCAGCAGCAGGAGACGGACAGATGGACCAGCAAAACAAGACAGAGGAGGGAATAGAATGAGGGGAAGATGGACGGATCTTGATGTTAGTATTTCAGTCATATGGCGCCATCCTTTGTTTACTCATCACACAGCCTCTCTGTGTCCTTCTTGTATCGGTGTCAGAGCTAATTACAGGACGAGTTGCCGGATCAGTTGTTAGGAGGACGGGGCTGCATCTCGACAATGTGCTTTCCACCCTACCGGGTTGCCAGATTTGTGAACGTCTTAATTACGACCTTTAAGCTCGCAGCAATGTCTCACCTTCTGCGTGTCCTCGAAAGAAAAAAAGGCCCTGCAAGGCTGAAGATTTCCTCAACTGCGTTCGCCTTGAAGGTCATAAGAGCGTGTTACTGTAGTCGGGCAGAATACAGCAGCTGAGTGTGAACTGTTTTGTTGAACCATTTGCACAACAATTGTGGCTCCATAATGAATCGAAAAGGAATGATCAAACTCATTTTCTGCAATTGATTTGTAATGAGTAATTTGCAGCTTCTGTACATGTCATTACTGGTAATGTGGTGATTAAAAGTGTTGTAATCAATATTGTTAGATTAGCGTTTGATGAATTCATAATGGTGAAGTGACAAACACACAGATAATTATCCCCCTGCCTGGTTGCAGTTCGCCTGGGTTTTAACATATTTTTACCTCATTGTTTTGATTGTGAAATGAGCTAGTGAAAAGTATGAACATGCTATACAGTATACTACCTGAACAGTACCAAGCCACAGTCATACAAAGTTAGCCAGTGGGTAGGGACCATAGTGGAGCAGCTAGCAGCTATAGAGTCAGATATGTCCCTCGGCCGGAGTTTGTGAAGAGCAAAAAAACAGATACAAATAGAGTGCGCAAGTGACTTACATTTATTGGACGGCCCAGAAATCCAAACTCTAAGCGAATGTGCTCCTTATCTTCTAGTTGTGTAAATGAGAACGTTTTTGCGGAAATGTTTGATGGTAACGTGTCAGTGCTGTGTTTGTGGCTTGTTTCCTCCGTTCCCAATTAAGCAACAAATCATGTAAGACTAGTCAAGTCAGTATTTTTCTTTATAGTTTTACAAAATAACAATTTGCCTCAGGCTGCTTTAGAATCTGAAAAAAACAAATCAAGCAAAAACAGCCTGTTAGCTACAGTATTAAATTCCTTCCCAGTATCTTCCACATCAGTATGGGGATATATATGGAGGTGTGTGCTCCCATCAGCACAAATTATTTCGGGTGATCTCTCCCCAGCAAATTGTATCTCACTGAGTATCATTGTCTGGGAATTGAATTGGCAAGTCTGACACGGCGGCGTAACCGTTTCACACATGAATTGTGCAATTATACATCACCAGGGAAATGGGTTGAACAGCACGCGCGCACGTAAGGAGAAAAAAAAACGAACGCCCAGATGAGTAGACAAGAAATAGTGATTTAGTATTCAGAAAGGGGTAAACTTTGCCAAAGCCGCTCACAGTGATTTATGAGGAGGCGAGTGTGTGATTTGTTCTCGAGAGCAAAAAAAAAAAAAAAAAAACTGCCCTCTGAGTTTAATAGTGATTTGAATGCGGCTCAAGATTTCCCTACATGAACATTATTATACACTGGGTGCTGTGGAGTTCAGTTCGACACTTTATTCCTAAGCCCATTTAAAGTGGAGCATTCGGCTTATGGAGATGAATTTGATACTTTGAGACAACACAGTGGCAGCCACAAGTTCCAATGGCTTGAACGGTGGGAGGTTGCCATAGTAATCCAAAAATTTAAAAAAGACCACTGTGTGCAAATGACGACGTCCCTCAACAAAAGCATCACACATTATGAGGCTGAATCATAGGCCGTGTCGTAGAGATTTTGATGTTTCTCTATTATACATTTTGAGGCTGCTTGTGGTGTTATAATGCACCGCAGTATATCATAAACAGCGCCTAATATATGACCAACCTCCCCTTACACTGCATCTTTAATCAAATTTAGACACCATGCATAAAACCCCTCTGGTATTTCCCATATTTATTATACATATCTGTGTCTCTCCTCTCTCCCATTCTTGGTGTGTGTGTGTGTGTGTGTGTGTGTGTGTGTGTGTGTGTGTGTGTGTGTCATCTTATTGTGCTGTACCTGGAGGGCGCCAAGGCAGAGGGAGGGTATTCATCATCCCTAATACACCGTGTATAAGCACTTGTTAGAAATCCCACAATGCATTTCTTCGATATTCATCATGGTTGTAATATTTCGGCTTCAGGCAACTTCTGTTAGCCGGTCAAAGAGCATCATTGAAAAGAGCCAAATAATAATAGGATCTGGTGTAACTACCACATATGATGGGTGTTCAGGAATACACGCGCACACACACACACACACACACACACACACACACACACACACACACACACACACACACACACACACACACACACACACACACACACACACACACACACACACACACACACACACACAGGAAGGAAGTGGAGTTTATTTCTTCACATGTATCCACTGTCTGGAAAAAAAACAATCTCAGTGCAAACATTTCCTCAGGCATTTTTTTATTATATGTTTATGTTCATAGTACCTTAATTGAGCTGTCATCATTTTGGTACTACGTCACATACATGTTCATCACGTGCATTTGCACACACACACACACACACACACACACACACACACACACACAGCTCTATAGAAAGCCAGCAGCACTCATATCTAAATGTAATTTCCCTTGACTTGTTTATCGCCCTCTTTGCCCCACACACAAACAGGGACACACCTCTCTACATTAAAAATTAAATGAGTTTTGCCCGGCTCTATGGATGATAATGACGCTGTTTAACTGTTTGCTTTGCTGGCTCTCCCCTCCCCAGGCTATGCGGTCCTCTGGGTTCGTATGAATGCCATTAAAGCCAAGTAAATGTCATCTAGGGGAAGAAATCACCCTTGCTTCCAAATAGCTGCCCTGACTGTGCTTTTTTTTGTTTGTTTTATAAATGCATTAGAAATATAATCATGAAGCAGATGTCAAAATGTGTATTTCTATTGAAGGGGGAGACTTTATGTATCCTATATATTGTCCATAGTTTATTATAGTGTGGGAACATTGAACAACATATAGATTTACAGTGGGCTATGCTTTAGTCACTGCACTTGCACATGGGGATGGTTTAGTTTGACGGTGTAATCCATTACGTTGAGTTATGTGTTACAGTGAAACAATATGTTCTGTACATGTGTAGTATGTGAGTGAAGTATTTATCATGTGTGTTTCAAGTGAGAATTTACTCCTAGAACACCATTATTATGAGTGTGTGAGCTGGTATGAACTCAGTGTCACCACGCACAGTAATCGGATGATAGAGATTGACGTTTTCAATTGCTGGCATTGTAATGAAATCTGAATTCAGCGTTAATAATCAGCGGCTTCATGGTTCTCAAAATGAGTCTCTTCAAAGAGCGGAAGAATATGTTCATGTTTGCATTATAATCCATCATAGGTTGGGACAGTATACATTTAAAAAAATATATATCCTGTATGATTCAATGGTGTATTCTGTCCCATTATCTGTCAGTCTTTGTGTTTTGTCGATCATCTTTGCTGACATGTATGACAAGACGTCATTGATTCTGGAGATGCATGTTGTCAAAATCACTTTCTGTCAAAATCAGTGAATATCTCCTCACCTTCCGCTACCTGTCTGTACCGTGTGGGAACTGAAAACAAATCGTGTGATAATAACACAGCCTAGGCTCTGTAAACCGGTATGTAAACAAAGGGGTCCACCGTAGCTAGCAACATATCCTTTTATAGAGCCTAGGCTGTGTTTTAAGACTCGATTTATTTTTTCAGCACACACACAGTACAATACAGGTACTGGATAGTAAAGAGATAATCACTGTTTTTGAAAAAAAAAATATGACAACAAGCGTTCTCCAGAATCGCTTAATTCACCTTTTAAGCAAAATGTCTCCATGGAATTTCATCGATTTCTTACAACCATTGAAGCATCTTAACTCGAGTTATCAACATCTCATTTAAGGTGCATCTGTACTGAGTGAGGACCCATTGAAATGAATGGCTGAGCGCTTGTTAACCACTTCATCATGCGGCACCACAGATTAATGTTGATTGCATGTGTCCACGGAAATCAATAGGAGCTAAGTCCTCACCCCTGCTTTAATATTAGGCCCTTGAGGGAGGAAGAGATCAATGAGCCAACAGGTGAATGATCCAATTACACCTGTGTAGCAGAGAGGATCCATCTTGCTGGTTTTGCATCTACACACAAACATTCACCCCCACACAGAATCCCACTGGATTTTGAATGGAGAGAAACATCAGTGTTATGTGGAAGTATAGCTGAGATACACTCAGTCTCATTTACCCCATCCCCCCATTCCTGAAGGCAGTTCAGACTGAAATCTGTCATCTATGCATATAAGAAGAAATGAGCAGTTGCCGTTCACTAATGATGTATATTAAATCAAGGCCACAGCATAGCAGCAGCACAACATGCGAGCTAGAACATATGTGAGCATCAGTGGGCCTGTAAATAATTCATTTTTTCATCAACAAATGCCATTGATACCAGTTCTGCATTGTGCAGGCAATCTTGTGCACTTTTCAGTTATTGGCAGAATACTACTGCATAGGCCTTGAACATATTTCAAATCAAAAGGAGCAATGATTCAAAGCAGCATACTTTGCCTACATTTTCCTTCTTCTTTGTTGTTTTAGCAAAGAAAGGGAGATATTTGTGGTGCACAGTTTGATTTGTTTGCATATGTTGCTGTGTTCTGTTCAGCTCCTTCTAATATCCCACACAGGGCGTTACACACAACACACACTGCTATTAACTGAATCACTTGAATGCACAACACTCTCGCGGTTAGCCCTCCATGGACCAGTAGGGGTTGTTAAACCGTTGTAAACAACAACATAAAAAAACAGACACACGGGGATCTAAATACTGCAAAAATCCAGTGTGCCAGCAGCAGATATTCTCCTCTTAGCTCGAGGCGTCACAACTGTTGCGATTTGTGTGTAAAAGTCACTGCCTCTCTTTAACTTCAGCAGGCCGCGCAATGAACGTCAATCAACCCGCAGAGCTGCCGTTTGACAAGAGACCGTTTCTTTCTATTTTACAGTGAGGGAAGTTGCTGCTCTCTTACTGATGTCTTCATATATCAGTGCTGCCTGTGATACAGAGTGCCTGCCTGACTCAGATTTGTGTTGACAGATGCACATCTTGTAATATCAAGCTGACGTGTGGAGAACAGGGAACAGATAGATGATTTTAATATATCCACTGCTACAGCTGGACTGGGAGTAAATGAATCCCGCCTTACACAGCCAAAAAAAATACACACACTACTCTCTCTCTCGGGTGATTGTTTATTTGATGTGTATGAGAACAAGGCAGTGCGGAATGGATTTTGATAGCACACTTTTCTGATGTGCGTCCACAGCCCCACCCCTATACCTGATGCACAAAGCATGTAATATTAAACTGCACCGAACACACTCTGAATGAATCTGACACCATGCACTCAGCTTTTTCAAAAGGGAGGGGAGGTGTATTGTCAGTGTGTTGATGAGCCGGCTGGGCACTGTAGACTGCTCATTTTGAAATAGAATTTGTAATTTGAACAAGCATCTGCGGGCTTCAATGGGATTCCTTTCTGGGTTTGATTTAGTGGAAATGGTATTTAAAAAATGTGTGTTTGCAAATGAATTTGAGCCCTAACGCAGAACAGAGGGACCATCTAAACATAATTAGTTTAATTAATTTAATTTAGTTTTTCCCCCAACCTATTCAAGGCGAAGCAAAGGCAGCAGCTATGAATGAGTAATTTGCATCACGTTGGGCATCATTAGCAGCATTTACCAATCTTTGGACAGGGAGAGTGTCGCTCCTTTTTTTGGGGGATGAGACCAAAGTGTCTTCCCTCTCAAAGTCTTGTCTGCAGGCAGGTGAAGATGTAATAACTAGAAAGATTAATTTTTCTATGCTTCTACAGCCTATTTTCAGCACAAGAATAATTGTCACTAGCTACAGGTTCTATGCCTGTTATAGCATCTATGCAGTCTACAGTGGTTTCCATATTTCAGGTCTAATTGAGCTAAGAGCGTCTAAGCAGCTTTTAGCTTAATGATTTCCTTCTTGGTTTTAGTGTTTTCTGGTATGTGAACACAATGTTGGCTGTGGGAGACCTAATATCATTCTGTTGTTTCCAGTGCTGCATTCTTGTTCCGCTTACATGTAAAATCAATACGAGCCTACTTTATCCTGTCCCTGTTTGTTTCTCAGTTTTGGAGCTTATTACCACGCAGATGGCTGTGGGATACTCAACATTATTCTGTTGTTGCCAAATTAAATGGGTGGTTTATTTCTGTTCGGAGCCAAAAATGCGGATTTGTGCCACTTCCATCACTCAATGCAAGATATTATTAATGTTTGTGTGTTGGCAACAATGGTGCCCCAATTAAAGGTGGAGTCAGGGATTCTGGTGATACATACTTGTTGTCAAAATAACTTTCTGTCAAAATCAGTGAGTATCTCCTGACCGTTCACCATTGTCGGTACTGTGTGTGAACTGAAAATAAAATCTGGAATAAATACAGTGGCTTATGCTCTGCGAACGGGCATCAAAACAAAGGGGATACCACGTAGCTTGCATACCAGTTCACAGAGCCTAGGGTTTTCACTGATTTTCTTGTCAGCACACACACAGTACGGACAGGTATCGTATCGTGAGGAGATATTCACTGATTTTGACTAAAATTGATTTGGACAACAAGCGGTCTCCAGAATCGCTGACTCCACCCCTTAATCTTTCAAACAAATGTGTTTTCTTATACAAAATACTCCACAAGCCTCCATTTCAGCCAAATGGTTGACAACACTTTTACCACTCTTTAGACAGACAATGGAGCTTTTGGTGAGAAGACGAGAGGAGAGAGAGAAGGATGATGTGGATTTGCCTGGAGTGAGAGTGAACAGTCTGCTTTCCGCCTCTGGGTAACTTGAGATTTCCCTCCTCAGTAGATGAGGCCGTTTTCAGCCAACTAGTCTGGCAGGCTACTGTACGTCTCCCCACAGGAGGATACACATGCCTTTATTAGGCTATATTGTCTGCTAATGCTGCTCTCAGCTGGCTAATATAGGCCGGTTACATTACACTGGCAAATAGTTCACACAGAATGATGCTGCCTGGGAGAGATAACACTGTGATGTGGAAGAGGTTGTACTGTATGTGTAATAACACAGAGGCTCCTTCTTCTCTGTCCAATGGGGTTATATAAATAATGTAATAATAATATCATGTCTTCTTTTATATTTGGTAAATAATTAGTATTTTTTTATTTATAAAATTAAAAAAGGCTTTATCCACAATCTGTTCTGTATAAACATTGGATTCAATATGTTGTATAATTCTGGCTCTATATTTTTGTTTTTTAGTCAGATGCGAATGTACGAATTGTAATTTTGGCAAATTTGCATATTTATTCAAATATTGCTGAAAACATTGTAATACAAAAAAGTCATTGTTTTAATGTAAGTAATCAACTGACAGAATGTCATGATGATTTCTATAAGTAACAAATTATACCCAATTCACCTGCACTGTCTTGCCACTGTTGTACCTGCAGTTGGTATGTGTATTAGTAAAGGAAGATATAGGTATGACATCACCACCCTCTGGGCCTGTCTGCTGTCTTTCTCACTGACTATCAACAGTGAAAAATAATAAACACAGGTGAGTTGTCTCGGTCTTAGAGTGTGTGGGTGTCAGTGACGGCCAAGATACACAGGGAAAAGATACAAAAATAGCATTTTTGCTTTATTGGATACAGTCCCTAGAGCACTTTTCTAGCCTGCCATGCTTTCTACCTTCTGACATGTCTGATCTGTGTTTGCTATCACTGTCCAGAAGTCTTAAAAGTCCCCTGGAGTTATTTTTTCCTGGAGAGCAAGCCAAGCCAATTAGAGATCACTCCCTTCGTATAGCTCTCTCTTAAAACCTTTATTATTTCTTGACACTGGGTGTTAGCCAGGGTTTGAAAAAGATTTGTTCAAGTAAATGTACTTTCATTTGCCCCTTTGCAGAGAGTGGACACAAGCTAACGGCTCAAAAACGCATCACCATAGGCCTTCTGCTATGCCCAGACTATTCCACAGGGCTCAGACAAGTATTGTCATGAATACAACAGCACTTCTGAATCTCACAAAAAAAGCTTTGTCTCACGAATGTATAGCGCCATACTTTTCCAGGTCCTAATAAAAAAACAGAGAATATTGTTTGCAGGCTTTTGATGTAGAATTTCCATAATCGTTGCACACACACAATCCATGTGTCATCCCCCCGCAATATATAGAAGAGAGCAAAGGACGTCAAGCAGACAATCTTAGTGAGCGAAAGAATATGAAAAACAGACAGAGAAAATTGTGTAGTTGGTGTAAAAAAAAAATTCTACAGATAGGGAAAGTAAACAAAAGACGAGTGGGTATGGAGAAGTGGAGAATGTGCAGGAGGATTTTAAATTCAGCCGAGCAATGAATGCTGAACTGAAAGCCAAACTAGGAGAAGGCTGAGAGATTGAGGGGTAGGAATGATGGTGCAAACATGTGAGTGACAGGAGCACATGCTGTCAGCGAGAGGCATCTTTCAAACGTTCCCTGATTATTTCTTAAAAATGTGACAGATGAGCACACAGACACAGACGATGCCACCTCCATAACAACCTCAATACCGACAACAGTGAGAAAAACAAGAGGAAAAAAAAAACAGCCTTCATTACAAGGTTTGGAAAATAAAATGAAAGCTGACGTATAGATGTTGTTCACTGTCTTTCTTGTCTCTTTCTCCATTTCTTATTTTCACTTTTATTCTTTATCTGTCCCTTGAATTCCTTAGAATCGAAATGGTTCATATAATAGAGAAGACAGTGGGTGGCTTGTTTTTGTTGTTGTTTTTTTGGTTAAGTCAGCATCCCTAATTGGCAGTGGGATTAGACGGCAATGCTAATGTGTAATCACCAGCTTCTGTTTGGCCAATGCTTTTATTAGCTCTGCTCCCTACTTGGATCATGTAAAAGTGTGGAAACAGATCTAAGTATTGATGTATTAACACTGGCCCATAGAAACCGGGGGGGGGGGGGGGCTTAAGCAGGGTACAGCTAATACCACAGCACACATTTGGTCATGGTGTGAAAGCTGTTGCAATGATCCATAAACTGCAGTTACCAGCTTTGGAACGTCCACCGGAGAATATTTTTTTTTTTGTCAAAATCTGTGAATATCTCCTCACAGTCTGATACCTGTCTGTACTGGTTGACTCCACCTTTAACACAGGAAGTCAGACAACACAGAGGTCTAATGACGTTAGGGTGTAGGAGGATGTGGAACATGGTGGGCTAGGCGTGATGGTCGCTGAATTGAAAATCTCTCTCTCTTACGTCGTCAAAATGACAAAATAAATGGCCCGTGTACAGGAACCGTGACTCACTGCTGGCAAAGTGACTAGCCCCCGACAGCTGTTTTGGGCGGCAGTGGCGAAGCGGGTATAGGGAGTTCGCTTCTGGTGTGCAGGGTCGGAGGTTCGATCCCCCGTCTCCCCGCCACATGTCGAAGTGTCCCTGGGCAAGACACTGAACCCCGAATTGCTCCCGATAGTTAGCTTAGCACCCTAGTGCTAAGCCTACCCTGCGTGGTAACTGCTGCTATCGGTGTATGAATGTGTGTGTGACTGGGTGAATGTGTACAAAAAACAATGTAAAGCGCTTTGGGTCTGTGATAAACGGAGATATAGCGCTATATAAGTCCATTTACCGTTTTGGCAATGTCTTCTGATCCAAAGTCTCGTGTTCACTCACAGGTTTCATACAGAGACTTTAATCCTTATGAAACATTGCGTTTCTTGGCCACGCGCCGTAGGGAACAGTGAGCCACGGTTGTGTGTTTCTGCCTCTCCCTCTCTCTCTCGGTCTTTGTGCATGTTTGTGCCATCGTGCTGCAATTCCGCCATCTGTCCAAGCTGAGAATCAGGTGCTGAATGCTTTTGTGACTTGGCTCCCAGCTAATTCCATGTTCCCACAGCCCCTCATTCTCTCTCTGAGGCCAGATTATGCCTAAACGAGCCCAATTGAATTAACAAGGTAACTGACACTGAGCTGTACAGATCCAATTTTCATCCTGGAACTATGGGTGTAATGATAATACTGGAAACCTCTACTGTTACAGAACTACAATCTTTGATCATCTATTTGCTTTCATTTTCTTTTGTATGATGCGATTTGAATGCAAAGTGGTGCTCAGTGAAGACTCAGACAGCTGTTCTGCTATAAAATAATTAACACAATAATATCAGTATTAACATGTAATCATATTGCCTGGTTGCCTGAGCATCTTTGTGCCAAATACAATACATTTATTTCTGTCTCCTAGCCCGTCCTGTAGTGGACACTCGCAGCATATTAATAATGCATCGACTGAGAGAACAGTGTGGGCTGCCACAGTACAACAGCTATTTTTGAGTCTGAGCAAATACACTGATTTGTCTTCTTTTTTTACCACATAAATTAAGACCACACAGCTGCTATCAGCCCTTGACAGTTTGTTTTCCTGCTGCTTACGCTCCAATATGGACACACGAGATATGAATAACCTCAGCCAATGCAGGTCACACAGACAATGGCGGAAAAAAATATTACACCAACGACACTAAGCCTTTGACTTTTTTACAAGCCTATCTTTAATGCAGATTCATAGTCCTGGCAGTCAATCACGCCCACACAGTGCACTGCTCAGTTAGTTATTGCCACCTACACATAAGAGCCTGTTGGAATTTTATGGCTCCTGCAGCCAGTTGTGATTTTTACACAGCAGCTCAGCTGTGTTCATTGGTCTCTGTAATGAGTGATACTCCAGCTATCACCACTGATATATTGTGATATATCTGCATCCAATTTCCTTTCCCATGTAACCCCAGGGTATCCCACTGTAGAGCAATGTACAGTCCACAGCCCTTTGCAAATCACTTCACCCCCCTCATCCTCCCATCCACTTTAGTGTTAATGTGGGAATGCCAGCACACCGCATCAGGCGCGCTGGGTATCATCAAGGAGAAATATTGAAATTGAAAAGGAAGAGGGAAGACTAAAGTGGTTTTGTGTGTGAAGTGAATCAGCTAAGTAGTCGAACAATGTGTAGAACATACTTCTTCTGCTATTATTATTCCTGTGTAGACTAAGTGTTATGGTTAATGGATCACATATATGACCCTTCTCCACCTTTTGATTTCTGAGTGAAACATATTGTCAACAGATTGTTTGTAATATACAGACATTGTGCTACTTTTTTGTAAGATGTGACTGTCATTCAGATCACAGCTGTTTATTTTGTAGGCAATGTTAAACCCATTGAGGTCATTATGTTCTTCATTTCTAAGGACATTGTTTGAAAGCAATAGTTGGACATTTTGAATATGAGTGCAATGAGAAGACAGATACCACTATAATGGCTGTCCATTTACTGTAATAGAACAAAACAGCCAGGAAATGCTTAGCTTTGCTTTGATTAAAAATTTAAAGTGGGCAAAACCCACTTTTATCAATCCACCTGCAAGCATCTGCAAACAATATATAATGTGAAAACTTGCAAGATGTGGCTTTACGGAATAATTCAGTCTCGTAATCACTCTGGAGCAGCAAACACTAAAATGTGTCTGAAATGTAATAGTTGTAATAACTTATATTTGTCAAAATGTCTTTCTAACCCAAAATGTCATCACAAGAAGGTTTGCATATCAGTCCTCACAAATGCCTCTTATCCTGCACACACACACACTGGAAAAAAAGGTAATACATATTCCCCATTATTGTGGACATTATTACACTAGATGTTCTGCAATTTCCCCCTCAATTCTTGCAACTACACTCTCCTACTCCTTTGATAGTGGATGCTATGCAGGAGGCTTTGCTGCGAACAGACCTCATGATGGACCGCTGTGATGTATGAGAGCCCGCCGCACAAATTACTCACGGTCACGGCCTTCACTCTCACTGCTCAAACTAGGTTTAATTCCATCCTGTCAGCAGTTACACTGTGCGCGGCCGGTAGCTAGCATACTACACTGCAGCAGACGTGGCTCCCATAATGATCCCCTCCCCGACTGCTGCAGGGCTTTGCTCTCATCAAAGCTAATACACAATCCCCCTGTTGAAGACGGACGCGGGGTGCAGAGGAGGCTTGACAGCTGTGAATGAATGCCAAGCTACATATCCAGACTGAAGCCCCAAACAGCCATTCATCAGACAGGTGGAATCCTGTAAATTGGCATTAGTAGGAGCTTGTATAGTGAGGGAGGAGAGCTGTCATTCTTCTCCAGGCATCTACGTGTATAGGTTAAAATGTTGTCCCCAAGTTTTTCAAACAAACTGGGACACCATGTAATTAGTATTCACAGCTGAGCATACACTTTCTTTTGTTTTCTCGTCCTCAGAGGCCATGAATCACTTTTCGCTTGTTCTAAAAACTCTGAATTCACCTCCCCCAGGGTAACTCACATGTTGGCCATAAAACACATTTGCTACTTAATATTGCATTGCTTTTCAAATGCAGTAGAACGATGTTGGTGTTGTAAAGTGGTGAGTTTTCAGCTGTCAAAGCAGCAGTTTCTCTGTTAGATTTCAGTTGGCACCTGGACACCTGTGCAGGAATTCATTTGTATCTACATGTCAGACAGGCACGGCTGCACCCTTAATCTGAAAAGTGTCTGAAATGAACAGTTAGTGACAACAACAAATGGTAAGGAGGCGTGGGGAGGCATTGAGATGCGTCTGGGTTTCAGTGACAGCCAGTGACAGTCTGCCACTCCATAACTAATGAATGGCCGAATGGATTCTGGATTGAATGTTTTAATTAAGGGAAAACATATGCTCATCATGAGACTTATCAACTTTGATCTTATAAAGAAGTTACACTCTTCGCATTTGTGTGTGTATTTGCAAAAGAGCAAAACAAACAGCAAAGGAAAGATAAGTTGAATAGCTTGAGTCAATAAATAATTACTCTATTGACTTAGACTGGAAATTGTGGATATGCATGTGTGTGTGCGTGTGTGTGTGTGCGTGTGTGTGTGTGTGATTAACGAAGAGAATAAGTAACCAAAAAGGCATTCATTCTTAAAACAGCCAAACCTTAATTAATAAAACTATGTTCAAAGGGTTGTAGATTCAGAAACGAGGAATGGAAATGGAACCAAATTAAAAGGGTGCAAAGAAGTGCATCAAATGACCTAAATTTTACTGTCTTGAGGAGCTTTTATATTATATCCCACTAAACTCAAGATTTATGTTCAAACCATCTGGCACCAAAAGGGATAATTTAACCCTAAACGATCTCATTGTCACTGGTATCATTTCTCATCACCATTTATAACTAAAATTCCAAACCTATTCCTTTTTCCCCACAATAAATTGCTTCTGTCTGTTGCAGGTGTGACTTATCTGATGAAAGTCAAAGTCCCACATACTTTCCCAAACTTACATTAAAACAGCTTGTCACGACATACTGTTGCCTTCGTGAACGTAATGAATCATTTTAAAACAGCATGTGTTGTTCTGCTCTCCACATTAAAAAAAACATCTGTTGACTATGTGCCTCGCATATCTGAGCCCATGTTGTTGTTTGACACCACATTTGTCATATTCCCCGTTGATAACGGTGAAAGTACAAAACATAGATTCACATCATGACACAGACTAATGTGCAAGAGTTGTGCTCCCACGGTAAGGGACATTTTTCAGGCCTGAACACTCCTTAAAGAATATGTAATTTTGTTGACGACTTTTTACAGGCTAAAGTTTGTAATATCAGTGTATTTCGCCATCTAGTTGTGTAATTCTACATTGTAATTCTTCATGCTAAACCCTCCCCCTTCAGAGAATTTACAGAAACTAAGGTGGCCTTCATGGACAATTAAGCTTAGTCATTCTGCAATATCAAGTGATAAGGTGAAGATGTATTTAGTTGTTTATTCTCTAAAACTCCTTCTCCAACAGGTGCATTTCCGACAAGAGTCCCAATGTTTATAAAAATGTATCTTGCTACATGGTATGAAACATATTCCGTGTGAGATAGGAAGGTACTGTCGCTCAGATGAGTAAATGTGGGTGTTACATAGTGACCAAAATAATGAGATTGAGGTACAATCAAACAAATTGAGTTGCTTTTTTCTATATACTGTCTGGAAGAATTTCGCATCAAAGAGTAAACTGAGGTCGTCTAAGCATCTGATAGGGATTCTACCTCGACAACTAGGATAGCTATAAAGGTGTTCCAGGTGTGAAGCATTTGGCGTGGGAACATGCAACTATACCGTATACCTTTGGGACACAGATGTCTGGGATCTCCTGTTTGGCCTGCTCCCACTGGGACCTGGACCCAGATTAGACTTTGAAGTGATGCCTGTGACTTGCCCCCTGTCGGATCTCATAAACTCAAATCCTGTCAATTTTTTTTTTTTGCGTTCTCAGAATCCAGGGGAGTCCTGATCTGTCCCCAGAGTGAAAAGAAGTCACTGAGCTGCAGGGACTCCTCTTATCATGCCGCCTTTCTGTGGAAAATCTCTCTGGACTAACTCATCTTTCCGCCTTCATCTTTCACTTAGCCCTTATTCTCTGAAACCTTAGGCCTTATACCATGTCACCATAATCCTTCCGAAGGGGTCGGTCTGAGTCTCAATGTATCTCTCATCCTCAAGTACTTGTAGTCTGTCGAGGTCATTTTTGTCCAGTAACTTTCTGATATTCTTTTCCTCTGACAAGCCACCAAGCTACAGTATGCAAATCTCTCTCTCTATCCCTAGTGTTTTTCCTCCTTCTCTCTCTATCTCTCTCTACCCAGGCTGTTGCTGCCTCATCCAGGCGACTGGATCTGGATCATCGTCCCCGGGGGGATTTAACATCTCTTCTTAATGCCTCTCTTTCTAGTCTGTTTGCTACCCTGTCTATCTCTCCTGTCAGTTTGAATCTGGCTTGCCTTTTCAGCTGTTGTGTGCTCTGTCCTCCTACCAGGTCTAAGTGATGGAGAGGAAGTCTTGAAGCTCAGGTCCTAATTTGTTTTTGCAACATCTGAAGTTGTTCAACGTCCTCATGCATCCATATCATTTAAAGTAGTTTTACAGGTTGGTGTGTTCTGTGCTAACATCTGTTACATGTCGGTCCGAGCCCTCCTCTGTTGCTCTTGCTTTTTGATTTAGCTTCTTCAACTTCTAACCGGTTAAAGGGATTTTTGGGGACTTTTTCCTTATCCGAATAAAGGGTTTTAGGGCCCAATGCTGCACAGATTGTTAAGCCCCCCTGAGGGAAACTATTATTTGGGAAATGGAGCTGTTAAAATAAAATTGACTTGACTTGACTTGACCCAGAAAAGCTGTTAAAAATGGACAGATGGATGGATGGATGGATACATCAACAGCCATAGAGAATAATAAAATACTTTTTCTCCACTTGCAATAGCCACAATCAACCAGAATTCAAGAAGTATTTTGATCAAAAAACATGACAACAATCATGGACAAGCAGTAATGTGCATGTACTAATTGAGAAGCCTGCTATATTTATATACTCTTATCACCACCTTTGAATAAAAGCCTCTTCTTCCTCTCTGGGGCCTGTTGAACGTCTTTCAGTCGAAGGTGGTTGAGATAAAGTGGGTGTGCCATGAAACACCATATAAACATTCATCACAGGAGTGTCACAGCGTGATGATAACTAACAGTGTAAGAACACCCGAGGCTGCATTATTCCTTAAAAAGTTAATGCTTCCTGATGCCTGCCACGGCACCATTAAAAATGTATCGCCCAAGTTTATTTGATCCTGTCGGGTTTTGATGATGAAACATCTTTGTTGCACTTCTAACGGCGTGCGCTTGACATCTCCAAATCCAGCTGTTATTTCAGCTAACAGGAAATGACACCTCTCACTGACTAAAGTAATGTGAAGTCAGCCCTCAGTTTGACTGAGTCACCGGTGATCAGAGGCGTTCCTCTCACACAACAGGTAGAGACATTTTCAAGCTCAGTTTGGAGACCACGGAGAAGTTGGCTATAAAAAGTTAATTCTCTTATTCGCCACGTGTAATGCTGGGATCAGAATATAGAAAAACAAGAAAGAAGAAACGACTGACTTGTGAGAGGCACCAGCAACTGCACTCATCTTGCCGTCCGCCATGTTTACATTGTTGTGCAGGCTCACCCCTACGCCAAAGCGCTGTCAGCTGTGCTCCTATTGGTCAACGTTATGGAAGCAATGCAAGCAAAAAATAAAAAAATCCTAATCTTTCTGGGAGCAGACATCGCTTGTCATCCATTATGAAATATCACTATGTGAGATAAAACGAGTGCAAGATGTTCATTGGTAGTTTCCGTGCCAACATGGCGCCCTACGTATTGCGGTTTGGACTATGTGTAGTGGTCTGACCCTGACATATTGATCTTGATTTACCAGATTCCCTTTCTTTTGCAACTATTCTGAGATGGATAGTTATTGTAGGTCAGAGTGAGTGTGAGTGAGAGGGAAACAAGTTAGGACATGCAGGACACATGGAGGAGGAGAAATTGGTACAGTGTTTCCTTCCTAGACATTGTGAACCAATATATTTGTTGTTGCTTGTGGGGATGTTGGATGGTGTGTGTTTGAGTTTGTGAACACAGGGAGAGCCAGCAGTCTGGGTTTCTGCTGGTACCAGGGGCTGACAAGCGATGAAAGCAGTGAGCAGTGTCTACTTAATACCATTAGATAAATTATACTCCCTATCAATCTGTCTGGCTCTTTTCATGGAGTGGCGTAAAATTGACAAGCCAGTCGAGTCTTGCTAATCCTCTCAGTGGCTCATTGATGTCAATCTTGTTCTGCGGTAGTGTACACTCATTGCTGTTTTTAGTCACAGTCTTTTTATTTATTTTTTCTATCTTAAGAATAGAATTGAAGTGTCCGTTAAAGGTCCACTATGCCGTTTCAGGGGAGGGGGATTTGTTTACATTTGCAGAGCCTCCAGGTAGTTTTTTTTCCATATTTAATTCTAGGGTGAGGGTTAGGGTAGGGTTTCTATCTCCCACTAGGAAAGTCTTACATCCATGAAACTTACCCCACCTATTAGCATCAGCCCTACAACTATACCCACCAAATGATTTGATGCTGGGATGAAGAGAAATAGATTTATAGGGAGGGTGCTTTTCAAGCCAGTCCATTCTTGTGCTATTTACATTGACCTCCATTAATTTCCTGAATCTAGGGTTAGGCTAGGGTTGCTATCTCCCACATGGAAAGGCTTACATCCATGAAACTTACTCCACTTACTAGAATCCATCCTACAACTATACCCACCAAAGTTGTTGATGCTGGGATAAACGGAAACAGATTTTGAGGTTGGGGTGGGTACTTTTCACAGCAAGCCAGTCTATTTTGGGCTATTTACATTGAATTCCATTCATTTAGTTGAGGGTTAGGGTTAGGTTAAGGCTCCTGGAACGGAAGTGTCACTAAAATATGTTTGTTAACAGAACTGTGGGTCCTGCTGCTGTGAACAACCAAAATGTAACTGTAACTTTTAAGGTAGCTTTATTACGGAGCCCCTAAAGGGACATGGAGGGAAAAAAAAATTTTTGGTTGAAAAAAAAAAAAAAAAAAAAACATGGAGGAAAAAAAATTTTGGTTGGAAAAAAAAAAATCAAACTCAAGATCTCGACTTCAAACTCGAGATCTCGAGTTTAAAGTCGAGATCTCGAGTTTAAAGTCGAGATCTCGACTTTGCCTTCAAACGTCACTCACCATCACCAATGGTCCATGCATCAAAGGCATATCAATTAATTTATGGGAAACCACACAACAGTGTCATGGAGGAGTACTTGGAGCATTCTTTTCTCACACTAACACCAAACTACAACCTATTAGGCCTAAATCTAACGTTTATTATGCACATTGGAGAGAAAAGTGACAATGCTTCACTTCATTTTGGCGCACCATGGACAGAGAGCGGAGGTCTAATTGTCAACACACACACACACACACACACACACAGGCCATAAGAAATTCAACCGGATTATGTGAACTTTCTATTTTTCCTCACTTGGAGAGAGAAAAAACCCTGTTCCTGTGCGCTCTGGCACTACACCAGCTGTGCCCGCCGTGAGCCTCAAACTGTGTCTTAATAGAAAAGATAACTGCAGGTCCATATGACAAAACTAGCGATTGGACTAAGTTAGTAAAGCCTCATTCACACTTTCAGCCTTTCCCAGGAAGAGATCGTGTGTGAATAAAACACAGTCTGGACTACAATAATAATAATTAAATAAAAAAAGCACATTTTTTTTCTCTTCCGTTCTGAGGGAAGCTTTCGTGCGTAAATGTGCCACACCGCTACATGCCTACATGTTTGTCTCTGTGTACAAATGAAACAATCGATCGCTGATTATAAAAACTAAATTAAACTAATAGTTTGAGGAGAGTCTGCACTGGTGAATTCTAATTATAGCAGAAATTCCTCTGCTGTGCGCTGGGGAGAAACAGCGCCTGATTTTTTTTTTGCCTCGCACACGGTCGAGAGAGATAAGAGGCTTCACCCGACGGCACATGTTATTCATCTATTGCACCCAAAAAATCACAAATTTTAACCAAATAGCAGCAAAACTGTCAGGATCGCCTGGCGCTGTCCAATGTGCAGATCTGGAGCAGAACAGTTACCAGCGTGTCTGTTTCTCCCCAGCGCACAGCAAAGGAAGTTCTGCTATATTACAAATACGGCAGTCCAGACTCTGTGTTTTATTCACACACGATCCCTTCCTGGGAAAGGCTGAAAGGGTGAATTAGGCTTTACTAACGTAGTCCGATCGCTAGTTTTGTCATATGACCTGCAGTTATCTTTTCTATTAAGACGCAGTTTGAGGCTCACGGCGGGCACAGGGGTAACACTTTACAATAAGGTACACAAAATTGTAGTAGCTACTACATACCTACTACATAGTTTTTTTTTTTTGCGCTACCTATGTGTTAGGTAGCACAAAAAAAAAACCCCTATGTGTTACCTACTACATAGTTTTTTTTTTTTGTGCTACCTATGTGTTAGGTAGCACAAAAAAAAAACCCTATGTGTTACCTACTACATAGTTTTTTTTTTTGCGCTACCTATGTGTTAGGTAGCACAAAAAAAACAAACCCTATGTGTTAGGTAGCACATAGGGTTTTTTTTTTGTGCTACCTATGTGTTAGGTAGCACAAAAAAAACAAACCTAGTGTTAGGTGGGGTTTTTTTTTGTGCTACCTATGTGTTAGGTAGCACAAAAAAAAAACCCCCTATGTGTTTCCTACTACATAGTTTTTTTTTTTGCGCTACCTATGTGTTAGGTAGCACAAAAAAAAACCCTATGTGTTAGGTAGCACATAGGGGTTTTTTTTTGTGCTACCTATGTGTTAGTTAGCACAAAAAAAAACCCCTATGTGTTACCTACTACATAGTTTTTTTTTTTTTGCGCTACCTATGTGTTAGGTAGCACAAAAAAAAAAACCCCATGTGCTACCTAACACATAGGTAGCACAAAAAAAAACCCCTATGTGCTACCTAACACATAGGTAGCACAAAAAAAAACCCCTATGTGCTACCTAACACATAGGGTTTTTTTTTTGTGCTACCTAACACATAGGTAGCGCAAAAAAAAAAAACTATGTAGTAGGTAACACATAGGGTTTTTTTTTTGTGCTAACTAACACATAGGTAGCACAAAAAAAAAGCCCTATGTGCTACCTAACACATAGGGGTTTTTTTTTGTGCTACCTAACACATAGGTAGCGCAAAAAAAAAAACTATGTAGTAGGTAACACATAGGGTTTTTTTTTTTGTGCTACCTAACACATAGGTAGCACAAAAAAAAACTATGTAGTAGGTAACACATAGGGTTTTTTTTTTGTGCTACCTAACACATAGGTAGCACAAAAAAAAAAAAACTATGTAGTAGGTAACACATAGGGGTTTTTTTTTGTGCTAACTAACACATAGGTAGCCACAAAAAAAAAACCCTATGTGCTACCTAACACATAGGGTTTTTTTTTTGTGCTACCTAACACATAGGTAGTGCAAAAAAAAAAACTATGTAGTAGGTAACACATAGGGTTTTTTTTTTGTGCTACCTAACACATAGGTAGCACAAAAAAAAAAAACCCTATGTGCTACCTAACACAGGGGTTTTTTTTTTGTGCTACCTAACACATAGGTAGCGCAAAAAAAAAAAACTATGTAGTAGGTAACACATAGGGTTTTTCTTTTTTGTGCTACCTAACACATAGGTAGCACAAAAAAAAACCCCTATGTGCTACCTAACACATAGGGTTTTTTTTTTTGTGCTACCTAACACATAGGTAGCGCAAAAAAAAAAAAACTATGTAGTAGGTAACACATACGTTTTTTTTTTTGTGCTACCTAACACATAGGTAGCACAAAAAAAAACCCCTATGTGCTACCTAACACATAGGGTTTTTTTTTTTGTGCTACCTAACACATAGGTAGCGCAAAAAAAAAAAAATTATGTAGTAGGTAACACATAGGGGTTTTTTTTTGTGCTACCTAACACATAGGTAGCACAAAAAATAAAAACTATGTAGTAGGTAACACATAGGGTTTTTTTTTTGTGCTACCTAACACATAGGTAGCGCAAAAAAAAAAAAACTATGTAGTAGGTATGTAGTAGCTACTACAATTTTGTGTACCTTATTGTAAAGTGTTACCGGCACAGGTGTAGTGCCAGAGCACACGGGAACAGCGCCTTTTCTCTCTCCAAGTGAAGAAAAATAGAAAGTTCGCATAATCCGGTTGAATTTCATATTTTGCCTGCACTATTGTGAGTGCTTCAAGATCCGATCATATGGAGTCACTGGAGAACGCGGACATAGTGTAATCCGGTGCAAATTACTCTTTGCGACTCATAATAGCCTTCATCAGACCAGCTAATACAGCCAAACAGAGTTCTCCTCAAGTGTAGCCGGCATTGTGTCTTGGAAACGTTCACGTTTTGATATAGTCAAATGTATACCGTCTACATATTGTGTGTGTGTGTGTGTGTGTGTGTGTGTGTGTGTGTGTGTGTGTGTGTGTGTGTGTGTGTGTGTGTGTGTGTGTGTGTGTGTGTGTGTGTGTTGACAATTAGACCTCCGCTCTCTTTCCATGGTGCGCCAAAATGAAGTGAAGCATTGTCACTTTTCTCTCCAATGTGCATAATAAACGTTAGATTTAGGCCTAATAGGTTGTAGTTTGGTGTTAGTGTAAGAAAAGAATGCTCCAAGTACTCCTCCATGACACTGTTGTGTGGTTTCCCATAAATTAATTGATATGCCTTTGATGCATGGACCATTGGTGACGGTGAGTGACGTTTGAAGGCAAAGTCGAGATCTCGAGTTTAAAGTCGAGATCTCGAGTTTGAAGTCAAAATCTCGACTTTAAACTCGAGATCTCGAGTTTGAAGTCAAGATCTCGAGTTTGATTTTTTTTTTTTTTCCAACCAAAAAATTTTTTTCCTCCATGTTTTTTTTTTTTTTTTTTTTTCAACCAAAAATTTTTTTTTCCTCCATGTCCCTTTAGGGGCTCCGTACTTTCTATACACAAACAGTGTTCCAGGGATCCAATTTTTCTGACATACCCAAAGTTACATAGTGCACCTTTTAAATAATGTCTCACCTCTATTCCAACTAAAAAAGCAAATTCCTATACTGTTCACCAATAGCAGGTTGTCTTGCGTTCCACAGAGCAGCATGTCAGAAATGTAGCAAGCCATCAAATCTTATTGGCAATTTAACGTTTATTTAACCTCAATCCGTCATAGTATAAACTCTATAAACTGTATAATTAGCAAGAATGCTTGGTCACTCAGGCAGCTGTTTTTCCCACTTTGATAACCCCAAATTGAATGAAATGACAGTCCTGAGAACACAATTGCAGGAGGAAGTAAACGGCCCGGTACGGAGATAACAGAATATAACAGTGAGCTCCAAAAGCTTTTGTGACAAAATGGCGCTGGCGTCTTCCCAGCTGGCTAGTGTGTTTAGCTGAAAACTTAATTGTCCAGTTCCGAGCAAAGAAGATGGTGTACTTCAACGGAAACATTATCTCAACTAATCTTTTTTTGTGATAATTATTAATTTTATTAGCATCAAATACATGGATTTGTAAGACATTGTGTAAAGAAGACTGAATTTACTTACGTTCATTTCTTGCGCTTGAAATGTGAATTTTGCCATATTAAACACTGGACTCCATATGAATGCAATGGGAGAAGGCATTTAATTGGGGTCGAGACGTAATAATCCAACGCGATCAAGGGGAGCAGCTGCGATAAGTAGTACTTTTGCAGAGCATGAAGATCCATTTTGACTGAGATAAAGCTCTTCCAACTGACTAAATGTTAGAGCACAATAGTTTGTGACATTTGTGAACTGCATCATTTCCTAAGGTTTACAGAGATAGAGACAAATGATTGACACATTTAGTTTAAGAGGGGGAAAAAAAGCACTCACAAAAAAAAACTATTAAAATGCTGTGAGCGATATAACCTTTTTAAAAAAAGATGTCTTCTTTAGCTAAACAAGCCTCTTGCACGCCAAAGATGCCTCACTGGTTTGATTCTCCTTGGCACCACTGTCTCCACTTGATGTTTAATCAGGAGAACCTTTATGACCTGCCGGAAATGTGTTGATGTTGAAATGACAGTGATGAATTACCTCCATGTGCTGTGACCTCAGGTGGTAACATTCACAACTTCATAATTTAATCTCCCCCCTTTTTCCCAACTTGCAGAATGCAGCAGAGTTGGATCATTCCTGTTCACTCTAATCAATACAACATCAAGTTGTTCCTTACAATTTTCAAAATTTAAGACACAAAAAGAAATGTGGAAGTTAAGCCACTAAATTCTCAAAAGATTTGGAGCAAATATAACACAAAAAGAGTCAGGCTTCAAATGCCAGATTCACACACAAATGCAATGACAAACCTTGTAAGGCATAAATACAGGGTTACTACTCATTTAAATGGCCATTTCGTATGACCTAGACTGAAGTATCACAGGTACTGAATGTGGTCAAGGCTAGTCCAAGGAGGCCACCAGTTGCTGTTTTAGTGGCTGTAAGGGTCAATGCCTCAGTCTGAAGAGATACAGACAGCCTTGGTCTTCTGTTTGTATTTTGATTTATAGAAGACTTCAAAAAAAGGTGTGGCTCGGTGATATGCAAAGCCAGTGTTTTGTAATCAGTGTATATATGCAGAGGTATGCATGAACAAGTCTCTCTATGCCAACTCATGCATATTTTTTTAGTGGCTTAATTTGCATCGGCAAATGACCAAGCCTGGAAATCTATTTTGCCATTTTGCGAAAAATGATTTAATAGCAAATAAAAACTCAGGGGAGTGGGAGATGGGAGATTTTGCTGTCGATAGCTTCCGCCGGCATCATGAAATATTCAGTTGAGTGCCCTGAAATTATATTATCACCTGATTCATTTGAATCTGTTAGACATATGTTGATGATAAAGCCGGGAAGATGTGGTATCCCACCCGAGAAAATGGGGAAGAACTGATTACTGAATCAAAGTGACATATTCCTAATAATAGCTTTCCTCACATTATTGAAAAATGGATGATAAAAGGGTATGAAATAGATGTTATTCTGTGAGTAGGGTTTGTATTAAAGATGGCCTCTGAGATTCTGAAGAATGCTTGTTGTCAAAATCACTTTCTGTCAAAATCAGTGAATAGATCCTCACGACTCCTCATTCATGTGCAACCATACAAACCACTTAATTATATTGCTGTTACAGTATATTTGACTTGTACTTATTGATGCAAATACATATTCCTAGTGTTATTTCCAATGATTATAATGAGTAAATATTGTATGATGGTGTACATATTTATATATATATAAATATTCTTTTTAAGATATTTTTTTGGCATTGTTATGCTTTATTGATAGTGTAGAGACAGAGTTGAAATGGGGCAGAGAGGTGAGTGACATGCAGAGAACGACCGCGGGCTGGAATCGAACCCGGGTCCGCTGCTGGCAGCTAAGGGCGCCCTCCATATTATTTAACTTTTCGTAGAATTTTATTTGTGAGGCTATATTTCTCCTCCTGCATTTTACAAACTTATTTGTTATATTTGTTATTTGTTTCTTATTTTCTAAATAATACTATTCTGAAGTTGGAGCAACTCTCAAAAAACAGAATAAATTAAGTATTTCTGATTGTGATTCTGTATAGACTTGTAAGCCAAACTCAACTGAGAAGTACACATCCATATAGTTAGTATGTTCTAAAGGAGGCGACTAAGTCATGCACTTCCTACATATAAATGTTATGTTATGTAATGTAATTCCTATTAAATCCAGATTTGAACATGATATATTATGCTGCACATCATTCTATACAAGAATGAGCTCTATTAATGGAGCCATAAAATAAATAACGACTCGGAAACAATTGTTGTTAATGTTTGCGAACCCTTCTGAACCTTTGAGCGATCGCCACACAGCACAGCGCGCACTTGCATGTTAATCAACTGCACAATATCGACACTGTCCAAATCCACTAACCACTCACTATTCCTCTCACACATGTGTTTAACCTGCGTATTTATCAGAGGAGATGTTAGGGGAGGAGAAGGAAACACAATGGCCGAAGAATTATTATGAAAACGTTGTTTGATGACAGCTTACAGAGCCCCAATATAAAAAGAAAAATCTCCATACAGAATCTGTGGGCAAACAATATTGGATTCTGTGTGTACTTGGACCTAGTATAAGCCCTCTTCAGTCCTTTTCTTTTCTCGTTTTTTTTTCTCCAAATGTCAAGCCAAAAAGAGCCTGCACCTCTTGAACCTGTCCGCCTGCTCCGGATAAGAAAGCCATGATAAATCTACCATGATAACATGTTCAAGGAGTAATATCAACAGTCAAGTATTGTCCCTCCTTCTGCCTCAATAAAGATGCTGGTGTGAATGGTAGAATAGTAAACACATTTTCCTATTTTGCCTGTTTTCTTTTTAGCTGTGATTTTAATGGGTTTACGGAGCTTAAAAGGTACATTGTGTAATATTGGAGTATGTTGGTGTCATCTAGTGAGGAAAGTTCTAAATTGCAACACTGTCTCTACCCATTTCGTTTGGGGCATTTTATAGAAGCGGCTTTCAAGGACAAGAACCTAGTTATAAAGATGGCATCATCCACCACTGACTCAAGTCTTTCCACAATACCAAGTGACTACACAGGTGAAGATGTATTACACATATTTTCATTCACCACTACATTTCCATATACAGATTTGAACCCAAAATCTGATAACATTTGAGTTTTTTTTTCCCGGTTATGTTGCTGCAACCTTGTCAATCAAGTTTTGGGCTTTCAAACTCTTAATAAATAATAGCTACGATCCCCCAAGCTACGATCTTTCATGAATATTTCACGTTAAAGTCAAAATAAAGCACTCAAGATTTGCGATCCAACTTATTTTTCAAAGGGCTTTAAAGGCTTGATGCCAAAACCTTCCCATCATCCCATAGAGACTTCTGTACTCTCTCATGCTTTCAGACGGCAGGGTTTCGCTACAAATGGCAGAACAGTTTCATGTCAGTAGGTGCACAAGGCTGCGAAAATATTTAAAGACATAGAACCAATAACTGAGCTGGCGACGCAGTACTTTCAAGTGAGTAATTTACCCTGTCCTTTTCTGCCTCTCTTGAATGACATCAAAAAAAATCTGCTTTCACACTGTGTCAAGGAGAAGTAATTAATGCCGTTAATACAGGGCCCGTCCTTGGCTCCTGTACCACACAGGTCGTTTTGACCCCTTGTCTCTCTATGGGGAACCACCGAACTGTGGAGGAGAGGCCTGCATGCTTCAAAGAGTATCCCAAAAATAGAACAGAGGTTCTGTATGTGGGTAAAATGGGGGTGTACAAAAAAAAAAAAAAAAAAAGCAGGCCCATATGTTCTTCCTTCTGGCCGTGAAACAAGCTGATCTAATTAAATCAAGTGCTAAGTTTTACACGAGTGGGACAAAGCTTCTCCTGCTGAGAAAGAGGTTCAAAGTCATATGGCCTGCTATTCCTTTTTGGCACAATGCGTCACATTACTGCAGGGCCAAGAGATGTGTTCCTTAAATCCCTCTCTCTCTCCACTTTAAAGTTGTCAACCACCTACACTGACAAAAGAAAATGTGCTTTTCATGCTGATCGAACAAAGTTAAATCGTTTCAATATCATTTTTGATTCTGAAGACATTTATGCTTTTCACAGCTTTACTGAGCAACTGAAATTCAACAATATTCCACATTGTATCCCTCGTGACACCAGCTGAGAGGAATATAGAAGACACACACACACACACAGGAGGACAAGACTTAATTCCTTTTCTGCATGCTAATGAAATCTGACAACACTTATTTGAATATCAATCTAAATGTGTACCAAGCTCATGTGTTATTTACCTGCATTTCTGCGGGGAACACATCGCCGGCTGTGTGCCTGTGTATTTACACATCAAACATCTCCCTCGTTACCCAATCACTGCATTTCCCTTTTTTTTCCTTCTTGTCGTCTAGTTTCCCTCCTCTATCCGCTCTCATCTCATGGTTCAAACTCATTTCAAAAGAATAGTCTTATCTTGTGATCATTATCTTATTAAGCTTATAATCATAATCTTTAACAAGGCAGACCGTGGTGTATAATGCATTGCATTTGTTAGACGCGCTCTACTCTACCACTTATAATTTAATGAATGCATTAAAGGTGTCACAGTTTTCACACAGCACAGTTACTAAACCGAACAAGGTTTTAGGTAAGCTGATGAGAAAGCACTGATAATAAATGAGTACAACTCTGGCAGCTCAGTTGAAGCCTCTGCACACTAGAGTATTGTCACTTTATCCCTGTGTGGGCGTGAAGCAACTGGGGTTGTATGGCATGTGCCAGTTCTCCGGGCAGTTTTTATTCCACCTTTTCTATTATAACAGTCAAATGTATTTGCTTCTAAATACTCTGGAGTGTGCTTCCTCAGAAGACACCAATTGTGGGTTGAGCCCCTAATGCCGACCAGAAACAAGGGTCTAATCAGCCAGAGACACTTATAACACTTCTCAAGCCCTATAATAATCACACAGCGTTCCCCGTAATCCGGCCACACGAAAAGCAATTTCCTCATGCAATACAATTCCTGATTTTGATTCCTATACTGCAAGTATGCTATTTACCTCTGAGTACATGGATTCTTACTTCCCCCAGACTGATGTATGCAACAACGTTTGGTCAATGCCATTTTGACTCGTTATCGCCACCTACTGGCCTGTCATGATTAACTCAGCGTTTTCAATATTTTTGTGTTGCATTATACGGGGAGATATTCTAAAGGTGCGCCCACACCAAACGCGTTTGATCATTTTGTGTCAAAAATGGCTCTACGTGCGTAACGCGCCTAGTCTCCCTCCCGATAATGTATTTCCCCTAATCAACCATGGCTGCGATCAGACCCGACACAACAGCGTGCATGTCCGCACAAAAACCATCAACACGGCCAACATCTGTGCCACTGCCAAAAGACAAATAAACAGCAACTGAACGCCGCTCGGAATGCACACAAACAGCAAGGCAGCAACATAACAAACACATGTACAGCAGCATTATGTGCACGGTGGCATAAAGGCAAGTAGCCAACATAACCCTACCTGGCTGTGACAGGGGACCGTGGCTGGCATAGATATAAACACCGGTGCTTCGCTGTACTTTTCAGGAAAGTTCCCCGGGCACAGCCGTCATGTTTGGGTTCATAATATGAGGCGCTAGCCGCACACAACTGGCTGACATAACTATTGCTATTCGGAGCTAACTTGGTTTATCGGCTAAAGCACAGCCGCACATATTCACTGAATTAACCAGGAAGTCCATTCTCCTGGTGAAATTTCCCCACGTCTTCTATTCCCGAGCGGCTGTTATACAGCACGGCCGCCCGCAAATACATTTTCCTCCTCTGTGTTTCTCAGCCTCTGTGTACACTGTTCTCCGATCGTGCCGATGTCCGTGACGTCGGCCATTCTCCAAGCTGATTGGCTAACGCGGCTAAGCGTCACGCGTAGGAGCGTAATAAGTTCAAAATTTTGAACTCCGCGCCAGTGGCGGCTGGTGAATTTTCTTTTAGGTGGGGCTGAAATTTTATAAACCAAACCCATGTGGGGAGGGGGGGGGGGGGGTCTGGGGAAATCCCTTCATACAAATGAAGCATTCTGACAAAATAATAAAGACAAAATAGAACATTTCCTTACAAAGACAAATGGGGCAGGGGAACTAGGTTTTAACTTAATTTATTTGCCATGTAGAATTCAGCAATATTAAAAGTGCAAATACATCAATAACAATTGAGAATTATACACAAGTTAACATTCTTTCTCTCTCTGGCGTATCACACCCAGAAGTACAAGCCTTCAAAGACTGAATAAGAGATAATAAAAGTTTAAATAAATCAGCAAGTGCTGGGAAACAAGTGATTATGATCACTGATAAAATTAATACATAAACACAAATTGTGACCATATGTCTTGTGTGCGTCACACCACCATAGGTTTGCAGAGAATTATATATACACAATATGCACACTAAAAGCATGATACCAACATAGGTTTGCAGAGAATTATATATATACAATATGCACACTAAAAGCATGATACCAACATAGGTTTGCAGAGAATTATTTACAATATGCACACTAAAGGCATGATGCAAACATAGGTTTGCAGAGAACTATATACAATATGCATTCTAAAGGCATGATGCCAATATAGGCAATAGGTGAGGTTCTAGTGTTATGAACGTGTCAATCGCATAAACAACCAACGTGATAATGGTAAGTCTAGCATGCTCAAGTTTAAAAAAGCACTGCATAATATTTTGAGTTGCACTACTCGTAGACTGTAGAAGAGGGGGGAAAGCTGCTACTACAACTGCTAATAGGGATGCTAACGGACCACGAGCAGAGGTGTGTATCTCCTGCTCTGACCGCAGCTGGGAGGGACTGCTGCGCGAGGACCGCCGGGCCGCCTGTCAGTGCTCTGTTACGGGAGAGGGGCCGGGGAGTCTCCCGCTGCTCGTTGAGAAGACTTAAAGGGACACTGTGTAACATCAATATCCTCATTCATAAATATGTCCTCATTGATGTAAAATCACCTCTACCAATAATCTGAATTATCCTCCTGAGCGGAGAATTACAAATATTAATATTACATTTTGTACATTGAGCAGGCAAGTCTTATGGAGGCATCCATGTTGGTTGGAATGTCATACGGTGCATTGTTTAAAATTTAGAATTGTTCTTGTCCTTGAAGGCCACTATAGCTTCTGTTATTATTCTAAAGGGTTGGGGTTACCCAGAGAGCGTTGCATTCTAGAACTTTCTAGAACCTTCTTGATGATGTCATATTACACACTGCCCCTTTAAGTGATACTTGCCTTGGCGAAAAAGTCACCAATAACACCAGAAAAAAAGCTAGAGTTGTCGCTTGTCGCTGTTTTGGAAAAAAAAAGTCGCCAGGGGGGTTGAAAAGTCGCTAAATATAGCGACGACATCGCTAAGTTGGCAACACTGCACGCGACTCCGCGAGCAACCGCTAGAGATCCGAACGTTTGTGTTATTGTTGCCAGGTAACCAGTTACTGGGCGCCAATGCCTAGCGCCCCAAACCCTCCGTTAAAACCGAATGGCAATAGAAATTGATAGGGCCACTCTGAGTGAACGAGGGTTTGGGGCGCCGTGAACTGGCGCCCGTAGGAGCTAAATGAGTCAGTTTAGAGCTTGAATTTCGCCATGAAATGTAAATCAGGGCTGCTAAGTTTCACCAAAAGTTTGGAGTGAGATTTTTTGGCCGAGGGACCCAAAACCGTGTCCTCTTTCCCACCCAATCATTTTTGCTAGTGTCCTGCAAGTTTACATATTGTTCATAATAAATCAGAAATAAAGACAATTGGAAAATGTGATAAAACATCAAAAATCTTATTAAAATAAACAAATTCATGAATTGCAAAGTCATAGGACAGGTTTTAATTAAACATTGGGTGTGGACAAGTGGGGGTCTGGGGTTCCCCCCCAGAAAATTTTGAGCATTAAACACTTAATTTCCTGCATTCTGGTGAATTTTTATGAAGCAATGTGTGCCTTTTCTGCATTCATTTTTATGTAAAGTAAAAGAGAACATTCACGGTTTCGCTGACACAAATTTAATTGAATAGCCTACAATGCATTTGTAGTGCTTTCAAATATCTCCTGTAGCCTATTGTTAAAACATTTGGTTAAACTGTAATAAAGGTAATTATTCTATGTATTCAACATTGTATGGGTTATCCAATTATCCAATTTCAATTCACCATTATTATATTAAATCTATGACACTTGATGTCTTCTCAGAACATATTTTTCCCACAGTAACCTCTAAGCTTAGTTACTCAATACATTCATTCAATTAATGTTGACAACATTTTAGAACAAAAATGTGTTGATGTGTCAACCAGCCCAATAACATAATGCAAAACAAGCTTGAATATATCAAGTGAAGTGACTGATTTGAATTCAGGTGTTCTTACCTCTTTGTTCATTTAATACCGGCGTCCTTGTTGTCATTAATTTTCCATATAATTTGAACAAAGGGCGGGACTGGGAGGCGGCGGGCTTTTATTAGTTTTGTAGTGTAACGCAGGGGGGCGTGGCCGTGGTGGTTTGCCAAGTGGCTGCTGCGGCTACGGGCTGCACACGGCCATGGACCTATAAAGAAACCGCGCGTGCAGAAAGCATGGCAGAAAGAGGATGTCACGGAACTCAGTCCGTTTAGCTTTTCAAAATAAGACTTTCAAAGAAAAAGTACCAAAAAAAAAATATATAGGGGAAGGTGGGGTGATTTGTGCAACTTTTTACTCAAAGTGATTTTAAAGTGAGGCCTTGACAGTTATGTCTCCAACTCAAATATGTACATATATTTCAGGATGTTGTGCATCCCTGGCAATAAAAACTTTGGATCTGGAATAAACTGTTTAAGAAATATAGCTTTCGGAAAAAAAGTTGTCTTGTCGCACAAATCACCCCACGTAGTGGGGTGATTTGTGCGTCATTGTGTCACAATGACAAAGTCACCATCATCATCTTTCTGGCCATCTGAACTCTCATCAGTGGTGTCGTTAAGTGGAATTGAGATGTCACTCTCTCCTGAGCTACTGTAGACTATCACTTTCTTTTGGTGACCAGCGTATACAGCCATGCCACTGACACAACTCTCAGAAATGTACTTTGCACTAGTTGCTCCGTGCTTGTGGAACCAACTGCCACCTGACAAATGTGATTCCCCCTACATTTCTGCCTTTAAATCAAGGCTCAAAACCCATATGTACACCCTGGTGTTTCCTCCCCATTAACCTCTGCACTACTTACTTACCTCTGCACTACTATCTGTGTTTATGTGGATGTATGGGCTTTACGTCTTTTATTTTGGTTATTGTTATTTTACCTTCATTGTTTACCTACTGAATGCACTATGTACAGCACTTTGGACAGTGCAAACTGTCATAAATGTGCTTTTATAAATACATTTTACTTACTTACTTACTTATAACTCACCCAGGCCCTTGCGCACAAATCACCCCATCCCCAGAATTTTGGATAATAGGCATGATGCAGCAATTTAGGGTTGACATTGTGCTAACTATATAGACTCAAAGTGTAGCATACCAAAGCACTAAAACATGTGTCAAATGTTTTCAAACGTGTCTATAATTGTTCAGACACAATAATCAAAAAACCTTGATCATGGAAATTTTACTTTGAAAGGCAAAACACAGTTTTTTGAGCTTAAATGTGCATATATCTTATTCCTTGTGTCTCCCTTCTTTACAGGATGAGTCAAATGGATGGCTCTTCTTAAATATGTGGTCACATTTCCAATTTCTTCCACGGTTTTCTAGAAACAAGGGGTTTTGCAACTTCCAAAATGCACAAATCACCCCATCTTCCCCTATAAAATATATTATGGGGATTAATTTCTCTGCGTGAGAAATTGGAGGTGTGGCGTGTGAGCGGGTGAACTGGTTGATATGCGTGTGTCTCACGGCCAAAGCGTGAGACTTGGCCGCTCTGGTAAATGCAGTGCCAGAATATAAATTCAGTGTGCATTCTTAAATAAAATTAAATAGTTTAGTTGCCTCAAATTAACACACACAAAAAAAACGGCACCCTAGCGCCCTCTATGGGCCAGCCGCGGCTGCTCCGCACGTAGGTGTGTATACGTGCCCCGCGCCTATTTGTTGCTTTAGCGCATGTAGCGCATCTACGCGCCTAAACCAATGGTTCCCTATGGAAAAATTGCCGCTTAACCAAGCCCCAACCTCAGCGATTTTTACCGGCATCCAATAAGGAAGTGACCTACAACTGTAGTAACCAGAAAGTGCCACTGGGGGTGGCGCCAAGACAAGCAGTTTTTCTTTGACTCACTTGTTAGATAGGCCGTTTTCAAAGTCTTATTAAACCTATTTACAGCCTGGGCCACAAAACCATTTTAGTCTGTATGTTTAGGTCATATCTCCATGACAACACTGAGGGGGTGAATTTTTTTGGCCCACGCTAGTTTTTATTCTTTTGGAGGTTAAAATATTTTGACGCGATCTCTTGAGTGACAGCTCTCCGCCCGTTGTCCCTCACTTTGCCTCTGAGGTATACGTCAGCGATCCCTCCCCGAGACGTGATGTCATTCCCCTTTTCGGCAAGAGGAGTCAGGCGGAGTAAAAATCTCACAAGATGGCGACGCGCTCAAACCAGGATTATTGGATGCCGTGTGAATAACTGAGGTCAGCCCGGATGCTACATCCATATTATTTACTATCTGTGCGCGTAACGCGTTTGATGTGGGCGCACCTTAATACATATTCGTGTGTACTGGATTTTTTTTTTCTGCAAACTGAGGGGGGCCAGGGAGAAATGCTTGTTTTAAAATATACATGTGATCATGGCCTGAGTTAACAAGTCAGCTAAAACGGTTTTGGGGCGAGGGTCATGTTGATGTTTCCGACTTTTCGATTTATGTTTCTTCTATAAAGTAGATTCTATGATAATAGTTTTATTTAATTCCTGCGCTATTTTTATAATAAATTTGCTGACCTTGGAGATCCAATATTTGAATAATATGTATCTGTTTTTGCCTTTTAGAGACACACTTTGATCCCCATACATGTGCAGAAGACAGTGTTGTTCAGCTCCGTTCTGATTGGTTCAATGAGGGTCTAAGAGGGGATTGACTTTCAACTATGCAGATCACAACCATCTGAGTCGTGAGTATATTTGTCTTGCTGGTTATTTGACAAACCATGATGAAGATATTAATGTGAGATCAACACCATGCTAGTTTGTAGAATAGACTTTTTCCTTGAGCTCCTCACATCCTTCCAACTAAAATACAAAAATACATTCTGCATTCCCAAGATCAGCATTAGGATGGCAGCCAGAGATGATAGCTACTTAGCATCAAATCCAATTTTGTGGTTTGGGGTCGCTGGAGACAAAAGCACATTATGGTTATTTAAATGTCATATCCCAAATGCAATATGATGATAATAATGAGGCTCGAGCTGAGCTTAAAATATGATATTGGAGAGATGTGTGTGAACGCTTGTGTGGCCGTCCCCTAATCACATTAGAAAAGCAGCGTCTTGAAACTATAGCCACTCCTCAATCTCAGAGTCCATTAGAGCAGAAATGCCTGTTATTAATTTCCCAATATGGCTGTCCCTCTGTGTTAGTGACACTATCTCATTCTCCCCTCTCTCACTATCTCATTCATGTGAAAGTAGGTCAGTGGTGCCGGGGCCTGAGCTATGAATGGGATTCTGTTAGCCCAAGAGTCCAGAGGCTCAAAGCAATTACACATTAACACGTGGCCCAGTCCCCAATTTCTCTTTCAAATGCTTCACCCTTCAGCTCACCTCCCTAACCAGCCAATATACCACACATAACAGCTCTCTAACATCGGTTGGGACACAGGTGCGGACCCAGGGGTGTCTGAAAGTTATCCTCGGAGGGATAACCACTAAATCGCAAAAGCGACTACAGGGAAGGGGCGAAAACAAAAATGCACCGAGCTGTAAAGGGCCACACAGGCTACTTTTAATATATAACAAACTAAAGCAACAACAAAACCACCACTGCCAAGCAGCTGAAAGCATACTCAAGTAAAACAGTTTATTTTGCAACACTTCACACAACCTCTCACTACCTCTGAAGGTGAGACAATGAGCAGCACAGAGCACTGGGGTCTCAGGGCATATAATCAGCAGTGTAGTGGAGGGTATACGCAGGTATACGGCGTATACCCACTTATTTTTCAGGCAACATTGCGTATATCCACTTCTAACGGCTGCCTCCATTCGTTTCCACTGTTGTCAATGTGTTAGTGTGTGAGTCAGGACAGTGAACGCCCCCCTAATGGCTGTGCCGTTCTGCCAGCTACGCTCTCTCGACCAATTAGATTACTCGAAACAATTTTTGATAGTAACCGGCGGTTTTTTCTCCCGGCGGTGCTGGTCCAAGCTAGCCTGGTGCTACCAGACCATCGTACTTCATTTCATTTGTACAGAAGGTCTGGCAGTGCTTTAATTGGCAAACGTTAACTCATGGAGGCGGGTGTCTGTTAAAGTTTAAAACTATTGGATCTGCCCAGTGCCACTCTGGATTAGCCAACCAATCCAAACGTTTGGTCGTCACGTGTGTCATGAGCGCTTCTGGCAACTGAAACTGGACGCGACTTCGACTCATCGTTCTCACCACTCGCTCTGTTCGCTGATTGGACCGGCTGTCGAATCTCCAGCAAAACTGGGAAATGGGCTGTACACCCAGACTGACTACTGAAGGGAAAATAAAATTTGGCCGGAAGTAGGCGGGCGGGCGGAGCCAGGCTAGGTCCAAGCGCTTCCCGAGCGCTTCCGAGCACATTTTGTTTCCTATGACGCGAAGGCATGATAAAATAAGATATGAAGCAAACTAGTCAGACAAAAATCTGCTTTGTAAAAAAGCATGCGTTGCTACATCGCCGTTGCTGTTAGCAAGCAGCCCAGCACCGGCACCTGCTCCGTCTCCCAGCCCAGTCGGAGTCGGAGAGGATGTCGATGCAGAAAGTGATGCCGCTGCTCCTTCGACTACAACTTTATATAAAGACGTCAACCACGGTGAGCACTTTAATAACAGCAGGGACCTTGTAAATTATGTTTATAACATATATTAAAACAATGAAAACTTAAAATGTTAAGTGTAGCCTACCTGGCCCAAGAAAATGCATCCCTCACAAGACAGCCTGTTTTCAATATAATAGTCATCCCTCAATTGCTTCTATTGTTTTGGCATCTAACATTAGCCTACCTGTACGTTCCAATTCATTTCGTGAGTCTGTTTGAAAATATGTCACTGAACAGAATTCAGGAGGCTAATTGTAATAAATAGTTACATTTATAGCCTGTATTTCATTCACTGGCCAGACCTGTGGACAGCCATGTTACCTGGTTACGATATAAAAACAAAAAATTGGGTAAGTTTAGGTTGTTAGTTTGGCAGTTTCTATAACAGTTGACATGTGAAAATATTTGTTTATTACAGTCAGTGTGTGTGTGTGTGTGTGTGTGTGTGTGTGTGTGTGTGTGTGTGTGTGTTCACTACACATACAGATGTGAATACTATTGTTATGTGAATCTTATTGTTTAGCATGCTTCAATTTGGATTTGTTGTTTATAGTCTATATTGTTTTGAACATGTTGTTGGATTCTTTGAATTATGTTGTTTATGATGATTTATCTGTTAACAGGTACTATGCCTGATGTTTATAAATAGTATTCAGCTATAGAAACCAAATCATTTATTTCATTTTCAGTTTTAGGACTGTGCATTTTTGATGTGTGGAAGAGGATGTGTTTTTTATTTAAGGTGAAATGTGAACAAAGCTGCATTGCCACAGTATGATAAATAATATTTCCTGTTATCCCTCTATGCTGTTGTCATATCAGTACTTAACCTCTTAAGTATTTTTTTTTACATGATGTTCAAAAATCAGTTTGCTGCAGTATACCCAGAGCAATCTTTCCTAAAGTTAGTTTGTGAATGCTTTTTATTTTATTTTTTTTAAATCAGTTTGTTAAAAATAAACTAATCTCTGACTGAAACACCATTTTTGCTTCATCTTGAATATATCTTATATTCATGATTAATTAGCTGGCTGCAAGGGGCTGTGAGGCAGAATTATGGGAAAGTCTGCGCAATACAATTTAGAGTATACCAACTTCTCCAGGCACCACTACACCACTGCATATAATATATAACCTCTTCACACCTGGGCTCAATTCGGCAATCATTGCCACACACACCTGATTGTAGTGAGTGAATCAGTCACCCTTCTCACTGAGCCGAAATCTCCCTTGCCCTCACCGAGCTGAAATATCCTGTGTCCTCACAATTCAATTATTGGACTTCTCTATGCTGAACGATTGAATCTAAAATATAACATTTATGTTATAAGTTTCTGACTTAACAAGCTCTCTCGTCAAATAACAATGAGTTAAAGCGACTGGGACCACTTAGCTGCCGTAACAAGTGACACCCAGAAATATATTCATTGCATATTTGATCTTGACTGGTGTATTATTCGTCTATTCAGGCTGTCTAAGAAATGGCCCTGCAGTGATTCCCAGACAGTGACATGTCAATAAATCCATACACACACATAACAACACTCACACTGATGTGCCAGCCCGACTCCTCAGGATTAGCTGAGCCTACAGATAGGGAGCATTTTCCACTTTCACATTTGGAGGTATGAATACAATTTTTTAACTGATCTGAAGGAAATCTTTCACAGGCTATTATGGACTTACTGTGAAGTACTGTGCTCTAGTACAATTTTGAGATACTTATACTATACTTAAATTAAATTTTACAACCCTTTATACTTGCTATATGTGCTCATCTTCACTTCAGAGGCAAATATCACACTTGTGTATCCCCTCTAAATTAATCTGACAGCTGTAGCCACTTCGTAAATTAAGATTTAACATGAAAATAAATTACAAACTTGTAACATACTAATAATTAAAGATGAAGCCATTGTTTGTCTAGAAGAGCATTGTTTTGATATCTACTATGAATAATTTTGCGACCCATGGAACCTTTTTTAAGTGCAGGGCACGAACCCTCAGATTAAAACCACACAACATAAATGTTCATAAAGTAGTTAAAATTATAGCTCCACAAAAGTAAATAACATAAAGGACAAAGGCTTTCATCTACAAGTACTTTTTAAATATGATGCTTGTATGCACCTTGCTTGTAATACTTCACTATTTTACACAAGTAGTATTTCTAAGCAAGTATTTTTACAGCAACCTTTACTTGAGAAAATTATCCAAGAACATTTTATTCTTCCAGTCTTACCCTGCCCCGGCACACTGCATTGTTTGGTAAAACATTTGCTCCATTATGAATTTCCTTTTTTGCTCGGAGTGCATTTGCATGTCCCAAAGTGACCTCCTCCTTTTCACATATCCCAACTACCCCCACACCACAGCCAGAATGTGCTCTTCTAAAAAAAGAGTGGGTGCTGGGTACTGTAATAGTCTGTTGACACAATACACCTATTGCCATAATTGGAGGAAGCTGAAAATCCCTAACTGCAGTTTTTTCTCATTCTCCTCATCCTTAACCCACTTTAACACCCCTGCATTGCAAGTAGTTCTGTGTTAGATGTGGAATTAGCTTTTTTCCTCTGCTCATTTTAATTTTTGCTCTACTCACTCAGGATGCTGCCTCAGTTAAAAAAGAAAAAAATGCATTCGGATCCACCCTGTAAACACCGCATTAATTATGGATCATGGTATCATGCACCAACAACTTTTTGTGTATTTATTTAATTTTTTAGTTTTGCTGTGCTAGGCTTAACACTCATTCACTGCGCAGGGCTTTTCTGCTAATTAGTCATTTGGAAGTGCTGCAAGTCATCTTCACCACCATACATTTTGATCATCTGGTTTAGAGATGATAGAATATTGAATTTTGTATTGCATAGGAGGGCTGAACATTTGTTATTTTAATGATCACTGAGGAAGGGCTCCCATTGAATACATAGGCTTCATACAGTGGTGGAGTTGTCACACATATTATACATATATTTTTCTGGTTTATCATATATTAGTAAATAGAAGAAACATAGGAAGTGATACAAGTACACACATTAGCTGTTCAAAAATGCCTAGGCAGGAAGATGCTTTAAGGCAGTCCGCCATCAAGGGAACAATCAATGAAGAACGTTTTCCTTGTGGAGTAGCCTACCTGTGGAACAAGAATTGTGTGACACTATTAAAACATACATTGTTTTGCAATTAATGTTTAGCCTTACCTGGTTGTGCAACTTAAATAGATATCCATACGTTCATTCCGTGTTTGAACACCTTTAAACACAGCCCAGAAGTTGTTCACGTGAAGACAGGACAATCTGTTGATTAGCTGCAAATGTCTGTGACCAAACGCATTGTGAAAGGCTCCGTTTGAAGGAGGCAAATGTGTAAAAATAACATGTTTTGAATTGATAACCTCTTGACAATCACCTCTGTTCTCCTGTATATGCATGTAAAGAGGGGGCCTCTTACACTTACACTATGGTGTCATTTAACATTTATTTTTTCATTTTAAATAATACAATAAATATACTACAATTGAACATTGGCTTTGGTAGAGTTACAAGTTCATCACTTCTTCTCCACTTCACAATAGTGGACAATGAGCATTGAAAAACTTGATGTATCCTGATGAATAAAACGTGGACCGGAGAACGTGTCCCTCTACAAAAAATTATAGCAACAAGAGAAAAAACTTTACAATTTCATGCATACAGATAGGTTTTAATGCTTCAAAAGACATACAAGAGTGGATGGCCACAGTAAACTTGAATTTATTGACATAAAAACCAATATAACTTCTATCCTCTTATCCTTACACAGGTTCGACAAGACTGTGAAAACAAACAAAACAGACAAGACAAATGGAAATCTACAAAATAAAAACAAAACAAAAAAAAAATAAACAAAAAAAATGGCAGCATCACTGCTGGTTCTGGAAATTTACAAGAATTAGTTTTTTTTTTAATTATTATTAGTATTACTGAGAGCAAAGTGTTAAATTTGGGTGAACTGCATCACAATGGAAAATAAAGCCAAAGATCTACAAGCATATTGAGTTATCTTAACAAGATGGTTCAAGTCACATATTTTGAAGTTGAAAAATAAAATAAAGTTAAAAAGGAAACAAACCTATGTATGGAGGGCTGTAAAAAAAAATCTGTGGTAGATACTAGTGGTCATAAGCATAGAGAGTGCATAGTTTGAACAAAGAGCATAATTACAATAAGGGCAAAAATAGTAGAACGACAAGCAATTTTTTTTTGACGCTGCATAAGCAAAACTCTTTCATCAAGGGTAATTTGGTGACCTGTTTCTACTGCAGTTTGAATCCAGAAAAAAAAGACTTTTCAAGTTGTTTCCCCATACGAAACATGTATGATTTCAAGCACCTGTAGCCCTTTAAAGCTATTATACGTGTAAACCTTTGGTGGAAGTGGTTTCATACACCAGACAAAACTTTGGACCTACTCCCTTTAGGCCGTGAACACTAGTCCACGTCTCAACTCCAATCAGTTTGTCACCGATGATTCGACGGCTAGAGCCGCAACGCAGCGCCATTTAAGAGCAATGATATGCAATAAGCAAACAGCACCATCTCCTTGTTTCTCCAACATTTTGGTTCTTAGCTGTGCGGTTCCACTGAAGCAGGAGATAACATACGCCGCCATGCTGCACTGAGCTGTGAGTGGATATGTAGAGAAATGGCATGCAAACACCACTCGCTGAAAACAAATACAAAAGACAAAAACAAAAAATGGCTGCAGCAAAAGATCCACCTACGTCAGACGCTGTGGTTGAGAGAGTCAAAGGGGGAGGGGGGAGTGGGGGGCTGCTGGTGATGCAATATTATCACCCCAAATGTTTCCTTTCATTTAAACAACAACATAAACAGAAAAATACATAGCACCACAGAAGAGAGAGAAATAGCACCTAGGTTTTGATTTCTTTGTGTTTTCATTCAAATGTGACATCTCCCATTGCAAAAGCCAGATAGAGGGGGAAAAAACATAACGGACACTGTTTATTAAGTTAATGATGTCGTCACCAAGGTAGGTGTTCTGTTTAGAGGGCATAAAAGGAGGAATGTATATTCATTTATTTATGCAAATCAAAACTGTCACATAATATCACAGAGCTTGTTTTTGTCTTTTTATTTCCATTCGGTTTTTAAATTACAACAAGGTGTGCTCCACAACTGCAACAAGACAGGACTTTCCCAAATGTCTTCAATTTTTTTTCTTTTTCAATTTACAAGTCGAATTTCCTCACTTTCGTGCAATTTTTTTTATAGATATCATCCCCGTTATCAGTCGTCTCCTACCTCACAATTGATAAAGTCACATGCATGTTTTGAAGCCAGAAGTAATAAACATTACCAGGAAAAATATACAGAATGTACTTACAAACATTAAAATTATTTATATATATTTATATATATAAGATCCATTCCAAGAGAATGGGGAGACAATTATGCACAAACAATGCTCCCATAGTGAATGAGCAAACAAACTCAACAAAAGACAAGTTGGGAAGAAAAGCCAGGGGAGATGAATGGAAAAACTTAAAAAGAAGAATGAAAAAGCCAAATCAGATGGAGTCCATGGCAAATACTGCTGCTACCGTCCGGAACGGCTGCAGATCTCAGGGTCGCCTTCGTTGTTTTGGGCCAAAAATGAAAAACATGGAGCATGATGGCACGGTTGGGATTGTGTGCGTGCGAGTGTGTTGTGTATAGGAGGCAGGATCTGACATCCAGTTTCAAAACGTGCATATGATGGAGAAGGCACACTGAGGTTTTCAAGGTTATTTTTCGTTTTTTCCTCTATTCCTATAGAATTTCACCGTATTCTCAACTTGATCTCACTTTTTTAAACTTGTACTTGTTGCTTTATGGAAAAAAAAAAGTTGTTTTTTTACAAATAGAATTGTTCTATTCTCTTTTTTTTCAATAGTTTTTATTTTTTTCTGAGAAAACAAATATATGCTTTTTTAAATTTTTACTTTCTCCATTTGCTCAGTAAACAGTCTTTAGCCGACGAAACAGACAGGGCCCACTTCGAATCCAAACTTCTGCGTGGAACCGCCAAAGTCGTTGAACATGATGTCCACAAATGGCACCTGTTCCACCTTTGGTGTGTTGATCTCAAGTACTGTCTTTTCATAGCCCTTTTTCAACTGTGGGAGAGAGGAGATACACAGCAGGGGGTAGAGTTAGTGAGGGGGGAAAATAAGTCTTCAGAAGCAAAAACATCACAGGCTGAGCCACTACAAAGACAAGAAGAACATCATTTCCTGACAGCGTTCATCAAAGGACCTCCACCAACCGCATGAATTTAAACACACACACACACACACACACACACACACACACACACACACACACACACACACCAGGGTACAACCCCGTGGACAGCCAAGTTAAAAATAAGACTTTATTACACCTTGTTAATGCCACTTAAAATCAAATGTAATGCCAACACCAAGGCAATACTGGCAAAAGTAGGAAGGCTCTAACATGAATTCTCAAGAATTTGAAGGAACTTTTAATAGGTGAAAAATCTATTATAAACTCACATGTATATGCTCACATAGATATACTGTAAAAATAGATTAGTTAAAACTCTGTACACTCTGAATAACAAAATCAAAAAGTGCTTATTTGTCACATAACGAGCCTGCTCCAAGTTTTTATTGTATCCTACAAAATGACAATCAAAAAATGTGAGAACTTTGAAAAGGATGTTAAATACTTTGTTGGCCTTATTTTTAGAATATTAAATTCAATGCTTTTAAGCCCCCATGGGTACCCTGGCGCGCGCGCACACACACACACACACACACACACACACACACACACACACACACACACACACACACACTCGTCTCTGTAACTCACCGCACAGCCATCGACCACAGCGCGGATGTAGGGGTTGTTATCATAAGACATCTCCTCGTCGTTGGAGCCCAGGAAGCGGATGGCTTTGTCGTAGTTGTCCTTGTCCTGGTCGTGCCAGGCCACAGACTGGTAGCAGTTATACGTGATGTTCTGCCGCGCCGCCGCGCTCAGCAACCGCAAGAAGGTCATCTGCACCACGCCGATGGGGTTGCCCTCCGCGTCCACGTACGAGAGCTGCAGGGAAGGGAAACAAAGAGTTGAGCAATATAATAGCAATAATAAAACACCAGCAAAAGAACAAGTGGAAAGAAAGAGTGGACCGACAGGGAGAATAACATAAAAAAAATTCACTGAAAACAAACACTATCCTGTGCAGTTTTTTTTGTCTGGGGCCATTTTGTTTTAATTTATGACGTTTAAATGATGTTCCCGTTGTACTGTTGTATTTTGATTTCCACTACGTTTCTTAGTATCAACAGTGTATCAACAGAAAAAAGGAGGTGTTATCCAAGGACATGGAGTAAATATACTACCATGCTCATTTGCCCATTCTTCGATAAAAAATAATGTTGATATTCGATTTCTTTCCCCACTGGCAAATCACATGAAAAGATCAAAGCCAACAATATGTGATTTAGTCTACAATTTTCCGACTTACCTTATCTGCTTGTGGCACTCAGCCACAAGCCTATTCAGTTGGGAACTATTTTCACCGGCTGATTAATACATGTTGATTTCACTTTTACGAGTATTAATATACAGTACAACAAATAAAGTCCAAATAAATAACAGAGCCAATGTTCATCGTAAGGAAGAAAGCTTTTTTTTTAAGCAATAATGGAGCTCTAGATCAGCCTTTGGAGACACATACAATACATGTCAGTAGAATGACTTCATTGATTGTTTTGGTCTTTTCATGGGTAGGCCTATTTGTGGATAATAACATATTGAATCATTACCCATCATATAAAGGCCACATTTCTTTAAAAAGACTATGAGGGAGGCTGCGGAACGTTTCCAAGGTCTAAATGCCTGGAAGCCGTACGGATGTTCAAGGCTTAATGTGGAAAGATGTGCCTTTAAAGTACAGAAAAAATAAGCATAGCTAAACACCTCCTTTACGCAATTATGTAAAATATATATCCAATATGAGCAAATTATGGTAAGCGCAGGAAATGTAATTATCCTAATAGCGAATATGTTGCTGCAATGATATGTTGATTGCCTGGTAATTAACCTATAATAAACCATGATTTTTTCTTCAAAAGAGAGATATGTATCCCATTAATTTCATTTAACGCCTCGTAGTCCTGACTGAAAATAGAAGAGCTTTTAGAACCCGTCACAGCTCTGTGCATCAGTGACTATCTGCATACCAACCATCATGACTCCGTTAGATCCACATGTGTCGCTTTGGTCTTTCAGACAAACAGACTTACTGAGAGTGGAGCCCATGCAGCATCGTGCCATGCAAACCGTCTGGGAGTCTGGATGTGCTCTTTTTCCACTTGTACTCGCACGTAAGCCAACGTTCAAAAACACAGACACACGCACACCTCTCAGCCCGCATGCACAAACTAAACCAGAGTAACGACACTCAAGCTTGACATTAACAATTCATTGATTCTTTTAATTAGCTACTTATTAAGTAACACGATATAAACAAGGAAGATTTGCTTGTGAGTGTCATCACTTTGGCTCAACATTCTGATGTTTTCATCCTCAGAGTGGAGGGGTATTGTTCCATGCTCTCCCCACCACTCTTCACCCACTTCCCCCCAGCGCAGCGTGTGGATCCAGCCCGACATCGCCAGAGAAACATTACCTCTTTATCATCACAGCCGCAAGTCAACAGTGACTGAGTTATCCAGAAGCCCCTGGGTGGTGACCGAGTGCCTGACCTGTTTGACTCAAGAGCTTCTGAGCCACATCTAAGTAGTGTTCTAGGGGTTGTGCTGGGTGTGTGAGAGCGGCCGAATGGCTTCAGCAGAGAGGGCTTTACACTTATTTTACCCCCATTGTGAAGGTTGGATGACCCCACTAAGGCAGGAGACTGTGGAGATCTGCAACTTAAAATAGTCTAACGTGTAAGGATGAGAAGTGAAAAGTGATGTATTCACTCTGAGGTGCTTCTTTCTGCACTTAAGTATAAGTATGGAGCTATGTATGCTGCTGCTTCTTGAGTCATTGTAGTGTCACGGCACACGGTCATTCTCAGGAGATGCTCTCTTAATGGAGCAGAGGTGTGTCCGAGTGGATGTACAGTCAAGAATTTTAAGGTGAAACACTGCAGGTGAGTAAGGTAAAAAAAAATGTACTTATGGAAGTCATCACGCAAATTTGCCAGGTGATTACTTACATAAAAACAATTAATTTTGCTATTACAATTATTTTTCAGAAATAGTTGAAGGAATATTCGAATTTTGCACATTTTGGACTAAAATCTCAAAATTGACCAATGCTTGAAAAAACAATGTTTTTGCCTGCAGTGTCTGGCCTTTAACAGGGAATCGGTAGAAGCCAAATATCTAGTTTCACTAGTGTTAAATCTTGCCTGTATAGTCCACAAAACCTCTTCTCCATTTCCTTGTAAGAGCATCGCCTATGTTGTGGAACTGAAAGTGAATACAGCTTGTGCTCAATCATGCACACCACAATAACATAACAACCAACAAGCCAAGGTGCCAGTGCATATACCATACTTTGCAGAACCATGCAGAGCCTTGGGTAGACAGAGTCCCGGCCTTAAGACCAGGACTGTGTGAACCTCAGGCACGGGCCACTTACCAGGGAACCTCTCTTGTAGTGACTATACCATGTGCCTGGCGAGTCTTTGGGCCATTTTGCCATTTTGCTCTGGAAAAATATGAGAGGCGTTCAGGGAAGGGAAAAGGACGTAGGGAAGTCGGAAGTCTGGCTTACCAGTTTACCACGTTTGTATTCACTGAACCAGGAGCCGGGATTCTCCTTTGCCCAGGAGGTGAGCCTAGCCTGGGGGGCGTGGATCGGACAGAGGAAGGGAAAACAAGCAGTGTTAAAGAAAGGAGGGGAAAAAACTGTTTGCCCTCCTTAAAGGTGCACTATGTAACTTTGGGTGTGTCAGAGAAGTCAACATTGTTTAAGCTATATTCTCATAACTAAACAAATTGGATCTCTGGAACACTTTTTACGTTTGGGTCCTGGTGCCTCGACATAATTAAGCTTTGATTGAATTATACAATACTAAGAATTACATTTAGAGTAAATATGTTTTGTGAACTAATTGCAGGCTCTGCAAATGTAAACAAAGCCCCCTTCCCTGAAACTGCATAGAGCACCTTTATGTTTTTCTTCCAGACCTGAAAACAGTATTGAGTGAAAATAAACCAGACCAACCAGTCCAGCTCAGGAGCAGGAATTTTTAGTCAGTCATTATGCCATTTTGCTGGAGTACAAACTGTAGCTGGCAGCTAATTGCTGTTGAAAAATTCATGAGTACACAGTGATTAATCAAGAAATGATTGCCTGCGAGGAGCTCTAACACCGCGGCCTCTGTCCCTGCTGTTCGGTGTTAGCGCGGAGCAGCCATGGTGCACTGACTTTGTGATGCCATTAAAAAAGCTGTGAAATTGGCCAACGAGGGCACTGCTGCACAAATGATCCCAGCTATGACAATGATGAATTTCTCTATAATTAAATAGCAGGTTTTTCATACGGAACTGTCTTCAATTGCTTAATGCGATAATGAGTGATGAGCCAAGGATCACTTATGGGGAGATGGCATACATTAGACCCATGCTGCCATGAAGGTGACCCTCAATTTTATTTATTTTTTAGTGGGTTGGCCCACTAAAAAAACAAGGAAATATATACTGTAAGTGCATCTTTTCTATGACTTTCAAATTAAGAATTCTAGAATTCTTGACAGCATGTCTATGCTATGTGAGTTTGATTCTGTACAGCTCTTGACCGTGTGCTCTTATAATAACCCGTGCCAATCTAAAGGAGCGTGTGTGGGAGTGCCTGCTGTCTCTACTCGGAGACTGACAGCGCAGGCTTTTCTTTTCACCCAGCGCGACACAAATGAGAGCGTGCCCGCCACCGCACGCCACCGCTATAAAAAGTTCCTCCTTCATTATCCCGAGCTTAAGCAAACTCCTGTTCTCTCAGAGGGCTTCTGGTGAGTGGAGATCATTAAAATGGTCGTAGTAGCGTGCTGTTACACAAGCCTTAGACTTGCCAAAAGACAGCGCTCCCAATGTTTCTGCTTCTCCTCTCCTCGGCTCTACACACTCATGTATAATGAACTGAAAATCCTCTCAGTTTGCCTGTCACCTGCCAAAGGGCTCTGCTGCTGATAAAGTCCTTAATGGCGTTTCCAGCTAAATAAATTGGCACTTAAACAACAGATTGTGGAAGGGTTAGAGCAAATCAGTGTGTTTGAATGAGAGAGGTGTCACCCTGCATTTACCTTCTGTCAGAACTAAACTGAGATGTGGCGTGTTTGTAAACTGACTTTGTAAAATGCAGACTGCTGTCGTATTGGTTAAAACAAGTTTAGTTATATGGGTGCATGCAGGTACAATGGATTTACTGTTGCAACTAGCGCTGTCTTCTTAAGATGGTCAAGGTGTTTATGTAGTATGCACGGAGATATGTCCCAGAAGAGAGGAGGATTGAGCATGTTACTGTCAATCAAATCACAAACTGGAGGCTATTGCCGAATCATCTTGTTACCTTTTCTGCTTATCATTATTCTGCCTCAACCTGACTATCCACTGACTGTGTGTGTGTGTGTGTGTGTGTGTTTGTGTTTGTATACATGGCAGTCAAACGTACCCCTTCAGACTTCTTATCTGGGAAGATGCAGCTCTCTCCGCCCGCTGTGAAGTTGCAGTGAACCTTGAAGGAGTCTCGAGAGCAGCCCTGGTTAGGATCAATCCAGTAATCACCTGGAGGAATGGACAAAGAGAAAGAGAGAGAGAAAGATAAATCATAGAGCATATATTTAAAGCCTACACTTTCCGACATCATGTAGCCTGTGCTAAACCTATCTCACATGTCCATAGAGTATGTCCACACTATCAATATGCCTATATACATATGTTATACACGGAAAACTTTTAACTATTGCCTAACTTAATGCATACAACACATCCTTAATAGTTGGTGTTTTATATTAAATTCTGCATTAAATAGAAACATTTGGAGATTATATATTACAAACATTAATGATACCTGTTGTATAAATACATCATACAAAGATGAAAAGTTATACTTAAAATGAAATAATTATGTGTATATTATGTGTAAACAAGTGCAATTGATGCTGGCCATAAACCATGATTGATGGTTGATTTCAGGGCCTCAATTTATCATTTTCACAATAGATCAATAAAGTCCAACAGGATGTTTATGGGTTCAATTTTAGTTTAAGTTTAAATCAATTTTAGTCAATTGTAGACAGGGTACATTGAAATGTGTCTTTTCACATATCCCTTCACAAATATCAGCCTCCTGTCCGGTGCCGGGGATCGATCCAGCGACCTCATGGTTACTGTTCTGACCCCTTACCTCTAGGCCTGCCACCCCCACACTGTGGAGGGGAAGGATTAGACAATAGACCTCACACCTGATTGCTATATTGCGTGTTAATACCAACCATCGGGGAAGTCGGGGTGGCAGAGCTGCAGGTCCTTGCAGGTGCGTGCGGGGTTGTTCTGCGTGCCCAGCGGATGCTTCATCTGCTCGATCTCCAGCTTGAGGGAGTTGAGCGAGCCGAAGATCTCCTCCATGCCGTCGTCGTAGTCCTTGTAGTTTGCGTCTCCGGCGGTGTCGTCCATCATCTGGCTGGCGTCGATGTTCCGGCGGCTCCTGCCCTTCATGGGGTTCATCATGGGCAGTGGGTGGATGACGTCACCGGGAGGGCCCTGTCGTCATGGAGATAGGAAAGAGGGAGGGGTCAGGATTATGTCAATGTTTTTAATACTACAGATAAGATAAGGGGTGACCCGGAAGACTTGACAATTCAATCGAAAGAGCCCGATTCGACTGCCAATCTCACAAAATGTGGTTATGAAACAAGGGTATGCTATTCCAGCGACATGGGGGTGCTGAATGTCTGATTTTACGTTGAGGGTTTCTCCCAAATAATCATGACACATCGCCTATTGTGCAATTAATATCAGCCTATTATACTGTTAATTCAATTTAGAAAATAACTCATGAGCTTTTAATCAACCACCTTAGTGTGCATGAATGGTAGACTAAGACACAATCAAAATTTGCCTTTAGTTCAACCAATCAGATTTCGATTATGTAAATTCTTATACAGAGACACCCCTTAGATATGATTCAAAATGTACAATTCAAAAGTCTGATGTATTGACTTACAGGAGGGCCAGGAGGTCCAGTCGTACCAGTCTCTCCCTTTGGTCCAGTTTGACCCTGAGAAAGACAAATGAAAGCAATGTTTGATCATCAACCACAAGTGATTCAAAGGGTGTCATAAGAAACACATGTAACTGCTTTTGAAGGGGCGCAGCTTTCAGTGAAATACTTACGGATGACCCTTTAGCTCCTTTAGGACCGGGAGGACCCTGAAGACATACAGATGACAATGAGAAATCAATACAGCCTGAGACAAAACACACTATTGAGTAACACACACACACACACGAAGCGGTACAACACATATGTCTTACAGGTAATCCTGGAGGACCGAGGGGACCGAGTGGACCAGTAGGACCTGCGATACCCTGAAGAGAAGAGAGAGTGTGTGAATCCGTGAAGCATTGTTTATGTACGACACAACAGTATTGATTAGCATGAGGGATTTTAACACTGGTGACTACATTATGCCTGTGCTAAATAAGTTGAAGATTATGAATCACTTTCATTTGGCTATATTATTGGCACACTTAACACTGATTTTGGTCAATAGCCTTTGGAACAAATTAACATGTGTAAAAAGGGCCTTCTAACCAGCGTAGTTCTGTCCACTTACATTGTCTCCTTTAGAACCATGTGATCCAGATGGACCGGGAAGACCTCTGTCACCCTTCTCTCCCTGTTCACCTGGGGGGCCGATAAGACCAATAAGACCGGGGTGGCCCTGGGGAGAGAACACAACACATACACACCGTCAATACAACAGTCAATAATACAGCATCAAACAACATTAGCCCTATAATATGTCTATGTAACGTGGCCCACCCACTCATCATTAGTGGAATGATTTGACGGATGGAGGCAAACAACAACACATCAAATCAATCTGTTTGTAAAGAGGTTCCATTAGTCGTTTGCTTCTACGTCAAAACATTGACTTGGGCCAGATGCTGGAGTGGCTCACCTTTTCTCCCTTGACACCAGAGTCTCCTTTCATTCCTGGTAAACCAGGTGGGCCCTGTGAGACGGACGACACATTAGAATAACATCAGTGGCAAACATTATGTCAGATATGTTGACACCCCGACACATACTTTTATCACTATGTGTTTTTATATTGTTTTAATGCAAAATAGAACTTAAACTAAACCAAAGATCTGTTAGTTCAAAAGGCCTAGGAGTCACTTCCTACTCACCATGGGTCCGGGAGGTCCGTCTGGGCCTGGAGAACCAGGTAGACCTTGCTCTCCCTGCAGAGAAATGGCAAATACACAGTTAAAAAAAACACATTTCTGTAAATAGCACACAGCTGCTTTTATCGTCAGCATTCTTTATTGAAATGTGGTAACACCTGCACTTTAGAAAATGTTTTGTTTGAACAATTTGAACAGTTCCTAAACTACACAGCATCATGATTAATTGCTGTGAAAAGAAGAAAAACCCTATACTTACAACTGGGCCAGGGATTCCTCTGAGACCTTCAGAACCGGGTTTGCCAGGTGATCCTTGAGGACCGACGGGGCCGGTCTTTCCTTGGGCTCCTTCCAAACCAGACTCTCCCTATTAAAGCAACAGAACAGACACAAAACATTGGATTCTTGCTCATTGGTTGGTTACTTTACATAGTTGGTGAACTAGGTTAACACTCAGTATATGTATGTTACCTTGTGTCCCTTCTCTCCTTGTCTTCCCTCAGGTCCTGATACTCCAGGGGGGCCCTTTAAAAAGATAACACAAGACATAGATTAATATCGTGGAAAACACAGACCCAAAACACTGATAAGGGAGCAACAGACAGACACTTACTCTCTTTCCTGGTGGTCCAGAAGGACCAGACTCTCCAGTGGGTCCGGGAGAACCCTAGTGGAAATTTGAATTAAAAAAGGAAAATTAACCAGCATTCATGTATTATTTAAATGGCAATTATCATGAATATATACAGTATATGAATAGAGATAGATAGATAGACAGACAGACAGACAGATTAAAAACCGCCACGCAACACTCACAGCTTGACCAGCCTCGCCGTCGTCTCCCTTGTCACCAGGTGGACCGTCTAACCCCTGCATTAACATGGAACAGAGTCTCCGTCATGATGCATTAAATTCTAAACTAACTGTAACAATCTGACATTAACACATTAACAGCTCATCTGATGACTCATTTAATACGTACAGCTGGGCCGTTCTCTCCAGGGGGACCGGGGTCACCGGGGAAACCGCTTGGACCCTGAAAATCAATACAAGTTGAATGACTATTTATGGGGAGAGAAGCTTATAGTTTAAGGACACAACAGCCATCCTCTGGCTGAGGTAAAACCAGTAGCAAGAGTACATTTGATTTGGACAATGAAATGTACTTGTTAAAGTGTAAAGGGACTTACTGGGCTGCCTTTGGGACCATCATCTCCAGGGGGACCCTTAGGCCCAGCGGGTCCACCTGTACCAGCTGGACCGGACTCTCCCTTCTCTCCTCTCTCTCCTCTGGAACCCTGGGATCATAAGCAGTGTGTGAGTCATTCTAATTCACAGCCTTGCCATGATGCATGGTCATACACTTTGTTTGCATGCACAGCATATTTCCATTAAGGACCATATTCTGGCCAAGACAATATTTCAGATTCAAGTTGTTTACATGTGCAGAAGATGTTTACATGGCAGTGGCTTATTGGGAATATAATGTTGACCAGGTTAATAGCAGAGTGTTTATGTGCATGTGCATGTGGTCTTTGTCAATAAAGGAGTTTGTAGTCTAGCTATTCTTTGTTGTTGAAATGATTGTGGTCAGCCATCTTTGTTGTTACTTATTCATGTAGAAAAGGACATGAGAGAATGAGAAAACTCACTGGTGGGCCCAATTCTCCTTGAAGACCTGGAGTTCCTGTTTCACCAGCAGCACCCTGATGAGAGAGAGAGAGGGGGAGAGAGAGAGAGAGACATACATTATCAGAAAGGCAATTTGTTGATCCAACACGCTTCTAAAAACCCCCATCATTTACAGCAGCCCTTGCTGTCGCGGTGCCCTTGTCACCCAAATGGCCATAGAAAGAGATAACACAAGAGATCTCAATCCATCAAGTTTAGCGGCAGAGTGGGTGGCTGGGGCACGGGAAGGGTGCTGACCTTACTTTTCTACCCCGAACCCTGCACATATATCTTGTCCTTGCTCCTCTTGCCTTATTGGACAGTTGCCCCTGTCCACTCACCTATAGACCAGGCCCTAACGTTACTCACTGTCACATAAGCCTAGCGTCCCTTCTGCTAGGTGGTTTTTACTGCGTATACAGTCTGCCACAACTGTTCCAAGGAAAATGTTTTGAACCCATGTCATGTTTGGGATACGGGAGCAAATGACGAATCGTGAGTTGCCGTGCTGCGATAAGCACATCAGACTATCTCTAGCAACAACACCAAAAGCTCTGTATTAAGGGGAATCTCCAAGTTTAATTAAGTACTTTTTTTAATAACTTTTTAATGCCTCTTTCCAACGTCAAGGTCATACTGGCAAAAGTAGGCAGGACATAATAGAAATTCTGACGCATTTTAAAGTACTTTTACTCACATAAATACACTCACATTGATATATGGCAATAGCTTTTGTGAAGTGTGTGTGTACTCTTAATAACAAAATGAAGAAGTGCTTATTCATCACATAACGACACCTCTCCAAGTATGTAAAAGGTCAATCAAAACCTTTGTCAAGGAAGTTCAATACTTTTAAGGGCCTTATTTTAAGAATATTCAAAATAAATGCTGTTTTTAATGGTTTTAAGACCTGCGGGTACCCTGGTATTGTGAACAGCAAGTGATGCTCTTAAATTCAGTGGCTGCCTTCCAAAGCCTATATTGTTGCTGTCAAAAAAAATCCCCTCTAAGCAGCCTGTCCGTCTGTTTAAAAAGCATTGCTGATCCTTTATATAAGAACCGTTACTTGTAATGTTGCTCCATCCTTACAGCAATCAGCTCATGTTCACTATAGGGCCGCTGATAAAAATCTGCAGAGAACAGTGAAACAGGGAGCATAAAAGACAGCTGCTCATCATGTATATATACTGTAAATAAAGGTTGTGTTTAAGGAAAAAGCCTAGGCTTGGTTGCTTGCCAGCTCTCTGGGTTGGCTGATAAAATGCCACATCAGCTATAGAGCAATTAGGCCAAAGGAGCGCTGTGTTTTGTTTGCACGGGAGAAGGACAGGCTATCCTCAGGGAGTTTATGAAAGGGGCAAAAAGGTGATTCTATTGACCCGACCAGATAAAAACAAATTACACCATCACAACGGACAGAAAGCGAGATGGTGCATGCACTGCAGAAGGCTGCCAAAGAAGCAGGCCTTTCTATAGTGAAACAGCAGCAACAAATAAGAGCAGGAGCTGATTTTACGAGCGCACGCCTTTTAATAATACATTTATAATATTAGAATTGCAAGTATAGGGCCCTTTGAGCATTTATTAATTCTCTAGCCACCCAGCAAATGAGAGTGTTGGGGATAGCAGCCTAACCACAGGA